>CM033477.1:80374428-80974428 GCA_019447015.1 Hymenochirus boettgeri
ATATACAGCAGCCCCATATTTATAAATATACACTATATACAGCAGCCCTATATATATAAATATACACCATATACAGCAGCCCCATATTTATAAATATACACTATATACAGCAGCCCCATATATATATATAAATATACACTATATACAGCAGCCCTATATATATATAAATATATACTATACACAGCAGCCCCATTTTTATAAATATACACAATATACAGCAGCCCTATATATTTATAAATATACACTATATACAGCAGCCCCATATATATATAAATATACACTATATACAGCAGCCCTATATATATATAAATGTATACTATATACAGCAGCCCTATATATATTTAAATATACACTATATACAGCAGCCCTGTATATTTATAAATATACACTATATACAGCAGCCCCATATATATATAAATATACACTATATACAGCAGCCCCATATTTATAAATATACACCACACGTGTGTCTTGAGAACGGCTCGTACACGGGCCGAAACGCGTCGACTTACGCGAATGGAATAAATTTATATGTTTGGAAGATTCCCAGGAGTGCTCCGACCTCTTTGTTAATACCATATCGTCCATTTATAGCGGAAGCACCCGGGCAGTTGTGGACACTAGTTGAGGAGTGCCGCTCCATTTTTGTTACACTTATAAATATACACTATATACAGCAGCCCTGTATGTTTATAAATATACACTATATACAGCAGCCCTGTATGTTTATATACACTATATACAGCAGCCCCATATTAATAAATATACACTATATACAGCAGCCCTGTATATTTATAAATATACACTATATGCAGCAGCCCCATATTTATAAATATACAATATATACAGCAGCCCTGTATATTTATAAATATACACTATATACAGCAGCCCTGTATATATATTAATATACACTATATACAGCAGCCCCATATTAATAAATATACACAATATACAGGAACCCTGTATATTTATAAATATACACTATATGCAGCAGCCCCATATATATATCCTGAGAGGGAGGGAGGGGGAGAAGGGCTGCAGTACACATGCCAAACTTCTCCCGGAGGCCAGGTAGGAGGCAGAGTCCTATATGGACTCTTCTATCCTCCTGGTGGGCAGTTTTTGGGACTTTGGGGGGGACTACAGGAGAACCTTATGGAGCTCGGATGTGAGGTAAGGATTAAACTGCACTACATGATGGGGCCAGTAGTTGGGGGGATTATAGTTTTGGGGTGGACATGCCCTTTAATGTCTAAGCTACAAACTTACCTTGAAGAACTCTGCTTTCATTACTTCTTCTGCATCATTAGGTCCTGATCCAAGGCGTTTGCGATAGTTTTTGTTTAAAAGCTACACAAAAGGAAAAAGACATTATTTATACAGAAAAACACAGTTATACATGGGCAAAGCTTTGTTCATTTTAATGCCATTGGGCTCCACCACCAGGGCTACTGGCCAATATTATTCTTGTACCCCCACCATAAGTGCCTCTGTATTTATAAACAAAATAACAGGATAGCCACATTTCACCGGCAATGTTTGGAATCCTACCTAAATAATTTTAGGTAAGCCTGTTTTGCAAATGTCCATTTTTAGTTCAAATTCTATAGAACCCCGGTGTTTTTCCAATTTCTAATGAGCCAGCGACTAAATTGATAGCAGGATTCCACAAAAAGAAGCCCCTGGTTTTCTAATTCTAAATCTATTTCCAACTAGACCCGGTATTTTTCTGCCAGTATATTCAGACAGTTAATGTCAGGAGGCATAGATGAAGGAGTGTTGGTTCACATACACTACTCGCTTTTTTTTCATTTCGGCACACAATTTTCTCCATTAAATGAAACTGTAAACAAATGAACATAGTCAGTGTGTGATTAACATTTACGAGTCTGCACATTACACAACAAAGGGGATCTAAAATATATTGTTTTAGGGGAAAGGAAGATCCGTCTTTTTTCCATATGATATCTTCTTCTCCTGTAGTTTTACAGACTTTCCATTGATGGTGGGAGAAATTATCTGTGCTTCTTTCTTCTTCTCCTGCAGTTCTACAGACTTTCCATTGATGGTAGGAGAAATTATCTGTGTTTCTATCTTCTCCTCTTGTAGTTGTACAGACTTTCCATTGATGGTAGGAGAAATTATATGTTTTTCTATCTTCTTCTCCTCTAGTTGTATTGACTTTCCATTGATGGTGGGAGAAATTCTCTGTGTTTCTTTCTTCTTCTCCTGTAGTTGTACAGACTTTCCATCGATGGTAGGAGAAATTAGTTGGTTTCTGAGCTTTTATAACCTTATTATTGATGACGGAAAGTTTCTTCTTTTTCTTATCTGGTTCCTTCTTTCTCTGCATTCGTACAGCCATTTGATTGACAGCAGTAACAGTTCTCTTTTTACCAGGTACCGTTGGTTTCTGAGCTTTTATAACCGTATTATTGATGACGGGAAGTTTCTTCTTTTTCTCATCTGGTTCCTTCTTTCCCTGCAGTTGTCCAGCCATTTGATTGACAGCAGGAACAGTTCTCTTTTAACCTGGTACCGTTGGTTTCTGAGCTTTTATAACCTTATTATTGATGACGGGAAGTTTCTTCTTTTTGTCATCTGGTTCCTTCTTTTCCTGCAGTTGTCCAGCCATTTGATTGACAGTAGGAACAGTTCTCTTTTTACGTGGTACCGTTGGTTTCTGAGCTTTTATAACCGTATTATTGATTACGTGAAGCTTCTTCTTTTTCTCATCTGGAACCTTCTTTCCCTGTGGTTGTCTCTGTGTGGGAGCTGATTTCTAAATTGTGACTAAAACGAAGTTAAGGTTTTGGGGGGTTATCTACATTATATCAGTTTTTGGAAAGAGGAGTGGACAGTCCCTTTAATTAACGCCTTCATTTTGTCAGAGTAAGTTGGCTCCTCCCTTTATTCAGTCAATCAAGGCGACTGACTTCTGACATCACAACCAATGATTGGCTGCCGATTCCCCTGCTGCAACCACTGCACATGCTTATAAAAAGCTCATTGAGCAGAAGGAATAGGCAGATACATTTGCCAGAATGGAAAATAACTTCTGATTAAATATCTAGTTACAATTGCATGTAATAACTGGTAAAAATAGCAGTTGTGGTTTCAGGCAGATAATTGACAAGTCACCAATTTCGCTTAAGATCCCTTTATTTCTTTGTTAATTTGGCTTGAAAAAGCCAAATTACTGTTCTTTCTATTTCTTCTTCTTTTTTTTTCTTCCGTTTTATTCTTCCACTTTTTTGGACCGTATCTCCTCCCACAGTTTTTGAGCTAGAAACATGAAATTCGGTACAGATGTGCAGGGCATATAGGAGAAGTGTGCTATCTTCTAGCTAAGGAATCCGCGGAAGCGTTACGGCATTATCGGTGAATTTCCAGACATTTTTTCCCATAGACTATAATGGTAACAATCCTCAAATGTGGATATTTCAAAACTGTTTTTTTCATGGTCATAAATACAAATGGTGATACCCCCAACCCCCCACACAGACCCAGGTACACCCACCTACTGACCTAACTTTCCATTCCCATGGAAGCCATATTTAAAGGGTAACTAAAGTCAAAAAAACTAATTTAGATTTTTCCTCAATAAAAGTTAGTTTTATGGTTATAAACACAAAAAAGACATACCCCCTCAACCAGACCCAGGTACACACACCTACTAATCTACTTATCCATTACTGTGGCAGCCATACTTAAAGGGTAACTAAAGTAAAAAAAAAACGAATTTAGATTTATTCTCAATAAAAGAGTTTTATGGTTGTAAACACAAAAAAGACATACCCCCTCAACCAGACCTAGGTACACACACCTACTGATCTACTTATCCATTATGCTGGCAGCCATATTTAAAGGGTAACTAAAGTCAAAAAAACAAATTTAGATTTATCCTCAATAAAATATAGTTTTACTTATCCATTACTGTGGCAGCCATACTTAACATTTTTTACATAGTAACATAGTAACATAGTAATTAAGGTTGAATAAAGACATACGTCCATCAAGTCCAACCTATTCAACCTCTTTTTTTTTTTTAATTAACCCTTCCTAACAGTTGATCCAGAGGAAGGCAAAAAAACCCAGCTAAAAAGGGGGAAAAAATTCCTTCCTGGCTCCAAACGGCAATCGGAAAGTATCCCTGGATCAACCAGATCTATATGAATTAATACCAGTAATTCTCAATATTGTTTAGTTTTAGGAACTCATCCAGGCCTTTTTTAAAGCTATTCAATGAACTTGTCATTACCACATCTGCTGGAAGACAGTTCCACAGTTTCACCGTTCTCACTGTAAAGAAACCTTTTCTAACCTGAAGGTGAAATTTCTTTTCTTCCAACCTTAAAGGATGTCCACGAGTCCTCTGATATGACCAATTAGTAAACAATGCACCAAAGAGTTCATTGTATGGCCCATTAATATATTTGTATATTTCATATCCGGATGTAGACCATTTTTTAACGTCAGTGATAGTGTTCCCCTCTATCACACACTAGCCAAAGAGATAAGCTCCCATAGTATCTACTGCATAACACCTTGCACAATATCTTGGTGAATCTGAGTATTAAACCTTAAGAGCAAGGCCACACTGCGCAATTGCATGCGCAAAATAATGCAATAGTGTGGCCTAGCCCTAAAGGGCATGTCCACACTTCAAAAGCTGTCCACTTATTTATTTGCCCCAACGTCTTCTGTTATTTTTAGCACATAATGTGCTTTTCTAACCAGATATTTAAAGAAAATGGACTTTAAAAAAAATCAGCGATATAGAGATAATTTGGAAAAAGTATCATTAGAATGACAACTTATAAAAAAAATGGAATTTTTTCAAATCACTCTTACTCTTGACTTTAGTTACCCTTTATTTTGATTAATAATAAAAAAGGTTTGTTTTTTTAACCCCCATGTGGCACAGTTACATACACCTACTGACCTACCCCTCCTTTACTGCTACAGCCATACCTAAAGGGTAACTAAAGCCAAAAAAACTAATTTTGACCAATCATCAAAAAAGTTTGTTTTTTTAACCCCCAACCTGACACAAGTACACACACCTACTGATCTACTTATCCATAACTGTGGCAGCCATACTTAAAGGGTAACTAAAGTCAAAATTTTTTGACCAATCATCAAAAAGATACAGAGAGATTCAATAAAAGTTCTTATCATTGAAAATGGTGCTAATTTTGCCCTAACCAATCAGATGTTAGCTTTCTGATTGATTGGATCAAAATTAGCACCACTTTGGGCTGGGTACACAAAACAAGCGTTCACTACAAACTCATCATTCCCATTATTGAGTTTTAAAATCTGCAGCAAACACACATATTCCCTTCCAAAATGCAGCCCTTCAAGATAAATTCAAAGTTTATACTTAAACTTTCCCTTTCTAGTTTAATACATGCAATAATGACAGCTGGCAGAAGGTGTTTGGTCATGGAAACAAACTCATGAAGCCACATAGATAGGTACAGCTATACACAGCTGATAACATTGCTATTTATTGCCACTAGATGGAGACCTTGTCTGGCCAAAACTGCCTGATCCCCCATGTCCCCCAGCCCCAACCGCATGTTTTTTTTTAAAAAAAAGCTCCCCAAACTCTTACTTACCTCTCCGCTTTCCTCCGCTGCACTGAATGACCGGCAGCCGCGTCCGTGATTGGCTGCCGCTCAGCCAATCACAGACGCGACTGCCGGTCCCGCCCCTCTGCTTGCATTCTCGCAAGCAGAGGGCCGGCAGTGCGGCGGAGGATCGAGGGGAGGTCTAAAGGGAATATACATAAATGGTGCTACTAATTTATAGAACTCTAAGTGAGATAAGGCTCTCACCTACAAAAATAAAAGTATAGTAGCAATAATGGTATAGAAGTGCACTTTGGTTAGCCGAGGATATGGTACAGAAACAACTAAATAAGGTAATTTTAATAAATCTCCTGGACCGGATAAAATACATCCTCGGGTCCTTAGAGAGCTAAGTTCAGTTTTATCTAGGCCATTATTTCTTATTTTTGCAGATTCCCTCATGTATGGATGTGTGCCTCTGGATTGGAAAAAGCTGATGTTATTCCAATATTCAAAAAGGATAGTCGTTCACAGCCGAGTAATTACAGGCCTGTAATTTCAACTTCAGTGGTGGAGAAGATATTGGAAAGTTTAAAGGACATGTCCACCCCCAAAACTAGAAGTTAACCCACTACTGGCGTGGGGATATGATTACTGTGTATAAATATATTAACGGGCCATACAATAAACTGGGGCATTGTTCACCAATAGAGCATGACACATGGACATCCCTTAAGACTTAAAGAAAAAAGGTTTATTCTTCAAGTTCGGAAAGGGTTTTTCACTGTGAGAACGATAAAGCTATGGAACTGTCTTCTAGTGGACATTGTTATGGTCAGTTTCTAAAAAAGCTGGATGAGTTTCTGCAAACAAGGAATGTTGCAAGTTACTGGTATTGATACTTAAGGTATCAAGAGTTGATGCAGAGAAATTTCCGATTGCCACTTGGAGTCAGGAAGGAATTTTTTCCCCCTTCATAAATTTGGTGGGTTTTTGTTTGCCTTCCTTTGGATTAATAGCTACCATATATACTCGAGTATAAACCGAGGTTTTCAGGCTTAAAAAAAAGCCTGAAAATCTACCTCGTTTATACTCGAGTCAAATGTTTCCCCACCTTGTCCGGCGGCGCGCGATCCGCATCCTCGCGTCCAGTCCTCTGGCATCCGGATGATGTCACTACCCGACCGCCAAAGTGAGAGGCGCCGGGTAGTGACATATCTGGATGCGCAGAGGCTGTGGAGCGAGGATGCGGATCACGCGGCCGCCGACAGGTAGGAGAAACATTACTCACAGGGACACACTTAAGTGGCAAACTACATACAATAGGAGTAAACACTCTTTATTTGTGCATACTGTATGCACAAATATAGTGAGGATTTACCCTATTTGCAAGTATTGCCACTTAAGATGTTTTGAAAACTACAAACTCCCAGCATGCTATTGCTGGGAGTTGTAGTTTTCAAACATCTTAGTGGCAAATACTTGCAAATAGGGGTAATCCTCCATATTGGTGCATACAGTATGCACAACTAAAGAAGGTTACTCTTATTTGTAAGATTTTGCCTTCTATCTGCCCATCAAACAGAACCCCCTCACTTAAAATTATGTACACATGTAGCAATATAATCTTAAACACATAATCCAAAAAAGGAGCGCTTGTCAAGGAACATCAAGGAACCACCAGCTTTATTACTGTTTATGTGTATCAATCTAAATAGTCCCAATAAAGCACACTCTAAAGCACATTCTAAAGGGAATATACATAAATGGTGCTACTAATTTATAGAACTCTAAGTGAGATAAGGCTCTCACCTACAAAAATAAAGGTTGGCATTAGTACACCACATACAAATTAATCAATATAACAAGTGATGTCCCAGGCTTCAGACCCTGGGGTATATGGGTACCTAAGCGGAATATCCAATAAGTCTCTTGTCTATGTAATTTGTTTACTCTGTTGCCACCTCTTACCGGGTACAAAATCAGTTTAATTACTTGTACCCTTAAGTTTAGGGAATCACCCCCATTACATACAGAAAAATGTATACCTAATGGGCTATTATGGTTAGCTTTACTAATATCCCTAACATGTTCACGGATTCTATTTTTAGACATCTTTTGGTGCACCCTTTTTTTTTTTTGGTGCTTGTGGTTTTACCTACCTGTTGGAAGTGAAGCAGTCCTGTTTGTCCCTTGATGTTCCTGGCTGAGGGCGCCTTTTATGATTATTTGTGTTCTGATGTAACATAGTAACATATAGTAATTAAGGTTGAATAAAGACATACGTCCATCAAGTCCAACCTATTCACCCCCTTTTTTTTTCTCTTTTTTTTTTAACCCTACCTAACAGTTGATCCAGAGGAAGGCAAAAAACCCCAGCTAAAAAGGGGGGAAAATTTCCTTCCTGACTCCAAACGGCAATCGGAAAGTATCCCTGGATCAACCAGATCTATATGCATTAATACCAGTAATTCTCAATATTTTGTAGTTTTAGAAACTTATCCAGGCCTTTTTTAAAGCTATTCAATGAACTTGCCATTACCACATCTGCTGGAAGACAGTTCCACATTTTCACCGTTCTCACTGTAAGTGGTGTAAGGAGATGGGGTTTGGGTTTTTAGAGAACTGGGCTGACTTTTCTGTTGGCTACAGGCTCTAAAAACCCAAACCCCATCTCCTTACACCACTCTCTTAGCCACGCATTTATACTCCTGAGCTCCCGTTGCCTCCCTAGCGTAGCACGTGGCTGCGGTAGTATTTCTGAAATCACTACCCTGGAGGTCCTTGCTTTTAACTTGGCCCCTAATTCTCGGAAATCATTTTTAAGGACCTCACCTCCACCTCTAACTTTGTCATTGGCACCAATGTGAACCAAGACCGCCGGGTCACTCCCAGCCCCACCCAATAATCTGTCTACACGATCCACCACATGTCGAACCCTAGCACCAACACACTGTTCGGCATGCAGGGTCCTGGCGACAGATTACCCTATCTACCCTTCTAATAATAAAATCCCCTACCACTACCACCTGTCTATCCTTCCTAGCCCCCAGTTCTCCCTCCCTTGTATTGGAGATGGCCGTCCCCTGGGTGCTCAAGGGAAAGGCCCGCTCCATACATGCTGCTTCCGAGCCATCGTCCTCCACATCTTCACCTAAAATGGCAGATCTGTTGGGATCGACCAGCTGGGAAGAAGCCCCCCTATCCTTCCGTCCCCTACTTCCCCTGGTGACCCTTACAAATCTATCTTCCTTCTCCACCTTATCTGCCCCATCTCCACCCACCAGTTTACTGGCCCCTGCCAGTACCTGCATTTCCCCCAGGTTTGCCAAGTCCTGCAATGCTGCAAGTTTACCCCTTAGATTCTGTACCTCAGATTCCAAATGGGCAACCCACTCACATCTGACACATACATAGGTCCCCTGGGGCGGCTGCTCCAAGATCCCATACATGCGGCAGGATGCACATTGCGCGGCCCCAAAACTGTCCATACTAAACAGCAATACACAGCAGAGACACAGCAGAGAAATAGTGTTGTTCTTAAACGCTTTCTTGTTTTAAACGCTTTAGTTTTTTAACGCTGTCAATTCTCTTAAAAACAGAAAAATCTCTTTATAACAGAAAATCCACATCTGCTCAGTATCTTTACCTAGAAACAGTTCCCCCCAGTCTATAAGCAGGAGCGATTCCTTTAACAGCATAAAATTAGCTTTCCTATAGTTAAAAGTTTTTGTTAAGCCAGTGCACTTTAGTTTTTTGCAACCTATATTAAATGACACTATATCATGGTCACTATTCCCTAAGCTTCCCATTACCCTCATCTCCAAAATGAGCTCAGGGTTATTAGATATCACCACATCCAACAACGCATATCCAGTCGTGTGAATCATTAAGCCATGATTCTGCTATACCAATTACATCATACCTTTCCTTTAACGCTATTATTTCAAGTTCGCTGGTTTTTCCAGCCAGACTCCTTGCATTTGTAAACATACATTTTAGATTATCAATTGATTTACTTCCATACATGGTCGTATATGCCTCCTTATCCTCTATGCTCCGCCCTCCCCTTCTCCTCCCTCCGTTGTGTTAATAGCCCCCCGATCCCTAACTTCTCTATCTACCCCTGTGTATTTCACAGGGTATTTCACATGTGTGTATTTCACATGTGGATCTGAAGCGACGTGCCCGGGGCTGCATTACTTGGGCCACGGAATCATAGGAGTGAGTACCCTTTTATTTGTTCTACTGCTGGTGGCCGTTAGCGTCGAGTCTGGGGCTTATGCACCTGGACCACAGGAACCTTACGGTGTCTATAGTTACCTTGTACTGAACTTCTATACTTTTTTTTACCTGCATGCCGTTCTGGGCGTTGATGACTGTATATCTTCCTTTGATATTCTGCTCCCCCCTGTGCTTATGTTGTGTATAATCTTAAACCTCATGATTGTTGCATGTTATTCAGAACATCATGGTAAAAGTACACATTAGCCAGTAAGACATTTATTTTACTCGTCTACTACATTTAGAAAACATTTGATAACATCTGCTTGGTTTGCGCAGACAAAATGTTTTACCTCTTATTAAAAAGGAACTTAAGTTTGTGGTGTACTATCCCTTATATTATATAAATATATTTATATCTTCATGAGAGATTGCATTGAGGAGCTACCAACAAGATGGGGGTATAGGATATTACATATAGGAAAGGTGTATAGGTATGTGTGTACTATCTCACTATTACCATTTTAATGACTATCAATAAATGTATATAAAGTATAGCACTGACTTATATTAGGTACAAGATAAAATATACAAAATATATAAACTTACTTACAGAGCTGAGATCCCTATTTCAACATGGAACAGTCAAAATGGGAGGTTAAACCACACTCCTGGGTCTGCTCTATGTGAATACTGAAAGGAAGTAGTGTAGTATAAGATCCAATAATATGTCAGTCATAGCCAATCCAAAAAAAGGTTCTGTCTGCTACACAGGACGTGATGTGTATTGTAATGGACATATACACCAAGGCTCCTTATATACCACCTCCAGCCTGCAGGTGGTTTCAGTGAGTAGTAAAAGATAAGACAACCCTGCTCTCTATGGCTAGGAGGAGAGAAAGTGAAAGTAGATAGAAGTGGGTGGTGATGGGACTGATCTGTTTGGTCTGATCCCTTACACAGTGTGATGCAACACAATATCCTGTGTATACGATCCTGTTGCCACCTGTTGGGAGGACAGATTATTGGACAGACAATTTACCTTATTGGATACAAACTCTGAGGCAACAGATAAGTGTACACCAACTTACAAGGTCACACAATATAGAGAGATGGTTAATATTTAAAGTGGTGAACTAGTGTTCTCCATAGATTTTTTTTCCAGCCGGGTGGCATGAAAAAGTAGCCGGGTGGGGTGGGATGGCGAAATTTGGTGGTGGGGAAAAATGTGCACTGCATCATGCTCATTATATAGGTCAGGGATGTCTAACTTTTGTCCCACTAGATTTTTAAGAAACTATGACTCCCAGCATTCTATGGTTGGTAGAATGCAGGGAGTTTTAATTCTACAACACCTGAAGGTAACCCAGATGTAACATGGCAGCACTAATGCCACAATTTTGTGGCCTTGGGGGTCTTGGAAAAGCTAGTTAACATGTGCTAAAATAATCTTTAGTTTTTACTGACATATTGGCACACCTATTAAACCCACATTTAAATTATTTTTAATCACAAGTGTTCTCTCAGGATATTTTTTCCAGCTGGGTGGCATAAAAAAGTAGCCGGGTGGGTCGCCCGGCTAAAAGACCCTAGGGAGAACACTGTGCACCATAGGCAGGGACTATTCCTTTATTGCACTTGTTATGTTTTATTATTAAATCATTGCAATACTTACTGTTAAATGTAATTAAAATTGGTTTGTATTGTTTAAAGAATGTAAATGCACTACCTGCTTTGTGTCAGACCACCATAGTAACCCACTGTGTGCCATGCTACCCATAAATCATTCTATAAAGCAGTGATCTGGTACAAATTGGTGGCAGCATTTGTTCTCTGTATTAAGCTATGAAGGCTGCTACTGATTTAAATCCTCCTGTCCTTGTACCTGCAGATGAAATGCCCCAATTAGACTCAGTAGCTCTACCATATACAAAAGGGACATCTTGGAAATTGAGGCAGTTCAGAGAAGAAGAAGTTTGCGTGGGGATATGATAACCTTATACAAATATAATAATGGCCCACACAATGAACTCTCTGGTGCATTGTTTACTAATAGGTCATATCAGAGGACTCGTGGACATCCTTTAAGGTTGGAAGAAAAGAAGTTTCATCTTCAGGTTAGGAAGGGTTTCTTTACAGTGAGAACGGTGAAACTGTGGAACTGTCTTCCAGCAGATGTGGTAAAGGCAAGTTCATTGAATAGCTTTAAAAAAGGCCTGGATACGTTTCTAAAACTAAAAAATATTGAGAATTACTGGTATTAATGCATATAGATCTGGTTGAGTCAGGAAGGAATTTTTCCCCCCTTTTTAGCTGGGGTTTTTTGCCTTCCTCTGGATCAACTGTTAGGTAGGGTTAAAAAGAATAAAGAGACTGAATAGGTTGGACTTGATGGACGTTTGTCTTTATTCAACCTTAAGTAATTACCAGCCCCATTTGCTAAACCTATTTTTAAACCTGATCCATTTGATGGGTAACTAGGGAGTTGACGGATTTGCTAGAACAATTTGAATTGGCAGCCACTATTAATGGATGGGATGAAGGTGCTCGCTTGCAAGTCCTTAGTCTTTTGCTTAGTGGGGGTCCCCTCTGGTACACCAAATAGGTTCCCATCTGCCTCTGTATATTATGTAAAATATTCATTTAGGGGATGTGACACTAATAGAAACAGGATTTCTTTTTACTGTACAAAACTCTAAAATTTTATAGTAGGGTCTATAAAGATTTTATATTATTTGTATCCACATATAGCTAAACATACACCTACATAATTCCCACTGTGCACCAACGGGCACACTTTTGCTAGTTTGTGTATATATATATATATATGTGTGTATATATATATATGATTGGTAATTATTATTATTGTTTTTGCAGGGACTTTTGGTTGCTACAATTTTCTGTTTTTTTAACGGAGAGGTAAGTTTAATTTATCATCTCTTTTTTGATATAATTTTCTTCAAATAAACCTAAATTTTCTGATATTTGTTTTTGTAAAAGTACACAAAAGTTTCCTCAAAATTACAATTTAAAAACATTTAAACATTTAGTAGGTAATTATGTCCTGTAGTTCATTTGTTGTTGAAGCAGCACTAAAAGGGTACTTAACTGGAAAATAAAAAAAATCCAAAATTATCCATTAAAGGAAACCATCATTCTTCCTAGTGCTGGCTTATAGTGATTACTTGGCATGTTTTCCTTTGCAGAGAGTTTTGTCTGATAAAGGGGGCATTGAGGGGAGATACTTAGCCTAAGCAAGACAAATACTAGATTGAAGGCATGTCACACACACACCTCAGATGTGCTACTTGCATGTAATTATTTATGGATTAAAGGAGAACTAAACTCAATTTTTGTTAATCTTAATATGAAAGCGTTTCTCCACAGATCACCTATGCATTGTAAAATTCTTCTCTAGTAAGTTGCATTTAGTACAAAGAATTGATTCTGTAACAAGGAAAGCTTCATTGTTGCCAGTACAACTCATTGTTGCCAGTGTTAATCAATAATAAAAAGATGTTTCTTAACCCCTTATAGTCCCGTTAAGATGTTTTTATTATTTATTAACACCTTAAATGCTTAATAAAGCTGTTTTAAAGACAAGCCTATAAAGGGGAGGATCACTCTAGATACGTCATGCCTGATGAAGCTAATGCTAATGAAACGCGTTGCAGTTGACGTACTTGCAGTGACGTATTATCCCTGACGGGAGTTGTGTAACACTTGGGCTTGTGTGCCCTGACTACCAGCATTTGAGAGCAGGTGAAAGTTAGGGGGAAGGCTATCTCCGGTGAACACTTTTTCATCCCTTCCTTGGATCCCAAGAGCGTGCAGTGCCACGGACCATTAAGCACTAGAGTCCAGGGGACCGAAAGGGGCCGATACACCTACCGTGCCGTCACCTCTACTTGGGCAGTGAAGTATTACTACATTTGTTCTTTTCTCGCCATCCCGATATTTAGGTGTGCGCACACAGATGGGACTTGTATTATCCTCCATCTATATACATCTTTATAGGATACTTACCTTTTCGGATATTCCCATTGATTGGATTACTGTATCCATATGTACTTTGTTTTTTCTCCATTGCTGCTACTTTATTGCTTTTTTGCTACAGGGTGCAATACTTATCTTTAAGGTGCATGTTACTTTTTAGCATTTTAGCTTTTTAACATTGTACATTGTCTTGCAGCTGGCCAGCTTGTCATTATATTGTGTGCGGATATATTTGTATTCTTATGATAAATATACTTTTATTTTATATATTTACATTTTTTGTTTCGTGTTTCCACTGGCAAGGTACCTTTCCTTTTTAAGTTGTTTTATGGTGATACTTCCTCGTGGAGTAACGCAATATGTTTCCTGAGTAGGAGAATCAGCAATACCTGCGTATTTGTCTACTGCTCTATATATATTTTTGTTTGATTTTAAGAACACACAGTACAAAAAAGTCACAAGTTCAAATCCCCTAGTTTACTTATGAAACATTTCCACATAATCTACTGTTTATTGCTTTTTTTGCTTGTTTGTTCCCAGGGGCACAACTAAAAGGGGTAGCAACCGCAGGGGGCCTGGGAGCCAAGGGGGGCCCCATCTTCTTAATTTTCCTATGATAGATATAGCCTCCTCCCAGAAAACCAGTGTCTGAAGCATTGATAGGGGCCCCATCATAGTTTTGCAAGGGTGCTCAGTGATTACACCACTGTTTTTTACCATCATGTATATAGAAAAATAGTGAACAGGTTTTACTGGCATTTAATGGTGATGCACAGCTAAAGTGCTGGGGTTGAAAGCAAACAGACTGTTGGGGACACAGGTTCAATTCCACAGGGTTCCTTTTTTGGTTTCTATTATATTCCTAGCAAAAGATTATAATTTTACATGTACTGATATCCCACTTAGTATCCCTTGTAGGATAGAGGTCGAAAGCTTTCTTTTTAGCAAGACACAGTAAAGAAGGTTGCAGGTTCAATTCCCCAGACTTATTTTATTTTCTACAGAAATGTTAATAATATGTTTCTTACACCCATGCTAGCAAAGAAATGAACTGCAGATTACTTTTCTTTTTTGTATTAAAAGCAAAGGAATATATCATTGTTAGTGACAGGAGCATTTGTAATGTATTTACACAAAAACTGCACTGAAATCTGTGTTCTGTGTCTGGTAGGGATGATCTCTGAGCTGTAACATGATTGTCTATCAGCTTCCAGGAAGCAAGGCTGCAGCTTCCTGTGAAATGTACTGTGTGCACTTAGCTGGGTTCCCCAGATAAAGCAGTAGAATCTATACCTTTTTTAAGATACTACTTTTCCCTTCTGGTTAATGATATATTTTGTATTAACCACATTCTCACATATATCACACCCTCCACTTTTAATCATACTCCTCCAAACCTTAAAGGGTATGTCCACCTTGAATAAAAACTTTTAATATCTTGTAGGTCACCCCTGCCTACCCTACTGCCAGCTATACCCTCATCTCTCAGAGCTGTGTTCCCTTTATTAATTCCATCATCTTATTTTCTATAATTTTCCCTTTTGCTTTTTTATTACAGACATCCTTGTTATTGTATTCTAATGTTTTTTCTGGAATGGCACCATTGCCATACGATGCAGTATATCTGTGGCATTTTACCTTTTACCACTTCCTGGGCATTCTGTCTAGTCCTGCCCATCTTCTTCTCTCTGCTTACCCTGTTCATCTGTGTGCACTTTGCCTGTCCTATTTATCTCTGTGCTTTTTGCCAGCCCTATCCCTTTATGCGCACATACACCAGCCCTGTCTGTCTTTATATTATCTATCTTTACTGTCCATCTCTGTACCCTCTGGTTTATCTGACCTTTCTGTACACTTTGCCTGTCCTGTCCAATTTCTTTACCCTCTGTCTGCCATCTCCAATTTCTTTACCCTCTGTCTGCCATGTCCAATTTCTTTACCCTCTGTCTGCCATCTCCAATTTCTTTACCCTCTGTCTGCCATGTCCAATTTCTTTACCTTCTGTCTGCCATGTCCAATTTCTTTACCCTCTGTCTGCTATGTCCGATTTCTGTACTCTCTCTCTGCCATGTCCAATTTCTTTACCCTCTGTCTGCCATGTCCAATTTCTTTACCCTCTGTCTGCCATGTCCAATTTCTTAACCCTCTGTCTGCCATGTCCAATTTCTTTACCCTCTGTCTGCAGTGTCCAATTTGTTTACCCTCTGTCTGCCATGTGGTGGTGGTGCCAGTTTGGGATGTGCTGGTGGGGCCAGTTGGGGATGTGCTGGTCATGCCAGTTTGGGATGTGCTGGTGGTGCCAGTTGGGGATGTGCTGGTGGTGCCAGTTGGGGATGTGCTGGTGGTGCCAGTTGGGGATGCGCTGGTGGTGCCAGAGGGGATGTGCTGGTGGTGCCAGTGGATGTGCTGGTGGTCCCAGGGGGTGGAATGTTAGGGGGGCCCCAAAATCCTGGATTTTAGGCAACCATTGCAAGAGAACCATAAGGAGCAGTGATGTAAGGATTTTTTTAAACCACACAGTGCGGCCAGTATTTGGTTAAATTTTAGTTTGGGGGTGGACATGTCCTTTAAGATCGTTATATATACTCAGGGCCGTCTCTAGACTTTTTGCCACCTGACACAAAATTCCAAATGCCGCCCCCCTCGCCGCCGGAAGGGGTGTGGTTTTATAATTGAAAGTGGGTGGTGCTTTGTCCAGAAGTGGGATGTGGCTTGTCATTATCATTGTATTTACATATCATTCCTCCATTTATTTACAATACATTGAAGGACCCACCCTCTAGAATAGCATCCCCATTCCCCACCCCAGATCAACCATACTTCCTGTGGAATAAAAGGTTTTGGCCAAAAGATTTGTAAGCCTATAAGCTGCCACCACGTCAATGTAGACACTTTCAGACAGCAGGGCCCTAACTAACCTACATAATCTAACCTACCTTAACCTAACAAACTCTATCTGAAGCTAGCATATGAAATGTCTTTTATCATATGTCTATCTATCTCTCATCTGTCTATCTATCTATATCTATCTATATATCTATCTATCTATATCTCATCTGTCTACAGATTATCTATCTGATAATCTGTCTATCTGTCTACTTATATCTATCTATCTCGCTATCATCTATCTGTCTATCTATCTATCTCTCATCTGTCTATCTATCTATCTATCTATATCTCATCTGTCTATATCTATCTATCTATCTATCTATCTATATTTCATCTGTCTATCTGTCTATCTATCTATCAATCTCTCATCTGTCTATCTATCTGTCTATCTATCTATCTCTCATCTGTCTATCTATCTATCTATATCTCATCTGTCTATCTATCTCTATCTATCTATCTCTCATCTGTCTATCTATCTATCTATCTGTCTGTCTATCTATCTGTCTATCTATCTATCAATCTCTCATCTGTCTATCTATCTATCTATCTATCTATCTATCTATCTATCTATCTATCTCTATCTAACAACTATCTATCTATATATCTATCATATGTCTATCTATCTATCTCTCATCTGTCTATCTATCTATATCTATCTATCTCTCTCTCTCTCATCTGTCTATCTATCTATATATATCTATCTGTCTATCTATCTATCTATCTCTCATCTATCGGTCTATCTATCTTTCTGTCTGTCTATCTATCTCTCATCTGTCTATCTATCTATCGGTCTATCTATCTTTCTGTCTGTATATCTATCTATCTATCTATCTATCTATCTATCTATCTATCTATCTATCTATCTATCTATCATCATCTGGCTATTTATTTGTCTATTTATGTTAGGCCTGGGCACAGCGGCACATTATATTATTGATGGTTGCTACCTGCAACTCTGCAAGGCACTAGGCCCTGCCCTGGGCACTTTATTTTAATTATGACTGCCTGGGCACATTATAATATTATATCTGTTGGACTGGGCCTGCCTGGGCACTGGGCAAACAGTGCATGCAAGTGCCACTGACACAGTGGGCACATGCTGCACCTGCACATTATTATATTAATTATTTTATTTAATATATAAATAATAAATAATCCACGGTATCCACCAACCCCATGCTGCACTATCACAGAACTTGGAAGGAGGGACCAACAAGCCCAGGCCAGCCCCAGACAGCCAGGCCCAGTCAGGAAAATTAAATTGGGTAGTAGGTACATACTACTACTCAGCTAGTCATAGATAGTCAGCTCCTTGGGGTGGGGGGTAGACAGAACAGAATGAACCCAGGCCAGTCATTACCCATCCCTTTCCCTAATATAAAAGTTGTGTTTGCCTTGCCTTATAGCACAATTGATGTGATGTCAATGTGGCAATGCCAATTAGATTTCCGACCACCACGACCAAAATCCGAAATCCGAGAGCGCAGCTCTAGCCTCTAGCAGCCTGTCCTGGTCTGCACGGGCCGAACTTGCGCTCTTTCAGCGCGGACGCCACGTCACTATGTCGCAGCGGCAGCGCACGCACACAACGACGTTCTGGTACGGGGTGGAGCCTGGAGGACAGATCATTCATGATTGGACACAGACATCACGGACAGCAGTGCTTGCTGGTGCAGACGCGAGACGCCGGTGCAGTAAATGTAACAGGCAGAGGCTCACAGATCACAGACTACAGTATTCCTTCCATCCATGTTGTAGCGCGCACCCCCACCCCACCCCAACAGATTAGTAGGGAGTTGGGCAGCCGACGGCCTCTAGTAAAAAATAAAAAAAAATCCTGCCTTTCCCACTGACCGCAGTGCCGCTTAGATAAATTGGTACGTTGGTCAGTCGGTTTAGAATATCAGGTCCTGGTCAACCTGTGTGTGCCAGGCCTTGGTCCAGTTGTGAAGTCTATTCAAAGACAAGCTTAAAAAGATTTGAAACTTGGTCCTTTCTAGTTGGGCTATATTAAATAGGGTTGCGGTGGCTATACAATTCTCTTCTGGAAACTGCCACAACCCTTTCTTTCTATATTAAATAGGTTAGTGTGAATTTAACCCTTTCAGTGCCAGCAGTTTTGTTTGTGCTCAGTGCCAGCAGAATTTTCATATTTTACAGTAGGAAACCTTGCAGTAAATCAATATTATACATATTTTTTTTTTCAGCACAAAGTGTACTTTAACACAGTAACAGAATTTTGTAACTTTTCTGGAAATTTTACTAGAATTATGGGTAAAATATGTTAAAAAAATTTATAATTTACAAATTTTCACAGGTTTTTCCCATTTTTATTTAGTTATCTTAAGCATAAAAAAATCTTACTGCTCCTAAAAGCCCTGATACTCCTAAGTACAACAATACCAGATATATGTAGGTACCCTGTACAGGAGACCCCCCAGACTAAAACTGCACCTTCAAGAATGTTACACCAAATTTAAATGTATAACCACTTCTGATAGTTAACATAGAATATCTACCAAATTAACTAAAATATCCCCACAAGTGAGATATTTTTAGAAACTACATACCCGCAAGATATTATGAGTGAGGTAAGTTTCAATCAAAATGCAGATTCCTGGGCGCAGCTCTTCGTCCAATTGAAAGTTATTTTCTCACATTTTTCTTTTTTTCCTCAACTCTAAAATCAAATGCGAATTTTAGCTAAAACCTGTAGAGGAAAGTTCAAACGCATCTCAAATATGAAAGCCTAACCCCTCTGAATAAAACGGTATGCCACATTCATGGGAGTACCCAGAGACATGGCTACCAACTAACCCAGAGCGGGACCAATGCCAAATGTTAGTAACAGCAAAAATAATTTAGCCAGCTCTGTATTGGAACAGTCTGCAGTTTTTCCGACAAAACACCCCCCTAACTCAGAAATACTCCCCACAAACTATATATTCTACACACTTTAAGCCAGGGCCACCTAGGCAAAGAACTAGGGTGCCTATGTTGATCCAGGGCGCCGAGTCTTCTCCCTAGCATCTCCCTTTCAGCTTTTACTTGCTGTGTTAGATCTGCTCTCCTTGTTCAGATGTAACCTGCAACATTGTATCTAGTACAGAGCCTGAACTCCACACACTCTACATAACAACAAATGTCGCAATTGGCAAAGGAAGTAAAGGAAGGGGGGGGAGGACGAGCTCAGCTAATAGTACTGGGGGGAACAGTTCTAAAATGCCGGGTAAAAGCTGCTGCAGACTTTATAACAGTGACCCTGTGACTAGCAGCTATGAGATCCCTATCCCTGCCTCTTCCTTCCTTCCATCCAATTCTCCAATTAAAACTTAGTAGGTGAGTAGTGAACAATTCAATGGAGGAGACGTGGAAAGCAGGTAAATACTGGATATTATGTCAATGCTGGTACGTACTGTATATCATGTCAATGCTGGCAGCTGGAAGGGTTAAAGATAATACTCTGCTGACACTGAAAGTGTTAATAGTAAAGTCTGTTGTTCATGGTAAAACTCTTCTGGCACTAAAAGTGTTAATGGCAATTCTATGGCGAAGTCTGCTGGCACTGAAGGGTTAATAGCAATTCTCTGGAAAGGTGCTGGCACTGAAAGTATTAATAGTAAAGTCTGCTGGCACTAAAGGGTTAATGGTAATGTTCTACTGGCACTGAAATTATGAATGCCAATATTCTTGAAAAAGCACTGAAAGAGTAAAACATCTTAGCTCTCAGCAAATTTCCCTGTTCTGTCCTACCCATCTGGAAAAAATTTCTGGTGCCACATACCGCACATCCACTGAAACCTGTCTTGTCCTTCCAATCAGTATTACATTTGTGGCCAGTGTTGCTGCATTCAAGTATGTATACATGCCCGCTTCATCTGGTACAGTGTGTGCCCCTTACCAACTAGTAAAGTGGTTCCACTATAAAGAACAGTCGCAGTAGATGGTGTCAGAAGCAGAAGGAGGAAACCCAGCTGTAGTTTGACAGGCCAAGATTTTTTTTTTGGGGGGGGGGGGCGCTCGTAGGTGGGAGAGTGGCTAGAAACGGCCCTGCTTTAAGCTATGTAACGCTGTAGTTTGTTCATTCATACCATCAATGGTGTGGGCCAAACAAAAAACAACTTCAAAAGTTAGAAATCATGCCAAAACCTCATGGAATGTAAAAAAAGTTACCAAATCTCCCAAATGTCCTGAATCAAACAGTAGGCCGTATGCGTGGTTACACACGCGGACGTGGAGCGAATAGCCACGTAGTGAGACAATGCACGATCGCTCAGAAACAGCCAAAATATTTAGCCAACTCTGAATTTGAACACTGCAGTTTTTTCCACAAACCCCCAACACCCCACACCCCCCTAACTCAGAAATACCCCCAACAAACTATATATTCCTCAAATCTACACACCTTCAGCTACAGTATGTAATGCTGTACTTTATTCATTCATACCATTAATAGTGTGGGCTATACTATACTATACTTTATTCATTCATACCATTAATAGTGTGGGCGCAGTATTTCACATTTTTACACGACTTTCTGGAAAAATGTAGAAAAATACATTTCAAAGTTACAAAATCATGGCAAATTCCCATGTAATGTAAAAAAAAAGCCAAATATCAAGCTCCTAAATGTCCTGATTCAAATGGCATGCCATATGCATGGTTACAGACATGGACATGGAAGCGACTAGCCACAAAGTGAGCCAATGAGCAGTGGTCCAATTACAGCACTTTTCCAGATTTTTCAAACTAAACACTCCTCTAACTTGGAAATACCCCCCAAAACTGTATATTCATGGTATCTACACACCTTCAGCTACGTAATGCTGTAGTTCGTTTATTCATACCATCAATAGTGGTGGCACTTCACCACAGAAATTTCATAGAAATTTGCACTTTTCTGAAAAAATTAACAAAAAACAACTTCAATTGATAGAAATCATGCACAAACCTCATGGCATATAAAAAAAAAGTTACCAAACATCAATCTCCCAAATGTCTTGAATCAAACGGTATGACATCGACTAGTCACAAAGTGAGCCAATGCACAGTTGCCCAATTGTAGCAATCCCCTCCAACTCATAAATACCCCCCAAAGCTATATATTCTCAGAGTCTTACACACCTTTAAGTAAGCAATGGTGCCATTTTTCATTCATACCAATGGTGTGGGCGGAAATCTTCATAGAATTCACACTTTTAGCAAATATTCAAAAAAATAAAATAAAGAAAAATCAAGTTACAAAGTTGAAAATCATGAAGTAATGAAAAAAAAAGTACCAAATATCAATCTCCCAAATGTCCTGAATCGAACAATATGCCACACAAAATGTGTGGGTGCACACAGAGACGTGGTCACCAAATAACTCCAATGGGATGCATGCACAAGTGCAATTACAAAACAAAAATATTTTTTAAAAAGTGCTATGTAATTTAAACATACTACTGCATTCAATACTACATTCCTAGAAAACAGCCCTGAAACTTGGATATAACGCCCACAAACTATATATTTTTGGAATAAACACGCCTTCAGCTACGTAACAGTGCCATGCTTTCAAACATACATGATGAATTCCAGACGCAGTAATGCATAGAACTCCGTGCTTTTAGAGGATTTTGGAACAAAATAAAATAAGATGATTCAAAGGTGAAAAAACCCACTAAATGTCAATCTCCCACACGTGCTCAGTCAAATGGTATGCCATATGCATGGGTGCACACAGAGACACACCATTCAACTAACTCAAATGGAACGCATGCACAAGTGAAATTACAAGAAAGAATCAAAGTCCTCTGTAATTTGAACAGGCTACACAAGGAAACAGCCCCAAAACTTTGAAATACCCCACAGAAACTGTATATTTTTGGAATCTAAACATCTTCAGCTACGTACTGGTGCCATGCTTACATACATACCTTAAGAATTCCAGATGCAGTAATCCATAGAACTCCATGCTTTTAGGAGATTTTGTTTAAAAAATAAAATACGATTATTCAAAGGTTGAAGCCTTCAATTTTTCAAAGGAAATAACCACAAAACATGGAAATAGCCCCCCACAAACTATATACTTTTGTAATCTAGAAAGCATGACACCTACGTAAGTAGGATGATTTAAGGGTTAAAATCCTACCTAAACCAACTTGACAGGCAAAAAACCCCCACTAAATGTCAATCTCCCATATATCCTAAAACAAACGGCATGACATATATGTGTATGCACACAGAGACATGGCTACCAACTAATTCAAATGGGACTCATGCCCAAGTGCAATTACAAGAAAAAATCAAAGTGCTCTGTAATTTGAACAGCCTAACCTTTTTAAAGGAAACAGCCCTGAAACTTGGAAATACCCCACACATACTATATATTTTTGGAATCTTCACAACTTCACCTACGTAACGGGGTCAAGCTTTCATACATACATGAAGAATTCCAGACACAGTACTCCAGAGAACTCTGTGCTTTTAGGAGATTTTCTGAAAAATTAAAATAGGATGATTCAAAGGTTAAAATCCCCACTAAATATCAAAGTGCTCTGTAATTTGAACAACCCTTATTCAAAGGAAACAGCCCTGAAACTTGGAAATAACCCACCAATAAAACCCCACTAAATGTCAATCTCTCACAAGTCCTGAATCAAACAGTATGCCATATGCGTGGGTGCACACAGACACCTGGCCACCAACTAACTCATATAGGATGCATGCACAAGTGAAATTACAAGAAAAAAATTGCTCTGTAATTTAAACAACCTACACTTTTTCAATGGAAACAACCCCAAACCCACAAAAACTATATATTTTTGGAATCTACACACTTTCAGCCACGTGACAGTGTCATGGTTTCATATGTACATGAAGAATCAAAGACGCAGAAATCCATAGAACTCCATAGAAATGTCAATATCCCACATGTCCTGAATCAAATGATAATGACATATATGTGGGTGCACACAGAGAGGTGACCACCAAATAGCTCAAATGGGATGCATGCACAAGTGCAATTACAAGAAAAAAATAAAGCCAACTAAAGCCAAATAAATCAAATAAAGCCACAACCCACCCCCCACGCACACACGCACCCATCTTTAGTGGTAATTTAGTGAAACTGGTTAGTACAGAGGGTACAGAGTTATTTTTACTTATTTTCATTTTACTGAGACTAAAAATTAAATTCAGTCGCTTTTTGGTACCTCTTCAAAATTTACTAAAATATAGGCTTAGTTTCCCTAAAGAAGAGGACCAAGTACTGAGCTTTGCGGTACCTCCACAGGAAGGGGGCAAGGGGTGGAGCTAATTCCAGAGTGTGAAACACTAACATGCTCATTTACCCATAGCCGCTATCGCTCTGGGTAAATGCTCCTTTCGCTATTCAATATCACGTTTGTTAATCTGGATAAATCCCTGTAAGGGATCACTCTGGCTAAATGCTCCTTTTGCTATTCAATAGTGAGAGAGTTAGTAGAGAGGTGGTAAACCAGGTCAGCATAGAAAAGTCTTTCCTGCAGTTTAGAAGGAAAAGGGAGATAGTTCAGTAGCTGGAAATAGCGGATGGGTCCAGGGAGGGTTTTTAAAGTATAGGATACCACAGCATGTTTAAAGGAGGTTGGGAAAATACCAGTGGATAGGGACAAGTTAAAGGGCAAGTGCAGCCCTAAAATGAAAACTTACATACAGGTAAATCACCCCCCAAAACCCTAAACGGTAATAGTTTGAAATCTATTGTTGCCCTGTTTCTGCTTCCTGGTTCTTCCAGTTAGCAACTGTCAGTTATGGATTTGACAGTTGACATCACAGCCAATGACTGAATGTTAATCTCCTATCTGTCTCTTCTGAACATGCCCAGACTCAGTAAAGGCTCAGCACAAGTTTCTAAATTGCTCAGTTTACATGACAAATCCAGAAGCATGCATAGGCATACAGTAATGAATTCATAGGACAAAGTATGATATATCAACATATTTTAAAGAGGCTATTCTTTCTAAAAGATGTTCTTATGAGGGCGGAGTTGTCCTTTAAAGAAAGAGGTTAGGGCTGGTATAAAGGAAGAGGAGAGGTGGGGAATGAGATAAGAGGGGATAGGGTCGAGGGGCAGGTGGTGAGACGTGTCCTGTATGGGGGGAGGGGTGTCCCTGTTCTGTTATGGTGGGGACACTCATTAGGGGGTAAGTGGAGGGAGTGGCCAATGAAGGGAGGCTAGACAGTGCAGTGGTAGGGGTAAAGATGGAGGGGATGAGCAATAAAGGGGGGTTATGCGGTGCAGTGGTAGTGTTAGAAGCTGTAGGGAGGAGCTAGGGTGAGCAGGAAAAACATTTCTGATGTTTTTAATTTGTTTGTGAAATATGAAGCCGATAAATTACAATACATTCCCCGGTGCTGTAATCTCGGGACTTGCTGGAACTGCAAGCAGGGGGCCGGACCTGGTTGAGAGGCAGCCAATCACGGACGTTGCTGCAGGCATTAGGGGAATGAAGGAAAGTAAGTAATGTTCGGTTCTTTTTTTTTTTTTACAGATACTGTAAATATAGCCGTTGTGGGTGGGATAGGGACTGCTACACTACAGAAAAGGGATTGTGAGTTGGGGGAAGGGAGAGAAAAATCGGAGGGAGGGGGAGGATTTCACTGAACATGTCTGAATTCTCCCAGAGGAGAGGTAAGAGGTAGAGACCATTTGGAACACAGCCAGGCCCCTGCTTTCACTTGTTTGGGTTTTGCAGAGACATTGCAGGGCAGCCATTTGGAGCAGGGCCAGTAGTGGGTTAAAGTATAGCAGGTATCCAAACCCTCCCGGATCATCCGGGAGTCTCCCTCATTCTGGGGTGGTCTCCTGCACTCCCGCAAGACCACCCCAGACTCCCGGACTTGAGAGGAGACTTGAGTCTCCTCCCAAGTCACGCCCACTTTGCAAGGCCATGCCCCGGAACACCTCCCTAACCCCTCCTCCAACCACCCTACCTGGCCACGCCCCCCGTGGGTCATCACACCCCGCCCCCTTTACAAACCCTGCTCGGAGACCTGAAGGGGCAGGGTGGGATGTCTGGTATACTTTTGGGGGTGGACATGCCCTTTCACCAAACTAAAATTTATAAGAGCTGTGGAATCAATACCCTACTACAAAATAAGTAAGGACTATAAATATGCCTTAGAATGGCTTCCATTTGCTGAATACCTAGAAAAAAATTAATTATAACCGATAACTAAAACATGAAAAGTAATAAGAATCTCTTCATACTACAATATAAATATTAAAGTAATTAATGTATGTATTTAGCCATGGCTCTCACTTCCTCCTCATTCCCACTGCGGCTCTCATTCAGTTCTTGCTCCGCACAAATGTTTGGTTGTGCATGGGCATGCGCGATGTTGAATCTTTATTACAGATCTATTGTATAGAAAACACAGTTCCCAGAATTCCTCTGCTATATGTTACAATTTAATTCTCTGTTTGTATGCTGTAAGTTATTGCTTATTTGTTCTGGTACAAGTAGTTAAGTTCCTGTTGCTGTTTTAGAGTTATGTAAGTTTCTCTTTCATGTCCTGAAGCTGCATGTTCCTGCAGTAAGGTGAATAACAATTTCTGATATGAATCTGTTCAAATAAAAGTTATAAGCAACAAAGGATTGTGTGGAACTACATCCCTCTGTGCCAGAATCTCATTCCAAGAAAATCTGGTAGGTCATCTAACTCAGAATACAAGAGTTATACTGTATAGTTGCAACATAAAACCTGAAAACCCAGGGAGATGGCAGAAAAATCTGAATTACTTAAGCGCAAACGGGGTGCAGTAAGAAGTTCCGCTACAAAAATGCTGCAAAAGATTGAACAGGAGCTAGGAAAGTCAGCATGGCAGATAGACACATTGCAGGAGAGACCACTTTATATGAACTGGACAGAGACATTGAGGCTCTGATAACCTCTGCAGAGGAGATAGAAGCATAGAGTATGAAACAGTCCAGTCATACCAGGATCACATTGCCATGTGGAAAAGCAGAGTCACACATGTAATACAAAGAGACACAGAAGAAGTGAACAGTGCAGACAAAGAAATATTTAGGGCACTAGTGTTATGCAACACCTCTATATGGCTGGTGCTCAACAGGTATAAGCGCACAATATACAAATCAAAAGAAAAGAAAACCTGTGGCACTCAAATTGTAGTATATAATAATAAAAACCCTTTATTAATACTTATTCATGGGCAGAAAAGAATATATAAAAACACTTAAAAACAGTATATTATCTAACATACCCTTAGTCCCATGATAATATGAATAAATACATATAAACAATCCAGTAGTGTATCATAATGTATATACAGTTAGATCCCAAAAAGGGTATACAAGCCTAGTAGTCCACTAAACTGTCACACATCTATATGTAGAGCCACAGGAATATAATAGTGATGATGCTAACAAATTAATAGTAGCAAAACAGTAATCTACATCTAGTACTTAAATAATGCTAGATGATATGTCATATACTCATCTATAAGCAGTCAAAACCCCGATAAAGCAAGACTTCCTGCAGACTCTAAAGGCAAGACAGCAGTGGCAGAAGACATAAGTGTGAACAATGCCAGGTGATCATACTGAGGACAAAGAGGCAGAGCCCGCCAGGCGCGTTTCGCTCTATGGGATAGAGCTTTCTCAATGGCGTCATATATTCTTTTCTGCCCATGAATAATTATTAATAAAGGGTTTTTATTATTATATACTACAATTTGAGTGCCACAGGTTTTCTTTTCTTTTGATTTGAACAGTACAGACAGCTATGACAACTCCCAATCCAGATCCGTATGTCACAATCACACAGTAAAACTTCCAAAGTTGATTATTGGTAAATTTTCTGGAGAGATCAGTCACTGGCAGGAATTCTGGGGTCAGTTTAAAACAGCAATTCACAAAAATGCCAACCTGTCAGAAATAGACACATTTAACTATTTTAAATCATACTTGTGTGGTGCTGCAGCCACTGCTGTCGCTGGACTGCCTCTATCTAATGATAATTACACTGTAGCAATTGAAATACTGCAAGGCAGATTTGGTCGTAGAGACTTAATAATAAATATGAATAAGCTCTTAAACTTGACTGCAGTAAAGAGATCCTCTGACGTGCCAGCTTTGCGCCACCTATATGATGAATATTATTGAAGCTGATTCCTGAAGATATAGCCCTTGAATTTAGTCGCCAGCAGGATCAACAGGAATGTAATGTACCAATGTTTTTGAAATTCCTTAAAAAGGAGGTTGAGAACAGAGAGCGTGCATTGCACGAGAACCCATTTTTCCGTGTATTCAAGAACAACACCATCAGAAATCAAGTGCATTCTTTGAACATAAACCTAAAAGACAAATAATGTCAACAGCAGCAGCCCTGTACACAGTTTCAAACCCTGCAATCTGTATATTTTGTGATCAGTCAGAGCACAAGACTGAGGACTGCAATACATTTAACCCCAAAGAATGCAAGGAAAGACTTAAAAGAAAAGGGTTATGTTCCATATGTTTGGGACCAAGGAAAGACTTAAAAGAAAAGGGTTATGTTCCATATGTTTGGGACCATCTACTGCGATGGCATCTGAGTTCCGCGGCGGAAAGCTCCTCTTTATATAGGTTTGCAAAAATCCATAATCCGTTTCTGATTGGTCAATTTTTTAATACTTGCTTTACATTAACCAATCAGATTTCTTGTATAGAATAACTGCCTGGATATACAGATTTATTCAAAACTCCAGTCAGCCAAGTGAAAGAACTAGTGGAGAACTGTCTATAGAAGAACTATCTAGGGCTGAAAAGTATTGGGTCAAATTCTCCCAAAATTGCAAGTTCAATTATGAAATCCTCTGTCTTAATACTGGTAAGAGCTTGCCTTACAACTCCAAAATAAAAGATTTAAATCCATTTGTTGACAAGGATGGCCTCATGTGTGTAGGTGGAAGGTTACAAAAGGCAAAGCTAACTGAAAGACAAAGCTGTCCTTGGATATTGCCTGCTAAAGGGTGCCTTTCAGAACTTCAAGTGCAGTTTCAGCATGAAAGGGTGATGCAGCATGAAAGGGAACACTAGCCCAACATAGAGCGCACTTTTGTATAATAAGAGCAAGACAGCTAGTAAAGTCTGTTCTGAAAAAATGTTATATGTAGAAATTTCATGTCAAGGCTGGGAGTGAACCTCCAGCTCCAATACCTGGGGACAGAGTTTTAAAAGCCCTTCTATCAGGGTTGATTTTGCAGGCCCTTTGTATGTGAAGGACAGAACATGTACAAGAAAGGCTTACATTGCATTGTTCACTTGTGCTGTCACAAGAGCTGCTCACTTAGAACTTGTTTCAGACCAGACAACTGAAAACTTTTTATTAGCCTTTAGGAGATTTAGGACTATGCAAGGTTGTAAACTCAGACAATGCAAAAACCTTTTAAGATATCTTACTTATCTCTTCAAGAACTATGGAAAACCCTTAACACTGCTTCCTTGTGGGAATTCTTCACAGAAAAGGGAATTACTTGGAAGTCCATTGTCGAGAGAGATGCCTGGTGGGGAGGATTCTGGGAAAGACTTGTTCGATCTGTAAAGTTTGTCTTAAGAAATCTTGGGAAAAGTAATGTTATCTTTTGAAGAGCTCACTATTTTCTGACTGAAGTAGAGACTGTTTTAACTTTAGACCACTAACCTTTACTCACAGTGATGCTCAAGGTCTTCAACCTTTAACACATTTCCTTATTGGGCAATGACTTACGGTACTGCCACAACCTAAGGTTCCTACAGTGTCACAACTTTTCAGTTCAAGAGCAATTATCAAAGAGGTGGAATTCCGTTAAGTATTAGTAACAAATTTCTGGAACCATTGGCGTAAAAGAATATTTGTTGGACTTGAGATTGGCTCACTAATCCAAACAAGGAGAATGTGCATCTTCATTTAAGGTTGGAGATTTGGTGTTGATCAAAGAAGTACCAAGACAAATTGTGGAAGACTGGTTAATGAAAACGTTTTCCAGGAAGAGGACATTGTTCATGTTCCTTGAGATTACCATCAGGGACTGTATGTATGCTGTAAGTTATTGCTTATTGGTTCTGGTACAAGTAGTTAAGTTCCTGTTGCTGTTTTGTTTCAATTTATGTAAGTTTCTATCTCATGTTTCTATCTCATGAAGCTGCGTGTGCCTGCAATAAGGTGAATAGCAATTTCTGATATGAATCTGTTCAAATACAAATTATAAGCAACAAAGGATTGTGTGGAACTACATCCCTCTGTACCAAAATCTGATTCCAAGAAAATCTGGTAGGTCATCTAACTCAGAATACAAGAGTTGTACTGTATAGTTGCAACATGCACAGGTTCCTGAGTATGCCCGGTCCTCTGAAGCTATTGGTTGTTCCTGGTTGGCAGAAAATTCAAATTACATTCTGCTTATCTTAATTCTGTTCTGCTATTCTGGTATTGTGATTGGTTCTGGAGGTTCCCTTTATAGTTCCTGCTTGTCTTTCTCTCAGTGTCCCTTATAGCCTTTACCCTTGCTTGTGGTGTGATCTTGTCTAGTTTAGTCTGTGTACAAATTTCTGTCTGTTATTCTGTTTACAACTGTTTCCTGCCTGTCCTGACCTTTTGCCTGACTCTGACTACGATTTGCCTAACCCTTCTGTACCTTGCTTCGCTGATTGACCTACTGTGTTCTGACCTCTTGCTCCATCCCTGATTCCGTACCTACTGCTTTGGTACCACGCTGTTGTCCATTGAGCTGGTTGTGCCCTGTCAGCCTAGTGTGTTCCTGGTTTTCTCATGTATTCTCTGCCTCAGCTCAGATACCCCATACCCTAAGTCCAAAGGGCAACGTATCGCGGGTAGGCACTACATGCCTCCCAGCAGGGGGGGGGTTGTCTATTTGAGTGGCAGGTAATGTTCGATCAGGTTATCTGGGCTGAAAGAATACATAGGATTCCGGAGCATCACAACTTTGAATAATTTGATTATTCTCGCTACTCCCCCCCCCTTTTTTTTCTTTCTCTTCCTCTTAAACTCCTCCCCTTTTTTTCTCTTATATATCACTGTAACTAATATTTTAGATAGACAAACAAAATATTCAAAATAAGTTTAATAATGAATACACAAATGTTCAAAATACATTATTATACATGATGTTACATTTATTATCATACCACTAATAAAAAATTATAGTTAAAAAAAAAAGTTAAAAACCTTTAAATAAAATCTAAAAAATATCAATCTCCCACATGTAGGGGAAGTGGGTGGCTTTCCAGCTTGGCCACCCCAACAGATTTTGGGGGGGGGGCTACAGGAGAACCTTATGGAGCTGGGATGTGAGGTAAGGATTTTATTACACTACATGGTGGGGCCATTAGTGGGGGGGATTATAGTTTTGGGGGTGGACATGCCCTTTAAGATTACACACAAAAATCTTACTGTTTCTAAAAGCTCTGATACTCCCGAGTACAACGATACCAGATATATGTAGGTACCCCACTTTTTCTGTACAGTAGATCCCCCCCAAACTAAAACTGCACCTTCAAGAATATTACACCAAATTAAAATATATAACCACTTCTGACGGTTAACACAGAATATCTTCCAAATTAACTAAAATGTCCCCACAAGTGAGATATTTTTAGAAACTACACACCCGCAGGATATTATGAGTGAGGTAAGTTTTGATCATAATGCAGATACCTGGGCACAGCGCTTCGTCCAATTGTAAGTTATTTTCTCACATTTTCCTTTTTTTCCTCAAATGTAAAATCAGAGACAAAATCAAATGCGAATTTCAGCTAAAAACTGGAGAGGAAAGTTCAAACGCATCTCAAAAGCCTAACCCTTCCCAAATAAAACGGTTTGCCACATTCAGTGTATACCCAGAGACATGTAGGTAAACATGCTAGGCACACCAGTCTTAGTGATGAAAAATGTCCTTTTAATAGTGACGTTTCGGAGCCTGTGTGGTTCCTTCCTCAGACCAAACAAAAAGTTTTTTTGGTCTGAGGAAGGAACCGCACAGGCTCCGAAACGTCACTATTAAAGGACATTTTTCATCACTAAGACTGGTATGCCTAGCATGTCTTACCTACATTGATACTGACTGTTGGCTACAGAGATTAGAGCACCCAGCATTGAATAACTGTTTACTCATTTTGTGTTTAGGTGTGCAGGATCCTATCCGTCTCTGTTGTGTACCCAGAGACATGGGTACCAACTAACCCAGAGCGTGGCCAATGCCAAATGTCAGTAACAGCAAAATTAAATTAGCCAGCTTTGCATTTGAACAGTCTGCAGTTTTTCCTAAAAAACACCCCCCAACTCAGAAATACCCCCCACAAACTATATATTCCAGAAATCTACACACCTTCAGCTATGTAATGCTATAGTTTGTTCATTCATACCACCAATGGTGTGGCCGCAGTTCTTCTTAGAATTTGCACTTTTCACAGATTTTCTAAAAGAAATGAACAAAAATCCACTTTCGAAGGTAGAAATCATGCCAAAATCCTATGAAATGTAACAAAAAGTTACCAAATATCAATCTCCCAATTGTCCCAAATCAAATGGTATGCCATATGCATGGTTACACATGCGTACGTGGTATTGACTAGCCACAAAGTAAGCCAAATCAGTTGCCCAATTACAGCAACTTTTCAGATTTGTCAGACTAAACGCCCCTCTATATTAGAAATAACACCCAAAACTATATATTCTTGGAATCTACATGCCTTCAGCTACGAAACGGTGTCATTCTTTTATGCGGTGCAGACAGAGACGTGGCCACCAACTAGCTCAAATGGGACGCATGCCCAAGTGCAATTACAAGAAAAAATCAAAGTGCTCTGTAATTTGAACAGCCTACGCTTTTTCAAAGGAAACAGCCCCGAAACTCGGAAATAACTCCCACAAACTATATATTTTTGAAATCTACACAACTTCACTTATGTAACGTTGTCATGCTTTCATACATACATGAAGAATTCCAGACATAGTACTCCATAGAACTCTGTGCTTTTAGGAGATTTTGTAAAAAATAAAATAAAGGGATTCAAAGGTTGAAATCCTACCTAAACCCACTTGACAAGCAAAAAAACTGCTAAATGTCAATCTCCCACATGTCTTGAATCAAACGGTATGCCATATGCGTGGATGCACACAGAGGCGTGGCCACCAACTAGCTCAAATGGGCCGCATGCAAAAGTGCAATTACAAGAAAAAATCAAAGTGTGCTGTAATTTGAACAGCCTATTCAACTTGGAAATACCGCCCACAAACTATATATTTTTGGAATCTACACACCTTCAGCTATGGTGTCATGCTTTCATATATACATGAAGAATTCCAGACGCTGTTATTCATAGAACTCCGTGCTTTTAGGAGATTTTGTGAAAAAATAAAATAAGAGGACTCAAAGGTTGAAATCCTACCTAAACCCACTTGGCAAATAAAAAAACCCACTAAATGGCAATCTCCCACATGTCCTGAATCAATCGGTATGTCATATGGGTGGGTGCAAACAGAGACCGGCCACCAACTAGCTCAAATGGGACCCATGCGCAATTGCAAGAAAAAAATCAAAAAACGCTACAACCCACCACCACCCCCACACACACTCCCCCTTTTAGTGGTATTTTAGTGAAAACCAGTTTGTACGGAGAGTCACACATGTTTTTGCACACTTTACTGATCCTAAAAATTCAATCCGGTCTTTTTTTGGTACCTCTGCAAAATTTCTTACTAAAATAGGCTTAGTTTCCCTTGAAATCAAACAAATAATGATCTGCGTTTACTTTACCGATATCACCGGGGACATTGGGAAGCTTGAAGAAGAGAAAGTTTTTTGCTAATTTATAGTTTTAGGTTAAAAAAAAAAGCACAACATTTTCCCTTTTTTTTTTTGGATCATTCCGAAAGATGATCATCAAATCATCTTAGGGAATGATAACGAACTTGGAATACAGGCATAAATAAAATAAAAATAAATAGATTTCCAGGAAGTAGCAAAGACTCTGAGTTCCATTACTCAGGGGGTCTCCCTTTCTGCACGGACCTGCTCCTTCCTCCTTGTCGCAGCTGCTGCTTCCGGCTCCTACACAAAAGGTAGGATATCTCTCGATCCCCCCCTTGGATTTGTCCGAAACCGAGGAGGGGGCTAGGGGGGCACTTGAATGCCTGGCCCGTTTTTTTTAAAGGTAATAAATAAAACGTATATATACGATCTGTGGCAGTTTGGTCCTTTTCTGCACAGATCGTAAATATACGATCTGTGGCACTTAAAGGGTTAAAAAAATATGTCCCTTAGACCCCCACTTGACTATATTGGTAAATAAAGAAAATCAGAACCTTAAAAAGTGATCTTAGGAAGAAAATAGTCTAAAACCCCCTGGGTACTTAAATAATGAGAAACACTCCACAATGTACTGACACCTTCCATGGACCCATTAGCAGCCTAGATAAATGGCCACTTATGCATTTTCACCACCTCAGACCTGGCAATTTCGAATGGCTGAACTTAACGCAATAAAACACTTTTCACAAGTGGTGCTTTATAAATAAACTATACATACATACATGATCGAGAGGTTACCGCAGCATTGTATGGCGAAAGCGAAATAGCAAAAGGAGGTGTAATTACTTTTTTGCCACTGGTTATCACCGCTTTATAAATTGCTATAAGTTCTAATTTGTCGAAAAAGCTGCAATAGCGGTGGCAAAAAGTTTAACAAACTTTTATAAATATGCCCCTTAGTGATAATATTTGAATTTGACTCAGTATTGAGTTTTGACTGTTCTTGTTTAATTATTTAAAGGGACATTAAACTGTATTTCTTAGGTAAATGAAATCTGTATCTATTATTCATAGGGAGGTGAGAACGCTTATTCCTACCTCCCTGTGAATAACAACTCCCAGGGAACACTGCAACACTTACCTTACCAGAGCTCCACTCGCTCCTTCTCAGCTGTCAGGCACGCTTTCCCGATCGCATGCCAATTTTTTGGATTAGCGCACATGTGCTGAAGGTAGACACATGAGAAGGAACCAAAGGGAGTGCCAGTGAGGTAAGTGTTGCAGTGTTTTTACCAGGAATTATTCACAGGGAGGTGGGAATAATCGTTCTCACCTCCCTGTGAATAATAGATACAGATTTTATGTACATAACAAAGTATGTATCTGTTTAGTGTTCCTTTAAGGGCTGCTACTGGTAGGCCTAAAAATATTTCACCCAGCAAGATATCTTGCGTCAACATCTGTAATTTCCAACACTGATTTTTACCTGACTTTTTTGCAAAATTGGTCAGTCCAAACCATCAGTGATATCAAAAAACCATGTCTGATAATGTGACCTTCAGTAGGCCACTTAATTGATAGACAAAAAATATCAGTGTGTACCACTTTAATATTGTCCAGCAGACTATTAGGGCTATATGTAAATAGCCGTAAATGGATTTTTCCATCTTAAAGGTTATCTATACTTCCAAAAATCTAATTTTTAAAAACTATATCTTTAGATGTGTAAAAGTCCAATAATCCAACTTATTTTTCAGATTTGAAATCCGAGCTGCAGATTCTCAGAAATCTTCATTTTAAAAAACAGCATGTACAGGGAAAGGCTTGTCACTTAAACCAAGTATGCTAATTTGTGTCCCTCCAGTGACCTCTTACTAGAATCTCCCAAAACATGGGTTTTGACCTAACAAAAGGAAGTTTCCTGTGAGTGTAACGAACTTGTGAGTGGCCCTTTCTCTTAAGGACCTTGATCTCAAGGACATAAAAAAAGAAGGACACTTAATCATTTGATGGTTGTATGGTGTGTGTGAAAGTTTGAAAATAAGGATTGTTTGACAGTTTGAAAATAAGGATTGTTTGTACTGTTAAAAACTGTGTGCAGGATTGAGTGTGCAGTAAGCAGACTAATCTTTCTTCTTCCAGTTAATGGGGTGTGCTGGACTTCTATATTCTAGTATTGTACCTGTTGTAATCACAAACAGGCTGCGAAAGGGTTAATAAGTGTTTGGTTTTTTTTTCCCTCTCTTTCTGGCTCTTGCACTAATTGGTGTGGGGGTTGGGGCCTATTAGTTAAATAGGATTCACAGTGTTGGGCCTGTGGTTTGGACCTAACAAAAGGAAGTTTCCTGTGAGTGTAACGAACTTGTGAGTGGCCCTTCCTCTTAAGGACCTTGATCTCAAGGACATAAAAAAAGAAGGACATTGAAACAAGAAGGGCAATTAAACAAGTTTTGTGCGTCACTGTGTTGGTGTGGTGTATTAGAAGGGACAGTTTTGTCAGTACCATGCAATGTGCATCGTGCCACATGTATAGGAACCTGGAGCAGACGTTCCGGGGAACCTATGTCTGTGTCAGGTGTGAGTGGGTTGCCCGTTTGGAAGCTGAGGTGGAGAGTCTAAGGGGGCAGCTTGCAGCATTGCCGGGATTGGCAGAACTGGGGGGTCAGCAGGCACTGGCTGGGGCCAGTATAGAGGTGGGTGGAAGAGGGACAAGAAAGGATGAGGAAGGAGGTAGTTTTGTTAGGGTTACTAGGGGAAGTGGGGGACGGAAGATTAGGGGGGCTTCTTCCCAGATTGTCCATCCCAACAGATTTGCCGCCTTAGGTAATGAAGTGGAGGAGGACACCTCGGAATTAGCATGTATGGAGGGGGATAGTCCCTTGAGCACCCAGGGGACTGCCATCTCTGATACAAGGGAGGAGGAACGAAGGGTCAGGAATGCAAGGCAGGTGGTAGTGGTAGGGGACTCCATTATAAGGAAGGTAGATAGGGTAATCTGCCGCCAAGACCCTACATGCCGAACTGTGTGTTGCCTGCCTGGTGCTAGGGTTCGGCATGTGGTGGATCGTGTAGACAGATTATTGGGTGGGGCCGGGTGTGACCCGGCGGTCTTGGTTCACATTGGTGCCAATGACAAAGTTAGAGGTGGAGGTGAGGTCCTTAAACATGATTTCCGAAAACTAGGGGCCAAGATAAAAGCAAGGACCTCCAGGGTAGTGTTTTCAGAAATACTACCGCAGCCACGTGCTAAGCCAGGGAGACAGCGGGAGCTTAGGAGCATTAACTAAGAGAGTGGTGTAAGGAAGAAGGGTTTGGGTTTATTGAGAACTGGGCAGACTTTGCTGTCGGCTACAGGCTCTTTAGTAGGGATGGGTTGCACCTCACTGATGGTGGTGCAGCTGTTTTAGGGGAGAAGATGGCTAGAGGGTTGGAGGAGATTTTAAACTAGGTTTGGGGGGGGAGGGTATTAGCAGTCTCACTGGGATAGATTGTCCAGGAGGAAAGCAGGGTGTAGATAGGCCAGTGGTGGGTGGAAAGGGGGGTGGGGCTAGCATAGGGGATAGGGAGGAATGTGTATCAAAGTGTACGAATAAATTACAGGATCATAATCTAAAATGTATGTTTGCAAATGCGAGAAGCCTGGCTGACAAAATGGGTGAATTGGAAATGATGGCATTGAATGAAAAGTATGATGTAATAGGTATAGCAGAAACGTGGTTGAACAGTTCTCACGACTGGGCTGTAAATATAGAAGGATATGCCTTGTTTAGGCAGGACAGAAAAAAAAGGAAAGGGGGAGGAGTATGTGTATATGTTAAAAAAGAATTGAAGCCAAATTTAAAAGAAGAGATAGCTGGTGATATGGATGATAAAGTGGAGGCAATATGGGTGGAATTAGGCAACAGGAAAGGGGGTAATGTCATTGTTGGTGTCTGCTATAAGCCGCCAAATGCTAGCAGAGAGGAGGTGAGTCAACTTCATATGCAGTTGGCAAGGGCTGCAAGTTTGGGGAGTGTGCTCATTATGGGGGACTTCAATTACCCTGACATTGATTGGTGTGGTGGAACTGCCATCACAGAAAAAGGCGATGAGTTCCTGAATTTGCTGCAGGATAATTTTCTCTCACAGGTGGTTGAGGTTCCTACTAGAAAAGGAGCTCTGTTGGATCTGGTAATATCTAACATTGTGGAGCGCATTATAGATATAAAGGTAACTGGAGGCTTAGGGAATAGTGACCATGAAATAGTGGCATTTGGACTTTGTTATCGAAAGGAAAAGTGCGCTGGGTTAACAAAGACATTTAATTTCAGGAAAGCAAATTTTCCCAGGTTAAAAGCAGCTCTTCAGAATGTCAACTGGGATAATGTATTATCAGGTAAAGGTACTGAACAGAAGTGGACTGTGTTCAAGGGGATTTTAAGCCAGTTCACATCTAAATTTATACCCTTGGGAAATAAATGTAAAAAAAATAAATCCGCGCCCATGTGGCTGAATTCTGATGTAAAGAGGCAAATGGTAAGGAAGAAAAAGGCATTTAAAACCTTTAAGGCCGAGGGAACGGAAAGGGCTTTTAGGGAGTATAAAAACTGTAACAAGGAGTGTAAGAAAGCAATCAAACTAGCTAAAATTAATAATGAAGTTAGGATAGCTGAAGAAAGCATCACTAAGCCTAAACATTTTTTAAAGTATATTAATAGTAAGAAGATGAGGACTGAGAATGTGGCACCATAAATTAATGGGGATAAGTTAGTTACGGAGGATGGCGATAAAGCAAATGTCTTGAATAATTTTTTTTCCTCTGTATACACTATAGAAGATCCAAGTACAGATATCATAGAGTATAGTAGCAATAAAGGTATACAAGATTCAAGTTCACTTTGGTTAACCGAGGATATGGTACAGAAAGAACTAAATAAGGTTAATATTAGTAAATCTCCTGGACCGGATAAAATACATCCTAGGGTACTTAGGGAGCTAAGTTCAGTTTTATCTAGGCCATTGTTTCTTATTTTGCTGATTCCCTATGTCCGGTGGTGTGCCTCTGGATTGAAAAAGGCTGATGTTATTCCAATATTCAAAAAGGGTAGTCGTTCACAGCGGGTAATTACAGGCCTGTAAGTTTAACTTCAGTGGTGGGGAAGATCCTGGAAAGTTTAATAAGGGATCATGTTCTAGAGTATGTTTCAAGGACTGACATTATAAGTAGTAACCAGCATGGATTTAGGAGGAAAGATCTTGTCAAACTAACTTGCTTGGCTTTTATGAGGAAGTAAGTAGAAATTTAGACTCTGGTATAGCAGTAGATGTAGTTTACTTGGATTTTGCAAAGCTTTTGATACAGTCCCCCATAGGCGACTAATGAATAAGCTAAGGTCTGTTGGTCTGGGGAGTCATTTGTACATGGATAGAAAATTGGTTAAAGAATAGGATGCAGAGAGTAGTTGTTAATGGGGCTTCATCATTATGGACTAAAGTGCTAAGTGGGGTGCCACAGGGTTCTGTGTTGGGGCCGCTTCTATTTAATCTATTTATAATGATTGGAAGTGGGTATTGTCAGCAAGGTTTCTGTGTTTGCTGACGACACAAAACTTTGTCGACCATTAAAACTTCAGAGGATGTGCAATCGTTGCAAGGGGATCTAGATAGATTATCACATTGGGCTGCTAAGTGGCAGATGAAATTCAATGTTGATAAATGTAAGGTGATGCATTTTGGACTTAAAAATACTTGTGCTACTTATACTATAAATGGCTCTGTGTTAAGTGAATCCCTGTTGGAAAGGGATCTTGGAGTTTTGGTGGATAACAAACTTAAGGTAGCAAGCAGTGCCAGGCGGCAACAGCCAGAGCCAGCATGGTATTGTCTTGTATAAAGCGAGGTATGGATTAAGGGAGGAAAATGTAATTCTCCCTCTTTACAAAGCATTGGTAAGGCCTCATTTGGAATATGCAGTGCAATTTTGGAATCCTGTGTACAAAAAGGACATCTTTGAAATGAAAAGGGTTCAGAGAAGGGCAACTAAATTAATAAGGGGATTGGGGGAGCTTGAATATGAAGAGAGACTGGAAAAAGTACATTATGTAGCTGGGAGAAAAGGCGCTTGCGTGGGGATATGATTACTGTGTATAAATACATTAACGGGCCATACATAAACTACTGGGGCATTGTTTCACCAAGAGAACATGTCAAAGGACAACGAGGACATCCCTTAAGACTTGAAGAAAAAAGGTTTAGGCTTCAAGCTCGGAAAGGGTTTTTCACTGTGAGAACGTAAGGCTATGGAACTGTCTTCCAGTGGACGTTGTAATGGCAGGTTCATTGGTCAGTTCAAAAAAAAGCTGGATGAGTTTCTGCAAACAAGGAATGTTGCAAGTTACTGGTATTGATACATAAAGTAGAGTTGATCCAGGGAAATTTCCGATTGCCACTTGGAGTCAGGAAGGAATTTTTTCCCCCTTCATAAATTTGGTGGGGTTTTTTTGCCTTCCTCTGGATCAACAGTTAGGCAGGAAATGAGGATATTGCTAGATGGGTTGGACTGGATGGACGTATGTCTTTATTCAACCTCAAATACTATACTATACTATACTATGGCAAAACATTTACTGTATATACTTGAGTATAAACTGACCTGAGTATAAACCGAGGAACCTAATTTTACCTGAAAAAAGGAGTAAAAGTGATTGACCCGAGTATAAACCGAGGGTTGAAATTATGGCCACTACTGCCTTCTGATTCTGTATTGTTTTGAGGCTTTAGTTGCCCTTTAAATGGACAGCAGAATTTCCATACAGTAATAGCCAAATCCAGTATGGCTATTACTGAAGGGGACTACTGTATGGGAATTCTCCTGTCCATTTAAACTTACCTTACCGCCGCTCCACTTGCAGCCGCTTCTTTACTGAACAGCTGTTCTCTCCCAATCGCACACCCTATCTTTTTTATTGGCACGCATACGCCTAAGATAGGGCGCGCGGTCGGGACAGAGCGGCTGTCAGTGAAGGAGCGGCTGCGAGTGGAGCGGCGGTAAGGTAAGTTCCAGGTCCCCCGAGTGTAATATTATTCACAGGGAGGTGAGAATAAGCGTTCTCACCTCCCTGTAAATAATACAAACAAATGGCAAATACTTATTTTGTTGGGTTTAGTGTTCCTTTAAACATCTATAGTGGCAAGCACTGCACACACACCCAGAGCCCTCCAGTACAGTGGAAGAGAGGACTTGCCTGTTACTGTTCTTTTCTGTAAGTGACCAGCATGATTTGTAGGAGATGCTCTGCAGGCAGCGTGTCAAGCTCAGTTGGGATGAGGTGAGAGTTCTAAAGCACGGGCAAGGTGTGTAAAATGCTGCCAGGTACCCGACACCACTTCCAATGCCAACACCGTGTGTGCAGTGTGGTCCATGTACTGCCTGACAACCAAAAAAAGAAATACTTGAGGTACCTCCCAGGCGTCCAGTCCCTTCCGGCCACCTCACCGCCAGATAGGCAATACTATGAAATAAAGAAAGTAGGGCTGTCCAGTCGTTTATATATTTCAAGGGGTAATCCCTCTTTATTGCAGTACACCAACACATGACGTTTCGGCCATTTAGAACACTTGATAAAGGCCAAACGGCCGAAACGTCGTGTGTTGGTGTACTGCAATAAAGAGGGATTACCCCTTGAAAAATATAAACGACTGGACAGCCCTACTTTCTTTACTTACTTTCTTTATTTCATAGTACTGCCTGACAACCTCCAGTATGGGCTCCTTGTTCTGCTGCCGCAGCCACCAACATCTTTCCCTGGGCTGTTGTCAGACTACGGTAATTACCCGGGGCACCAGGAAGTCTAAGGAAAGGCCGGAGCAATTCACACTCCTGCTGCAGGAGTGTGTCACAGGAGGTCACTTACAGGAGCCCCCCTCCCCCATTGTCAGTAGAAAGGGAGAAGTGTCTAACACAGCAGCAGCAGCCCCCTCCCCCACCCACTATTAGCAGTGTCAGAAAGATATGTTAATGAACTGTATAGTGTTGGGTTGTGCAGGCTCTGTAGAATGTGTATGAATGTATCCATTGTCAGCTGGATTTACAAGTGGGCAGTGACTAAGGGAGGGGGAGGCAGTTAGGAGCAGTTACTGAACATTAAAATTCACTAACAAAGCAGGCACAGACACACATGTAAGTACTATCATTTTACTACCCTAACATTGTACTTTCAGAATATAAAAAGTTGTTTGAGTGAGTATAGTGACTCTTTAAAGTCACGTTAACACATGTACCAAGGGTTAACGTGACGTTAAGACGGAACTTATGGCTGTTGTGGTGGTACGTAAAAACTGTGTTGCATAACCGCCACAAGGTAAAAGCAGATAGCTGGTGTTAAAGATTCGGAATGGGTAAACCCCATTTGCTATGCACTTGCCTAGGGGACGCAAGAGAAAGTGATATCGGCTCTCTGTGCATAGCCCTACAAGTATTGTTTACTCTATTGTGCAAATATCAATTGGTTTTATTGGGAGTGAAATTAGGACTGAATGAGTCTCTAGACTGGCGGTGCCCAGCCAGGACTATGCTGGAGACCGCATTAGCAGCATCTTATGCTCTGTTGCCCCATTATGACCACGCCATGCAAAAAATCTCATCCGGGCTGCAGGTTTGGCATCAATTTTCTAAACCAGTGTTCCTCAACCAGGGTCCGTTTACTGAGAGGTTGTGAGGGGTTTCTTAAGAGAGAGTAACAGAAACTGGATCTATACAATTCAAGGATTGTGGAAGCACTCCAATTAGGCTAATTTACAACTACATTTAGCGAAAGTGCTACTGATCTGGTAAAACATTTATACAAACATAGAAAAGATAATCAATACATTTTTTGACACTGTTGGAATAATACCAACTTCTGGCTCTCTCCAGTCTCTTCATTTTATACCTTGACTTGGTTGGAAGGCTTTTCATTCATGTGATCACAGTAATGTATACTAAAACCCCTTTTTTTATAAAGTATGCCAGTGTGCAGATAATATCATATTGTATGGGGCCTAGGAATGTGCATTGATTATCTTTTCTATGTTTGTATAAATGTTTGACCAGATCAGTAGCACTTCCGCTAATTGTAAATTAGCCTAATTGAAGTGCTTCCACAATCCTTGTATTGTATGTATATTTACACGCCCCTTTAATGGGAGGTCCTATGCCTTTAATATAAAGCACTGGATGGCCTCTTCCCTCATTTTAAAAAGCCAAAGGGCTGGGGGGAAGTGAAAGCCTGTTGTATGGATCCAGTGCACAACTAAGAGAAATGCAAAAGTTTGCTAATGGTAATTGAAGTAAAAAAAGGTTAGAAGTTAGGACCTTCCAGATTGGGGTTACCTTGACGTGGTTGGAAGGCTTTTCATTCATGTGATCACAGTAATGTATACTAAAACCCCTTTGTTTATAAAGCATGCCAGTTTGCAGATAATATGATATTGTATGGGGCCTAGGAATGTGCATTGATTATCTTTTCTATGACTGTATAGATCTACTCTTGTGACAAAATTGTTTGCATTTTTTAATAACAATATATTTCTAGATATAGCAATTGAAAAATTTATTTTGATGAACTTTAAGGGCATGTCCACCCCCAAACCTATAATTCCCCCCAGTACTGGCCCCACTCTGTAGTGAATAAAAATCCTTACCTTACATCCCAGCTCCAAATGGTTCTACAGTAATCACCCCCAAAGTCCCCAAAACTGCCCACCAGGAGGATAGCAGAGTCCATATAGGACTCTGCCTCCTGTCTCCCCTCCGGTAGAAGTTTGGCATGCGCACTGCAACCATCCTCCCCCTCCCTCTCCCTCCCGTTTTGCGATCCCTCCACCTAGTGTATTTTCCCTTTGACAAATAATAGTTTACCTTCCCCCAGCCCCAACCGCTAAAAATTATTTCTTAGAAAGTGCCCCGAAAGTTACTTACCTTCCCTCTAACCTCCAGCGTTCTGTGCAGCCGGCAGCCGCGTCTGTGATTGGCTGCCTCTCAGCCAATCACAGATACGGCTGCTGTTTCTGCCCCCTGCTTGCAGTTCTATGCAAGCAGAGGGCCGGGACTGTGCGGTGGAGGATAGAGGGAAGGTAAGAAACTATCGGGGCACTTTTTTTCAACAAATCATTTATAGCGGTTGGGGCTGGGGGAAGGTAAACTATTATTTGGCAAAAAGTTAGTGAAAGGGTTGGAAACCCCTTTAAAAATAAAATTTATAATAATTTATATTTAGGAAGGGAATCAATAGTGGTTTGTTATCTGGGCCACACGTCAATCAACTTAAGGCAGGCTACTACAATCCAGTGGTTGGGCCTCACCACCTCCCAAGGTCCATGTAACAGAAAATGAAGAGACTGGAGAGAGACAGAATTTGATATTATTCCAACAGTGTCAAACCAATTTATTGGAGAAAATCACATGCACTAAAATCACGTGCATGTGATTTTCTCCAATCAATTTGTTTGACACTGTTGGAATAATACCAACTTCTGGCTCTCTCCAGTCTCTTCATTTTATATTTAGGAAGGGGTTCTCTGAGACATGAAAACAGTTTTTAAGGCTTCTGCAAAGATAAAGAGGTTGAGGAAAAAGTTTTCTGGCAATGCTGTGATTTGTGGACCTGTTTTGCTGTATGCAAAGTCTACAAATTTTTAAAGAGACAATCTTTGGGAAATTTCGATTTGTTTTTTTCCTGCACAGAGATCCAACTAGCAGGCTTACAGATGTTTGGAAACTAAAACTCCAGCGTTCCTTGGCTACTCTCGGGTATTGTAAAATGCTTGTAGGGGAATTCTGGGAATTTTGTATCTTTAGTATTCAGTTAAATCAACTGGATTTAAAGTTTAGTTCTTAAAGTGTTTCGCTAGTCATCCAACTTGCTTTCTCAATGCATAATGACTTGGATTGTCTCTTAATCAGTATATAACAACAAGGTGTCAGTGACCTCCTGAATGGAAGGTATTAATTGCTGGAAGCTGGAAGGTGTTATCAAAAATGCCCAGGGTAAGGCTTCAAAACAGCATTGTACTTGGCAGACAGTTGGTGTTGAAACCCCCAGCTTTATTTAGGTTTAGGCTTTTTTTTTTTTGACGTAAATGGCCTCTATGACACATCTTTTAAACCAGTCTTATTCTTTGTCCAAAATGTTGACATTACATTATTTAAACATGTGTCCTTTTCCCTTAAAGGGTACACAGGAATTAACTCTTATGTGCTGGGCTATATGTTGGCAATACCTTGCATTCCGGAGGTTCTTGACAGCTTGTTTTATGTTGATTTAGACACATTCCAGGGTACAGATTCTTGTACAATTCATTTTAAATTGAAAAAGCCAGTCAGATGACAAGAACTAAACTTTGATTCCAGATGATCTAAATTCCACAGATTTACCATTACCTGGATGAATGAGAACCTTCAGAAGCATCTGGGAATTGTAGTTTTCAAACATCTGGAGGCACACAGGTCAGATATCCCTGTTTTGAAAACAAGTGGACTTATTTACTGCTTATGCATAAACTGGGCCCCTGAATTTTGTTGTCCCTAGACTAGTTTGCCATGTGGATTATATATGGCTCTGCTCATTGAGATCATAGTATGTTGTCCAGGGGCGTAACTAACAGGGAGCAGGGGGGGCAACTGCAGGGGCCCGGGAGCAAAGGGGACCCCATCTTCCTATTTTTCCTATGACAAATATAGCCTTCTCCCAGAAAACCCCTGTGGCTGCAGCACAGATAGGGGCCCATAATACTTTTTTGATTCCTAGTTACGCCACTGATGTTGTCATTACTTACTGCTCTTATTACTCAGTGTCATTACTGTCATTACTCAGTGCTTCACTTAGCAGCATAATTTGAGCAAACAATGAACATTGTCCCAACAGACAGAGCACATTAACAAAGATGCAAAAATCTTTGTCTCACCTTTATGAAATTAACCTGTGGGTACTAGGAGAGAGCTCCCATAATCCATCTATTGTTTTGATAGAGGTTTAAGTGCATGCAGTACATCTCTAGTGCACAGAAATCAAAGGATCAAGGCACCAGCAGCCTGTACTACCCCCTGCCCCTAGAATATGTCAGCCAAGCATTCAAAGGTAGATTTAGAAACTCTATCTTTACAGAATGGAATATTTTAACAAGCTTTAAAAATGTTCTATTGTTTCTAAGGCTGGCGGCAGTTCAGGCTGGAAAATAAATGCAGAGTAACAAGCAGCATTCAAAGTCCATATTGGTGTGGAGACATTTATAGAAAATATGTGCATAGACACAGTACCGTATATACTCAAGTATAAACCGTCCCAAGTATAAACCGAGATACCTAGTTTAAGGTAAAAAAGGAGGAAAACCACACTGACTTGAGTATAAACCAAGGGGGTAGTATTTGCCACTAAAGATGTTTGGAAACTACAACTCCCAGCATGCTTTATTGCTGGGAGTTGTAGTTTTCAAACATCTTAAGTTGCAAATACTTACAAATACGAGTAAAACCTTCTTTATTTGTGCATACTGTATGCACAAATATAGGAGGATTTACCCCTATTTGCAAGTATTTGCCACTTAAGATGTTTGAAAACTACAACTCCCAGCAATAGAGCATGCTGGGAGTTGTAGTTTTCAAACATCTTAAGTGGCAAATACTTGCAAATAGGGGTAAATCCTCCTATATTTGTGCATACAATATGCACAAATAAAGAAGGTTTTACTCCTATTTGTATGTATTTGCCACTTAAGTGTGTCCCTGTGCAAGTAAATGTTTCTCCTATCTTGTCCTGCGGCCGCGCGATCCGCATCCTCGCTCCACAGCCTCTGCGCATCCGGATGATGTCACTACCCGGCGCCTCTCACTTTGCGGCACACATGCTCACTAGAGATGGCCAAACTTCATAAAGTTCGGTCCGTTTTCGAACTTCAGTAAAAGTTTGAGAGTTCTAATTCATACCCCTTAGTCAATGAGTGATAGTTCGAAGAGTCCGGGTGATTTACAGCTAAACTAACAATGGTAACTTACTGTAAATGGCTGCTGCACCTGGGAAATGGACTGGGGAACATGTCACTATCTCCAAAACTTGTTAAAACACTTCTTAATCCTGAGCAGACAATTGTCGGGTTTTGCGCAAGCTACATACGATACTTTCCAGGGATAGCGAACAATACATTCAAGGGTTAGCGAACGGCTCATAAATTTTATAATTCTCGAAACAGCGACGACGAACGTTCGATAATTATCGAAAGTCCGGAAAGTTTGAAAGTCCGAGAAAGTTTGAACTCTAAGGGGGCGATGCACCAACGGGCGCATCACTCCTGTTTTGGAGTTTTAGTCACGCTAACCGATGTTATATCGGTTAGCGTGACTTAAACTCCTTCCTTGTGCGGCTAATGCGAAAGTTAACAGCGCAGCCGCTGCAAGCGATGTTATATGCCGAAATCGGCATTTTATTGCGGCACTTTCAACGCTAGCTAATAGCTGGCGTTGAAAGTGTCGGAATCGAACAGCGCCAGGTAGCGATGTTCCGAGTGCCGCTATCGGCATATAACATCGGCGGGTTGTTTGCACTGGGTGCTCGGTGCATCGGCCTGTGTAAGTTTGGTTCGAACTCGAGTTCGAGTTCTAGTCCATCTCTATTGCTCACAAGGGCCTTTCAAGAAACTACTTCTTACATGTACATAAATATAACTTACTAGAGAAGTATCTTACAATACAGTAGTGTAGTTCCCCTTAAAATGACATATGCAGTCAATAAAACATCTTTCGTGCTTCTGTATCATTGAGAAAACACATTTGTATCTTATGTTTCCAAGGCAACAAATGTCACACTAAGATGACGCTTGATGGAAATGCTACATTCAAACTACATCATGCCTACAAACAAGTAGACTATTCGAGAGCAATATTTATTATATTTATTGCTGTATATTGAACGCAGGTTCAATATACATAGGTTATTAAAATTAGCTGTGTTTAGTGAACTTTTTTATTTTTGTTAACATTTATTTATTTCCACCATAGGTACAAGCAGTTCTAAAAAGGCATTGGAACCAATACAAGATTCAGTTTGGAAACAGTTTTTCCCATTCAGAAGGTCTTCGCTCAGCTTCCTATACAGTGTCTTCAATCAGTGAGGTCCAGGGTACTTGCTATACCCATGATTATAACAGTGAACATTTAAATGGAAAAAACTGCCATGATACTGAAAATGTGTTTTTTAAATCATAAAGACAATATATGTATAATTGCTTTGCTGATGTCTCCTTAATTAAGTGGTTTCTATAGTAGATGTTTAGTATGGTGATCTAACCCCTGCATGACCCTGTACTTTTAATTTTTTTGTAAACAACATAAATTCTGCATCCACTTTATATTCAATATTGTATTCAGCATTACAGCTATTAAATGTTAAAAAGACTTTCCCGAAAGATATCAATACTTTATGGGATATTCTCTTTAAGGGATAGCTTATTCCTACCTTCTTGAGTGCAATAAAAATAGATAGCTGCAGCTCCGCATTCTCTGGTTTTGACAGCTGAATGGCACATTTATCCCAATAGGGATTGGTCCAATAAAAAATTCTCAGCATGTTTGATATAACAGGCAATCAGACAATGATTGGCCATACACAATCCACAGATACTTGCATACCTTAAGGCACATGTGTAGAAGATGAAGGGTCAGTGGGCCAGTCGGCAGATCAGCTGTTAGAACCAGCGAGCAGAGTGCTCGCATGTAAATGTGGAGCAGCATCAATCTATTTCTGCACACAGGGAGGTAGAAATAAGCTCTCCTACCTCACTGTTAATTATAGATTCCCCTGGCATTTACTTAAACATTCATATTAGTTTCCCTTTAAAGTCACGCAAAGGGGTTACACAGTGCCACAATTGCGATATTAAATAGCAGGGGTGTAGCTACCAGGGGCACAGGGGCTGTGACCGCATCAGGGCCCAGATCTAGAGGGGTAGGTTCCATCTATATACCCTAATTTTCTTCCCTTCACCCCAGCAGATACTGTAAAGACACAGGAATGGGTTCCCATTCTTTCACTAATGAGTGTTCTGATTTATTATTTTAAACCCATTTAATAAATGCTGTGAGTGCTATAAAGGGGCTTTTGGCCCTTTGTATACAGGATGGGGGAGGTTGCCCAGGCATTGATTTGGGGAGTTGTTGAGTTGGAGGTCCTTGAGTCTGGGTCCTGACAATCTGGTTCCAGGCCCAAATGTTTCATTAGGAACATTGTAAGATACACCACTATTGTGCATTCAGAGTTTCCATAATATATAAACAGATGTTGCTTTTATAACTTGAGGGAGGTTTAGGTATCAATCACAAGCAATTAGCTAGATATAACCTTTATAGCATGTAAAAGCATATATATATCTATGTTTTGAATGTATTCAATTGCTAAATGTAACAGTGTGCTGATTAACTAACAAAACAATTATTATTTCAGAAATGTTAAAGAATATTTTGTCACATGCAAACATTAAATTAAAGAAGAATAAAAAAGTGTGTTAAGCTAACACCTAAAGGAGGTGAATAAAAGGGCTTTGGGTGTTATGTTTTTATTGTACTGTTTAAAGAATATTGCTGCCCTGGAAAAAAATCAATGAAGCTTAACACCACATGTCTGAATGATGTCCAGGAAACCAATTTAATAAAAAATTAGAAATGAACAATGCTATTTTGTTTGCAAAATATCACAGAGAATGTTTTTAATTGCCTTAGTTTAGTGTTCCCTTCCCTTTAAAATGTGCACTCTTGTGCACACACACAGGTTAAAGTGGTGAACACACAAATATCTGCTGGAATAGAAGTGGTGCATTGTGAAGCACACAAAATGTTAATTTGTATGCGTACAGAAAATGTATGTATGTGCACAAAACTGATTTAAAATTAGAGGGAATTTGCCAGAAGACTTGTGAATGGCTAGTATTTTTTATGGCAGAGGTTCCATTACTGTTGTGAAATACAAAATCCAGAGGTTCTGAGGGCAGAGCTGGATTAAGGTCAATTAAGCCCCTTGGCAAAATAATAGTTCTGGGCATACAGTACATCTTTTATTGGTTCCAATGAACATTATATATCATTTTATCCATGGCAACATATTATAACGCATAATACATGTATTTATGACCAATGTCATATTATACCTCAACCTTTATCCCATAGGTCCACTTTTAACAGTGCAGTTGCAGTAATAAAAAAATAAGAGAAAAGTTGTATTCCCCTAAATATTTGTAATAGTTACAGATCGTTAGGGGGCAGAAATACACTTTTGATTGGGGGCTCCCTTTTATCTATGAGGAAGCAGCTTGTTGAATTCCCTTATACCTGTACCTTATATGTACCTTATATATATATTGATATGGACTTGATGATTAGTTGTTTTTTAAATTTTGTTATATTGTGTCCTAGTTTCAGAGTGGTCCACCACCACATATTGTATGTTGACTAATTATAGTATGGGAGCTGGCCCCGACATGGAGGAGGTGTGGGACCTGCATGCCAGGAATGGAAATGCATAGCTTTCCAGCAGTGTGGTTGTGCTCCTATGAAATTTGCCTGTATTCCCCTTGGAGTTTGTACTTTAACTTAAAGGGCATTTACACAGTAATAACAAGTATATCTACTGGATAGTTGTGCCTTTAAATATAAATGTGGTATATTTTTCCCCCTACTACCCTTTCAGACCTTACTTTTGTGCTTGAATGTTGCTGGCTTCCTCCAAAGAATTCATGTTCTTATCCCTACCCCTTTGAGATTTCCGAATCTCCCAACACTAATTTGGTCTAAGAATAAAGGTCTAAGAATAGCGTGCGCGGGCCCTGATGACATTGCCACATGCCCACATTATTTTTAGACCAAATTAGTTTTAGGAGATTTGAAAATCTCAAGCGGGCGGGCTAAGCATGTGAATTCTGTGGAGGAGGAAGGCCAGCAGCATTCAATCACAAAGGCAAGGTCTAGAATGATAGTAGGGGGAAAAAATACACAATATTTTTATATAAAGGCACAACTATCCAGTAAGATATTTTTGTAATTACAGTTTACATGCCCTTAAAGGACAGTAATATCGAAAAAAAATAACATTACCCCATAATATGTCCACACTTCCAGCAGCTGAAATCACTTACTCTCATTTACAACTGCTCTCCCTTAGATATCACACAACAAAGATGAGTGCTAAAAGCCCGCCTCCTAGATGGCCCAGGTCCATCGTTAACATATCACTTGTCATTGGCTGGTGGGAATGTTTATAGTATTTGAGGTTGAATAAAGATATACCTCCATCCAGTCCAACCCACCTAGCAATATCCTCATTTCCTGCCTAACTGTTGATCCAGAGGAAGGCAAAAAACCCCACCAAATTTATGAAGGGGGAAAAAATTCCTTCCTGACTCCAAGTGGCAATCGGAAATTTCCCTAGATCAACTCTACTTTATGTATCAATACCAGTAACTTGCAACATTCCTTGTTTGCAGAAACTCATCCAGCTTTTTTTTTTAAACTGACCAATGAACCTGCCATAACAACGTCCACTGGAAGACAGTTCCATAGCTTTACCATTCTCACAGTGAAAAACCCTTTCCAAACTTGAAGCCTAAACCTTTTTCCTTCAAGTCTTAAGGGATGTCCTTCTGTCCTCTGACATGTTCTATTGGTGAACGATGCCCCTGATAGTTTATTGTATGGCCGTTAATGTATTTATACACAGTAATCATATCCCCACGCAAGCGCCTTTTCTCCAGCGTACATAAATATAACTTTTCCAGTCTCTCTTGATATTCAAGCTCCCCCGATCCCCTTATTAATTTAGTTGCCCTTCTCTGAACCCTTTCCATTTCAAAGATGTCCTTTTTGTACATAGGATTCCAAAATTGCACTGCATATTCCAAATGAGGCCTTACCAATGCTTTGTAAAGAAGGAGAATTACATTTTCCTCCCTTGAATCCATACTTCTCTTTATACAAGACAATACCGTGCTGTCTCTGGCTGTTGCCACCTGGCACTGCTTGCTACCTTTAAGTTTGTTATCCATCAAAACTCCAAGATCCCTTTCCAACAGGGTAACTGTGGTCCAAAAATGACTTAAGGTAAATTGACAGGAATTGCTTTCCTGAGGATTTTTGCAATTTACTTCCATTATTTATTTTACATAGTTTTGAAGATATTTACATTTATATGTGTGATATGGTTGCAGCATCACCAGATCTGCACTTCCTGCTTCCTGCACTTAAACCATGTGACAGTCCCTCTTCCGTGTTTACTCCTCCTCATGGGCCCCCATGGCCCCTCCCCTTGCAGCCCCATGGGCCTTTCCATTGCAGCCTACTGTGGCCCCTCCCAATCATGTGCTCTGTGGCCCCTCCCACTCATGGCTCTGTGGCCCCTCCCACTCATGGCTCTGTGGCCCCTCCCACTCATGGCTCTGTGGCCCCTCCCACCCACGACTCTGGGGCCCCTCCCACTCATGGTTTTGTGGCCCCTCCCACTTGAGGCCCCCTCCCACTTGGGGGCCCCTCCCACTTGCAGACCCTGGGGCCCCTCCCTCTCGTGGGCCACAAAAACCACAAGTGCGTGGAGCCACAGAGTCCATGAGTGGGAAGGGCCAAGGGGAGGGGACACATTGCCCACGATTGGGAAGGGCCAGCAAGTGGGAGGCATTAAAAAAAGCAGTGCTGTGGGCTGTGCTGTTTTCCCCACCCACCTCCAACCCTTACTTCATGCACTGAGAATGTGCCAACCGCAGATTCGAGGAGGAAATAGGACTTCAGAACCTCCCACCCCCTAACTTTCTGATCAGAGATTTCTTCATATTTTGGGCTGTGCAGCACGTAGAGAGGTGATTGATGGCTCGTTTTAAAGGTATGAAACTGGCCTTTCATTTAAAATAAACTTGTTTGGAGACCACAGTTCCCCTTTAACACAGAGCCATATATAGTATAGCAAACAACAGAGGTAATCCTGCACACACCTATGTGGATATAGGTAAGAGTTCGTGCTGAGTGCAATGGCAGACCCTGGTTGCAGGTCGTGAATCAGCAAAGGAATAAACACCATGCACATCAGTCTTAAATGTCTGTGTATTATTTATTGTTGCATACACAGAGTACACCAAAGTGTAACGTTTCGGTACGTGAGCTGTACCTTCTTCAGACAATCAAAGTTATACCATATATAGTATAGGTAGCACAAGGATTTTTAAGTCCAAAATGCATCACCTTACATTAATCAAGATTGAATCTCATCTGCCACTTAGCAGCCCAATTCCATCCATGTACAAATTTGCCTCCCCGGACCAACAGACCTCAGCTTATACATTAGTCGCCTATGGAGGACTGTATCAAATGCCTTTGCAAAATCCAAGTAAACTACATCTACTGCTATGCCAGAGTCTAAATTTCTACCTAATTCCTCATAAAAGCCAAGCAAGTTAGTTTGACAAGATCTATTCCTCCTAAATCCATGCTGGTTACTATTTATGTCAGTCCTTGAAACATACTCTAGAACATGTTCCCTTATTAAACTTTCCAGTATCTTCCCCACTACTGAAGTTAAACTTACAGGCCTGTAATTACCCGGCTGTGAACGACTACCCTTTTTGAATATAGGAATAACATCAGCCTTTTTCCAATCTAGAGGCACACCACCGGACATAAGGGAATCTGCAAAAATAAGAAACAATGGCCTAGAACTGAACTTAGCTCCCTAAGTACCTGAGGATGTATTTTATCCGGTCCAGGAGATTTATTAATATTAACCTTATTTAGTTCTTTCTGTACCATATCCTCGGTTAACCAAAGTGCACTTAAATCTTTTATACCATTATTGCTACTATACTCTATGATATCTGTACTTGGATCTTCTATAGTGTATACAGAGGGAAGAAAAGTATTAAAGACATTTGCTTTATCGCCATCCTCCGTAACTAACTTTTCCCCATTAATTAATGGTGCCACATTCTCAGTCCTCATCTTCTTACTATTAATATACTTTAAAAAAATTTAGGCTTAGTGATGCTTTGTTCAGCTATCCTAACTTCATTATTAATTTTAGCTAGTTTGATTGCTTTCTTACACTCCTTAAAGGTTTTAAATGCCTATTTCTTCCTTTCCATTTGCCTCTTTACATCAGAATTCAGCCACATGGGCGTGGATTTATTTTTTTTACATTTATTTCCTAAGGGTATAAATTTAGATGTGAACTTGCTTAAAATCCCCTTGAACACAATCCACTTCTGTTCAGTACCTTTACCTGATAATTCATTATCCCAGTTGACATTCTGAAGAGCTGCTTTTAACCTCAGAAAATTTGCCTTCCCGAAATTCAAAGTCTTAACCAAGCACACTTATCCTTTCTATAACAAAGTCCAAACGCCACTATTTTATGGTCACTATTCCCTAAGCCTCCAGTTACCTTTATATCTATAATGCGTTCCACTTTGTTAGATATTACCAGATCCAACAGAGCTCCTTTTCTAGTAGGAACCACCTGTGAGAGAAAATTATCCTGCCGCAAATTCAGGAACTCATCGCTTTTTTCTGTGATGGCAGTTCCACTACACCAATCAATGTCAGAGTAATTAAAGTCCCCCATAATGAGCACACTCCCCAAACTTGCAGCCCTTGCCAACTGCATATTAAGTTGACTCACCTCCTCTCAGCTAGCATTTGGCGGCTTATAGCAGACACCAACAATGACATTACCCCCTTTCCTGTTCCACCCATATTGCCTCCACTTTAACATCCATATCGCCAGTTATTTCTTCTTTTAAATTTGGCTTCAATTCTTTTTTAACATAAACACATACTCCTCCCACTTTACTTTTTTCTCTGTCCTGCCTAAACAAAGTGTATCCTAAATTTACAGCCCAGTCGTGAGTAGAGATGGCCGGTTCGCGGACCCGAACCTGGATCCGCCGCGGATTTATCACGTCCGCGATTGGCGGATTATTCCGGATTTTCCGGATTTTCCGCCTTCCGAACTTCCGAACCGCGGATTTTTTTTTTATGAAAATTTTCGAAAATACGAGTATCTCCGTAATTACGAGAATCCGCGATCTTCCGGGGCCCGGAAAACCCGAAGATCCTCGTAATTACGAGGATTATCGTAATTACGAGAATTTTCGTAAAAACGAGACATTCTTGTAAATTCGAATTTTTGGGGCTTATTTTCAAGACGGAGCAAGCCACATGACCCAAATTAGCCAATGGCAGCTAACATGATTATTGCCAGCCCCCTGGGTATAAAAGGCTGCTTCACAGGCGACATTTTGTCAGTGTGTTGGAGTGTGTTTAGTGGAGACCTGACAGTGTAGGAGTTGGAGAGAGATTTTTGCGCTTTTTGAGCTTTTTGAGCTTTCTGTGTGTGGATTTCAGTGTGGTGGTTTAGCACTTGTTGTTACCCACCCCTGTATTCACACATCTTGAGACCCAACAGTCCTTTTAAGGACTAATTTTGTGAGACCCAAAAGTCCTTTTAAGGACTAACCCCCCCTATAAGTCCTTTGGACAAATTTTGTGTTAGACCTTTTAGAGGTCTAGGTGTCTTGTTTTTTTGTTTGTCTTTCTGTATCTGTGTGTCAGTGTGTTTTGTGTAGCTGACAGTGCTGCCTTTAGCAGCAATCAGCGGCTTTTGCTGTCTGATCTGCTGTTTGCTGTCAGTTGTGTCTGTGTCCTATTTGTGCTTTTAGTGTAAAAAAAAAAAAAAAAAAAAACTTTTTGTTTTTTTTTTGTTTGCTTCTGTGTTGTTTTGTTGCTCTGTCTTTTGTGTTTGTGTGTGTGTGTGTGTATATATATATATATATATTAATTTTTGGGGGGATAATTTGGGAGAGGGAAATGCCTGGCAGGGCAAGAGGGAGACCCAGGAGCTTCTGCACGTGGAGGGAGAGGGAGAGGCAGAGGAGAGCCTACTGAAGGCTCTGGCCAGGAGCTACCTGGCCCTTCGCAGGGCCCGATATTTTTAGGGGTAGCCGGGCTAGGGCTATCCCTTCTGATCAAGGAAGGCGGGTAGTAGAGTGGATTACCCAGCCTTACTCATCCACCTCCTCACAGGCACAGAGCAGCCGAGCTGCTACTGTAGATATTGTGCCTGCTCCTTCCTCACCTGAGGCTCCTACTGTGGGCATGGAACCTGATCCGCTCTATCAGGAGTTTGTTGCCCACATGGCCCGTACCTTCGGGGATCTGGAGGAGGAGTCTCAGGATATGTTTTCGCACACTATGTGTGGGGCTAGTGTGCTTGAGGAGGAGCTGTGCACTGATGCACAATCCTTCCTGTCGCCCGAGGCGGAGGAAAGTGCTCAGTGCACAAGGGGACAGGAGGCTGACGATGTCACGCAGCAGTCTGTGAGCAGCCAGGGAACTAATGCAGGGGGTGAGGTTCCAGATGCTGCTGCTGTTAGTGATGCAGCCTCCAGTATTGAGGAGGTGGAAGTGGACGATGAGGTCACCGATCTTCCATGGGTGCCCTCTGTGAGAGAGGAGGAGGATAGTGTCTCTGAGGGATGTCCCTCAGAGCATGAGCACGATCCTGAACCCAGAGGCAGGACTGGGGGCAGGGGCCGGGGCAGAGGCAGTGCACCTAGTGGTGCACGTGGAGGTACGGCACCAATGAGATCTGGTGCCAGTGCCCCACAGCAGCAGGTGACCTCTGCTCCGAGTCGTGTCGGTGGCTCAGCGGTGTGGGAGTTCTTCTCACTGGCTCCAGGTGACAACACAGTTGCAATGTGCAAGTTGTGCCTGCAACGTGTTAGCCGTGGGAAGACCACATCACATTTGGGCACCTCCTCTATGAGGAGGCATATGATTCTGCACCACTTTGCCCGGTGGGAGCAGCGGACAGGGAACGTGCAGGCACCCACACGTTCCCTACCTCGTGCCCAGGTAGCCACCATTCCTCCTCCTCCCCCTCCGGCCCCATCAGCTGCTTCCTCGGTGGAAGTTAGGGAGGAGAGGCAGCCTTTGGCCCCAGCACGCGGTGTTAAGAGGCCTCTTGACACTGCTGCTGGAGCGTCAGCTAAAAGGCAGGTCTCTCTTCCCCAGTTGTTGGAGCGGAGGCAGAAACTGTGCCCCAGTCACCCCCAAGCCCAGCGTCTCACTGACGGCTTAGCCAAACTCCTGGCGGTGCAGCTGCTACCTTTCAGCCTGGTAGACAGTGCAGCGTTCAGGGAGTTTGTGGCCATTGGCACACCACAGTGGCAGGTCCCTGGCCGTAGGTACTTTGCCCAGAAGGCAGTACCAGCCCTGCACGACCATCTGCAGGGCAATATATCTGCTTCGCTGGACCACAGTGTGGGCAAGTGTGTCCACATAGGGCAATATATCTGCTTCGCTGGACCACAATGTGGGCAAGTGTGTCCACATTACTATGGATGCGTGGTCCAGCAAGCACGGCCAGGGGCGGTATGTGTCATTTACCGCCCAATGGGTCACTCTGCTAGCAGCGCAAGTGGGGAGATGGTGGTACCACCACGCATTGGTGATACGCCAAATGGCAAATTTTTATTATTGGCAGGGCCATATATGGTCCTACCTTTCTCTACTGCATTCAGGTTATGAAATAACAAATGCTCTGCGACAACAGCTACTCTCTGGCTAATTTTTCTAAGATTGGGTCGATCCTACTTGGCCCGAGAGCAGTACTCCATATTTGATCTTCGTTCTCTCTCCATCCATATTTGATCTTCGTTCTCTCTCCATGACGCACCTTTGTGGTGTCACCTACTCTGACCATCTCATACAGCCGCAACAGCTACTCTGTGGCTAATGTTTTCAGCTCTGGGGCCAAGTAGGATCGACCCAATCTTAGAAAAATTAGCCACAGAGTAATATATTATCACTGAACTTCCACTTAAACCGATATTATTGCATCATGGGGGATCACTGATAAACAGCAGTAGGTAATGCTGGCATAAAACATTACGTTTATTGATAAATTGTATCAGAACATTCTTGGTTTTGTATCACTAGGACTGTGCTACATACAACATTTTTTGGAAGTGGTGCAGCCCCCATAAAAGCATTGTCAAACCCACCCTTCACAGCATGGCTAATTGAAAGCAGAGAGAAGCTCGAAATCAGGGGAAAAAACGTATGGGAAGCTCTGCATACCATTACTCTTTTGAAAGCAGTTTTCAAAAAAAATGCATTGAGGCAATACAGTTATCCTTTAAATAAGAGGATTTTTTTGTCCCGGAGGCTGGCAGAGGTTGTCCCAGAAATTGAAATTGCCAGGGTGGGATGTAGGTACAGTGGATATAAAAACGCTACACACCCTACAAAATGGCAGGGTTTTGTTTAATAATAATAATAAAAAAGGAATCAGAGCTTGTTCCACCTTTATTGTTAAAGGGGAACTGTGGTCTCCAAACAAGTTGAGTTTAAATGAAAGACCAGTTTCCTACCTTTAAAACGAGCAATCAACCACCTCTCTACGTGCTCCAAAGCCCAAGATATAAAGAAAAGACTGACCAGAAAGTTAATGGGTGGGATGCTGACCTGTGACATTCCTAAGGCTTCTCCTGCACAGTGCCACCGGCAAGCACAGCCTCAGACTCCCTCAGTGTGTGAGGGAGACAGGCAGTCCCTCCTCCTCCCTGCTGTGTGAAGAGAAGGTAAGGGAATCTACAGCCCTTCTTTCCAGAGTTCTCATACTGCCTGAAAAGGCTGTTTCCACAGAGTTTTCTGTGGGGGGAGGTCTGAGTGGCCCATGCCACCCGTGAGTGGGGTTTATGCACCCATGGGTGGGCGGGGGTTGTGCACGCACGAGTGGGCGGGGTTTGTGCAGCCACATGTGGGTGGGGCTTGTGCATCCACAGGTGGGCGGGGCTTATGCATCCATGGGTGGGCGGGGCCACATGGGGCTGTAAGAGAATGGGCCAAGGGGGGCCTGCAACTGGTGGAACCATGGGGTCCATAAGTGGGAGGGACCAGGGGGCTGCAAAGTGGAAGAGGAGACACAGGGCAGATTGACTAACATGGTTTAAGAGCAGGAAGCAGGAAGTGCAGGGGACCTGGTGATGCTGCTGCCATATCACACACAAAAATTTAAATATCTTCAAAACTATGCAAAATAAACAATGACAATAAATTGAAAAAATTCTCAGGAGAGCAATTATTCAGTTTACCTAAAGTCATTTTTGGACCACAGTTCCCCTTTAAATTATAATCTGTAAAAAAAAAAAAGTTTAAAAGAAATCATAGAAATCCTGGTTGCATTAGTGTGCACAGTATTACTAAATTTATATTCTCTTATAGTTGTACAACACCAAACATTTTTTTTGTACTTGGCACCTTCTGTAACACATGGGACATTATATAACACCATGCCTTCGGGACAGGGATCTCATTCCTAATGTCTCAAGGCTTTCCACTCTTTACACATCAATTTATTTATAATTTAAATAAATGTATTCTTAACGTATGTATGAAACGTTATTTTTATTTCTGTATAATTGCTTGCACTTATCCACTTGTTTGTATACTCTGTATTTTATCATCTACAGATCTGCATATCCAAGGAGCGCTTTATAAATAAAATTAAACATACATACTGTAACTAAAGATATTTACATATGGGCAGAGACGTTTGGACTTGTGTAAGGGAGGGGCTGTTTATATGGGTAATTCACTGCCACCACCCCATGTTTTAAGGCATTGGGGGACCCTCTTATTAAATAAAAAACATATAATCTTTATTCCCTTGACTTGTTTCGGACCAACTCACTGTCCTTAATCATATGCTCTTGCTTATGAGTAAGGACAGTGTGTTGGTCCAAAATGCGTAAAGCGAATAAATATGTTTTTTACTTAAAGGGTATGTCCACCCGTAAAACTGATTTTTAATATGCTGCTCCCCCATGTCCCCCAGCCCCAACCGCATAATTTTTTTTCAGAAAGCCCCCCAAACTTACTTACCTCCCCTCGTTCCTCCGCCGCACTGCCGCCCTCTGCTTGCGAGAATGCAAGCAGAGGGGCGGGACCAGCAGTCGCGTCTGTGATTGGCTGAGCGGCGCCAATCACAGACGCGGCTGCGGTCATTCAGTGCCGCGGAGGAAAGCGGGGAGAGGTAAGTAAGAGTTTGGGTAGCTTTTTAAAAAAAAAAATATGCGGTTGGGGCTGGGGGACATGGGGGAACATCTTATTAAGGGGGATTTGTGCTAGGGGGAGGGATAGTAGAAAGGGAGGGAGAGGGAGGGAGAGGGAGGGGGAAGGAGGGGGGAAGAAGGGCTGCAGTACGCATGGCAAATATCTACCGGAGGCAAGAAGCAGGCAGAGCCCTGCTATCCTCCTGGTGGTTAGTTTTGGTACTTTGGGGGGGGTTACAGGAGAAACCTATGGAGCTGGGATGTGAGGTAAGGATTAAACTACACTACATGGTGGCCAGTAGTTGGGGGGATTTAGTTTTGGGGGTGGACATGCCCTTTAATAAGTTGTGGTTCCAGTGCATTGGAACCCGGATACTTACCTATTGTTGCCGCATCTTTGGCCCAGCGACGGACCTGGGGCTGTTTGCACCCAGGCCACCATTTGTGGGCAGTGAGTAGCAGTAATTGGAACTATCATTTGATTATTTATCTGAAGTCTCCACTTAAGCGAGGGGTTCGGTGTGCACCCAAACCACTGTTTAACTCAAGTGAGTTAAAAATTAAGAAATAAAAAACTTAAAACTAATATAAGTTATTTGGTAGCTACTCCCAATTTTTGGAAAAATTATAAGGTGGATACATTAGGGGTTGATAGCACCCATATGTGACTGTGTATATCTAATGGGGACACCCCACAATCACTCTTGACTGTCACTAGCTATGCACACCCCTATCCTGGCAGCTAAATGGTTATCACTACAACGCTTACTCCAGCCACCAAAGGGTTTATTAGCTTCACATATTCACACTCTCCTGAAGCAGTCACAGAGTTAATTAGCATTCCAACAAGCAAAGCATGCAAACACACATAACTGTATAAAAGGGGTTCCTACAAAAATAACAGAAAATTATGTTACAAATATAGACATACAATACAATCCCAATTTCAAAATAAAAAAGATAAAAAAATTCACAGAGCCTAATAACTCACTGGAAGTCTTATGTCTCATTGGGTGAGCAGAGACACAAGATTCATTAGCCATTTAGAATGGCCCCTCTGTATGAACAAAGCTATAGAGATTACAATGGTTTTAAAGTCCCTAGTTAGAACACCCCCCTCCTTAGCTATGCATGAGATGGGGGTGTTCATCACAGATTCTTTACCATTGAAAATATGATTATGAAAACACCAACAAAGACGGGTACCAATTTGCCAGCCCGTTTGTTTACTCACAACCCAGTATCAACACCATGGTCTGCAAACTGGCGACCAAGATTTACTTACAATTTACTTATAAAGTTTGCCCCCCCAAAGCTAAACAACTTCAAAAGGTAGGAATCATGCCAAAACCTCATGGAATGTAAAAAAAAGTTACTAAATATCAATGTCCCAAATGTCCTGAATGAAACGGTATGCCATATGTGTGGTTTACACACGCAGACGTGGAAGCGAAAAGCCACAAAGTGAGACTACACACGATGGCTCGGAAAAAGTCTGCAGTTTTTTCCACAAAACACCCCCATAACTTAGAAATAACCCCCACAAACTATATATTCCTGAAATCTACATAATTTCAGCTATGTAACGCTGTAGTTTGCTCATTCATACCATCAATGGTGTGGGCACAGTTCTTCGTAGAAGTTTGCACTTTTCTGAAAAAATTAACAAAAAACAACTTCAAAAGGTAGGTATCGTGCCAAAACCTCAGGGAATGTAAAAAAAAAGTTACTAAATATCAATCTCCCAAATGTCCTAAATCAAACGGTATGCCATATGTGTAGTTACACACGTGGACGTGAAAGCGAAAAGCCATGAAGTGAGACAATGCACGATGGCTCAAAAACAGCAAAAATATTTAGCCAACTCCGAAATTTGGACAGTCTGCAGTTTTTTCCACTAAACATCCCCATAACTTAGAAATAACTCCCACAAACTATATATACCTGAGATCTACATACCTTCAGCTATGTAACGCTGTAGTTTGTTCATTCATACCATCAATGGTGTGGGCACAGTTCTTCGAATAAGTTTGCACTTTTCTGAAAAAAGTAACAAAAAACAACTTCAAAAGGTAGAAATCATGCCAAAACCTGATGGTATGTAAAAAAAGTTACTAAATATCAATCTCCCAAATGTCCTGAATCAAACGGTATGCCATATGCGTGGTTACACACGTGGACGTGGAAGCCATTCGCCTCTATATTAAAAATACCCCCCAAAACTATATATTCTTGGAATCTACACACCTTCAGCTACACAATGGTGTGATTTTTTTATGCATACCACCAATGGTGTGGGCGCAGTTTTGTGTAGAATTTCGCTTTTTTACCAGATTTTCAGGAAAAATTTATAAAAATACAATTCAAAGTTAAAAATCATGGCAAATTTCCATGTCATGTAAAAAAAACTTGTCAATTATCAATCTTCCAAATGCCCTGAATCAAACGGTATGCCATATGCATGGTTACACACATGGACATGAAAGCCACTAGTCATAAAGATAGCCAATGCGTAGAGGCCCAATAACAGCAACTTTTAAGATTTTACATCTAAAGATCTTAAGATTTTATCTAAACACACCCCAAATTAAAAAATACCCCCCAAAAATATATATTCTCAGAATCTACATACCTTCAGCTAAGGAACATTGCCATTTTTTCATTCATACCATCAATTGTGTGTGCGCAGATCTTCGTAGAATTTCGCATATTTTCTGAAAAAAAATAAAGAAACAACAAGTTTCAAAGTTAAAAACCCTGCCAAAACCCCAAGTAATGAAAAAAAAGTTACCAAATATCAATCTCCCAAATGTCCTGAATCAAATGGTATGCCATATGTGTGGGTGCACACAGAGACATGGCCACCAACTAACTCAAATTGAAAGCATGCATATGTGTAATTACAAGAAAAAATCAAGGTGCTGTGTAATTTTAACAGCCTACTGTTTTTCAAAGGAAAAAGCCCCGAAACTTTGAAATATCCCCAACAAACTATATATGTTTGGAATCTACACACCTTCAGCTACATTACGGGGCCAAGCTTTCATACATACATGAAGAACTCCAGATGCAGTAATCCAAAGAATTCTGTGTTTTTAGGAGATTTTGTGAAAAATAAAATAAGATGATTCAAAGGTTGAAATCCTACCTAAACCCACTTGACAAGTAAAAAGAACCCACTAAATGTGAATCTCCCACATGTCCTGAATCAAATGGTATGCCATATGCATGGATGCACATAGAGACATGGCCACCAACTAACTCAAATGGGAAGCATGCATAAGTGCAATTACAAGAAAAAAATCAAAGTGCTCTGTAATTTCAAACAGCCCCAAAACTTGGAAATTCCCCCCACAAATAACCCCCCCCCACTAAATATCAACCTCCCACATGTCCTTAATCAAACGGTATGCCATATTCGTGGATGCACACAGAGACATGGCCACCAACTAGCTCAAATGGGACGCGTGCACAAATGCAATTACAAGAAAAAATCAAAGTGCTCTGTAATTTGAACAGCCTACCCTTTTTCTAAGGAAACAGTCCCAAAACTTGGAAATTCCCCCACAAACTATATATTTTTGGAATCTACACACCCTCAGCTACGTTACAGTGCCATGGTTTCATACATACATGAAGAATTCCAGACCCAGTGATCCAAAGAACTCCGTATTTTTAGGAGGTTTTGTGAAAAATAAAATAAGATGATTCAAAGGTTAAAATCATATCTAAACCCACTTGACAAGCAAAAAAACCCCACTATATGTCAATCTCCCACATGTCCTGAATCAAACGGTATGCCATATGCGTAGGTGCACACAGAGATGTGGCTACCAAGTAGCTCAAATTGGACACATGCCCAAGTGCAATTACAAGAAAAAATCAAAGTGCTCTGTTATTTGAAAAGCCTATTCAACTTGGAAATACCCCCCACAAACTATATATTTTTGGAATCTACACACCTTCAGCTACGTAACGGTGTCATGCTTTCGTATATATATGAAAAATTCCAGATGCTGTTATTCATAGAAGTCCGTGCTTTTAGGAGATTTTGTGAAAAAATAAAATAAGAGGACTCAATGGTTGAAATCCTACCTAAACCCACTTGGCAAGTAAAAAAACCCACTATATGGCAATCTCCCACATCTCCTGAATCAAATGGTATGCCATATGGGTGGGTGCAAACAGAGACGGGGGCCACCAACTAGCTCAAATGGGACCCGTGCGTAATTGCAATTACAAGAAAAAATAAAAAAACGCCACAACTCACCCCCCACCCCTTTTAGTGATATTTTAGGGAAAACCAGTTAGTCTGGAAGTTTTTGCACACTTTACTGATCCTAAAAATTCAATCCGGTCTTTTTTTGGTACCTCTGCAAAATTTCCTACTAAAATAGGCTTACTTTCGAACAAATAATAATACACGTTTACTTTACTGATATCACCGGGGGCATTGAAAAGCTTGGAGAAGACTAATTTTTAGTTTTAGGGTAAAAAAAAAATGGTGTGTGTATCACTTTAAGAATTTTTTTGTGTGTGCAATGATCATCAAATCATCTTAGGGAATGATAACGAACTTGGAATATGGGCATAAATGCCCATTTTCCAATTCGAAATCCGATCGGAAAAATCACTTCCCGGAAATCATTTTCCAGGAAGTGATTTTTCATTCATTCTCTGTCCCTATTTTTCTTCTAAGGGGCATATTTATAAAGGTTCATTAAACTTTTCGCCTTCTTTAACGCAGCGTTTTTGCCTAATTTGGCTTTTCGCTATTTATAAAGCAGTGATAACCAGTGGCGAAAGGTCATTACCGCTACATTTTCGCTTTTTGCCATACATTGCTGCGGTAACAGCTCAAGCATATTTATAAAATGGCGAAAAGTGTATTTTTGCGTTAAGTTCAGCCATTCCAATTCGCCAAGTCTTAGGTGGCAAAAACACATAAGTGGCCATTTATTTAGCCTGCCAACGGGTCCATGGAGGTGTCAGTACATTGTGGAGTGTACTCAGGGGGGTGTTAGACTATTTTCCAGCATTTACTGTAATACGATCTGCGATTTCGCTTTTTTAAGATTTTTTTTTTAATGTTCTGATTTTCATCAAAAGCGAAAATTATCTAGCAAAAAGTAGCACTAATAATGCTGGAAAAACTCAGCACATATGATGGTAAATAGGTAATACTCCCTGGTGGTTTTTCAAAGTAGTATTAAATTGGTTAATACACATAGAACACCTATCTTTGTTATTTAAAATTAAAATTTGGTGTTTTTTTTCAGCCAAAGATATAAATAGTATAAAACTCAAAAGGCGAATTTTCTCTATTTTATTAATAAGATATGATAAATAGTGTAAAACTCACCCAGGGGAATTTTCTCTATTATATTAATAGGATATGATAAATAGTGTAAAACTCAAAAGGCAAATTTTCTCTATTTCATTAATAGGATGATAGTGTAAAACTCAAGAGGCGAATTTTTTCTATTTTATTAATAGGATATGATAAATAGTGTAAAACTCAAAAGGCGAATTTTCCCTATTTCATTAATAGGATGATAGTGTAAAACTCAAAAGGCGAATTTTCTCTATTTTATTAATAGGATATGATAGTGTAAAACTCACCCAGGGGAATTTTCTCTATTTTATTAATAGGATATGGTAGTGTAAAACTCAAAAGACGAATTTTCTCTATTTTATTAATAGGAGTTTTTTAGCATTGCTTATTTTTAGCAAACTGCAGCTAATTATCAAACCAGTTCCATTAATATGGGAACATAGCATAGTGCTGTGTAAGAAAAAGTCATGTTAATGGAACATTCCAGTAAGTAATGATGTTTGGCAAAAATCCTGTTAAAACTGCAAAAAATGCAACAAAAGGGAGAAAAGAGGCAAAAAGGCGAAAATCCCCCTATTTATAAATGGCTGTAAATAAAAAAGTGACAAAGATAACTCTGAAATTACACTAGAGAGCATCTCTCTTTTCGAAATGGCGAAAATAGCGATCCTTTATAAATATGCCCCTAAGTCTTTGCTAAGTAGCAAAAAATCCTATTTGTGAATGGAACTTTGAGTTCCATTCACAAAAAGTATAGTAAAGCTGTCAGTGTGTGCTGTCAGGTACTGCACTGTGATCTGAATGGTGGCAACTACATATTCCTGAAATCTACACACCTTCAGCTATGTAACGCTGTAGTTTGTTTATTCATACCATCAATGGTGTGGGCACAGTTCTCCGTAGAAGTTCACACTTTTCTAAAAAAATAAACAAAAAACAACTTCAAAAGGTAGAAATCATGCCAAAACCTCATGGAATGTAAAAAAAAGTTACCAAATATCAATCCCCCAAATGTCCTGAATCAAACGGTATGCCATATGCATGGTTACACACACGTACGTGGAAGCAAAAAGACATGAAGTGAGCCAATGCACATTGGCTTAATTACAGCAACTTTTCAGATATGTCAAGACTAAACATCCCTCTATATTAGATATAACGGTGCCATTATTTTATGCACGCCACCAATGGTGTGGGCATGGTTCTGTTTACAATTTCACACTTTTATCAGATTTTCTGAAAAAATGCACAAAAATACATTTCAAAGTTAAAAATCATGGCAAATTCCCATGCAATGTAAAAAATCTGCCAAATGCCCAGAATCAAACGGTATGCTATATGCATGGCTTCACACACAGATGTGCTCCAGATGTAATTTAAAATGCTAATGTACTTCACAGTGTATGGGAATGCCCAGATCAACAATAATTGGGGAGAGGAAGAGAAATTTATATTCTTAAAGGCAGGGTCGCCTCTCTAATGAGGCAATGTGAGGCAAAAACTTCAGGCGGCACATTAAGAGAGGCGGCAGTCAGGCCAGTAAAAAAAAAAAGAAAAAATATGTGGGTGCTATGATATGTACCAGTCACACTGTGGACACTATGATACCGTATATACTCGAGTATAAACCGTCCTGAGTATAAACCGAGGTACCTAGTTTTAGGTAAAAAAGGAGGAAAACCACACTGACTCGAATATAAACCGAGGGGGTAGTATTTGCCACTAAAGATGTTTGGAAACTACAACTCCCAGCATGCTTTATTGCTGGGAGTTGTAGTTTTCAAACATCTTAAGTGGCAAATACTTACAAATAAGCGTAAAACCTTCTTTATTTGTGCATACTGTATGCACAAATATAGGAGGATTTACCCCTATTTGCAAGTATTTGCCACTTAAGATATTTGAAAACTACAACTCCCAGCAATAAATCCGGATGCGCAGAGGCTGTGGAGCGAGGATGCGGATCGTGCATCCGCCGGACAAGGTAGGGGAAACATTGACTTGAGTATAAACCGAGGTAAGATTTTCAGGCTTTTTTTAAAGCATGAAAACCTCGGTTTATACTCGAGTATATACGGTATGTACCAGTCACACTGTGGACACTATGATAGGTACGAGTCACACTGTGGACACTATAACATATACTGTACCAGTCACACTGTGGGCTATGATATGTACCAGTCACAATGTAGGCACTATGCCACTGTGAACATTATATAAGGGATAATACGCTACCTACAGTAGCATACAGTTCCCTGACCAAATAAAAACACGAGGTGAACTCCGAGGTGAAGTAATATCCATATATTATTCTGTAGGTAATGTATTATTCCATATAATACATAAGGTTAAAAAAAGAAAAATGTAGCACAGGAACTCTGTCCCCCTCCCTCCCTGTCCCCCCCTCCCTGTATTAGTAATGTAGATAACAAGTCCATTTTTGTAAATACAAATAGTTAACTGCCATTACTTTCTCAAACTAAAATAAAATAAACATTGTCAATAAATCAACCGGTGCAGTTCTGGTTCGGTACACTAACTACTGAATTACTGTGCTGATAAGGAGGAGCGAGCACATTCCTGTGAGTCATAATTGACTCGGCCGCTCGCTTCTTATCAGCACAATAATTCAGTCAGTCAGTTAGTGTACAAAAACAGGCTTGTTATCTACATTACTAATACAGGCAGGGAGAGAGAAATGGGGAGGGGCAGTGGAATACAGGAAGTCACTCAGTGACATCCCTGAGTGACTGTAATATAGATTCTTGCCACTGCACCTCCCCATTGAAATACCAGAGTCTTATGTATTCTAATATATACCAGTCACACTGTGGGCACTATGATTATATACCAGTCACACTGTGGGCACTATGATATATACCAGTCACACTGTGGGCACTATGATATTTACCAGTCACACTGTGGGCACTGATATTTAACAATCACAGTGTGGGCACTATGATATATACCAGTCACATTATGGGCTATAATATTTACCAGTCACACTGTGGGCACTATGATATATACCTGTCACACTAGGCACTGTGATATTTACCAGTCACACTGGGGGCACAATGCTATGTACCAGTCACACTGTGAGCAATATGCTATGTGTCAGGCACACTGTGGATACTATTATATGTACCAGTCACTCTGTGGGCACTGATATATACCAGTCACACTGTGGGCAGTATGCTATGTACTAGTCACACTGTGGGTACTATAATATGTACCAGACACACTGTGCTTCACTATGATATGTACCAGTCATGCTGTGAGCACTATGATATGTACCAGTCACACTGCGGGCAGGAGAGAGAGTAAAGGTGAGAAATAGAGGATAGAGACTGCAGGAGAAAGAAAGTGTGAGAGATAGAGAATAGAGAGAGTGAAAGATATAGATGATAGAGATTACAGGAGAGAGAGAGAGAAAAGGTGCGAAATAGAGGATAGAGACTGCAGGAGAGAGAAAAAGTGTTAGAGAGAATAGAGACTGCAGGAGCAAGAGTGTGAGAGAGAGACTACAGGAGAGAGAAAGATATGGAGGATACATTGCAGGAGAAAGTAAGAGCTAGAGAATAGAGACTGGTGGAGAGAAAGATTGAGGATAGAATAAGTATGGGACCTTTGCTGTCTGTTCTCACTGGGACCTTTACTGTTTGTTCTCACTGTTTGGGAGCTTTACTGTCTGTACCTATTATTGGGACTTTTTCTGTCTGTTCTCACTGTATGGGACCTTTACTGTCTGTTCTCAGTGTATGGGACCTTCACTGTCTGTTCTCATTGGGACCTTTACTGTCTATTCTCACTGTATGATACCTTTTCCTCCCTAGGGATAGATAGCCCAGGAGCTAAGCAGGGTGTAGATAGGGCAGTGGTGGGTGAAAAGGGGGTGGGGCTAGCTTAGGGGGTAGGGAGGCATGTGTATTAAAGTGTATGAATAAATTACAAGATCATAATCTAAAATGTATGTTTGCAAATGCGAAAAGCATGGCTGAATTTGAGATTTGGGTGAATTGAAGATAAAGGCGTTGAATGAAAAGTATGATGTAATAGGTATGGCAGAAACGTGGTTGAACACGTGGAGCGTATTATAGATATAAAGGTAATTGGAGGCTTAGGGAATATTGACCATGAAATAGCGTTGTTTGGAGTATGTTATTGAAAGGAAAAGTGCGCTGGGTTAACAAAGACTTTTAATTTCGGGAAAGCAAATTTTCCCAGGTTAAAAGTAGCTCTTCAGAATGTCAACTGGGATAATGTATTATCAGGTAAAGGTACAAAAGTGGACTGTTTTTAAGGGGATTTTAAGCCATTTCACATCTAAATTCATACCAGGGCTGTTTCTAGCCATTTTGGTGCCCAAGCAATAATACCTGGTGCTCCGCATAACTCTCCCCCCACCCCTCACCTCACAAAAAAAAAAACATGCTATGAAAACTAAAATAGCCCCCACCCCCAGTCCCCCACATTGTGATTCTAACATTTCAGTAAAATAAACCAATATAAATTAACTTTTTCCACAGCAGCACCAGCAGTGTAGACAGCAATGTAGTACTTTATGTGACTGCAGTCTTTGTAGGTACACAGGCTTCGGGAGAATCGCCTCTCCAGCTCTTCACTTCAGGTAGTTGCAGCCTGCAGGGACAGTCCGAGTGGGAAGGAGCACGGTAAATGGAATGAGCGCGTCAGCGCTGTAATGAGACGTGCGCACCAACGCACGCAACATCATCAGAGTCGGCCGCGTGACATCACATGCATGGTGGCGGTGCACATCCAGCAGTGAGAACCGGGCGTCCGCAGTGAAAACCGGAAATATACATGTTATTGCTAGCCAGGTGAGCTAGCCTTGCGCCCTAGCATTTCGCCTAGGCCGCTTATGCCAAGAAATGGATCCGTGGCTGAATTATGATGTAAAGAGGCAAATGGAAGAAAAAGGCATTTAAAACCTTTAAGAAAGCAATCAAACTACCTAAAATAAATAATGAAGTTAGGATATATGAACAAAGCATCACTAAGCCTAATTTTTTTAAAGTATATTAATAGTAAGAAGATGAGGACTGAAAATGTGGCACGATTAATTAATGGGGATAAGTTAGTTATGGAGGATTGCGATAAAGCAAATGTCTTAAATATTTTTTTTCTCCTCTGTATACACTATAGAAGATCCAAGTACAGATATCATAGAGTATAGTAGCAATAATGGTATAAAAGATTCAAGTGCACTTTGGTTAACCGAGGATATGGTACAGAAAATACAGAACTAAATAAAATTAATTAAGGGAACTAAGTTCAGTTTTATCTAGGCCATTGTTTTCTGTTTTTGCAGATTCCTTCATGTCCGGATGTGTGCCTCTGAATTGGAAAAAGGCTGATGTTATTCCAATATTCAAAAAGGGTAGTCTTTCACAGCCGGGTAATTACAGGCCTGTAAGTTTAACTTCAGTCGTGGGGTAGACACTGGAAAGTTTAATAAGGGAACATAGTCTAGAGTATGTTTCAAGGACTGATATTATAATTAGTAACCAGCATGGATTTAGGAGGAATAGATCGTGTCAAACTAACTTGCTTGGTTTTTATGAGGCAGTAAGTAGAAATTTAGACTCTGGCATAGAGGTAGATGTAGTATACTTGGATTTTGCAAAGGCTTTTGATATAGTCCCCCATAGGCGACTAATGTATAAGCTAAGGTCTGTTGGTCTGGGAAGGAATATTTGTACATGGATAGAAAATTGGTTAATGAATAGGATGCAAAGAGTAGTTGTTAATTGGGCTTCATGAGGCCTCATTTGGAATATGCAGTGCAATTTTGGAATCCTGTGTACAAAAAGGACATTGTTGAAATGGAAAGGGTTCAGAGAAGGGCAACTAAATTAATAAGGGGATTGGGGGAGTTTGAATATTAAGAGAGACTGGAAAAGTTACAATTATGTACGCTGGAGAAATGCACTTGCATGGGGATATGATTACTGTGTATAAATACATTAACGTGCCATACAATAATCTGGTGCATTGTTCACTAAGAGAGCATGTCAGAGGACACGTGGACATCCCTTAAGACTTTGAAGAACAAACATCTAGGCTTAAGGTCGGAAAGGGTTTTCACTTTGGAAAAGGTAAAGCTATGGAACTGTCTTCCAGTGGACGTTGTTATGGTAGGTTCATTGGGCAGTTTAAAAAAAAGCTGGATGAGTTTCTGCAAACAAGGAATGTTGCAAGTTACTGGTATTGATACATAAAGTAGAGTTGATCCAGGGAAATTTCCGATTGCCACTTGGAGTCATATGCAAATAAGGAACAAAGACTTTTGGGGACTTCATGTTTCCATGACACGCAAAAAACGTGATTTTTTTTTTAAATTCGCTTTATTTTTCCCGGTTCAACATAGAATATGGTATTACAGTCCTATTGCAGTAGTATTTTGTAGTACATACATTATTACATTGTATAATACATTCTTACACAATATATCTATGCAGTATATATAGGTGTTTCAGGTGCAGGGGTGATCGTTGTACTACCCACCCATTTTCTGTCTCATAATATACTCTGCGTTATAGGTTTTAATGTTATACAGTGTCGTGGGTTATTCTTTTGAACCATTGTTTAGTTTGTTAACATTATTAATCAAACATATTAAGAAGAAAAGAAGAAAAAGGGAAGTGGAAAAGAGAGAAGGGGGGGGAATAAACAAAACCATAAGAAAACTTTCTCTGTTCGTTGTTATTACTGTAGTAAATATATCTTACATTTTATCTGCATATAAGTTATTGTCATTCACCTTTTGCTTCCATATTTTGGGGGACTGATGGACAGGCACCGCACAGGAACACTCCCGCCCAGGTTAGAGACATAGTTAGAGGAGATGGGGGATTAGCAATGCCCCTCCCCTCTCCATTGGGGTGAGCCCCCTCTAGCACTGAAGTGTGGCAGAGGAGGAGTACCAGACTCCCCAGATCCTATCATATTTAGCGGGGCTGTGCCTATGCTGATAAGTAATTCTCTGATAGGGTAAGTCTTTGTTGATCAGGTCAAGCCATTGTTGTATTGTAGGTATGTCCGGTGCCATCCATTTGATTGTGATATTTTTCCTAGCGTAGAAGAGTATTTGGCTAAGTAGTGCCACTTGGTGCTTAGGCCATCTTTCTTCATCTACACATCCCAACACACAGAGTTCCGGCAGTTGTTCCATATGTATTTTCAGTTGTTGATTAATAAATTTAACAATCAGGCTCCAATAGTGTTGCAGAAGGGGGCACATCCATATCAAATGCCAGAAGTCTGCATTAGTTGCTTTACATTTGGGGCAGGAGTCCTGTTGATTTGGTCGTATATGTTTAAGCTGTCTAGGGGTTAGGTATGCCTGGTTTGTAATATAAAATTGAATTAGTTTGTTCTGTGCTGCATGTGAGACTTTATTTTGGCTGTTTAGCATCTGATTTATTGTATCTCCGTCCATGTCGTCTATATACTTTCTCCATTTGTCGACTAATGCACTTACGTTCGGCTGAGTGTATGCCTGCAACAGTATCTTATATAGTCGAGACACCATTCCTTTTTTTTGCGGTGATTGGAGGGCCGTGTATATTGGGTGGTCTCCTATTGTGACCGGGTTGTCTTGAAATTGAGTTTTGAGGCAGTGCCGTAGCTGTAGGTAGCGAAACTGGAATGATTTTGGCAGTTTGAATTGGTTCTTAAGCTGGTCAAATGTTTTGAGTTCGTTGTTTGCGTATAAATGTCCAAAGTTATATATACCATATTTTGCCCAGGCTGCTGCCTCATGGAATGCAGCTAGGTTAGTGTATGAGTGATTGTTCCATATGGGAGCCTTTGATGGAATCTTGGAGTATTTGAGTATTTTGTTTGCTAGTTTCCAGACAGCAGCATCTTGTCTATGTATCGTTGTTATGCATCCAGTTGTGTGTTCCTGGGGGTCCCCTATATAAGCGAGATATGAGCTTTTTAGGTATTGCTGCAGCATAAGGTCTGACTGAGTTGGCTGTTCTCCCTCGGTCACCCAGCATCTCTGGTACCTCAACTGCCCGGCTAGGTAGTAGAGTTGAAGATTTGGGAGTCCCAATCCCGCGTCCTCTTTAGTTGCCTGCAGCTGAGGAAACTTCACCCTAGTTCTTTTTTGTCCCCATAGAAAGGATGTCATCAGGCTGTTAATTGAGGAGAAGATTTTTTGGGGGATATAGCTTATAGCATGCTGCATTATGTAAAGAATTTTCGGTAATATAAAGATTTTTAGTATATTTATTTTCCCAATTAGATTTAGTGGTAGTACTTTCCAGTGTAGTAGTTTATCTTTGATAAACTTGATGAGTGGTGATATATTGAGGTTGTGGAATTCTGACGGTGATTTGGTAACATATATCCCGAGGTATCTGAAGGACTTGACGATTGGGATTGATTGAATGGTGTGTGTTGATGTTAATGTGGTATCATCTATGGGGAACAGATATGACTTATCCCAGTTTATATATAGTCCAGATTTTGGGCCAAATTCGTCTATAGTTTGTTTTGTTGCTAGCAAAGAATCACTTGTTGCATTTAAATAGATAATCATGTCATCAGCATACAGTCCTATTTTTTCTTCGTACGGGCCCAGCTGCAGTCCTTCAATCTTGGGGTGTGTTCTAATTCTGCATGCCAGTACCTCTATCGCCAGGGCGAACAGGAGTGGTGATATTGGGCATCCCTGTCTAGTGCCACGGTAGAGCTGGAACGGTTCAGACATGGTTCCCTGTATAGTAATTCTGGCTGTGGGCGAGGAGTACAGCAGACGGACCCATGCTATATATGTCGGCCCAAAGCCAAATCCCTTAAGGACTTCCCATAGATATACCCATTCAACCGAATCAAACGCCTTTTTGGCGTCTAAGGAGAGCATCATCCTATGGCCGATGTTATCATGGTCTATTTGGGTCTGGATCAAAGTCTTCCTAATGTTTATGGAGGTGGATTTATTCGGCATGAAGCCAGTTTGTTCTTCTGCGATTATTGTGGTAATGACACTTTGCAGCCTGTTTGCCAGTATTTTTGCCAGTATTTTGTAGTCACAGGTTAATAGAGATATAGGTCGGTAGGAGTCCCTATTCTCTGGTGGTTTTCCTGGTTTTAACAGAATTATAATATTGGCTTCGCAGAGTGATTTGGGTAGTAGACCTATATTTAATGCCTTGTTGTACATATTTAATAGCGGGGTAGACAGAGTTTCCTCAAATTTTTTATATATTTCTACCGGTAGCCCATCGAGACCTGGAGCTTTACCATTCTGCAGTTGTTGGATCGCCTTTTCAACCTCTGCGACTGAGATTGGGGATTCTAGCGTATTACATTGCACTGTTGTGAGTTGAGGTAAATTAGTGTGTGTTATGTACTCAGCTATTTCTCGTTGTGTGGCAGTGAGACTAGAGGAGTATAGATTTGAGTAGTAGCTCTGGAAACTACGTGTAATATCCTCCGGGTTCTGAATTCTTCCTAAGACTGGGTCTTGGATCTCTAGTATCGTGGTGGGGGTGTTTATGTTCTTTGTCATGTATGTTAACAGCTTGGCTGACTGGTTTCCAAGTTCAAAGAAGGACTGCTTATTAAAGAATTGTTTCCGCTCTGCCTTATCCTGTAGTAGTGTGTTATATGCTCGCTGTTCCAATAATAGATTTTCGTATGTTGTGGGGTTGGGTGATTGTACATATTTCTGTTCTGCACCTAGTGTCTTAAGTCTCTGGGTCTCTTCTTTTTCTCTAGTTAGTCTTTTAATGTATGAGATTGTGCTTTTCAGGGTGCCTCTTAGAAATGCTTTCATTGCGTCCCATTGTGTTAATGGTGATACAGGCCCTTGGTCTATTTCAAGATAGTCTTGCAGTCTTTGTAGTGTTTGGTCGCCTTCTGGGAGTTGTGAGAGCCAGAATGGGTGTATTTTCCAGAAACGTGAAGGATGAGTTGGGATGTTACCTGCTATTTGAATTATAAGTGGGGCATGATCTGAGGGCCCTCGCGGGAGGGTTTCTACTTTTTGTATTTTCCAGGTTAAAGTGGAGGACACAAATATGTAGTCTATTCTGGATAGAGTTCCATACGTTGCCGAGTGGCATGTGAACATTAATTTGTTTGGATTCATGTATTTCCAGGCGTCAACTAAGTTCCATTCCTGGGTGAAGTGATGTAGTTGAGTGTTGCTTTGTTGGTGGCCTTGGGGGATTCTAGCTGGTAGCCTATCTCTTAGTTCATTCATAACTAAATTGAAGTCCCCAAGGCAAATGATTTGCGCCTGAGGGAATTGTGCAATAAATGGTAAGGCCTGCGATAGTAGAGCAATGCTTGCAGGGGGAGGGTTATAGAAATTCAGTATTACATATGGTGCAGAGTTTATTTCGAGTGCTGTAAATACATATCTGCCTTTGGTGTCTGACTTGCTTTGCCAGATTTTGTATCGAACCGTGTTTCTGATTAGTGTAGACACCCCCCTAGAATATGTGGAGTGACAACTGTGTGATGCCCATCCCACCCATGGTTTTTGTAGGTACTTGGTGTCTTGAGTTAGAAAGTGTGTCTCTTGTAGGCATATTATATCAGGAGATTGCCTGCGTATTACGTCCTGTATGATGCTTCTCTTCCTGGGGTTACCCATTCCCCGGACATTCCATGTCATTATTTTAATTTGAGAGCCCATGGCCTATCGTGTGCCAGTACAGCCCAGGGGCTCAGGGCAGCACCCAGGCCGGCGCCCGCCCCGCCCCATATTACTTTGCAGACATACATATATACATTTGAACAGAGATTGCTTGTAACCTGAATACCAGTAGACCAAAAAAGAAATAAGAAATAGAAAAGGAAAAAGAAACAACATTAAACCAGCATTATCCCCAAACATCCTATCAGGGGTTACCGTAGCAACCATTTACCCCGAGTAGAGGGAAAAGGGACGGGGAGAGAAGCTTTTGCTCCCGGCCCAGTCATTACAGAGCAAAACATTAAGGGGAGGGAGAGAGTGGCCGCAGTGAAGTCGGTCGGTCAGCACCGCGGGCACCCTTAGTTGGTATTGTTTGGGCAGTTCAGGGTTTACATACGGGCCGTAGTGATTACTTTCATCCTACAGCATACCGGTAATTGGGTGTTGGCATTTTGTTTGGTTAAACCCACTGAACTCGTTTTGTTTTACAGTATTCAACAGAGTCCAGTTTCCTATCTATCGAAAAGGGTGACTAGATCAGAGAGGCTAAGACTCTATACCTGTCTATAAATATCAAAGGCATAGTATGTACATATTGTAAAGACATATAATTGTGCTGGCTCATACACACTGTACTTCGATGTTTGTCCTGTTTGTGTACATTTGGCCCCGTGTCAGCGCCAGTACAGGGCCATAGTTTGTAGTTTTACAGTTTTACAGTCATTTCAACATCTAAGTACCCATCCATCTAACTCAGGTAGTATACCACGGGGCTATAGTTACGTCCTATGACTCGGTTCCCAGGACCAATCAGGGCGTCCATCAGGACCCAGGAGAAAAAGGAAAAAGCAGGTATTCCCCACTCTTGTGGCCAGCCTGTAGTGGTGGGAGCCGCTGTTGCTGGTGTCCTAGCATGTTATGTAACGGATGGGATTAACTGGTCAAGTATACACTTTGGCTGCAGTGTGCCCCCCACATAGTCACAACCATCATACTTTACCAGTCAGTTGGTCATGTGGCTCAGCTGAATTACAGGTTGCGTGTGTTTTTCTTGGATTTTAGGATGCTGTACCACTGGTATCTAACCACTCAGTGGCCTCCACAGGCGATATGAAGTAATATGTGTTGTTGCCCTTGATATCAGTTGGTCATATGGTTCAGCTGGGTCCCATGTTGCGTGGGTTTGTCTTGGATTTTAGGGTGCTATACCACTGGTATCTAACCACTCAGTGGCCTCCACAGGCGATGTGAAATAATATGTGTTGTTGCCCTTGATGATCCGAAGTTTAGCCGGGAACATCATGGAGTATTCCAGGTCAGCTTTGCGGAGTCGCTGTTTAACTGCGGAGAATGACGCCCTTTGCTTCTGCAGGTCCGGTGAATAATCAGGGTATATGGATATTGTTGCGTCTCCATACTGCATCGGTGCTTGGTTTCTGGCCATACCTAGTATGCTATCTCTGTCCCGTGAATTTAATAGACGAGCTATTAGTGGCCTAGGTCTGACTCCTGCTGGCGGTGCCCTAGCTGGTATCCGGTGGGCCCTCTCCACTGTGAATGCCGCACTAAGATTATTTCTGCCAAATTTCATAATCAGCCACTCCTCCACAAATTCGGTAGGTTTGCCGCCCTCGGCACGCTCCGGGAAGCCCACCAATCTGATATTTTGCCGTCTGGATCTATTTTCCAGGTCCTCTGCCTTGTTTTTGTATATGGTGAGCTGTTGCTGGAGTGCCTGAATATCTCCCTGGACAGGTTGTATGGTGTCCTCAACAGTAGATATACGTGTCTCTGTCTCCCCCACCCGGTTGCGCACCTTTTGTAGATCTTGCCTAAGGATCCCTATGTCGACCCTGGCCTCCTCTATGAGCGCGGTGAGGGAGGATTTTATGTCTCCGATTGCCGTCAGAAGGCTGGTGTGGACCTGTGCAAGTGTGGGTTCCTCCCGTTCCTCTGTTTGCGGGTCCCCGGCGCGGGCCAGAGCCGGCCGTTGCAGGCCGCAGGCCTGGTTTGCCTGCTGCCCGCGTGGTGGTGTGGTGGGGTCTTGCGGATTCGGGTCCGGTTGTGCCTGGTGTGCGAACCTGCTAAGCCTGTCAGCGGCTGAGGTATCTCTCCTCTCTCTGTCTTTATTCTTGCCCATTTTCACTGTGGTAGTTGCTCAGGATAGAGTATAAGGGTAAAAGCGGACCGGGAGCTCTCTTCTCCACGTCCTCTCACGCCGCCATCTTGGACACGCCCCCAAAAAACGTGATTTTAGTGCTTATTTTCTCGTTAGCGTGGGATATTGCATCTCCCTGAGTATTCTTTCCCTATCCTATTTAATGTATTAGTGACACTTGGAGTGAGGATGGAATTTTTCCCCCCTTCATAAATTTGGTTTTTTTGCCTTCCTCTAGATCAACAGTTAGGCAGGAAATGAGGATATTGCTAGATGGGTTGAACTGGATGTACGTATGTCTTTATTCAACCTCAAATACTATACTATACTGTATGAAACCTTTACCGTCTGTTCTCACTTTGTGGAATCTTTACAGTCTGCTCTCACTGTATGGGACCTTTACTGTCAGTTTTCATTGTATGGGACCTTTACCGTCTGTTCTTACTGTATGGGACCTTTACTGTATGTTCTCACTGATTGCACTAGGTTTGCTCAACCAAACATATACTTTGCTGCAGATGTTATTTTTTTATATTTTCTTTAATAAATGTTTTAGATATTGTTAAAAGGTATTTCATATGGTTAGATTAGCTTTTGTTAGGTTAGGCTAGGTTAGACTAGTTAGGAAATTTATCGTCCTGTTTAAAGAGTCTAACTTGACGTGGTGGCAGGCTCTTCTTATTATGGTGTGGTAGCAGCTGGTTAGTACAAGGTTTATCAAATGGTGTGCCTAAAACTAAAAATTTCTACCTGTATAACTTACATTCTTGTGATGTTGTACTCAAAAAATATGACAAATGTCAATGCCCGCCATTCTTTGTGACCAACCAGGCCCAAAGAACTTGCCACTTCTGATCTTCTGGCACAATTGATCATGCATTCCATAGAAGACCACACAATCGGCCATGATTTTCCACTTTGTCCAACCGCTCTTTTGTCAAATTCAGCTGGAAAAATGAATAGGTACAGGATAGTTCCAGTGGCACAAATCTGTTGGCTCAAATTACAGTTCCCCTAAAAAATCTGCTTGTGTGTACACTGCCCCTGACCAGCATTAAGAACACAGGTGCACTGAAAGAAAAATTTGCATTACCACAAGTCTGAAAAATTTGTCTAAACTGCACTTAGGGCTAGGCCACACTAGAGTGTTTGTGCGTGCGTTTTCGGTCGTTATTGCGGCCACGATTTTTGCATGCAGCATGCAACTGCGCGTTTCCATTTTGCATTCAAGCATTTTTTTGCGCAATCGCATGCGGGTTCTCTTTGAAAATAGTGAAAACGCATTAGCAAACGCAAAACAATGTGCGCTAACGCACAGAAATTGCACATGCAATAGCGTGTGCACGATTTAGTGCATTGTAGCGTGGCCTCAGCCTCAATGCTTTAACTGTACTGTGCGGATTGCCAAAAAGTTCTGATTCTGAAACAAACATAACGAGAGTTGCTGTAGAATACATACAAACAACAGAGATTTTAAGTGTTCACAGTCGCAATCCATGTAAAATTCTTTCTTTCAGAAAACGGACGTAATAAACACGCAAACCGACACTCTAATATAGCAGTGAATCGTCAAGCTTAAGCTTCCAATCCCGTCACTCAACGTTTTAGAGGGCGTGGTCTTTTGCCACACATTCCGCTTATATTTTGTTTGCGCATGCGTTTAGTTCCTGTAATTTAATATCGTCACTATGGTCATGGCGGAGGCCACTACGGTGTTGAGAAGGAACAGACCAGGAACCAAGGCTCAGGTAACGAAAGCTGTGACAATTTTTTAGCGACTGATCCACATTACTGAAATTATATTGGCAAACCTATGTATTATACAGGTACGTGTGGTTCGATCTGGAACGAAATACGATTTTGAAAGGAACATCATAACCGTTTCGTTTTTGTTTCACTACACGGTGAAATGAGTAAACGCGTTATACTTGGATTAGAAAAATAACATTGAACGTCTACTTATTATTGTATATTATTTTGTATTCCTATGGGTTTGCTTTGGTTAGAAGGAACTCATTGCAAACCCCTCTGGGGCCTTATCCTTGAAGTGTGAACATCCTTCCTTTTCTTGCTATTTGGTAAATATTTCCTTTTTGTATTTAACAAACGTGGGTTAAGGGTAGAAGTGTTAAGCATTATTACATCTGGCCTCTGCTGAAACGAGGTTGCTTGTAGCCAGGGTTGCCAGAGAAGTGAAAAACCAAGAGGCAACTAATAAAATACACTGTGTAAAAATGAAAGCTGTTGGCTGCAGCCTTAGTAATTCCATTTATTGGGCAAGTCCACTCTCAAAGCATGAATTAATATAAATTTGCAGGACCCCACATTCAGCACACTTTCTTCTAGAGCTCCTAAAGATATTCGCAAAGCCTCCAATGCTGCTGTTACGCGCTAATGCTGCAGTATGGTATTTCCAAGTACAGGATTTCCAGTGGAGGGATTCCTGAAAGCGGTATCATTATCAGCCATTAGCCTAGCGCAAACACATTAGTTACACCCCTTATAAAAGCCACCACTATATTAAAGTATACCCTATTTATATTTTCCTTACCCCCACACTTTTACTGATTGGATAATGCTCCCCTTTATTTTCAATTATAAGCAGTTCCATGACTGGCAGGGGGGATTCTGGGTACCTGTAATCCCATGACTGGCAGGGGGGATTCTGGGCACCTGTAATCATTCTTAAACCGCCTATGTGCAGGAGAGGCTGCTTCAAAAGAGGCCACAAGCCATTGACCGAAAAGGTACCATTTATACTCGAGTATAAGCCGAGGTTTTCAGGCTTTAAAAAAAAAAAAGCCGGAAAATCGAACCTCGGCTTATACACGAGTCACTCACATCTTAGGGAGATCTGGATGCTGCTTGCTCCACATCTCCGCCTGATGTCACTACTTGGTGCCTGTCTCACTTCCCAGAACCTGTGCCTGCCTGTGCTAGTTTTACAAGACGCGGCCTCTGTTATTCAAACCAATATGACTTCAACTTTTCTCAGACTGGAAAAGTACCTTGCGTGGATTGAAGACTGTAAGGTACTGTAATACTGTACTTGAGGGGGGAGGCAGTAATCCCATACAGTAACACCCAATATCTTGCCACTGCAGTTGTTTGAAAACTACAACTCCCAGCAACTAAAGCATGCTGGGAGTTATAGTTTCCAAACTTCTGGAGTGCCCAGGAATTGGGGGTTAAATATATGGGATTACTGTCAATTTAAAGGGCAACTAATGCCTCAAAACTATACAGAATCAGGAGGATGCGATCTATTGTTGAAAATATTGCCTTCTGATTCTGTATTGTTTTGAGGCTTTAGTTGCCCTTTAAATGGACAGAAGAATTATCATACAGTAGTCCCATAAAGTAATAGCAATACTGGATTTGGCTATCGCTGTATGGGAATTCTGCTGTCATAGTAACATAGTAACATAGTAATTAAGGTTGAATAAAGACATTCGTCCATCAAGTCCAACCTATTCACTTTTTTTTTTATTTTTATTTATTTATTTTTTAACCCTACCTAACAGTTGATCCAGAGGAAGGCAAAAAACCCCAGCTAAAAAAGGGGGGAAAAAATTCCTTCCTGACTCCAAACGGCAATCGGAAAGTATCCCTGGATCAACCAGATCTATATGCATTAATACCAGTAATTCTCAATATTTTTTAGTTTTAGAAACTTATCCAGGCCTTTTTTAAAGTTATTCAATGAACTTGCCATTACCACCTCTGATGGAAGACAGTTCCACAGTTTCACCGTTCTCACTGTAAAGAAACCTCTCCTAACTTGAAGATGAAACTTCTTTTCTTCCAATACAAAAGATGCACCCTATGTACACAGCAAGACAAAATCAAATAAAACCAAATATACACTTTATTACAAAAAGAAAAAGACATATAATAAACAGCTGGCCAGCTGTCATACACAAGTACCGGTATACCTAAAACCTAAAAATATATATAAATAGAAAAAATCCGGGTAAAATATCTGAAATAGAAAATCTCTGAAGTAAAAAATCCTTAGGGAAACACGTATAAATAGTGTAAGTAGTCTGGACCAGGTCCGTATATCTTCTAAGGCAATGTAGTGTAGTCCACAATTCAAGGATATAAAATGTGTAAGGGATCCAAAGGGTATGTATATAACTACAAATCCCAGAAGTTCTTCTAGAGTCCATATATAAGTTCTATATAATATATTGTGTGCACACAAAATCAAGAGTAGGTGCAGTGCGTATAAGTGTGAGCTGTATACATCACCACTCTGATGCCAAACGAAGTTTCCGACACCTCCATGATCCACCTATCCCCCGGACTGCTGTATGCTGGTGCTGTCCGTGGCTTCTCTGCACTTGGGATTTCTTGTATGGGGATCCTGAGATAGTTACGTATCCGTGACTTGGTCGGATATTCACACCGCGTGGTGGTGAGTTTGTTTGCTCAAATCTAAATCTCACTGCCAAAACTCCTTCTTCCGGTTTTACGTCACTATGACGCGTTTCGCTCCTCAGAGCTTCGTCAGATATCTGACAAGCTCTGAGGAGCGAAACGCGTCATAGTGACGTAAAACCGGAAGAAGGAGTTGTTGGCAGTGAGATTTAGATTTGAGCAAACAAACTCACCACCACGGCGGTGTGAATATCCGACCAAGTCACGGATTACGTAACTATCTCAGGATCCCCATACAAGAAATCCCAAGTGCAGAGAAGCCACGGACAGCACCAGCATACAGCAGTCCGGGGGATAGGTGGATCATTGGAGGTGTCGGAAACTTCGTTTGGCATCAGAGTGGTGATGTATACAGCTCACACTTATACGCACTGCACCTACTCTTGATTTTGTGTGCACACAATATATTATATAGAACTTATATATGGACTCTAGAAGACTTCTGGGATTTGTAGTTATATACATACCCTTTGGATCCCTTACACATTTTATATCCTTGAATTGTGGACTACACTACATTGCCTTAGAAGATATACGGACCTGGTCCAGACTACTTACACTATTTATACGTGTTTCCCTAAGGATTTTTTACTTCAGAGATTTTCTATTTCAGATATTTTACTCCGGATTTTTTCTATTTATATATATTTTTTAGGTTTTTAGGTATACCGGTACTTGTGTATGACAGCTGGCCAGCTGTTTATTATATGTCTTTTTCTTTTTGTAATAAAGTGTATATTTGGTTTTATTTGATTTTGTCTTGCTGTGTACATAGGGTGCATCTTTTGTATTCTGTTAAGAGGGGTCTCTGCCTGGGTTGCGACTGTTATACAGGGACACCCCAGGTTTAGCCCCCTTCTGTTTTTTCGTTTTGCCCGGTAGGGGGTTATCCGGGCGCCCCTGTGGGGGATTCAGTGCTGGGACTCTCTTGTGATTCTTTTCTTCCAACCTTAAAGGATGTCCACGAGTCCTCTGATATGACCTATTAGTGAACAATGCACCAGAGAGTTCACTGTATGGGCCATTAATATATTTGTATAAGGTTATCATGTCCCCACGCAACCGCCGCTTCTCCAATGTAAACAGCCCTAACTTGTCTAATCTGCCTGCATATTCAAGCCCCTCCATTCCCCTTATTAATTTAGTTGCCCTTCTCTGAACTGCCTCAATTTCCAAGATGTCCCTTTTGTATATGGGATTCCAAAACTGCACCGCATATTCCAAATGTGGCCTTACCAGTGCCTTGTAAAGAGGGAGAATAATATTTTTCTCTCTTGATTCCATTCCCCTCTTTATACAAGACAATATCTTGCTAGCTCTAGCTGTTGCTACCTGGCATTGTTTGCTACAGCTAAGTCTGTTATCTACCAGAACCCCCAAATCTTTTTCCATTTCAGATGCACTTAACACAGAGTTATTTATGGTGTAGGTGGCACAGGGATTATTAAATCCCAAATGCATCACCTTACATTTATCAACATTGAATCTCATCTGCCATTCTGCTGCCCATTTTGATAATCTATCTAGGTCTGCTTGCAGCACTTGCACATCATTGGAAGTTTCCAAAGCTCTGCATAATTTAGTGTCATCAGCAAACACAGAGACCTTGCTCTCAATGCCCCCTTCTAAGTCATTTATAAACAGATTAAACAGAAGCGGCCCCAGTACAGAACCCTGAGGAACTCCGCTTAGATCTTTAGCCCACATAGATGTAGCTCCATTAACCACCACTCTCTGTTTGCGGTCCAATAACCAGTTCTCTATCCATGAACAAATGTTTTCTTCAAGGCCAACAGTCCTCAGTTTATACATTAGTCGCCTATGTGGCACAGTATCAAAGGCTTTTGCAAAATCCAAATATACCACATCCACAGCTGTGCCTGAATCTAACTTCTTACTCACTTCTTCATAAAAACCAATTAAATTTGTCTGGCATGATCTATTTCTCATAAATCCATGCTGACTACTACTAATAAGATAATCTCTGGAGACAAAGTCAAGGATATGATCCCTTAACAAAGTTTCCATCACCTTCCCTACCACTGATGTTAGGCTTACAGGTCTATAGTTACCAGGCTGTGAACGACTACCTTTTTTGAATATTGGTATTACATTGGCTTTTTTCCAATCCAGTGGCACATCCCCAGACAAAAGCGAATCTGAAAAGATGAGACACAGTGGTCTTGCTAGAACTGAACTAAGCTCTTTTAAAATCCTAGGATGCAATCCATCTGGTCCTGGCGCTTTATTGATATTAACTTTGTCTAATTGATTCCGTACCATATCCTCTGTTATCCAATGTGAAAACTCTTCATTTCCTCCCTGCACATTGTTACAATCCCTACTGTAAGGATTCTCAACAGTAAAAACCGATGTAAAAAAACGGTTTAGCAGATTAGCCTTTTCGGCATCCTCTACAACCACCTCAGCTCCATTATTTAATGGTCCCACATTCTCAGTCCTCATTTTTTTACCATTTATATACTTAAAAAACATCTTGGGGTTGGACTTGCTTTGTTCGGCAATCCGTGTTTCATTTTCTATTTTAGCTAGTTTAATTGCTTTCTTGCACTCTTTATTACAACTTTTGAAGTCCCTGTAAGCCTGTTCTGTGCCTTCTGCTTTCAAAATTTTAAAAGCCCTTTTCTTTTTTTCCATTTCCCTTTTTACCTGAGCATTAAGCCATGCAGGAGTGGACCTCATTTTTTTACACTTGTTTCCTAAAGGTACCGATTTGGAAATGTTATAGTTTAATATCCCTTTAAAAGTGGTCCACATCTGCTCAGTATCTTTACCTAGAAACAGTTCCCCCCAGTCTATGAGCAGGAGCGATTCCTTTAAAAGCATAAAATTAGCTTTCCTAAAGTTAAAAGTTTTTGTTAAGCCAGTGCACTTTAGTTTTCTGCAACCTATATTAAATGACACTATATCATGGTCACTATTCCCTAAGCTTCCCATTACCTTCATCTCCAAAATGAGCTCTGGGTTATTAGATATCACCAGATCCAACAACGCATTCTTTCTAGTAGGAACTTCTACCATCTGTGAAAGAAAATGCTCATATAGGAAATTTAAGAACTTTATACCTTTTGAGGTGCTGGCAGTTCCATTACTCCAATCTATTTCAGGGTAGTTAAAATCCCCCATAACCAGAACATGCCCCATACCAGCAGCCTTCGCCAACTGCATATGGAGATTCATTTCCACCTCTTCCCCGGCATTTGGCGGCTTATAACACACTCCAACAATTAATTTACCTACCTTCTTGCTTCCTGTACACAGTTCCACCCATAATGTTTCTGCCGCATCGTTTGCTCCCCCATCTATTCCATCTTTTAAATTTGGCTTCAATTCCTGTTTAACATACATACATACTCCTCCTCCTTTCTTATTAACTCGGTCATGTCTAAATAAGGAGTACCCTTCAATATTTACTGTCCAGTCGTGTGAATCATTAAGCCATGATTCTGCTATACCAATTACATCATACCTTTCCTTTAACGCTATTATTTCAAGTTCGCCGGTTTTTCCAGCCAGACTCCTTGCATTTGTAAACATACATTTTAGATTATCAATTGATTTACTTCCATACATGGTCGTACATGCCTCCTTATCCTCTATGCTCCCCCCTCCTCCTTCTCCTCCCTCCGTTGTGTTACTAGCCCCCAGATCCCTAACTTCTCTATCTACCCCTGTGTAGTTAAACGTTCCCTCCCCCCCCCCCATACCTAGTTTAAAATCTCCTCCAACCCCCTAGCCATCTTCTCCCCCAAAACAGTTGCACCACCACCATTGAGGTGCAATCCGTCACTACTAAAGAGCCTGTAGCCAACAGAAAAGTCAGCCCAGTTCTCTAAAAACCCAAACCCCATCTCCTTACACCACTCCCTTAGCCACGCATTTATACTCCTGAGCTCCCGTTGCCTCCCTAGCTTAGCACGTGGCTGCGGTAGTATTTCTGAAATCACTACCCTGGAGGTCCTTGCTTTTAACTTGGCCCCTAATTCTCGGAAATCATTTTTAAGGACCTCACCTCCACCTCTAACTTTGTCATTGGCACCAATGTGAACCAAGACCGCCGGGTCACTCCCAGCCCCACCCAATAATCTGTCTACACGATCCACCACATGTCGAACCCTAGCACCAGGCAGACAACACACTGTTCGGCATGCAGGGTCCTGGCGACAGATTACCCTATCTACCCTTCTAATAATAGAATCCCCTACCACTACCACCTGTCTATCCTTCCTAGCCCCCAGTTCTCCCTCCCTTGTATTGGAGATGGCCGTCCCCTGGGTGCTCAAGGGAAAGGCCCGCTCCATACATGCTGCTTCCGAGCCATCGTCCTCCACATCTTCACCTAAAACGGCAAATCTGTTGGGATCGACCAGCTGGGAAGAAGCCCCCCTATCCTTCCGTCCCCTACTTCCCCTGGTGACCCTTACAAATCTATCTTCCTTCTCCACCTTATCTGCCCCATCTCCACCCACCAGTTTACTGGCCCCTGCCAGTACCTGCATTTCCCCCAGGTTTGCCAAGTCCTGCAATGCTGCAAGTTTACCCCTTAGACTCTGTACCTCAGATTCCAAATGGGCAACCCACTCACACCTGACACATACATAGGTCCCCTGGGGCGGCTGCTCCAAGATCCCATACATGCGGCAGGATGCACATTGCGCGGCCCCAACAAAACTGTCCATACTAAACAGCAATACACAGCAGAGACACAGCAGAGAAATAGTGTTGTTCTCAAACGCTTTCTTGTTTTAAACGCTTTAGTTTTTTAACACTGTCAATTCTCTTAAAAACAGAAAAATCTCTTTAAAACAGGAAATCGCTCAGAGCTAATCGCTCATGGGACAGGCCTTAAATGAGGTTCAAAACCGTCCATTTGAAAGCCTCAAAACAATACAGAATCAGAAGGCAGTTGTGGTCATAATTTCAACCCTCTGCTCAGGTCAATCAGGTTTTCTTATTTTTTGAGGTAAAAATAGGTACCTCGGCTTATACTCGGGTTGGCTTATACTCGAGTATATACGGTAAAGTAAAATGATTGCTAGGTTTGAGTGGGGGTTCTGGTTGTTAATATACATTCTTGTTTTAAGAGTGGAAGTACCCTTTAAAGGGAATGTTCAGTGGAACATATACAGGGTTACTCAATAAAAGTTCTTATCGTTTAAAATGGTGCTAATTTTGCCCCAACCAATCAGATGTTAGCTTTCAAATGTTAAATAAGATCTGATTGGTTGGGGCTAGATAAGCACCATTTTAAATGATAAGAACTTTTATTGAATCTCCCTGATTATTTTTAAAATTCTTAGTTTATATTCTACATACTCTCTCCATTTTGAAAAATTTATTGAATTTGTACCCCTTGCTATTCCCTGCTGTTGACATTAGTGAGATGACCTTTCAGGTTCTGTAACATTCCTTCTTCTTCCCAGAATGCACATTACCTTGGAATGCTCCTAACCATAATTTCTACTGATTGGTTGTTGGATGGGTCAAACATGCTCAGATCTCTACTGAGCAACTGAATCATCATAGGCGCTGGGTTAAGAGTTATAACTGTCTCTAGTAGGGGTCCTGAAAACAGGAAGTCAGTATTTCAGAAGCATTTATTTATACTCAAAAAAAAAAATGGGCAGCTTAAGGACACTGTTGAATCTGCAGGTTAAGTTCATTAGGATGGAAAAATACTGCTTTTTTCCTTAAAAGAATATGGCTTTGCACTGAACTTCCACTTTAAGCATGTCTCTCTCAGACAGGGTTGCCAGGCGCCCCTATTTGGACGGGATTGTCCCTACTGCAGGGGCAAAATCCAGAGACCCGCATTCAGGGCTAAAATCCCATCTTAGGAATGTCCGAGGCAGCCCTAACCCAGCCTCCATGTTCCATCCACTTTCAGCCCCCAACCCTTCCCGAGAGCAGAATCTGGCAACTCTGCTCTCAGATCAGGTGGCAACTCAGCTTGTAGCCCAGGTTGTAAGGTCATACTGAAAATCTTTGTGGTGTAATGTATGGGATCTTGGAGCAGCCGCTCCAAGGGACCTATGTATGTGTCAGATGTAAATGGGTTGCACATTTAGAATTTGAGGTGCAGAATCTAAAGGGGAAACTTGCAGGGTTTGGCAAACCCGGGGGAAATGCAGACACTGCCAGGGTCCAGGAGGGTGGATATGGAGCAGGTAAGGTGGTAAAGGAAGATAGATTTGTAAGGGCCACCAGGGGAAGTAGGCGACGGAAGGATAGGGCCCTTCTTCCCAGCTGGTCGATCCCAACAGATTTGCCGTGTTAGGGATAGATGTGGAGGATGATGGCTTAGGAAGTAGCATGTATGGAGCGCACTATTCCATTGAGCATACAGGGGACGGCCATGTCTAATACAAGTTAAGTCCAAAATGCAACACCTTATATTTATCAACATTGGATCTCATCTGCCACTTCTGATCACCAAATTATTGATCTTTGCCAATAAATGAAAAATCAATTCCTGGAAAATTATTTCCAGGAAGTGATTTTTCGGATTGGATTTTGAATTGGAAAACGGGCATTTATAATCCCCCAAAAAAAGGGGAAAATGCGCACAAAAAAATTCTTAAAGTGATACACACACACACTTTTTTTTTTTACCCTAAAACTATAAATTAGCAAAAAACTTTGTCTTCTTCAAGCTTCCCAATGTCCCTGTTGATATCTGTAAAGTAAACGCAGATCATTATTTGTTCGATTTCAAGGGAAACTAAGCCTATTTTAGTAGGAAATTTTGCAGAGGTACCAAAAAAAGACCGGATTGAATTTTTAGGATCAGTAAAGTGTGCAAAAAATTGTGACTCTCCGTACTGACTGGTTTTCACTAAAATACCACTAAAAGTGTGTGGGAGGGGGTGGTAGTGGTTTTTTTTTTGTTTTTTTTTTACTTGCCAATTGGGTTTATGTAGGATTTCAACCTTTGAATCCCCTTTATTTTATTTTTTCACAAAATCTCCTAAAAGCACGGAGTTCTATGAATAACAGCATCTGGAATTCTTCATGTATATAAGAAAGCATGACACCGTTGCGTAGCTGAAGGTGTGTAGATTCCAAAAATATATAGTTTGTGGGGGATATTTCCAAGTTAAATAGGCTGTTCAAATTACAGCACACTTTGATTTTTTTCTTGTAATTGCGCTTTTGCATGCGTCCCATTTGAGCTAGTTTGCACCCACGCATATGGCATATCGTTTGATTCAAGACATGTGGGAGATTAACATTTAGTGGTTTTTTTTTGCTTGTCAATTGGGTTTAGGTAGGATTTCAACCTTTGAATCCCCTTATTTTATTTTTTACATAATCTCCTAAAAGCAAAGAGTTTTATGGAGTACTAGGTCTGGAATTCTTCATGTATGTATGAAAGCATGACAACATTGCTGTTGTGAAGTTGTGTAGATTCCAAAAATATGGGGGGTATTTCCAAGTTTCGGGCTATTTCCTTTGAAAAAGCGTAGGCTGTTCAAATTACAGAGCACTTTGATTTTTTTTCTTGAAATTGCACTTGGGCATGCTTCCCATTTGAGCTAGTTGGTTGGCACGTCTCTGTGTGAACCCACACATATGGCATACCGTTTGATTCAGGACAAATGGGAGATTGATATTTAGTGGGTTTTTTTGCTTGACAAGTGGGTTTAGATAGGATTTCAACCTTTGAATCATATAATTTAAATTTTCACAAAATCTATAAACACAAGAGTTCTTTGGATTACTGCTTCTGGAATTCTTCATTTATGTATGAAAGCTTGGCACCATAACATAGCTGAAGGAGTGTAAATTCATGACAACGTTGCGTAAGTGAAGTTGTGTAGATTCCAAAAATATATAGTTTGTGTGGGGTATTTCCAAGTTTCAGTACGGTTTCCTTTGAAAAAGCATAGGCTGTTCAAATTACAGAGCACTTTTATTTTTTTCTTGTAATTGCACTTGGGCATGTGTCCCATTTGAGCTAGTTGGCGGCCACGTCTCTGTGTGCACCGCATAAAAGAATGACTCCGTTGCGTAGATGAAGGCATGTAGAATCCAAGAATATATAGTTTTGGGGGGTATTTCTAATATAGAGGGGCATTTAGTCTGACAAATCTGAAAAGTTGCTGTAAATGGGCCACTGTGATTTGGCTCACTTTGTGGCTAGTCAATTCCACGTACGCATGTGTAACCATGCATATGGCATACCGTTTGATTCGAGACATTTGGGAGATTGACATATGGTAACTTTTTGTTACATTTCATGGGATTTTGTCATGATTTCTACCTTCGAAAGTGGATTTTTGTTCATTTTTTTTTTTCCAGAAAATCTGCGAAAAGTGTGAACTTCTACGAAGAACTGCACCCACACCACTGATGGTATGAATGAACAAACAGCATTCTGTAGCTGAAAGTGTGTGGATTCGAGGAATATTAACAGGGTTTTTCAATAAAAGTTCTTATCGTTTAAAAAGGTGGTAATTTTGCCCCAACCAATCAGATCTTATTTAACATTTGAAAGCTAAAATCTGATTTGGGGTTGGGGCAAAATTTGCACCATTTTAAACAATAAGAACTTTTATTAAATCTCCCTGATAGTTTGTGGGGGATGTTTTGTGGGGAAAAACTGCAGACTCTTCAAATTCAGAGTTGGCTGAATATTTTTGCTGTTTTTGAGCCATCATGCATTGTCTCACTTCGTGGCTAGTCGTTTCCAAGTGCACGTGTGTAACCATGCATATGGCATACCGTTTCATTCAGGACATTTGGGAGATTGATATTTAGTAACTTTTTTTTTACATTCCATGAGGTTTTGGCATGATTTCTACCTTTTTGAATGTTGTTTGATGTTAATTTTTTAGAAAATCTGAGAAAAGTGCAGCCACACCATTGGTGGTATGAATGAACGAACTATAGCATTACATAGCTGGAGGTGTGTAGATTTCAGGAATATATAGTTTTGTGGGGGGTATTTCTGAGTTGGGGGTTGTTTTTGGGAAAAACTGCAGACTGTTTAAATGCAAAGCTGGCTAATTTATTTTTTGCTGTTACTGACATTTGGCATTGGTAACGCTCTGGTTTAGTTGGTACCCATGTCTCTTGATATACACATGAATGTGGCATACCGTTTTATTCGGGAGGGGTTAGGCTTTTGTATTTAAGATGCGTTTGAACTTTCCTCTGCAGTTTTTAGCTGAAATTTGCATTTGATTGGACGAAGAGCTGCGCCCAGGTATCTGCATTTTGATCAAACTTACCATACTCATAATATCCTGCGGGTGTGTAGTTTCTAAAAATATCTCACTTGTGGGGATATTTTAGTTAATTTGGAAGATATTCTGTGTTAACCGTCAGAAGTGGTTATACATTTCAATTTGGTGTAATATTCTTGAAGGTGCAGTTTTAGTTTGGGGGGGTCTCCTGTACAGGGAAAGTGGGGTACCTACATATATCTGGTATCGTACTCTGGAGTATGAGAGCTTTTAGAAACAGTAAGATTTTTGTGTGTAACCTTAAGAAAACTATAAGTAAAAATGGGAAAAATCCATGAAAATTTGCACATTTTTCATTTTTTTTACATATTTTACCCAGAATTCCAGTAAAATTTTACAAAAAAAGTTACAAAATTTTGTTACCATGTTAAAGTACACTTTGTGCTGAAAAAAACCAATGTATAATATTCTTGATTTACTGGGGGGTTTCCTACTCTAAACTTTGACTGAACCAAATGTGTCTAAAATCCTGAAATTCTTCTGGCAAAGTGGTGAATTCTACTGGCAGCGAAAGGGTTAATATACTTTTAAAATTTTTAGGTTTAGTGATGCTTTGTTCAGCTATCAAAATCATAACCCTGCCCTCACCTGATCCAATTCACAAGAAAGAAGGGGGGAGAAAAACAGCTATACAAAACATCAGTGTCCTAGTTATGCTTTTTCACAAAAAAAAATATAATCCCACACCAAATACTTCCACAGTGGGTGTGACACAATAATAAAACCTGGTTAAAATACTAATTACAAAATTTGAATAATATTAACAAAAGGTATATCAATGGTAACAATGTTGCTAACAACAAGGTAAGCAAAATGTTACACTAGGCAAATCCTCATTATAAAAATGCTTCACATGAATGAATATAACCTGGTATGGATGAAAGCGCTATTCTATGTAACCTGTTATGTCACACACTGAATTTATTATAGGGGTTTAGTATAGTATTTAAGGTTGAATAAAGACATATGTCCATTCAGTCCAACCCATCTCGCAATATCCTCATTACCTGCCTAACTGTTGATCCAGAGGAAGGCAAAAAAAATCCCACCAAATTTATGAAGGGGAAAAAAATTCCCTTCTGACTCCAAGTGGCAATCGGAAATTTCCCTGGATCAACTCTACTTTATGAATCAATACCGGTAACTTGCAACATTCCTTGTTTGCAGAAACTCCTCCAGCTTTTTTTTTTTAATTGACCAATGAACCTGCCATAACAATGTCCACTTGAAGACCGTTCCATAGCTTTACCGTTCTCCGAACTTGCAGCCTAAACCTTTTTTCTTCAAATCTTAAGGGATGTCCACGTGTCCTATGACATGCTTTATTGGTGAACAATGCCCCAGATAGTTTATTGTATGGCCCGTTAATGTATTTTATACACAGTAATCATATTCCCACGCAAGCGCCTTTTCTCCAGTGTACATAATTGTAACTTTTCCAGTCTCTCTTCATATTCAAGCTCCCCCAATCCCCTTATTAATTTAGTTGCCCTTCTCTGAACCCTTTCTATTTTAAAGATGTCCTTTTTGTACACAGGATTCCAAAATTGCACTGCATTTTATCTAAGATAAAATCCATTTTACTTAATTCCTTAATAAGGAGGACACCCGATCTTTATTTCTGGGATCAGGGTGAATAACTTGAATACCCTGCACTGAGAGCCATCTGCTATTACCCTGATTACATGTTAAAAAGTGTCATGCCACTGGACTCTTGACACATTGTTGGTCAATGTCTCTCAGATGCTCTCTGACCCTATTCTTTAAAGGATGAGTTGTACAACCTACATATTGGATTTTACACTTGGTGCAAGTCACCAAATACATCACAAACTTGGTGTAACAGTTAATGTATGACTTTATGGGGTAACTCCTTCCCGTTACAGTGCATTCATAGGATTCTCCCTTCTTTATATGCATACACGTTTTAAACCTGTGAGATCCACAAGGAAAATTGCCTTTAAACGTAAGCCAAGTGTCTTAATGCATTGAGGCTCTCAAATAATCTGGGAGACCATATCAGGGTTATTTAATAAAAGTTCTTATCGTTTAAAATGGTGCTAATTTTGCCACCACCAATCAGATGTTGGCTTTCAAATGTTAAATAAGATCTGATTGGTTGGGGCAAAATTAGCACCATTTTAAACGATAAGAACTTTTATTGAATCTCCCGGTTTATCTCTTAAAGAGATATATCCCTCCTGGATGATATCCCTTAAATGTGGATCTTGATCCAATATTGGTAAATATCTTTTGATAATGCCAACAATACTTGGGGGCAGGGGCGATCTAGGGTATAAGAAGATCAGGGGCACTTTTGGGCACTCCATGCAAAAAAATTTAGGTCACGCCCCAATTAGGCCACACCCGCTATGTACTTAATAGAGATGGCCAAAAAGAGACAGACAGATAAATAACCACAAACAGACACACAGCCCAACAGTGATAAACAGACAGAAAGACAGTGAAATAGACAGAGATCAGAGAGTTAGATAGAGACACAAATTAATGACACAAAGGTGCAGTAAACTGGCAATTTCATTATATACTGGTAGCAATTTGGTTATTTTAAACTTACTATTGTGTTCCGTTGTAGTCAGACGCTTACCCACACCTTTGGCCAGGGAGACCTTCTTGTACCTTTTACATGGACCTCTGCCCCTATCTATCTCTATCTGTCCCTCTCTCTCTGTATATCTGCCTCTTGTTTATCTATTTTACTATGTCTATCTGCTTCTTGTCTCTCTATCTAACTCTATCACTCTATCTATATATCTATCTATCTATGTAACTCTATCTATATAACTCTATCTATTTATCAAATCAAAAAGAGCTTTATTGGCAGGATCAATTTACATTTTGACATTGCCAAAGCAAACAAAAAAATAATAAAATAATAAAACATGTTAGTATTAGAGGTTCATGGTAGGGGGACATGGGTATCAATGGATAATTAATATATGGACAGTACTATAAAGGGTATATTGGGTTTTAGTCTTTAAGTCGATTGGGGAAGGATAAAGGGATAATTGGGCAAGTAGTCCTTGGACATTGAGTTCATTTATGCTCCTCTCAGTCTGTGACATGCCGTTACATAGTGTGCCCCAATATTTACTGTGACTTCATCCTCTCCCAGCAGGATATAGAGTTTTCTCTCTCCATCTAAGCAGTTGAAGTCTGGGATAAAGTCCGACATCATCTTGAAATGGGGGTCCTGTATTGTTTTGTATTTGTGGCAGTGTAGAAGGAATTGGGTTTCATCTTCTAAGGTTCCCTGGTCACAGTGCTGGCACAGTCTGTTCTCTCTTGGTTTATATGTCTGTCTGTGCCGGCCAGATTCTATTTCTAGGCTGTGTGCACTCAATCTGTAGAGACTCAGGACTTGTCTCTCTTTAGGGTTTGTGTATTCTCCAGGTAGGGGGCCAGTTTGTAGTCTCTGTCCAGTGCCTGGTATATCGTTAGTTTCTGGGACTTTTTTTATTTCTTCCATTCATCCACGTAATCCAATTGGCTCTTGGTTATGGCGGCTTTGATTTGAGGTTTAGACAGGTTCTGTGAGTGTGGGTTTGATGTTAGTAGGGAGGCAAGTGAGGGTGGCATTCAAGATGTTTGGAAGTCTGTATTTTTAGTACTGGTTGCGCAATTAACTCAAGCCAATAAAATATAGGATAGAAAGAGGGGGGAGAGAAAAAAGTATAAAAGCTTCGATCAGACTCAAGTTTTAGAAACCATTAAAATCAGTATAAATATCTAATATTAAAATCACACTTACTCTTCTTGGTAATCGAGTCTCGTGTAGTATATCATCGTGGGTTCTATTATTCCCAATATATATATAAAAATAATATGGGCTGGTTCACACTTGATATTTTCCAAATATTTATTTAGACATCAAAAAACTCCAATGATACCACTTAAAAGATGCAGTAGATATCACTCTAAAAGGCAACAATAGAATTAAATGCAAATCTAAAAAAGTGATATCACTCTAAAAGGCAGTAGGTATCATATATATTGTTATTAATATTAAGAATAGATCAACGCGTTTCGCCTATGCGGCTTCCTCAGGATCAAAAAAATATATAAAAATAAAAAAAAAAACTTTTATTAGATTTTTTTAGATGAAATTGGGTACCTCGGTTTATACTCGACTATATACGGTATAATTTTGGAGCCAGGAAATCTGCAATGTCCTCTGATGGGTTGTCTAGATTATTATCTATTTAACTCTATCTATCTAACTCTATCTAACTCTGCTATCTATCTAACTCTATCTAACTCTGCTATCTATCTATCTAACTCTATCTATCTAACTCTGCTATCTATATCTAACTCTGCATCTACTATCTAACCTGATATCTATCTACTATCTATCAACTCTGTATCATCTATCTAACTCTGCTATCATCTATCTAACTCTGCTATCATCTATCTAACTCTGCTATCATCTATCTAACTCTGCTATCTAACTCTGCTATCATCTATCTAACTCTGCTATCATCTATCTAACTCATCTAACTATACTATCATCTATCTATCTATCTAACTCTGCTATCTATATCTAACTCTGCTATCTATCTATCTAACTCTGCTATCTAGCTTCTAACTCTGCTATCTAGCTATCTACTATCTGCTATCTAGCTATCTAACCTGCTATCTATTCTAGCTATCTAACTCTGCTATCTATCTAGCTATCTAACTCTGCTATCTATCTAGTATCTAGCTATCTATGCTAGCTATCTAACTCTGCTATCTAGCTATCTAACTCTCTACTACTTCTAGCTATCTAACTCTGCTATCTATCTAGCATCTAACTCTGCTATCTATCTAGCTTCTAACTCTATCTATCTAGCATCTAGCTCTGCTATCTATCTAGCTATCTAACTCTGCTAGCTATCTAGCTATCTAACTCTGCTATCTACTCTAGCTATCTAGCTATCTACTTGCTATCATCTAGTATCTAACTCTGCTATCTATCTAGCTATCTAACTCTGCTATCTAATCTAGTATCTAAACATCTCTATCTATCTAGCTATCTAACTCTGCTATCTATTACTATCTAGCTATCAACTGTATCTATCTAGCTATCTACTCTGCTATCTATCTAGCTATCTAACTCTGCTATCTATCTAGCTACTAGCTATCTAACTCTGCATTATCTAGATCATCACTTGCTATCACTCTGCTAGCTTATCCTCTAGCTATCTAACTCTGCTATCTATCTAGCTATCTAACTCTGCTATCTATCTAGCTATCTAGCTATCTAACTCTGCTATCTATCTAGCTATCTAACTCTGCTATCTATCTAGCTATCTAACTCTGCTATCTATCTAGCTATCTAACTCTGCTATCTATCTAGCTATCTAACTTGCTATATTAGCTTCTAACTCTGCTATCTATCTAGCTATCTAACTGCCTATCTATTAGCTATCTAGCTATCTAACTCTGCTATCTATCTAGCTATCTAACTCTGCTATCTATCAGCTATCTATCTGCTATCTATCTAGCTATCTATAGCTATCTAACTCTGCTTATCTAGCTATCTAACTTGCTATCTAAACTACTGTATCATCTAGTATCTAACTCTGCATATCTAGCATCTAACTCTGCTATCATTAGCTATCTAATACTGCTATCTATCTAGCTATCTACTCGCTATCTATCTAGCTATCTAACTCTGCTATCATCTAGCTATCTAACTCTGCTATCTATCTAGCTATCTAACTCTGCTATCTATCTGCTATCTAGCTATGTAACCTCTGCTATCTAGCTATCTAACATCTATCTAGCTATCTATCTAGCTATCTATAACTACTGCTAACTCTGCTATCTAACTATCTAACTCTGCATCTATCTAGCTACTAACTCTGCTATCCTATCTAGACTACTAACTCTGCTATTCTATCTAGCTATCTAACTCTGCTATCTATAGCTATCTAACTCTGCTATCTATCTAGTATCTAATCTATCTATCTAGCTATCTAATCTGCTATCTATCTAGTATCTAGCTATCTAACTCTGCTATCTATCTACTATCTAACTCTGCTATCTAGCTATCTAGACTATCTAACTCTATCTATCTAGCTATCTAATCTGCTATTATCTAGCTATCTAACTGTCTATCTGTTGATCTATTAGCTATCTAACTCTGCTATTCTATCTATATCTACTACTATCGTATCTAGCATCTAATCTGCTATCTAGCATCTATCTAGCTATCTAGCTATCTAACTCTATCTATCTAGCTATCTAACTCTATCTATCTAGCTATCTAACTCTATCTATCTAGCTATCTAACTCTGCTATCTATCTAGCTATCTAACTCTGCTATCTATCTAGCTATACTTGCTATCTATCAGCATCAGCTATCTAACTTCTGCTATGCTATCTATCTATAGCTATCTAACTCTGCTATCTATCTAGCTATCACTCTGCTATCTATATAGCTATCTACATCTAACTCTGCTATCTAGCTATCTACTACTGCTATCTCTGCTATCTAACTCTGCTATCTAACTATCTAGCTATCTAACTCTATCTATCTAGCTATCTAATCTGCTATCTAAGCTATCTAGACTATCTAACTCTATCTATCTAGCTAGCTAACTCTCTATCTATCTAGCTATACTAGACTATCTAACTATGCTATCTAGCTATCTAACTCTGCTATCTAGATCTATCTAACTCTGCTACTATCTAGCTATCTAACTCTGCTATCTAGCTATCTAGCTATCTAACCTGCTATCTATCTAGCTATGCTAACTCTGCTATCTATCTGCTATCTAACTCTGCTATCTATCTAGCTATCTAACTCTGCTATCTCTCTAGCTACAGCTATCTAACTCTGCTATTCTAGCTATCACTCTGCTATCTATAGCTCTATAACTCTGCTATCTATTAGCTATCTAACTTCTATCTATCTAGCTATCTAATCTGCTATCTATCTAGCTATCTATACTCTTGCTATCTATCTAGCTATCTAACTCTGCTATCGATCTAGCTATCTAACTCTGCATCTATCTACTATCTAGCTATCTAACTCTGTCTATCTATCTAGCTATCTACACTCTGCTATCTATCTAGCTATCTAACTCTGCTACTATTCTAGCTATCTAGCTATCTAACTTCTGCTATCTAGCTATCTAACTCTGCTATCTAGCGATATCTAAACTCTGCTATCTAGCTATCTAACTCTGCTATCTAGCTATCTAAACTCTGTTACTATCTAGCTATCTAACTCTGCTATCTATCTAGCTATCTAACTCTGCTATCTATCTAGCTATCTAACTCTGCTATCTATCTAGCTATCTAACTCTGCTATCTATCTAGCTATCTAAGCTACTGCTATCTAACTCTGCTATCTATCTAGCTATCTAACTCTGCTATCTATCTGTATCCTATCTAGCTATCTAGCTATCTAACTCTGCTATCTATCTAGCTATCTAACTCTGCTATCTATTAGCTATCTAATCTTCTATCTATTAGCTATCTAGCTATCTACTCTGCTATCTATATCTAGCTATCTAAACTCTGCTATCTATCTAGCTTACCTGCTATCTATCTAGCTATCTAGCTATCGATATCTCGACTAGCTATCTAACTCTAGCTATCTAACTCTTGCTATCTATCTAGCTATCAACTCTGCTACTACTCTGCTATCTAACTTGCTATCTATCTAGCTATCTAACTGATCTATCTAGCTATCTAACTCTGCTATCTATCTAAGCTACTAACTGGCTATCTATCTAGCCTATCTAGCTATCGATAACTCTGCTATCTATCTAGCTCTCTAGCTATCTTAACTCTGCTCTTATCTAGCTATTAGCTATCTAACTCTGCTATCTATCTAGCTATTAGCTATCTAACTCTGCTACTATCTAGCTATCTACAGCTATCTAACTCTGCTAGCTATCTACATTAGCTATCAACTCTGCTATCTAGCTATCTAGTATCTAACTCTGCTATCTATCTAGTATCTAGCTATCTACATATCTGCTTATATCTAGCTATCTAGCTATCTAACTCTGCTATCTATATCTAGCTATCTACTCTGCTATCTATCTAGCTATCTAGCATCTAACTCTGCTATCTAGCTATCATTAATCTCTAGCTATCTAACTCTGCTATCTATCTAGCTAGCTACTACTTCTGCTATCTATTAGACTATCACTATGTATCTATCTAGCTATCTAACTCTGCTATCTATCTAGCTATCTAACTCTGACTATCTACTTAGATCTAACTCTGCTATCTATCTAGCTATTTCTAGCTATCTAACTCTGCTATCATCTAGCTATCTAGCTATCTAACTCTGACTATCTATCTAGCTATCTAGCTATCTAACCTGCTATCTATCTAGCTATCTAGCTATCTAACTCTGCTACTATCTAGCTATCTATCTAGCTATCTATCTATATCTATCTAGCTAATCTATCTAGCTATCTACTTCTAGCTATCTATCTAGCTATCTAACTCTGCATCTAATCTAGCTATCTAGCTATATCTAACTCTGACTATCTATCTAGCTATCTAACTCTGCTATCGATCTAGCTATCTAATCTGATACTATCTAGTCTATCTAGCTATCTAACTCTGCTATCTACTCTATCTAACTAGCTATCTAACTCTGCTATTCTATACTACGCTATCTAACTCTATGACTATCAGCTATCTAAGCTATCTAACTCTGCTATCTATCTAGCTATCTAACTCTGCTATCTATCTAGCTATCTAACTCTCTGCACTCTATCTATCTAGCTATCATAACTCTGCTATCTATCTAGTATCTAGCTATCTAAACTCTGCTATTCTATCTAGCTATACTAGCTATCTAACATTGCTATCTATCTAGCTATCTAGCTATCTAACTCTGCTATCTATTAGCTATCTAGCTAGCTAACTCTGTACATCTAGCTATCTAGCTATCTAACTCTGCTATCTATCTAGCTATCTACGCTATCTAACTCTGCTAGCTATCTAGACTATCTAGCTATCAACTATGCTAGCATATACTATCTAGCTATCTAACTGCTATCTTACTATCAGCTATCTAAACTCTGCTATCTATCTAGCATCTAGCTATCTAACTTCTGCTATCTATCAGGATCTAACTCTGCTATCTACTAGCTATCTAACTCTAGCTATCTATCTAGCTATCTAGTATCTAGCTCTAGCTATCTAGCTATCTACTAGCTATCTAACACTATCGATCTATCTAGCTATCTAATCTAGCTATCTATCTAGCTATCTAACTCTGCTATCTATCTATACTAGCTATCTAACTCTGCTATCTATCTGCTAATCTAACTCTGCTATCTAGAATATCACTCTGCTATCTATCTAGCTATCTAGCTTCTAACTCTGCTATCTTAGCTATCAGCTATCTAAACTCTGCTATCTAGCTAGCTATCTAGGCTATCCTACTCTGCTATCTATCTAGCATCTCCTTATCTACTCTGCTATCTATCTAGCTTCTATCTAGCTATATCTAGCTATCTATCTAGCAATATACTCTGCTATCTATCTAGCTTTATCTTAGCTATCTAACTCTGCTAGCTATCTAGCTATCTAGTTATCTATCTGCAATCTATTCTATCTAAGCTATGCTATCTAGCTATCGATCTATCTAGCTATAGATCTATCTAGCTATCGATCTATCTAGCTATCTATCTAGCACTCATCTAGCTATCGATTCTAGCTATCTATCTAGCTATCTATCTGCTATCATTGCTATTCTAGCTAGCTATCTATCTAGCTAATCTAGCTGCTATCTATCTAGCTATCTAGTCTAGCTATCTATTCTAGCTAGATATTATCTAGCTATCTATCTGCTATCTATCTAGCTATGCATCTAGCTATCTATCTAGCTATATCTGCTAGCTATCTATCCTAGCATTCTATCTAGCTACTTCTAAGCTATCTATCTAGCTATACTATCTAGCTATCTATCTAGCATATCTATCTTCTGCTACTTGCTATCTATGCTACTCTAACTCTGCTATCTAACTCTGCTATCTAACTCTGCTATCTAACTCTGCTATCTAACTCGCTATCTAACTCGCTATCTATCTAGCTATCTATCTAGCTATCTAGCTATCTAGCTATCTAGCTATCTATCTAGCTATCTATCTAGCTATCTATCTAGCTATCTATCTAGCTATCTATCTTGCTATCTATCTGCTATCTAACTCTGCTATCTAACTCTGCTATCTAACTCTGCTATCTATCTAGCTATCTATCTAGCTATCTATCCTAGCTATCTATATCTAGCTATCTACTATGCTATCTAAATCTGCTACTCTAGCTACTGCTATCTAACTCTGCTAGCTATCTAGCTACTCTGCTATCTACTCTGCTAGCTATCTAGCTATCTAGCTATCATCTTAGCTATCTATATAGCTATCTAAACTCTGCAGATCTATACTATCTAGCTATTATCTAGCTATCTAGCTATCTATCTAGCTATCTAGCTATGCTATCTAGCATCTATATAGCTATCTATCTAGCTATTATATCTAGCTATCTATCTAGCTATCTATCTATCTAACTCTGCTAGCTATCTAGCTATCTAGCTATCTATCTAGCTATCTAGCTATCTAGCTATCTATCTAGCTATCTAGCTATCTATCTAGCTAGCTAGCTATCTAGATACTAGACTATCTATTAGCTAGCTAGCTATCTAGCTAGCTAATTACAGCTATAACTTATGCTAGTATCTAGCTGCTATCTAGCTGACTACTAGCTAGCTACTCTAGCTAGCTATTCTAGCTATCTATCTAGCTTCTATCTTACTTAGCTATCTAGCTATCTAACTCTGCTATCTTCTAGCTTATCTATCTGCTATCTAATCGCTCTGATATGCTATCTAGCTATCTATCTATCTAACTCTGCTAGCTGTTAGCTATCTAGCTACTATCTAGCGGATCTATCTAGCTATCTAATCTAGTATCTACTAACGATGCTATCTAACTCTGCTATCTAAAACTATTATATAACTATGCTATCTAACTCTGCTATCTAACTCTGCTATCTAACACTTGCTATATACTCTGCTATCTAACTCTGCTATTCATAACTCTGCTATCTATCTAGCATCTATCTAGCTACTATCTAGCTATCTATCTAGACTATCTATCTAGACTATCTAAATGACTATCTAACTCTGCTATCTAGCTATCTAACTCTTGCTATCAACTATGCTATCTATCTACTCTGCTATCTATCTATCTATCTAAACTCTGCTATCTAATCTGCTATCTAACTCTGCTATCTATCTGCTATACTAAATCTGCTATCTAACTCTGCTATCTAACTCTGCTATCTACTATGCTACTAAACTCGCTATCTAACTCTGCTATCTATCTAGCTATCTAATTTCTAAAAGCTGATCTATTGCTATCTATCGAGCTATCTATCTAGCTATCTATCTAGCTAGCTATCTATCTAGCTATCTATCTGCTATCTATCTAGCTATCTATCTAGCTATCTATGCTAAGCTATCTATCTCAGCATCTAACTGCTATCTAACTCTGCCTGCTATCATCTATCTACTAGCTATCTATCTATCTAGCTATCTATCTATCTAGCTATCTATCTATCTAGCTAGCTATCTATCTATCTAGCTATCTATCTAGCTATCTATCTAGCTATCTAGCTATCTAACTCTGCTATCTATCTAGCTATCTAACTCTGCTATCTAGCTATCTAGCTATCTAACTCTGCTATCTACTAGCTATAACTCTGCATAGCTATCTAGCTATCTAACTCTGCTATCTATCTAGCTATCTAGTCATTCTAACTCTGTATCTAGCTATCTAACTGCTATCTTTAGCTATCTAACTCTGCTATCTATCTAGTATCTAACTCTATCTATCTAGCTATCTAACTCTCTATCTATCTAGCTATCTAACTCTATCTATCTAGCTATCTAACTCTGCATATCTAGCTATCTAGCTATCTAACTCTGCTATCTAGCATCTACTAAAACTTGCTATCTAGCTATCTACTCTGAGCTATACTATCTAGCTATCTAACTCTGCTATCTATCTAAGCTATCTCTACACTCTATCTATCTAGCTATCTAGCCTCTGCTATCTATCTAGCTATCTAACTCTGCTATCTATCTAGCTATCTAACTCTGCTATTATCTACATCTAGCTATCTACTAGCTATCTATATCGCTATATATTCTATTAGCTATTCTAACTCTGCCTATCTGCTATCTAGCATCAACTCGCTACTGCTATTCACCTCTGCATCTAGCTATCTAACTCTGCTATACGATCTAATCTGCATCTTATTAGCATCTACTCTGCTATCTATCTAGCTATCTAACTCTGCTATCTATCTTAGCTATCTAACTCTGCTATCTATCTAGCTATCTAACATCTGTATCTATTAGCTATCTAACTCTGCTATCTATCTAGCTACTAACTCTGCTATCTATCTAGCTATCTACTATGCTATCTATCTAGCTATCTAACTCTGCTATCTATCTAGCTACTACTACTATCTGCTATCATCTAGCTATCTAAATCGATTCTATCTATCTAGTATCTATAACTCTGCTATCTATCTAGCTATCTAACTCTGCTATCTATCTAGTATCTAGTATCTAACTCTGATATAATTAGCTATCTAACTTGCTATCTCTATCTAGCTATATCTGACTATCTATCTAGTTCTAGCTATCTAACTTGCTATCTAGCTATTAAACTTAGCTAATCTAAACTCTGCTATCTATCTAGCTGATCTAACTGCTAATCTATCTAGCTATCTAACTCTGCTATCTATCTAGCTATCTAAACTCGCTATCTATCTAGCTACTCAAACTCTGATCTATCTAGCTATCTAACTTGCGATTCTACTAGCTAGCTAGCTATCTAAACTCTGCTATCTATCTAGCTATCTAGATACTAACTCGGTATTTATCAGCTATCTAGCTATCTAACTCTGCTATCTATCTAGCTATCTAGCTATCTAACTCTGCTAGCTATCGCATCTAGCTATCTAACTATGCTAGCTATCTAGCTATCTAGCTATCTAAACTCTGCTAGCTAACTCATCGCATATCCTAGCATACTAAATCTGCTACTTTCTATATCTAGCCTATCACTATCTAGCTATCTATCTAGCTTCTATCTAGCTATCTATCTAGCATCTATCTAGCTATCTAACTCCTAGCTAGTCTATCTAGACTAATCTGCTATCTATCTAGCTATCTATCTATCTAGCTATCTATCTTAGCTATCTATCTATCTAGCTACTCGATCTATAGCTATAGATCTAATCTAGCTATCATCTGCTATCTACTGAGTATCTAGCTGCTATTTAGACTAGCTATCTAGCTAGCTATCTATCTAGCTAGGCTATCTATCTAAGCTATACTATCTAGCTAATCTATCTAGCTAGCTATCTAGCTACTATCTGCTATCTATCTAGCTATCTATCTAGCTATCTAATCTAAGCTATCTATCTAGCTATCTATCTAGCTATCTATCTATGCTATCTAACTCTTTTTATCTAGCCTATCATATCTTGCTATCTATAATCTAGCTATCTAACTCTGCTATCTAACTCTGTATCTATCTAGCTATCTATCTAGCTCTAGCTAGCTACTCTATAGCTATCCTATCTAGCTATCTAAATCTGCTAGCTATCTATCTAGCTACTAACTCTGCTGCATCTAGCTATATTAACTCTGCTAGTATCTAGCTTAGTATCTATCGTAGCTATCTAAGCTTCAGCTATCTAAAATCTGCTACATCTAGCTATCAACTCTGTAGCTATCTAAGCTATCTATCTAGCTATCAGCTATCTATCTTTAGCTATATATCTATACTAGCTATCTATCTAGCTATCTAGCATCTATTCTAGCTATATATCTAAGCTATTATCTAGCTATCTATCTAGTATTTCTATCTATCAACTCTGCTAGCTATCTAGCTATCTAGCATCTATCTAGCTATCTAGCTATCTAGCTATCTATCTAGCTGATCTCGCTATCTATCTAGCATCTAGCTAGCTATCTAGCTATAGCTATCTGATATCTAGCTAGTCTAGCTACTACTAGCTAGCTAGCTATATAGCTAGCTATCTAGCTAGCTATCTAGCTAGCATCTAGCTAGCTAGCTATCTAGCTAGCTAGCTAGCTAGCTATCTAGCTAGACTACTCTAGCTAGCTATCTAGCTATCTCTCTAGCTATCTATCTAAGCTATCTATCTCTATCTAGCTATCTACTCTAGCTATCTACTCTAGCTATCTAATTCTAGCTATCTATACTATGCTATATATCTAGCTATCTATCTATCTAACTCTGCTAGTCTAGTCTAGCTATCTCGCTATCTATCTAGCTATCTATCTAGCTATCTATAATCTGCTATCTAACTCTGCTATTCAACTCTGCTATCTAACTCTGCTATCTAACTTGCTATCGAACTCTGCTATCTAATATGCTATCTACTCTGCTATCTAACTCTTTTAGCCTATCTACAACTCTGCTATCTATACTAGCTATGCTATCTGCTATCTATCTAGCTATCTATCTAGCTCTCTAAACTGCTATCTAAATCTGCTAGCTATCTACTATCTAACTCTGCTATCTATCTAGCTATCATCTAATGCTATCTATCTATCTAACTGCTATCTAACTTGCTATCTAACTCTGCTATCTATCTCTATCTAACTCGCTATCTAACTCTGCTTATCTACTGATCTAATCCATCTATCTAGATATTCTATATAGCGATCTATTAGCTATCTATCTAGCTATCTATCTAGCTATCTATCTCTAGCTATCTATCTAGCTATCTCTAGCTATATATCTAGCTATTATTATAGCTATCTAGCTTATCTATCTAGCTATCTATCTAGCTATCTACTATAGCTATCTAAATGGCTATCTATATAATCTGCTATCTAACTCTGCTATCTAACTCTGACTATCTATAAACTCTGCTATCTATCTGCTATCTAACGTCTGCTATCTAACTCTAGCTATCTAACTCTGCTAGTATCTATCTATCTAAACTCTGCTATCTATCTATTACTAACTCTGCTATCTCTCTAAATAGCTATCTATGTCTATCAGCTATCTATCTATCTTCGCTAATCTATTATCTAGTATCTATCTATCTAGCTATATATCTAGCTATCTAGCTATCTAACTCTGCTATCTATCTAGCTATCTCTATACTCTGCTAGCTATCTACGCTATCTAGCTATCTAAACTCTGCTTCTATCTAGTATCTACACTAACTCTGCTAGCTATCTATAGCTATCTAAATCTGCTATCTACTACTAGCTATCTAGCTATCTAACTCTATCTATCTAGCTACTACTCTGCTAGCTCTCTAGCTATTAACTCTGCTATCTATCTAGCTATCTAACTCTGCTATATCAGTATCTCAGCTATCTAGCTATAGACATCCTAACTTCTGCTATCTATCTAGCTATCTATCTGCTATTATCTAGCTATCTACTAGCTAGCTAACTACACTATATCTAGCTAGCTATCTAGATATCTAACTCTTGCTATCTATCTAGCTATTAGCCTATAACTCTGCTATCTATCTAGCTATCTAACTCTGCTATCTATCTAGCTATCTAACTCTTGCTATCTACTATAGCTATCTAACTCTGCTATCTATCTAGCTATCTACAATCTGCTAACTATAAGCTATATAATTATCTATCTAGCTATCTAACTCTGCTAATCTATCTAGCTATCTAGCTATCTAACTCTTGCTATGCTATCATCTATCTGCTATCTAACTCTGCTATCTATCTAGCTATCTAACATTCTGCTAGCTATCTAGCTATCTAACTATGCTATCTATCTAGCTATCTCAGCTACTAACTCTGCTATCTATCTAGCTATTAGCATCTAACTCTGCTAATCTATCTAGCTATCTAACTCTGCTATCTATCTAGCTATCTAGCTATCTACTCGCTATCTATCTTAGCTATCTAATCTGCTAGCTATCTAGCTATCTAGCTATCTAACTCTGCTATCTATCTAGCTATCTAGCTATCTAACTCTGCTCAGCTATCTAGCTATCTAGCTATATTAACTATTGCTATCTAACTTCTAGCTATCTAGCTATCTAACTCTGCTATCTATCTAGCTATCTAACTCTATCTATCTAGCTATCTAGCTATCTAACTCTGCTATCTATCTAGCTATCTAACTCTGCTATCTATCTAGCTATCTAGCTATCTAACTCTGCTATCTATCTAGCTATCTAGCTATCTAACTCTGCTATCTATCTAGCTATCTAGCTATCTAACTCTGCTTACTATCTAGCTATCTAACTCTGCTATCTAATCTGCTGTCTAAACTCTATATCTATCACTATCTAGCTATCTAAACTCTGAACTAGCTATCATACTATCTAGCTATCTAGCTATCTAACTCGCTATTATCTAAGCATCTAGCTATCTAACTCTGCTATCTCTATATAGCTATCTAGCTATCTAACTCTGCTATCTTCTAGCTATCTAACTCTGCATCTATCTAGCATCTAGCTATATAACTCTGCTATCTATCTAGCTATCTAAGCTATCAACTATGCTATCTATCTAGCTATCTAGCTATCTAACTCTGCTAGCTATCTAGCTATCTAAACTCTATCTATCTAGCTATCTAACTCGCTATCTATCTAGCTATCTAGCTATTACTCTGCTACTATCTAGCTATCTAACTCTGCTATCTATCTAGCTATCTAACTCTGCTATCTATCTAGCTATTAGCTTCATCTAATCTATCTGCTATCTATCTAGCTACTATCAACTCTGCTATCTAATAGCTATCTAGCTATCTAAACTGCTATCTATCTACTATAGCTATCTAACTCGCTATCTATCTAGCATACTAACTCTGCTATCTATCTAGCTATCTAACTCTGCTATCTAGCTATCTAACTTCTGCCTATCTATCTAGCTATCAACTCTGCTACATCTAGCTATCTAACTCTGCCTATCTATTTAGCTATCTAGCTATCTAACTCTGCTATCTATCTAGCTATCTAACTCCTGCTATCTATCTAGCTATCTAACTCTATCTATCTATCTAGCTATCTACTTGCTGATCTATTAGCTATCTAACTTCTTATCTATCTAGCTATCTAGCTATCTAACTCTGCTACTATCTAGCTATCTAACTATGCTATCTATATAGCTATCTAACTCTGCAATCTAGCTATCTAGCTATCTAACTTGCTATTATAGCTATCTATTAGCTATCTAACTCTGCCTATCTATCTAGCTATCTAACTCTGCTATCTATCTAGCTATCTAACTCTTGCTATCTATCTAGCTATCTAACATCTGCTATCTATCTAGTATCTAAACTCTGCTATCTATCTAGCTATCTAGCTATCTAACTCTGCTATCTATATTAGCCTATCTAGCTATCTAACTTGCTATCTATCTAGCTATCTAACTCTGCTATCTCTAGCTATCTAGCTATCAATCTGTATCTATTAGCTATCTATCTAACTCTGCTATCATCTAGCTATCTAGCTATCATAACTCTGCTATCTATCTAGCTATCTAGCTATATAACTCTGCTATCTATCTAGCTATCTAATCTGCTAGCTATCTAGCTATCTAACTCTGCTATCTATCTAGCTAATAGTCTATTAACTCTGCTATCTATCTCTAGCTATCTAGCTATCAACTCTGCTATCTATCTAGCTTATTCTAGCTATCTAACTCTGCTATCTATCTAGCTATCTAACTCTGCTATAGATCTAGCTACTCTAGCTATTACTCGCTATCTATCTAGCTTCTAGCTATCTAACTCTGCTATCTATCTAGCTATCTAGCTATCTAAATCTGCTACTATCTAGCTATCTACACTCTGCTATATTAAGCTACTATCTGCTATTCTATCTAGCTATCTAGCAATCTAACTCTATCTATCTAGCTATCTAGCTATCTAATCTGGCTATCTATCTAGCTATCATAACTCTGCTATCTATCTAGCTATCTAAGCTATCTACTCTGCTATCTATCTAGCTATCTAGCTATCTAACTCTGCTATCTATACTATCTAGCTATCTAACTTGTAGCTATCTAGCATCTAGCTATAACTATGCTAGCTATCTAGCTATCTAAACTCTGCTCTTTCTAGCTATCTACTATGCTATTATTAGCTATCTAACTATGCTGATCTATTAGCTATCTAGCTATCTCACTCTGCTAGCTATCTATCTAGTACTATTCTAGTATATCTATCTAGCTATCTATCTAGCTATCTATCTAGTACTAGCTATCTAGCTAGCTATCTAGCTAGCTATCTAGCTTATCTAGCATCTAACTCTGCTATCTATCATTAGCTATCTTAGCTATCTAACTCTTGCTATCTATCTAGCTATCTAACTCTGCTATCTATCTAGCTATCTAACTCTGCTATCATTAGCTATCTAGCTATCTAACTCGGACTATCTATCTAGCTATCTAGCATATCTAACTCTTGCTAGCTATCTAGCTATCTAACTCTGCTATCTTATTCTAGCTATCTACTTGCTAGCTATCTAGCTATCTAACTCTGCTATATATCTAGCTATCGAACTCTATCTATCTAGATTATCTAACTCATCATCTAGCTATCTAACTCTGCTATCTATCTAGCTATCTAGCTATCTAACTCTGATATCTATCTAGACTATCTAGCTATCTAACTCATGATCTATCTAGATCTAGACTATCTAACTCTTGCTATCTATCTAGCTATCTAGCTATCTACTCTGCTATCTATCTAGCTATCTAGCTATCTAACTCTGCTATCTATCTAGCTATCTAGCTATCTAACTGCTATCTATCTAGCTATCTAGCTATCTAACTCTGCTATCTATCTAGCTATCTAACTCTGCTATCTATCTAGCTATCTAGCTATCTAAACTCTATCTATCTAGCTATCTAGCTATCTAACTCTGCTATCTATCTAGCTATCTAGCTATCTAACTCTGCTATCTATCTAGCATTAGCTATCTAAACTCTGCTATCTATCTAGCTATCTAACTTGCTATCTATCTAGCTATCTAACTTGCCTCTATCTAGCTATCTAACTCTGCTATCTATCTAGCTATTAGCTATCTACTCTGCTATCTATCTAGCTATCTAGCTATCTAACTAGCTATATAAGCTATCTATACTATGCTACTCGCATCTAGCTATCTAATTGCTATCGATCTAGCTATCTAGCTATCTAACTCTGCTATCGATCTAGCTATCTAGCTATCTAAATCTGCTATCATCTAGCTATCTAGCTATCTACCTCTGCTATCTATCTAGCTATCTAGCTATCTTAACTCTGCTATCTATCTAGCTATCTAAATCTGCTATCTATCTAGCTATCTAGCTATCTAATCTCCTATCTATCTAGCTATCTAGCTATCTAACTCTGTATCTATTAGCTATATTATAGCTATAAACTCTGCTACTCTAGCTATCTAACTCTGCTATCTATCAGGCTCTAAACTATGCTTATCATAGCTATAGCTATCTAACTCTGCTCTATCTAGCTATCTAGCTATCTAACTCTGCTATCTATCTAGCTATCGAACTCTGCTATCTACTCTGATATCAGCTATCTACTACTATCATCTAGTATCTAGCTTATCTACTCTGCTATCTATCTAGCTATCTAGCTATCTAACTTGCTATCTATATAGCTATCTAGCTATCTAACTCTGCTATCTATCTAGTGATATCAGCTATCTAACTCTGCCTAGCATAGAGCTATCTAACTCTGCTATCTATCTAGCTATCTAACTCTGCTATCTATCTAGCTATCTAACTCTGCTATCTATCTAGCTATCTAGCTATCTAACTCTGCTAGCTATCTATCTAGCTATCTATCTAGCTATCTATCTAGCTATCTATCTAGCTATCTATCTAGCTAGCTATCTAGTAGCTATTTCAGCTATCTACTGCTAGCTATCTAGCTATCTAACTCTGCTACTATCTAGCTATCTATAACTGCTATATCTAGTATCTAACTTGCTATCTATCTAGCTATCCTAGATCTAACTCCTGACGCTATCTATCTAGCTATCTAGCTATCTAACTCTGATACTATCTAGCTATCTAGCTATCTAACTCTGCTATCTGATCTAGCTATCTATATAACTCTGCTAGCTATCTAGCTATCTAAACTCATTATAGTCTCTAAACTCTAATCTATCTAGCTATATATCTATCTATCAGCTATCTAACTCTGCTATCATCTAGCTTCTAGCTATCTAACTCTGATATATCTAGCTATCTAGCTATCTAACTCTGCTATCATCAGATATCTAGCATCTAACCTGCTATCTATTAGCTATCTAGCTATCTAACTCTATCTAGTATCTAGCTATCTAACTATCTGCTATCATAACTAGCTATCTATCTAGCTATCTAACTCTGCTATCTATCTAGTATATCTAGCTATCTAACTCTGCTATATTCTAGCTATCTAACTCTGCTATCTATCTAGCTAATCTAACATGCTCATCTTATCTAGCTATCTAGCTATCAACTCTGCATCTATCTAGTATCTAGCTATCTAACTCTGCTGCTATCTAGCTATTCTACTCTGAGATCTATATAGCTATTAGATATCTAAATCTGCTATCTATCTAGCTATCTAGCTATCAACTCTTGCTATTATCTAGCTATCTAACTTGCTATCTATCTAGCTATCTAGCTATCTAACTCTGCTATCTATCTAGTATTCTAGCTATCTAAACTCTGCTATCTATCTAGCAATCTAGCTATCTAACTCTGCTAGCTATCTAGCTACTAGCTATCAACTCTGCTAGCACTATCTAGATCTGACTATCTATCTAGCTATCTAGACTATTAGCATCTATCGTGCTATATAAGCTATCTAACTATGCTATCTATCAGACTATCTAGCCTCGTGCTACCTGCTATTCTAGCTATCATAGCTATCTAAACCTCTGCTATCTATCTAGCTATCTAGCTTCTAACTCTGCTATCTACAGCTATCTAGCTATCTAACTCTAGCTACTAGCTATCTAGCTATCGATACTCTATCTATCTAGCTATCTAGCTATCTAACCTATCTGCTATCTACTCTGAAGCTATATAGCTATCTAACTCTGCTATACTAAACTATGCTATATCTATCTAGCTATCTAACTCTGCTATCTATCTACTCGTATTTGTAGCTACTAACCTGCTATTCTTATCTAAGTATCTAGCTATCCTAACTCTTGCTATCCTATTAGCTATCTAGCTATCTAACTCTGCTATCTATCTAGCTATCTAGCTATCTAACTATGCTAGCTATCTAAAAACTCTGCTATCTATCTAGCTATCTAACTCTGCTAGTATCTAGCTATCTAGCTATCTAACTCTGCAGCTATCTAGATATCTAGCTATTCTAACTCTGCTAGCTATCTAGCTATCTAGCTCTATATCTAACTCTGCTAGCTATCTAGCTATCTAGCTATCTAACTTGCTAGCTATCTAGCTATCTAACTCTGCTATCTTACTCTCTAGCTATCTAGCATCTATCAACTCGCTATCTATCTAGCTATCTATCTAACACTGCTATATATCTAGCTATCTATCTCTGCATATCAGTATCTAGCTATTCTAACTCTGCACTATCTAGCTAACTAACTCTTGATGATCTATCTAGCTATCTAGCTATCTAACTCTGCTAGCTATCTAGCTATCTAGCTATCTAACTCTGCTAGCTATCTAGCTATCTAGCTATCTAACTCTGCTAGCTATCTAGCTATCTAACTCTGCTAGCTATCTAGCTATCTAGCGATCTAACTCTGCTATCTAGCTATCTAGCGATCTAACTCTGCTATCTATCTAGCTATCTAGCTATCTAACTCTGCTATCTATCTGTCTATCTAGCTAACTCTGCTATCTAGCTAGCTCTGCTATCTATCGGCAACAATGAAATCTGCCCATATATGGTGAATTGGTTGCTTTCTAGTAGCACATTCTATTCTGCAACAATTTACATCTTACACAATAATATCTGCCTATTAATGCCAGATTGTGCACAGCAAATGGCAACAATTTTATCTTGTTTGTTTATGTCCGATTGTACGACGATCGTTTCCAATTTAAATCTGGTCTGTAGTTCATTGACCAATTTCATTGCACCGTGTATGGGCCCCTTTACTCTGCTATCTGTATATATCTATCATCTATATCTAACTCTATCTATCATCTATCTATCTAACTATATATCTATCTCTCTAACTATGCTTTCTGTAGACACCAGAGCGAAGTCAGTGTAGTGTAGGGGGAGGCCGGGAGTGCAGAGGCTGCCTGTAATGCTCTGCGCCGGCGCGCACGCAGGCGTGAGCAACGTGCCGCCGCTGAGACTGGAACTACGGAACTAGAAGGTTCGGGGCACATCTAAAAGGTATAAGCAGTAAAACATTTGGGGAATTTGCCAAATATCCGGGGCACGTGCCCCGAATGTTTTAACGTAGATACGCCACTGCTTGGGGGGCTATATTTAGTTCTAAAAAAGAACCCTTTATGCCTATTTTCAGATTGTGAGTCTTTCTTGCTGGTACCTAATAGAACTTGGGTCCTGTCCAAGGACCTCACTCTGTTATCAGCTTGATTTAATATTTTCTCATCATAGTCCCTTTCTTAAAAACTTTGTGTCGTGCACTCGGTAGCCTCATGAAAATTATTTAATGTAGACCAATTTCGTCTTGGCCTTATATACTGGCCTTGACACAATGGGGCGGGTGGCACAATTTCGCATGCAAAATAGTATTTCTTGATATTGATTTACGGAAATCAGAAGTGTCCAATTTGTTCTCTTGTGCTCTAGCGTTGAGGTCTAGAAATAACAACCCCCCCACCAAAGTCACAAGTAAATTTGATATTAAAATCATTTTCATTAAGTTTGCACAGCCACTGTTCAAATTCAATTTTAGATCCATCCCAGACCCATAATAGGCCATCTATATATGTACGATACAAAATAACCTTACGATTCACTGATGAAAATTCAGGGTGTATTAGGAGCAAATTTAGCGCCCATTGAGGCTCCCTGCAACCGGATATAAAACATATTATCAAACTTGAAATAGTTATGAGTTAACTGATAATGTAGTGCCTGTAAAATTAACTCTATCCAATCATTGGGATATTTACTGTATTTGTGCAGATGGTATTTTACCGCCTCCATTCCCCAACGATGAGGTATGCAGGAATAAAGGGACACCACATCTGTGGTCAGGAGACTGTAGCCCTGTTCCCATACAACACAATCCAATATGTTTAAGACATGTGAGGTGTCTCTTACATATCAAAACAATCTCCTTACTAGTGGTTGTAACATATAATTGATTAACTCTAAAAGATCCTAGTTTATGCCAGCCACAATAGGTCAACCTTTTGGGTGGTATATCCCCATTATTATCCTTAGGCAAATGATGGAATATAGGCACAATTGGTTGATTAAAATTTAAAAAACCCAAGGATTTGTGAATGAACCAAACCAACACTAACACCTTTTCTACCAATTCTTAAAAAATGTATCGACACACATGCTTCTGCAATGAACAGGGAAAAATGTACTTCTAAACTTAGGATCAACCCCCAAATACTCCTCCATTTCTTCATTTTGATTAGATATTGTAAACAATTGTTGTAAGTTGTTAATCACTACATCATCCCCTTCACATGTACCGCTATGGATGTGTTATTTCCTATTAAGGTCCTGAGTCTTAAACAATTCCCCATTTGAATTACGAAAATGCTTTCTTGCCATTAGTTTCCTGACAAATCTGTTTATATCTTTAACAGTGTCCAGTAATTGGATTGATTTGGGCAATTTCATTAAAAGGAAGATAAAGTCTCCAGAAAACATTGGCCAATAGTTGACTAGCTCTTGAAAAATTGCCAGTCCACAAAATGGTGGTGCGGCAAACATGTGTGCTTCGTGTGTGGGTCACAGATTGCCCCACACGGCTACTTTTTTTATGCCATTTGGCTGGAAAAAAATTCTGGGGAGAACTAACATTACAAATGCTCCTGTCCTTAACAATGACAAATGCCTTTGCTTTTTATACAAAAAGTAATCTTTGCATTTTAGTTCTTTTATAGAATGGCTGTAAGAAACAGAATTCTAATATTTCAGTAAAAAATAAAAGTAAGTATGGGGAATCAAACATGCAACCTTCTATACTGTGTCTTGCTAAAAAGAAAGCTTTCTACCTCTATTCTACAAAGGCTACAAGGTGGGATATCTATAACTGTAGAATCTCTATCTTTTGCAAGAAACATAATAGAAACAAAAAAATGTAAGCTAGGGGAATTGAACCTGTGTCCCAATAGTTGTTTGCAAACCTAGCAGCGTGCCACCTCGCATAAGCAATAGATGCAAGTACATTTGAGTAATGTCGGTTAACATTCATGCTGGTTGGTACAGTAAATTTAAAAAAAAAAACCTCAGGCAGTAGACTGCTTCATAAGTTAACTAGGGGATTTGAACTTGTGACTTCTTAGGCTGCATGTTGCTAAAAACATGGCATTTACAGTGGTTTGCAAAAGTATTTGCCCCCTTGAAGTTTTCCACATTTTGTTATATTACGCCACAAACATGAATCCATTTAATTGGAATTCCACGTGAAAACCAATACAAAGTGGTGTAAAAGTGAGAAGTGGAACGAAAATCATACATGATTCAAACATTTTTAACAAATCAATAACGCAAAGTGGGGTGTGCGTAATTATTCAGCCCCCTTTGGTCTGAGTGCAGTCAGTTTCCCATAGGCATTGCCTGATAAGTGCTAATGACTAAATAGAGTGCACCTGTGTAATCTATTGTCAGTACAAATACAGTGGTTGTGACGGCCTCAGAGGTTGTCCAAGGTGTTGTTGCTCCCAAGATTCTCTTAAAGTCCAAAGAACACACCAGACAGGTAACGGATAAAGTTATTGAGAAATTTAAAGCAGGCTTAGGCTACAAAAAAGATTTCCAAAGCCTTTTAATATGCCACGGAGCACTGTTCAAGCGGATCATTCGAAATGGAAGGAGTATGGCACAACTGTAAACCTACCAAGACAAGGCCGTCCACCTAAACTCACAGGCCGAACAAGGAGAGCGCTGATTTGAAAATGCAGTCAAGAGGCCCATGGGGACTCGGACGAGCTGCAGAGATCTACAGCTCATGTAGGGAAATCTGTCCATAGGGCAAACTATTAGTCGTGCACTGCACAAAGTTGCCCTTTATGGAGAGTGGCAAGAAGAAAGCCATTGTTAACAGAAAAGCATAAGAAGTTCCGTTTGCAGTTTGCCACAAGCCATGTGAGGGACACAGCAATCATGTGGAAGAAGGTGCACTGCTCAGATGAGACCAAAATGGAAATTTTTGGCCAAAATGCAAACGTATAGTGTGGCAAAAAACTAACTGCCAATCACTCAGAACACACATCCCCACTGTCATATATGGTGGTGGCAGCATCATGTCTGGGGGTGCTTCTCTTCAGCAGGGACAGGAAGCTGGTCAGAGTTGATGGGAAGATGGATGGGCCAAATACAGGGCAATCTTTGAAGGAAAACCTCTTGGAGTCGGCAAAAGACTTGAGACTGGTGCAGAGGTTCACCTTCCAGCAGGACAACGACCCAAACATAAAGCCAGGGCAAAAATGGAATGGTTTTAAAACAAAAACATACCATGTGTTAGAATGGTCCAGATCTAAATCCAATCGAGTGAAAAATGCTGTTCACAAACGCTGTCCATCTAATCTGACTGAGCTGGAGGTTTTGCAAGAAGAATGGGCAAGGATTTTAGTCTCTCTTAGATGTGCAAAGCTGGTAGAGACATACCCTAAAAGACGGCAGCTGTAATGCAGCAAAAGGTGGTTCTACAAAATTCTACTCGGGGCTGAATAATTCCGCCACACCCACTTTGCAGTATTGATTGGTTAAAAATGTTTGGAATCATGTATGTTTGGAATCATGTATGATTTTCGTTCCACTTCTCACGTGTACACCACTTTGTATTGGTCTTTCACGTGGAATTCCAATAAAATTGATTCATGTTTGTGGCAGTAATGTGACAAAATGTGGAAAAAAAAAATGTGGTTTTGAACCTCATTTAAGGCCTTTCCCATGAGCGATTAGCTCTGAGCGATTTTCTGTTTTAAAAATTTTTTCTGTTTTTAAGAGAATTGACAGCGTTAAAAAACTAAAGCGTTTATTAACTGTGGTTGCAGCCTAGTAAATGTACTAACCTAACACTATTTATTTCTAGGAGGGTGCCTGTGTGTAAGTAATTAATCACTAGTGTATTTTATTTTTTTTTTACTACTTACTGCTTGAATAAGGTAGGAATTGTTTGAGTAAACTCAAAGCATGGATTGCTAAAACAAATACTTGTGTTAAAAAACACTGTTCACCTGAACCTTCTATACTGTGTCTTGCTAAAAAGAAAGCTTTCTACCTCTATTCTACAAAGGCTACAAGGTGGGATATCTATAACTGTAGAATCTCTATCTTTTGCAAGAAACATAAAGAAACAAAAAATGTAAGCTAGGGGAATTGAACCTGTGTCCCAATAGTCTGTTTGCAAACCTAGCAGCGTGCCACCTCTGCAAAGCAATAGATGCAAGTACATTTGAGTAAATGTCGGTTAACATTCATGCTGGTTGGTACAGTAAATTTAAAAAAAAAAAACCTCAGGCAGTAGACTGCTTCATAAGTTAACTAGGGGATTTGAACTTGTGACTTCTTAGGCTGCATGTTGCTAAAAACATGGCATTTACAGTGGTTTGCAAAAGTATTTGGCCCCCTTGAAGTTTTCCACATTTTGTTATATTACTGCCACAAACATGAATCCATTTAATTGGAATTCCACGTGAAAGACCAATACAAAGTGGTGTAAATGTGAGAAGTGGAACGAAAATCATACATGATTCCAAACATTTTTAACAAATCAATAACTGCAAAGTGGGGTGTGCGTAATTATTCAGCCCCCTTTGGTCTGAGTGCAGTCAGTTGCCCATAGGCATTGCCTGATAAGTGCTAATGACTAAATAGAGTGCACCTGTGTGTAATCTATTGTCAGTACAAATATAGCTGCTCTGTGACGGCCTCAGAGGTTGTCCAAGGTGTTGTTGCTCCCAAGATTCTCTTAAAGTCCAAAGAACACACCAGACAGGTAACGGATAAAGTTATTGAGAAATTTAAAGCAGGCTTAGGCTACAAAAAAGATTTCCAAAGCCTTTAATATGCCACGGAGCACTGTTCAAGCGATCATTCAGAAATGGAAGGAGTATGGCACAACTGTAAACCTACCAAGACAAGGCCGTCCACCTAAACTCACAGGCCGAACAAGGAGAGCGCTGATTAGAAATGCAGTCAAGAGGCCCATGGGGACTCTGGACGAGCTGCAGAGATCTACAGCTCATGTAGGGAAATCTGTCCATAGGGCAACTATTAGTCGTGCACTGCACAAAGTTGCCCTTTTATGAAGAGTGGCAAAGAAGAAAGCCATTGTTAACAGAAAAGCATAAGAAGTCCCGTTTGCAGTTTGCCACAAGCCATGTGAGGGACACAGCAATCATGTGGAAGAAGGTGCACTGCTCAGATGAGACCAAAATGGAACTTTTTGGCCAAATGCAAAAAGCTATGTGTGGCAAAAAACTAACACTGCACATCACTCAGAACACACCATCCCCACTGTCATATATGGTGGTGGCAGCATCATGCTCTGGGGGTGCTTCTCTTCAGCAGGGACAGGGAAGCTGGTCAGAGTTGATGGGAAGATGGATGGAGCCAAATACAGGGCAATCTTTGAAGAAAACCTCTTGGAGTCGGCAAAAGACTTGAGACTGGTGCAGAGGTTCACCTTCCAGCAGGACAACGACCCTAAACATAAAGCCAGGGCAACAATGGAATGGTTTTAAAACAAAACATATCCATGTTTTAGAATGGTCCAGATCTAAATCCAATCGAGTGAAAAACTGCTGTTCACAAACGCTGTCCATCTAATCTGACTGAGCTGGAGCTGTTTGCAAGAAGAATGGGCAAGGATTTTAGTCTCTCTTAGATGGGCAAAGCTGGTAGAGACATACCCTAAAAGACTGGCAGCTGTAATTGCAGCAAAAGGTGGTTCTACAAAATTCTACTCGGGGCTGAATAATTCCGCACACCCCACTTTGCAGTTATTGATTGGTTAAAAATGTTTGGAATCATGTATGTTTGGAATCATGTATGATTTTCGTCCACTTCTCACGTGTACACCACTTGTATTGGTCTTTCACGTGGAATTCCAATAAAATTGATCATGTTTGTGGCAGTAATGTGAAAATGTGGAAAAAAAAATGTGGTTTTAACCTCATTTAAGGCCTTTCCCATGAGCGATTAGCTTTGAGGATTTTCTGTTTTAAAGAATTTTTTCTGTTTTAAGAGAATTGACAGCGTTAAAAAACTAAAGCGTTTATTAACTGTGGTTGCAGCCTAGTAAATGTACTAACCTAACACTATTTATTTCTAGGAGGGTGCCTGTGTAAGTAATTAATCACTAGTGTATTTTTATTTTTTTACTACTTACTGCTTGAATAAGGTAGGAATTGTTTGAGTAACTCAAAGCACTGGATTGCTAAAACAAATACTTGTGTTTAAAAAACACTGTTACTGTGGAGCGGGGGCTGGTAGGAGACAAAGGAAAGGGTTTTTTTTTTTCTCTCTCTCTCTGATTGGATGGGGTGTTAACTAAATGGTTTAAATTGGCTGAGGCCTGTTGGCTCTGGTTGGTTTTGAACCTCATTAAGGCCTTTCCCATGAGCGATTGCTCTGAGCGATTTTCTGTTATAAGAGATTTTTCGTTTTTAAGAGAATTGACAGCGTTAAAAAACTAAAGCGTTTAAAACAAGAAAGCGTTAAGAACAACACTATTTCTCTGCTGTGTCTCTGCTGTGTATTGCTGTTTAGTATGGACAGTTTGTTGGGGCCGCGCAATGTGCATCCTGCCGCATGTATGGGATCTTGGAGCAGCCGCCCCAGGGGACCTATGTATGTGTCAGATGGAGGGGTTGCCCATGGAATCTGAGGTACAGAGTCTAAGGGGTAAACTTGCAGCATTGCAGGACTGGCAAACTGGGGGAAATGCAGGTACTGGCAGGGGCCAGTAAACTGTGGGTGGAGATGGGGCAGATAAGGTGGAGAAGGAAGATAGATTTGTAAGGGTCACCCAGGGAAGTAGGGGACGGAAGGATAGGGGGGCTTCTTCCCAGCTGGTCGTCCCAACAGATTTGCCATTTTAGGTGAAGAGTGGGAGACGATGGTCGGAAGCAGCATGTATGGAGCGGGCCTTTCCCTTGGCACCCAGGGGACGGCCATCTCCAATACAAGGGAGGGAGAATGGGGGCTAGGAAGGATAGACAGGTGGTAGTGGTAGGGGATTCTATTATTAGAAGGGTAGATAGGGTAATCTGTCGCCAGGACCCTGCATGCCGAACAGTGTGTTGTCTGCCTGGTGCTAGGTTCGACATGTGGTGGATCGTGTAGACAGATTATTGGGTGGGGCTGGGAGTGACCGCGGTCTTGGTTCACATTGTGGCCAATGACAAAGTTAGAGGTGGAGGTGAGGTCCTTAAAAATGATTTCCGAGAATTAGGGGCCAAGTTAAAAGCAAGGACCTCCAGGGTAGTGATTTCAGAAATACTACCGCAGCCACGTGCTCGCTAGGAGGCAACGGGAGCTCAGGAGTATAAATGCGTGGCTAAGAGAGTGTGTAAGGAGATGGGGTTTTGGGTTTTAGAGAACTGGGCTGACTTTCTGTTGGCTACAGGCTTTAGTAGTGACGGATTGCACCTCAATGGTGATGGTGCAACTGTTTTGGGGGAGAAGATGGCTAGGGGGTTGGAGAGATTTTAAACTAGGTATGGGGGGGGAGGAATGTTAACTACACAGGGGTAGATAGAGAAGTTAGGGATCTGGGGGCTAGTAACACAACGGAGGGAGGAGAGGAGGAGGGGGGAGCATAGAGGAAGGAGGCATGTACGACCATGTATGGAAGAAATCAATTGATAATCTAAAATGTATGTTTACAAATGCAAGGAGTCTGGCTGGAAAAAACCGGCGAACTTGAAATAATAGCTCTAAAGGAAAGGTATGATGATGTAATTGGTATAGCAGAATCATGGCTTAATGATTCACACGACTGGACAGTAAATATTGAAGGGTACTCCTTATTTAGACATGACCGAGTTAATAGAAAGGAGGAGTATGTATGTATGTTAAACAGGAATTGAAGCCAAATTAAAAGATGGAATAGATGGGGGAGCAAACGATGCGGCAGAAACATATGGGTGGAACTGTGTACAGGAAGCAAGAAGGTGGGTAAATTAATTGTTGGAGTGTGTTGTTATAAGCCGCCAAATGCCGGTGAAGAGGTGGAAATGAATCTCCATATGCGATTGGCGAAGGCTGCTGGTATGGGGCATGTTCTGGTTATGGGGGATTTTAACTACCCTGAAATAGATTGGTAATGGAACTGCCAGCACCTCAAAAGGTTATAAAGTTCTTAAATTTCCTATATGAGCATTTTCTTTCACAGATGGTAGAAGTTCCTACTAGAAAGAATGCGTTGTGGATCTGGGAATCTAATAACCCAGAGCTCATTTTGGAGATGAAGGTAATGGGAAGCTTAGGGAATAGTGACCATGATATAGTGTCATTTAATAAGGTTGCAGAAAACTAAAGTGCACTGGCTTAACAAAAAATTTTAAATTTAGGAAAGCTAATTTATGCTTTTAAAGGAATCGCTCCTGCTCATAGACTGAGGGGAACTGTTTCTAGGTAAAGATACTGAGCAGATGTGGACCACTTTTAAAGGGATATTAAACTATAACATTTCCAAATCGGTACCTTTAGGAAACAAGTGTAAAAAAATGAGGTCCACTCTGCATGGCTTAATGCTCAGGTAAAAAGGGAAATGGAAAAAATGAAAAGGGCTTTTAAAATTTTGAAAGCAGAAGGCACAGAAAAGGCTCACAGGGAGTAAAAAAGCTGTAATAAAGAGTGCAAGAAAGCAATTAAACTAGCTAAAATAGAAAATGAAATACGGATTGCCGAAAAAAGCAAGTCCAACCCCAAGATGTTTTTAAGTATATAAATGGTAAAAAAATGAGGACTGAGAATGTGGGACATTAAATAATGGTGACTGAGGTGGTTGTAGAGGATGCCGAAAAGGCTAATCTGCTAAACCGTTTTTTTACATCAGTTTTTACTGTTGAGATCCTTACAGTAGGGATTGTAACATGTGCAGGGAGGAAATGAAGAGTATTCACATTGGCTAACAGAGGATATGGTACGGAAACAATTAGACAAAGTTAATATCAATAAAGCGCCAGGACAGATGGATTGCATCCTAGGATTTTAAAAGAGCTTAGTTCAGTTCTAGCAAGACCACCGTGTTTCATCTTTTCAGATTCGTTTTGTCTGGGGATGTGCCGCTGGATTGGAAAAAAGCCAATGTAATACCAATATTCAAAAAAGGTAGTCGTTCACAGCCTGGTAACTATAGGCCTGTAAGCCTAAATCAGTGGTAGGGAAGGTGATGGAAACTTTGTTAAGGGATCATATCCTTGACTTGTCTCCAGAGATCATCTTTTAGTAGTGTCAGCATGGATTTATGAGAAATAGATCATGCCAGACAAATTTAATTGGTTTTTATGAAGAAGTGAGTAAGAAGTTAGATTCAGGCAAAGCTGTGGATGTGGTATATTTGTATTTTGCAAAAGCCTTTGATACTGTGCCACATAGGCGACTAATGTATAAATGAGGACTGTTGGCCTTGAAGAAAACATTGTTCATGGATAGAGAACTGGTTATTAGACCGCAAACCGAGAGTGGTGGTTAATGGAGCTACATCTATGTGGGCTAAAGTTCTAAGCGGAGTTCCTCAGGGTTCTGTACTGGGGCCGCTTCTGTTTAATCTGTTAAAATAACTTAGAAGGGGGCATTGAGAGCAAGGTCTCTGTGTTGCTGATGACATAAATTATGAGAGTTTGGAAACTTTCAATGATGTGCAAGTGCTGCAAGACGACCTAGATAGATTACAAAATGGGGAGCGAAGGCAGATGAGATTCAATGTTGATTTAATAATCCCTGGCCACCTACACCATAAATAACTGTGTGTTAAGTGCATCTGAAATGGAAAAAGATTGGGGGTTCTGGTAGATAAACGAATTAGCCATAGCAAACAATGCCAGGTAGCAACAGCTAGAGCTAGCAAGATATTGTCTTGTATAAAGAGGGGAATGGAATCAAAGAGAAAAATGAAATATATTCTCCCTCTTTACAAGGCAACTGGTAAGGCCACATTTGGAATTGCGGTGCAGTTTTGGAACCCCATATCAAAAGGGACATCTTGGAAATTGAGGCAGTTCAGAGAAGGGCAACTAAATTAATAAGGGGAATGGAGGGGCTTGAATATGCAGGCAGATTAGACAAGTTAGGGGTGTTACATTGGAGAAGCGGCGGTTGCGTGGGGACATGATAACCATACAAATATATTAATGGCCCAACAGTGAACTCTCTGGTGCATTGTTCACTAATAGGTCATAGGTGGACATCCTTTAAGGTTGGAAGAAAAGAAGTTTCATCTTCAAGTTAGGAGAGGTTTCTTTACAGTGAAACTGTGAACTGTCTTCCAGCAGAGGTGGTAATGGCAAGTTCATTGAATAACTTTAAAAAAGGCCTGGATAAGTTTCTAAAACTATAAAAAAATATTGAAAATTACTGGTATTAATGCATAGATCTGGTTGATCAGGGATACTTTCAGATTGCCGTTTGGAGTCAGGAAGGAATTTTTCCCCCCCTTTTTAGCTGGGGTTTTTTGCCTTCCTTGGATCAACTGTTAGGTAGGAAAGTTTGGAATGTTAAAGGGGAACTGTGTTCTCCAAACAAGTTGCGTTTAAATTAAAGGTCAGTTTCCTACCTTTAAAACAAGCAATCAACCACCTCTCTACGTGCTCCACAGCCCAAGATAAAGAAAATAACGACCAGAAAGTTAATGGGTGGGAGGCTGACATGTGACATTCCTAAGGCTTCTCCTGCACAGTGCCGCTGGCGAGCACAGCTCAGACTCCCTCAGTGTGTGTCTCCTCTCTGCTGTGTGAAGTCCTGACAGAGAAGGTAAGGGAATTTACAGCTCTTCTCTCCCACTCTGTGAAAACAGCCGTTCTCACTCTGCCTGAAAAGGCTGTTTCCACAGAGTTTTCTGTAGGGGGGGTGGGGTTGAGTAACCCATGGCACCGTGAGTGGACGGGGCACGGCACCCGCGGGTGGACGGGGCCACATGGGGCTGTAGATAATGGGCCATGGGGGGGCCTGCAACTGGAGGGACATGGAGTCCATGAGTGAGAGCGACTAGGGGGGCTGCAAAGGGGAGAAGGAGACATGGGACAGATTGACTGACAGTTTCAGAGCAGGAAGTGCAGGGGACCTGGTGATGCTGCTGCCATATCACACACAAAAATGTAAATGTCTTCAAAACTATGAAAAATAAACAATGGTAATTGCAAAAATTCTCAGGGGAGCAATTCCTATCAATTTACCTAAAGTCATTTTTGGACACAGTTCCCCTTTAACCCTTAGTGCCAGCAGATTTTCAATTTTTTTGTGTTAAGTGCCAGCAGAATTTTCAGGATTTTGCCCTTAATCGCTTTAGACTAATTTTACAGTACCTTATTTATTTACTAAACCTTGCAGTAAATCAGGAATATTATACCTTTTTTTTCATCACAAAGTGTACTTTAACACGGTGACAGAATTTTGTAACTTTTCTGGAAATTTTACTGGAATTATGGGTAAAATGTAAAAAAAAAAAGAAATTTGCTAATTTTCATGGATTTTTCCCATTTTTATTTATGTAATCTTAAGGTTACGCACAAAAATCTTACTGTTTCTAAAAGCTCTGATTCTCCCGAGTACAACGATACCAGATATATGTAGGTAGCCCACTTCCTGTACAGGAGACCCTCCCAAACTAAAACTGCACCTCCAAGAATATTACACCAAATTGAAATGTATAACCCCTACTGACCGTTAACATAGTTAATTTGGTAGATATTCTAAAATATCCCCACAAGTGAGATTTTTAGAAACTACACACCCGCAGGATTTTACGAGTGAGGTAAGTTTTGATCAAAATGAAGATACCCAGGGAGAGCTCTTCGTCCAATTGTAAGTTATTTTCTCACATTTTCTTTTTTTTCCTCAACTGTAAAATCAGAGACGAAATAAATTGCGAATTTCAACTAAAAACTGCAGAGGAAAGTTCAAACGCATCTCAAATATGAAAGCCTAACCCCTCCGAATAAAACTGTATGGCACATTCATGGGTGTACCAGAGACATGGCTGCCAATTAACCCAGAGTGTGACCAGTGCCAAGTCAGTAGCAGCAAAAATTTTTTGCCGTTTGTATTGAACAGTCTACAGTTTTTCCACAAAACACCCCCCTAACCGACAAACTATATATTGAAAATCTACACACCTTCAGCTATGTAACGCTGTAGTTCGTTCATTCATACCATCAATGGTGTAGGCGCAGTTCTTCATAGAAGTTTTTACTTTTACCAGATTTAAAAAAAAAAAATGAACATCAAACATTTAAAAAGGTAAAAATCATGCCAAAACCTCATGGAATGTAAAAAAAGTTACTAAAATCAATCTCCCAAATGTCCTAAATCAAACGGCATGCCATATGTGTGGTTACCATGCAGACGTGGACTCAAAAAGCCACAGTGAGAATGCACGATGGCTTAGAAACCACAAAAATATTAGCCAACTTTGAATTTATCTGTTGTATTCAATTAGATCAACTGGACTGAAATGTAGTTCTTGAAGACGTTTCGCTAGTCATCCGACTGGCTTCTTCAATCAGAATGAATGTACAAGAATCTGTGGCAATATGTACCCTGGAAAATCCCAATTAGCATATCACAGCCAGGTGTTAAGGGTGTGATTAGATATGGGCTAAGAGGTGTTATAGGAACGCCCAGATTAAGGTGTTAAAACAGCATTTGACATGGCAGACAGATGGCGTCGAACCCCCCCACTCTATTTAGGCTTGGTTTCTTTATTTCACATAAATGGCTCCTTAACACCTCTCTTGAACCAGTCACGTTCCTCTCGCCAGTATGTTAACATTACAATCTTCAAAGGTATGTCCTTTCCTTAAGATGCAGATACACGGCTGAGTCCGACCTGGGAATTGGCTCTTCTGTGCTGGGCCATACGTTGATGCAGTTGCTGTTTGGTCTCCCCCACATTCAATCAGAGCATCTTCACTGCACTGCATATATGATGTCGCTTTTCTTGTGTTTAGGTATTGGGTCTTTCGGATGTACCAATTGCTGCCTCAGTGTATTGTTCGGTTTAAAGCAGACAGGGATACGATGTTTTTTGAAAATTCTTCTTAATTCTCGGAGACCCTGCTACATATGGGATGACCATGTTCTTCCTCCTGTCTTGCTTTTCCCCTTCACTGTTGGTATTCGTGTTCTTTCTTTCCTTCTACTTCTTTTGACAAAGGCCCAGTCTGGATATCCACAAGTTTTAAGGGCTCCTCTGAGATGTTTCATTCTTTAGCCTTCGCCTCTGTGTAGTGGGGATGTTCTCGGCTCTGTGTTGCAGGGTTCTGATGACACCCAGCTTGTGATCTAAAGGGTGGTGGGAGTCAAACATCAAATACTGATCTGTGTGTGTTGGTTTTCTGTAAACCTCACTTCCAGTTTCCCATTTCCTTAACTTCTACCAAGCAGTCCAAGAAAGCCAGTTTGTTGTTTTGTACCTCTTCCTGTGAATTAATGTTTTGGTCCACCGCATTAATGTTTCTGTGAAAGCTTGTACTTCCTTCTGGTGGATTTAACCAGGTGTCATCAACATATCTGAACAGTGGGCTGGGTATGCCCTTAAAGGTATTAAGCACCTGTTTTTCTACCTCCTTCATGTAAACGTTGGCCACAATAGGTGAAACTGGAGATCCCTAGCACATCCATGTTTTTGCTTATAGAACTTATCCCTGTATTTGAAAAAGGTGGAATTCAGGCACAAGTCAAACAAGGAAACACTGTTCTGGGTTGAGATCAGTTCTGTGGTAAGAGTGGGTCTTGGCCCAGCCGTTTTCTCACCATCTAACAGCCTCCTTGGTGGGTATACAAGTGAAGAGAGATGTCACATCATAGGACACCATAGTTTCTTCTACACCGAGTATTATATCTTCAATCTTATTGGTGAAATCCTGAGAGTTCTGATGTGATGCTTGGAACTTCCCACCAAAGGTCCTAAGATGTTAGCTAGATATTTTGCCACCTTGTATGTTACAGAGTTGATGTGCTGACTATAGGTTTTAGTGGGGCCCCTCTTATGTATCTTTGGGAGTCCATATATGCATGGATGTGCCTCACCAGGGTAGAGGCGATGATACATTGCTCGGTCAATGGCTTATCCTTTTGAAGCTGTTGTAGTAAGTCTATGGCTCTTTTCTTGTAACGGCTGGTGGGATCCCTTGAAGCCTCATATGTGTTATCGGCCAGGAGCATGGTCACCTTTCATGGTAGTCTGAGGTGTTGAGTACCATGTGCATCTTCCTTTATCTGCTGGTAGAATGGTGATACTGGAATCTTTCTTGAGGGATGTTAAGGCTCTTCTTTCCTGTGTAGTCAGTGTAGATGAAGGAGTTTAGCACTGGCTAAGGCTGCAGATACCTTAAGGCGAAGTGTTCTGCCTCACTCTGTGATACCATACTGTGGATAGAGGCTTCTGTGGCTGCTATATATCCACCACAGGGATGGCTTTAGGGGGTGATGGCAAAATTCAAGCCTTACCAAGGACTTCCATTTCTGGCTGGGTCAGGGTTCTGTTGACAGTTTCTCACCCATTCCTCCTTGTTGGATGAAGCGACACTCCTTTTGTATCCAAGGTAGTTGTTCCCTTTGGGGCTGTTCTGGGATGACAGAATAGAGAACTTGTTCTGTGCCTTTGTTTGCCCTTACAGTGCTGAGAAGGCTGTGCTGTTTGGTGAACTCCATCACTTTCCCAGATTGACACGGGTAGTGTGTGAGGCCAGGTTCTGTTCTAGTTGACTAATGTTGTGCATTAAAGCATCGACTGTAAATGTGTCTGTCGTACCCGTTCACTTAGGAGCTGTTTGATTAATTGCCACAGATTCTTGTACAAGTCATTCTGAATTGAGAAAGCCAGTCGGATGACTAGCGAAACGTCTTCAAGAACTACATTTCAAGTCCAGTTGATCTAATTGAATACAACAGATATACCATGACCTGGATGAATGAGAACCTTCACAAGCAAACTTTGAATTTGAACAGTCTGCAGTTTTTTCCACAAAACGCCCCCGAAACGTAGAAATAGCCCCCATTTACACACCTTCAGCTATGTAACACTGTAGTTTCTTCATTCATACCATCAATGGTGTGGGCGCAGTTCTTCGTATAAGTTTGCAGTTTTAGCAGGTTTTCTAAAAAATTAAAAAAAAAAATACTCTCAAAGGTAGAAATCATGCCAAAATCCCAAGTAATGTAAAAAAAAAAGTTACCAAATATCAATCTCCCAAATTTCCTGAATCAAACGGTATGCCCTATATATGGTTACACACGCAGACGTGGAATCAACTAGCCACAAAGTGAGCCAATGAACAATGGTCCAATTATAGCAACTTTTCAGATTTGTCAGACTCTATATTAGAAATACCCCCCCAAAACTATATATTCTTGGAATCTACACACCTTCAGCTACACAATGGTGTGATTCCTTTATGCATACCACTAATGGTGTGGGCGCAGTTTAGTGTACAATTTCGCTTTTTTTACCAGATTTTCAGGAAAAATTTATAAAAATACAATTTAAAGTTAAAAATCATGGCAAATTTCCATGTCATGTAAAAAAAAAACAACTTGTCAATTATCAATCTTCCAAATGCCCTGAATCAAACGGTATGCCATATGCGTGGTTACACACACGGACATGAAAGCCACTAGTCACAAAGTAGGCCAATGCGTTGTGGCCCAATAACAGCAACTTTTAAGATTTTACAATCTAAAGACCCCTCTAACTCAAAAATACCCCCCAAAAATATATATTCTCAGAATCTACATACTTCAGCTAAGGAACGGTGCCATTTTTTCATTAACCATCAATTGTGTGTGGCGCAGATCTTCATAGAATTTCGCACTTTTAGCATATTAAAAACCCTGCCAAAACCCCAAGTAATTAGTTACCAAATATCAATCTCCCAAATGTCCTGAATCAAATTATATGCCATATGCGTGGATGCACACAGAGACGTGGCCACCAACTAGCTCGTTTTCCAATTCGAAATCCGATCGGAAAAATCACTTCCCGGAAATCATTTTCCAGGAAGTAATTTTTCATTCATTGGCAAAAATCCTATTTGTGAATGGAACTCTGAGTTCCATTCACAAAAAGTATAGTAAAGCTGTCACACTGACAGCTTTACTATACCAGGTACTGCACTGTGATCTGAATGGAGATCGCAGTGCAGTACCTCCACTACACCACCAGGGGCATCTATGGGGAAGCCTAAGGGAAGACCCCGGTGAAGAAGGAAATCCTGTGATGTCACCGGGGTCTCCCTTATCGCAGGACTTCCTCCTGCTCCCGGCAGCCCGGCTCTTCAGAAAATGGCTGCTATCTCTGCGATTTCCCCCCCCCCCTCAGATTTGGACAAAACTGAGGGGGGATCGAGGGGGCTATGGGGGCAAAGTTGAATGCTGCCCCCGATCGCCCCTAGCTCAGGGCAATTTTATTTTTTTAAAGGGAAAGCCACGGATCGTATATTCACGATCTGTGGCAGTTTAAGCCTTTCATGCACAGATCGTGAATATACGATCTGTGGCACTGAAAGGGTTAAACAAGGATTGGGGTGAACTATAAGCAGTAAACACCAGGGAACTGTAAATTGGACATAATTAGTAAGCTACAAGCAAACAGGGATGGGGGAAGTGTGATGGGTAAATAAAAGGATCATTCCAAGTTCAAAGGTTTTCTTTCCTAGGTGTTTTTGAAATGTCCTTTTAGTACCAGAATTGTGAGATCCGAATGATTATGAAGTATGAAATGGTGACCTGAGGAAGGCAGAAGTATATCTCTCGAAAATGTCTGTAAAAATAAACTGTTGGTCCATAATCAAATGGTATTCACATATGCTACAGTAGTCTTTATTTTAATATATGCTACTGGACTAGCATGGCTAGAACTATTTTATCTCCTCCAAGAAAGCATTTTCATTCAATCACGCATAGTTTTCTAAAAAAAAAAAGGCTGGTAATTAGGCAGTGTATATCAACCAAATTTTGAAGATCAGGGCTGCAGAAGAAGTTCCACAACAATCAAGAATCTAGGATTTTAGTATCCACAGCATAGGGAGAACATTCGGGACTGCGTGTTTCCCTCGACCATGGCCGACTGCCCTATACTTAAGCATGTGGGAAATTTTGGTCTTTTCCGAATGACCGCAAGGGAACGTTCGTCGGCCTCATGATCGTTCGGAAAATGCACTATACACAGTGACGATAAAGCCAGTTACTGCCGGAGCCAACGGTATTGGGGCTGTATCATCACAGCTTTAGTTTTAAGAGATGAGGATTACTTGGGTTCTTACCAACATCTGATATAAATATCCCTATTAAAAATATATTTACTTGGTAAAATGTGGCCTTGTTCAATACTTAGTTTCCAGGCAGTATATTTTCAAGAATAATAACAATTGTGAGCATACTTAAAATATTGAGTTTATTTTTAAATGGAGACCTTTTTTCTTTCCTTTAGGATTTCTACAACTGGCCTGATGAATCTTTTGAGGAAATGGACAGTACATTAGCTGTTCAGCAGGTAAGCTCTTATGTACTAAATGTGGAAATGCTGCACATTCAAATATTTTGGATGGTAAACTGCAATTCTATTTACATTTTAAAATTCATGTATGGTATAATGATATCTGCAGACAAGTCTTTACATGAATGTTACATGAATCACATTTGAATAAATTGTAGTGCTCCTTGGAAACCAGAGAACAGAAGTGAAAAACAAGTTATGCTTGTTTCAGGGGGGGAAAAGTATACTTTTTGTTATTACTATACTCTTTCTCATTGTCACGAAAGCAAGTTCGCTGGGCTTGTGATCTGATCTATCAATCAGTACTCGCTGCCGCCACTTCAAATTAAGGCTTTGAAGATTCCCACAAACACTCTTGACTCTCACTGACTATGCCCACCCCTTTCCTGGCAGCTAAATGTTTAACGCAACACCATTCACTCCAGCAACTAACTGAGGGCATGGCCACACTGCGCCGCAATCGCATGTGATTTCATGTGCGTTTTTTCGATAGATATAGAACAACTCACACGATTGCGATTAAAAATGCGGAACGCAAATCGCATACCAACTTATCAGAGGCTAACTGAGTTACTTTAGAGCATCAAAGACGAAACTTATTCAATTTTAGATTTAAGATTCCAAAAGGTGGACAGTGCACATAATACAAAAATAAAAGAAAATGGCGTTACAATAAAATGACATAAAATAGGTACAACAGTTATATAAAATAAAAAGGATAAAAATATTCACAGACCCTACTCACTAGAAGTCCTGTGTCCCGGGGCGAGAAGGAAATATGATCCATACACATTTAGCATGTCCCCTCAGTATGAACAAATTTATAGGAGCTACAAGGATTTGTAAGCCCATTGATGAACCATCCTCCTACTTAGCTATGCATGAGGTGAGAGCGTTCAGGAATGTCCAGATTTACAACTTGTCACAATCCTTCATTCCCCCTCAGTTAGGCAGATTCCATATAACTTTACATATGTACATTGTACTGGGATATAGACCACATATTCCTCTCCTGTAGTAATTATCAATTCCTACAATACCAAACATGACCTGTGTGTAATACATATTTCCCAAGATATCCTTGGCAAGGGATCATTTTTTGTTGGGTATCATTTTAATGGACTAAGACAAAAGGTAAGCCGCACTTCCGGTACTTGGTGGAAAAAACTTTATTTAGACTTGCTCATCGTAAAAACACACACAATACCCAGCATCCAACGCGTTTCGGGGAAACATCCCCTTAGTCATGGATGCTTGTTAGTCCATGACTAGGGGATGTTTCCCCGAAACGCGTTGGATGCTGGGTATTGTGTGTGTTTTTCCGATGACAGTCTAAATAATTTTTTTTTCCACCTTACCGGAAGTGCGGCTTACCTTTTGTCTTAGTGTATCGATTAGACGGAGTTTGGAACTGCCAAATCTCCACCCGGCCCAGTGGAACCTCTTCTTCACTTCCCTCCTGAACTCCCATATCGGAACTGACCCTGGAGCGGCCATTTGTTTGTACGTGTATCATTTTAATGGGCCTACTTTCCCATTTACGAATATAATATTGGTTTCTGTCTCACATATTCTAATACCAAAATATATTTATTTTACATGTATGGCTGTCCTTAAAGTGAACTATTAAGGTATCCACCAGACCTCTAGCAGTGGAGAATTCCAGATACACGGTTCGGCCCCACATTGTCTGGAAAAGAAGATCTGGTTCCATGCTTCAATAACCCTAATATAACACTGGGGGACTGTTTCCAGGGTGGCATGGCATTTTAATTGGTCCTTTCAAAGAACTAATACCAATAGTTAACCCATTCTTGCCAAGTCACTAAACACTTTCTTGACACTCATGCATTCCAATTTAAATGGTACAGAACCTTAACTATTGCTAGACACCAAGTATGATGCATCATGTTTGATACTGCATATTTGTGGCAACAAGCATGTTGTATATGTGTGTGTGTGTGTGTGTTGCCTAAAATGACATACAATAATACTACAGCTTCCCTGAGGTAGAGGTTTGCTTGCATCTAGGGGGAGAGTTGCTGCAAACATTGCATCAGGTTTTCAGTTCCCTGTCATTTTATTTGATGGTCTCTGTACATTTGTTTGTTATGGAAAGATTATTTTCTGAAAAATGAATACACGGGTGTGGGAGGCTGGAGGGGTGTGTGTTTAAAGGGGAACTTCAGTCTAGAATTTAACTCCTAAAATTTACAGTGAATTGTCCATTATAATAAGAATACAATAATTTATCTTGCTGTTGCTAAAAGTAAATGGTGAGGTTGAACATGCCCTTTAAGACCTAATCTGTCTTTTTAGGTAGTCCATTCCATAGATATAAATACATTTATATAATATAAATTATTTATATTTTCATAGCACATGCATTGAGGTTTTTAGGAGCTACCAATGAGATGAGGGGTATAAGATATTACATATAGAAAGGATGTATGTGTGTATAATCTCACTATTACCATTTAAATGACCATCAATAAATGTATATAAAATAAAGCGCTGACTTATTAGGTACAAGACAAAATATATAAACTTACTTACAGAGCTGAGATTCATATTTTAATATGGGATAATCAAAATGGGAGGTTAAACCACACCCCTTTGACTGCTAAGGAGTCTCCATGTGAATACTGGAGGTAATAGTGGTAATGTCAGTATAGCATCCAATGGTGTGCTGTTTTTAAAACATGTGGCAGTCATAGCCAATCCAAAAAAAGTTTCTCTGTGCTACAGAGAATGTGATGTGTATTAACAACTACTCTCCATCTTATTGAGCAACCAATTTTCTATTCATGTACAAATGTAACACCCCAGACTAACAGACCATAGCTTATACATTAGTTGCCTATGAGGGGCTGTATCAAAAGCCTTTGGAAAATCCAAGTATACTACATCCACTGCTATGTCAGAGTCTAAATTTCTACTCACTCATAAAAGCCAAGCAAGTTAGTTTGGCAAGATTTATTCCTCCTAAATCCATGCTGGTTACTACTTATAATGTCCGTCTTTGAAACATACTCTAGAATAGGTCCCTTATTAAACTTTCCAGTATCTTCCCCACCACTTATGTTAAACTTACAGGCCTGTAATTAACCAGCTGTGAACGACTACCCTTTTTCAATATTGGAATAACATCAGCCTTTTATTTAAGGATAAGTGCACTGTAAAATCATGTTTATTTGGAAGCTGCTGCTTTAAAAATACTGTTGCCGTATTTTTTTTTTTTTTTACCTATGCCCCTCCAGAGCCTAGCTTTGTGCCTTGGAAGTTGCTGACATCTTGTTACTGGTTTGCTGAATGTTAAGCTCCGCCCCTCTGAGATTTCCTCTGCTTTCTCCTGCTTGAGCCTCAAACAGTAATGCTTGTGAGTTCCGTGCACTCTGAGCCTCAAACAGTAATGCTTGTGAGTTCTGTGCACGTGCGTGTGCACAGAACTCGCAGGCATTACTGTTTGAGGGTCAAGCAGGAGAAAGCAGAGGAAATCTCAGAGGGGTGGAGCTTAACATTCAGCAAACCAGTAACAAGATGTCAGCAACTTTTAAGGCACAAAGATAGGCTCTGGAGGAGCATGGGGGGAAAAAAATATGGCAACAGTATTTTTAAAGCTGCAAATTTTAAATCAACATAACTTAATTTTACAGTGCACTTATCCTTTAAGCTTCTATTTAATCTGTTTATAAATGATTTGGAAGTGGGTATTGTTAGCAAGGTTTCTGTGTTTGCTGACGACACAAAACTTTGTCGACCATTAAAAACTTCAGAGGATAGGCTATCGTTGCAGGAGGATCTATAGATTGTCACATTGGGCTGCTAAGTTGCAGATGAGATTCAATGTTGATAAATGTAAGGTGATGCATTTTGGACTTAAAGGGCATGTCCCCCCTTTTAAAAAAAAAATTCATATGTTGTAGGGCTAACTCCCCCAGCCCCAATCGCATTATTTTTATTTCCAGAAACTCCCCCGATCTTTACTTACCTTCCCTCTATCCTCCGCCGCACTGTGCCGGCCCTCTGCTTGAAACTGCAAGTAGGGGGCAGGACCGACAGCCACGTCTGTGATTTAGTTCAGAACGCCGGAGGAAAGAGGGAAGGTAAGTAGAGTTTAGGAGAGTTTCTGTAAATAATAATAATGTGATTGGGGCTGGGGAAGGAAGCCCTACAATATGTCAAAAGCGGATTACACTAGGGAGAGGGAGAGGAAAACGGGGGGGAGGGCTGCAGGGCGCATGACAAAATTTCTCCTGGAGGAGAGACCTGAGAAAGTCCTATATGGATAGGCTCCAGGTGGACAGTTTTTGGGACTTAGGAGGGGCATAGCATGGCAGCCATTTGGAGCTGGGATGTATGGTAAGGATTTTTATGCACTACAGAGTGGGGCCAGTAGTGGGTTACATTATAGTTTTGGGGGTGGACATGCCCTTTACAAATCCTTGTGCTGCATATGCTATAAATGACTGTTATGTGAATCCCTGTTGGAAAGGGATCTTGGAGTTTTGGTGGATAACAAACTTTAAAGTAGCAAGCAGTGCCAGGCAGCAACAGCTAGAGAAAGTATGATATTGTCTTGTATAAAGAGGTATGGATTCAAGGGGAAAAAATGTTATTCTCCCTCTTTACAAAGCATTGGTAAGGCCTCATTTGGAATATGCAGTGCAATTTAGCAACCCTGTGTACAAAAAAGACATCTTTGAAATGGAAGGGGTTCAGCGAAGGGCAACTAAATTTAATAAGGGGATTGGGGGAGCTTGAATATGAAGAGAGACTGTATAAATTACAATTATGTGCACTATCTACTATCTGTATCTTTCTATCTACCTGTCTATCTATTTAGTAGAGGATGCCGAAAAGGCTAATCTGCTAAACCGTTTTTTTACATCGGTTTTTACTGTTGAGAATCCTTGTCCTTACAGTAGGGATTGTAATAATATGCAGGGAAGAAATGAAGATTATTCACATTGGATAACCGATGATATGGTACGGAAACAATTAGACAAGGTTAATATCAATAAAGCGCCAGGACCAGATGGATTGCATCCTCGGATTTTAAAGGAGCTTAGTTCAGTTCTATGTAGACCATTGTTTCTCATCTTTTCAGATTCGCTTTTGTCTGGGGATGTGCCGCTGGATTGGAAAAAAGCCAATGTAATACCAATATTCAAAAAAGCTAGTCGTTCACAGCCTGGTACCTGTAAGCCTAACATCAGTGGTAGGGAAGGTGCTGGAAACTTTGTTACAGGATCATATCCTTGACTTAAAGAGAGGAATAGATTCAAGGGAGAAAAATATTATTCTCCCTCTTTACAAGGCACTGGTAAGGCCTCATTTGGAATATGCGGTGCAGTTTTGGAATCCCATATACAAAAGGGACATCTTGGAAATTGAGGCAGTTCAGAGAAGGGCAACTAAATTAATAAGGGGAATGGAGGGGCTTGAATATGCAGGCAGATTAGACAAGTTAGGGCTGTTTACATAGAAGCGGCGTTTGCGTAGGGACATGATAACCTTATACAAATATATTAATGGGCCATACAATGAACTCTCTGGTGCATTGTTCACTAATAGGTCATATCAGAGGACACGTGGACATCCTCTAAGGTTGGAAGAAAAGAAGTTTCATCTTCAGGTTAGGAAGGGTTTCTTTACAGTGAGAACGGTGAAACTGTGGAACTGTCTTCCAGCAGATGTGGTAATGGCAGGTTCATTGAATAGCTTTAAAAAAAGGCCTGGATAAGTTTCTAAAACTAAAAAAATATTGAGAACTACTGGTATTAATGCATATAGATCTGGTTGATCCAGGGATGCATTCCGATTGAGTCAGGAAGGAATTTCCCCCCCCTTTTTAGCTGGGGTTTTTTGCCTTCCTCTGGATCAACTGTTAGGTAGGGTTAAAAAAAAAATATATATATATATATATATATATATAAAGAGGATGAATAGGTTGGACTTGATGGACGTATGTCTTTATTAAACCTTAATTACTATGTTACCTACCACAAATGACACGCTGACACAACATGCAGACACGCATACACGGACATTGACTGATCTACGGAGACACAAAAACCGATGTACACACTGGCACACACATTCACTGATATACTGACACACATGAACTGATATACTGACACACATTTCTCAGCATCCCAGACATCCCCCAAGGTCCAACACCAGATATGTGCACATTATGGGAATTGTGTACCTAGCCAGCAGTAACAGACACTGCACCCCCTTGACCCTAACTAGTAACTAATACTGACCCAGTGATGGAAGGGTTCATACGTTTCCAGCAGGCAGGAACTGTGAGTCTCCAACTGCCCTCTCACTGCAGGGTCCTAAAGTCTGCTCCTTCACTTTCGGTTTCAAGCTGTAAAATTTTACTAGATAGAGGGACAACACGGGAACACAGAGTGAGTGATAGGGCACAGGGTAAAGCCCCAAAAAACAAGACAGTCCTGCTGAAACCTGGACGGTTGGGAGATATATGCCACGTGCATGGGTGTACTCTGAGACGTGGCCACCAACTAACTCGAAATGGGATGTATGCATAAGTGCAATTGCAAGAAAAAAATCAAAGTGCTCTGTATATTCAAAGGCCTCCACTTTTTCAAAGGAAATACTCCCCCCACAAACTATATTACTCTTTCTGCCTCAGGGGGACTCAGGTCACAGCAGGAGTTAAGTAGCCAACCTCCAGGAGCAGACACTTAAAGGTTAAAAGTTCAGGCTCTGTTGCTCCTCTATATGAACCTATACATTGTAGCACCAGAAGTCTACCTCAGTTGTTAGTGTTTGCTTTAGGAGTTGGACAGGTTACCTGCTTTGAGCTGATGAGATCTGTTGTATGGAGCAACAGGACACAGAATCCCACTGCTCCCTTCATGGGAGGATGTGCACGTCATAGTAGGGGTGTCCCTTTCTTTTTATTTCATGGAAGATATATTTTTTAAAAAAACGCAATGCCCCTCGTGACCCCCAACACACACACCCCTTCCGTACCTACTCGTCGAGACAATCAGGAACCCAACTGGGCGAGAACCCTACGGGAATTCATTGATTCTTTCAAGAATCCTCAAGCAGGGTTAGCTTTACAATTGGCTCCTCATGGGAACCCTTCCCAGGAGTCCTAAGTGTTAGGTTTTTATATATTCTCTATAACCACTTAGCCTAATAGCAGCCATTTTGTTCTCTGACTCCATTTTGGCTTATATTATTGTTGTGCTATTGCAGATGTTTTGTTTCCAAATGTTCTTTCTCATTTGATAACACTTGAGCTTCCCAGTGAGCTCAAGGTCTTTTGCCTCCTACATTCCAAGGTTTTAGTACGTCATCGGCAGACACTGTCTGGCCACGCCCCCTTTTCTCTTTGTGAAAACCCAATGTAATAACTAAATAAAGTGAGTTAGATTTTTGCTACAAAGATGTGTAGTTCAACTCTATCTCCCGGCGCTGTTAAAAGGTCTCTTAGTGCGTCTGACAGGCATCAATCAGAGTCCGGGGGACTAGTGAGGATATTTATTCTAACACTAACCAGTGTGGGCCAAATCTTTGGCATCTATATCTGGTGCAATCTGGTCACTTTAATACAACAAACAGGGACCCCAGAACATGTCTGGAGGAAATTACATCATTTCCAGCTGAGGAATCTCTGCAGGAGGAGGACAACCTCTATGAAGAGGGGGAACCAAAATCAGAAATTCCGGAACAAGAAACGTAGACAACGTTCACACCGAAATCTGTTGATGGGTTGATAAGGTCGGTGCTTAAGGTTCTTAATCTCTAGGGCCCCTCCAAGTCCACATTCTTATTTAAAAAAAAAAAAAAAGACTGCTTTATCCTCCAGGGCTTGCCTTGCTAAGGCTACTACTATGCTTTAGGGATCCAACGGACCATCTTATGGAGGGTCTAGTATAGATCTTTCACAGCCATGAGCACTGCCTTATGCCCCACCTTTGCTACTGCATGGATCACTAATGCTATGGAAGTCTGGCTAAACCAGCTTTATCAGGAAGTCCTAACTGATCCTGCTAAACTTGCTGTTGAACATCATCCAGGATCTATCCGATGCGGCTGTGTATATTGGGGATGCAGATTTAGAATCGAGCAGGTTGATTGCTTGTTCATCTGCAACAGTAAGTGGCTTAAAGTCTGAGTTGCTGACCCGGTGTTTGGCTCTGGCCAATCTCCTCCTTACGGGCAAATTTGCTCTTTGGACCTGTACTGGGGGGAAAATAGAAAATTATTGCTGAGGCCACCGGAGGAAAGAGTACTTTTTGTCAAAATCGCCCATGGCAGTGCACCCCTCATCGTCATCCTGGGCTGGCAGAAGAGGAGCCTTTCATCCTTTAGGGACCTAGCCCAAATTGCAATGACTACCCACCCTTCTTTGGAGGATGTTGTCTATTTTTTTCAGGAGACTTGGCAAAATCATTCCACGGGTGCCTGGCTTTTGAAAATGGTATCCCAGGGTTACCGCATAGTTTGTCTCTCTTCCTCCTGTCTTTTCCCTCCAGACTCCCCAGATGTCCTCTAAGCCACAAGGCTATAAAACAGGCTTTACAAATGGGTTCTCCCCAATAGAGGTTTTCTATTATTTTTCTTGGTCCCCCAGAAGGACGGATCCTTCCGTCCAGTGTTGCACATCAAGGTGCTCAATTTACATGTTGGGAAGGCTTGCTTCATATGGTCCATCGAACCTGGAGTTTTTTCTATCATCCCTGGATATACAGAATGCCTACTTGCATGTCCCCTTTGGGACTCTTACAGTTTTCACCACTTCCCAGTTGTTGCATGCCCTTTCTGGGCATGATATTTGATACCTCCCTGCAGATAATCCTTCTGCCGTCTGATGGCAGTCACCTTCTCCAAACTATTAAGCCTCCCACATTTCTATTCAACAAGCCATGCTTCTGGCTGGCAAAAGGATATCGGCCACAGACGCAATTCTTTAAGGGACGTTTGATCTGTCCCCTGCAGCTCCACCTGCTAGGGCTCTGGCACGGGTCCTTGGACTCCTTATGGCAGTCCCTACACTGGAGGACAAACTTCGGGTTGGCAGAACCCTCTATCCCTCTGTGGAAGGAGGTAGCATCCACAGATGCCAGGCTGGGGGGTTGGTCTATGGTACTCTGGAGGAATCATCCCTCCTGATCAACGTTCTAGAACTGCCGGCCATTTTTCTAGCTCTGTCCCTTTGGACCATCCTTCTAACAGGCAAGAGTGTCCGCTTCAGTCAGACAATGCGACCAAGGTGGCCTGCCTCAACCATCCGGGAGGAGATCAAAGCCAAATGTCCATGGCAGAGACTCACTGAATTCCTACACTTTCAGACTTGCTCAGTCTTCATTCCCTGGATCCAGCAGAGTGGTCCCTCCATCAGGAAGTGTTTCAGACACTGTACCTACGGTGGGAGAGGCCAGAAATAGATGTCATGGCAAACTTTGTGAATGCCCTAGTGGCACCTTGGCCCTTCCAACTGGTGTATGCACTTCCTCCTCTTGCCTTGATTTCACAGCTATTAAAGAAGATAAAAAGGATAGGGTACCTACCATCCTCATAAGCTCCTCGGTGGCCGAGAAGAGCTTGGTTCTGTGACCTTCTCACACTGACAGTTGAGGAGCCCTGGACCCTACCTCTTCATGCAGACCACCTGTCTCAATGATCCTTCTTCATGTGTCCTGAAGGTGCATGTCTAAATGACATTTAGACTTTTCTGCAAGGAGTGGCTCACATTGGCCCCCTCGCTGACCTCTACTTAGTCCTTTGGATTCTTCAGGGGTCACCATTTTGAACCTCTTGCTTCGATTCCCTTGTCTTTTTTTCTATCCTGCAAGACGTTTTTCTGGCAATTGTCTCTATCCCCAGATCAGACTATCTTGGTGCCTCTATTAGAACAGTCATGCTTATATATGCTGAGGAGATAGTGGTACCCTCCTTTTTTCCATGGTCTTCTTTCCCTGGATGTTGTCTGAGGTCTTTGGATTTACATTTCTTGTACGGAAAGTTTCTGCAACTCTAAGGCCCTATTCATCCTTCTGGCAAGTACTCACTGGGGATCTAGGGCCCCGCCTCAGACTTTGGCCCATTGGATTCGTTTCAGCCATTCTGCGCTGTTATGCAGTGGCTGGGGCCTCTAATCCTTTGTGAATTGCGGCCCATTTATCCCGGCAGTTGGAGGCTGCATGTCAGAGCCCCCATGGATGAGATCTGTCATGTGGCAACCTTGTTCCATTCATACGGTTTTCAAATTCTACTGTTTTGGATATATTTGCCTGATAGGAGATGACCCGTGGTTGCTTGGGGCAGCAGAGGTTTGATTCCTTCAGCTCACCCTTTGATGTTTGGGACGTCCCCTGCTGTGACCTGGTACTTCCCACCCATTAGTTCATATGTTACTGGTTGGCTTGTTGCCAATTGTTTTATGTATATTTTCCTTATGCTACATCTTTGGGACAAAACTGATATAGGCCTCCGATGCTACAATGTATAAGTTAATAGGGAGGAGCACAAAAACCTGAACTTTTAACCTTTTAAGTGTCCGCTCTTGCAAGGTGGCTACTTATCCCCTGCTGTGACCTGGTTCCCCCTATCGGTTTCAAAGAGATTTTTATGGTAAGTAACAGAATCCACTTATTTATGGAATCTACAAATATTAAACTATGTAATGGTGCCATTCTTTTATACATACATAGATACTTGACATGTTTTAAAGAGATCGGAATAAAAGTTACTTTTTAAGTCCCGTGAGTGCCTCGCTTTGCTGCACATTGTACATACATACTTACATACATGAGGAATTCCAGACACAGTAATCCATAGAACTCCATGCTTTTCGGAGATTTTGTTTTTTTAAAAAAAAAAGATAAAAATAAAAAGATGATTCAAAGTAAGAAATCTTGCCTAAACCAACTCGACAAGTAAAAAAAAAAGCCTGATTAAATGTTAATCTCCCACATGTCCTTAATAAAACAGTATGCCATATGTGTGGGTGCAAAGAGACGTGGCCACCAACTAACTCAAATGGGACACATTCACAAGTGCAAATTCAAGAAAAAATCAAAGTGCTCTGTAATTTGATTAGCTTCCTTTTTTTTTTTTTTTTTTTTCCAAAGGAAACCACCCAAAAACTTGGAACTACACCCCCCACCCATAACTAAATCTTTTTTTTGTAATCTACACACCATCAGCTACAGTGTGTAATGGTGCCATTCTTTTTATGCATGCATGAATAATTCTACAAGAATTATACAAGATTCTACAAGAATCTGTAGCGGGTTTACCGGAGGCTGTGCGACTCTAGGTGAATTTCACCCGCACATAAGTATTATACGTCATCTGGTGTTAAATACTTACATGCAAACAGCCGCACAGCCTCGGGTTGATAGACTTGCGCCGGCTGCACGAGTGTCTCTTCTGGTACACACGCAGCCATCACAAACAGACTTAAAGTTGCGCTAAGCGTTCGTAAAACTGCTACCGCAAATTTAAAAGCCTAAAAGAGCATGTCCGCAGCACTCCCAGGTAAATGAGATTTTGTGAAAAAATGAAATAAGATGATTCAAAGATGCAAATCTTCTCTAAACCCACTTATGTCGATCTCTCACATGTCCTGAATCAAACGGTATGCACACGGTGGTTGCACAAAGAGACGTGGCCACCAAGTACCTCAAATGGGACACAACAACAAGTGCAAAAAAAAAATTCATTGGTCAGTTTCAAAAAAAAAAAAAAAAAAAAAGCTGGATGATTTCTGCAAACAAGGAATGTTGCAAGTTACTGGTATTGATACATAAAGTAGAGTTGATCCAGGGATATTTCCGATTGCCACCAGTCAGGAAGTAATTTTTTTCCTCTTCATAAATTTGGTGGGTTTTTTGCCTTCCTCTGGATCAAGTTAGGCAAGAAAATGAGGATATTGCTAGATGGGTTGGACTGTTTGGACATATGTCTTTTAAAGGGCATCTATAGTGGGAAAATGAACTTTTTTTTTCTTTCTTTCCATGTGTTCTATAATTCCCTACAACCCCCAGAGTGTCTTCACTTTTTTCAGATTCCCTCTCTGTCCTGAGATACACCAGTTAGAAGAATACGTGATTGCATTCCTCTACTCCTACTTGGACTGTCAATCAAATCCCTGTGACGTGATCCCCCCTCCCTGCTCTGTAATAAACATAGAGATAACGGCATTAGCAGGGGGAGAAAGGTAGCTTTGATGTTAGATATAAGGCTGCACTTGACCCCCCTTCTTAATAGCTTTCACTGATTGATGATGGGTCACAAAGTGAGAGATCGTAAACTGTACTGATCTCCTTCTTCCGTGTCTCCAGGACAGCTTACTTTCTATTGGCCACTTTGCGTGGGTGTGTTTTTCAGGATGTTGAACTTTTAACTCCTACTGCACATAAAAAGCTTGTCGGTTAGCTGGAGCTGAGACATGGAGGAGGTAACAGAGGGGAGGGAGAAGGGGGGAGTGCTGCACATAGATCTGACACCGTGGTTAAACAGAGTCAGTGACAGATATAGGATTAAGGCAGCACAGAGTACATGAATTTAACTTTGCAAAGGGGCAATGTGTTTTTTTTCACTATAGATGCCCTTTAATTAGTACCATATAAGTTAGTAAAGAGAACTACAATAAGATCTCCCTGGTAGATCCCTAATCAAACATTAGCTGCTGTACTGTTGTATAAAATATGTGCATTGTAGACACAAAACGAACACTCACTCGCCAAGGTTTGATTCAAAACCACTATCAAAAGGAAGAAGACGCCGCTTCTAAGGATCTCCACACTCCTAATGTTCAAACGGGACCGACAGATGCTCACTCCATTAGGTTAAAAATGTGCTTTATTGAAACATATTAAAAAAACAAATTAACACCAGACTGCCTGACCCATTTCGAGCGACACTCCCTCTTAATCATAGGCAAAATCCTGTGTGCTCCACTGGTTTAAATAACGAACCGAAGAACCTGCTGTCAGATCCCATTGGTCAAATCCTATCACGCGATTAGAAAGCAATGTAGGTGCTGATTAACTACTCCGTTCCTGGTCTTCCGGTTCGTATATTTAAAGGTACAACAGTTTTTTCTTGGGAATTGCAATAAAAACTGATAAACGGTATCCATTCTTTTATAATAAAGTTACTAAACATCTTAAAATTATACAATAAAGCAGAAAGCATGATACATAACTGTTACTATATATATGTTTTAGCTTCTTATAATTTATATATTTACTAGCGCATCTCTTAGTAGACAAACATTTTACAACCATTTTAGAAACATTTTAAACTGGATTTACTCAATTTACCTGAAAAAAAAAACTATTTAGTGGTTTATATTAAACCAACATAAGAAAAAATAGGGAAATTCTAACTGAATATAATCCCATAAATTAATAGTTCAATAATTTAGTATTACTTTTGTATATATAATTTATATGTAAATAGTAAAATCCACATTAAATTACTTATAAATATAACATACTAAATATTAAACATCAAATTTTGAATGTTACATATTAAACTCTTCTCTAACCCATATAACAAGTGATATCACACACACAGTCGAGTCCTTTAGAGACACTAGTATCTAAAAATCCAACCAACTTTTTTTAAGTAAAATGTGTGTCCAATCTTTGTTCCTAGAATCTGGGGGTATATGCTGTAAACCTTGTACTCCTAGTTTGTTAATATTGTTATACATACAAAAATGGCTCTTAGGATTGTTGTTTCTAGTATCTCTAATATGTTCTCTAATCCTATCCTTTAAACATCTTTAAGTGCTCCCCACATATTGTATATTACATACATGGCAGGTCAACAGGTACACTACGTATTTAGTTCTACAATTAATATACTGTATTGTTTATTTTTAAATGTTTTATTAGTACTGTTGCTTTTAAACTCACTACCTACTCGTATGTGGTTGCAAGTAACACATCTACTTGCCCCACATTTATATGTACCTTTTAGTTTTCAACCACGTATTGCCTCTCTGTTCACGGTCCTGTACCATACTTAGAGACAAAATGTCTCCCAGTGACCGTGCTTTTTTGGGGATGCATTGGAATCCTTGATTTATAACTTCTCCCAATATTTTATCCCATATTTTATTATTATTTGTTTGATTTTTTTATACGGAGAACTATATTTGGTTATAAATTTAATACTTTCTCTTTGTCTTCTGTTTTTTTCTTCTGTTTCTTTATTTTTATGTTCTTTGTTCCCCAAATACCTGTCATTGCATTTAAATCTGTCATTAACTTTCTGTTAATAACAGCCCTTTTTAGGATTTTACTACTATATCCTCTCTCCAACAATCTTTCTGTAAGGTCTCTTTCTGCAACTTGGTATTCATGTTCTTTAGAACAGTTTCTCTTCAGTCTAACATATTGTCCATATGGTATGGAGTTGACACATGTCGCTGGATGACATGAATCAGCTCTCAATATGGTATTTTTTGCTATTGGCTTCCTATAAGCCTTGGTGTTTAACCTATCTCCTTCTGCATATATAGTCAGATCTAAAAAGTCTGTTGTTTTTCCTCCAAAAGACCACGTGAAACCACGTGACTGTACAAGTTATTATTTAAATCTTTAACTGTTTCCTTACACTCTATTTCTGTTCCTGACCATACCCATAGCAGATCGGCAATGTATCTCCTATGTTGCAGGATGTGGGGGGGGGGGGGATGGGCCGTAAACGAAGGATGATGGTACAAAATATTCTCCTCCCACCAACCCATAAATAAATTGGCGTAGGTGGGTGAGAATATATCATATAATCTTTCCATTCATTAGAATACACACTATACAGTATCTATTTAGACGATATCTTATTGCTTCTAATCCCACATTTTGAGGTATATTGGAATATAAAGCGGTTACATATACCGTTACTAGATGGTTGTTCGGGCCCCATGTTAAACTTTCAAAGAAACATTTAGTTTGTGTTGTATCTTTTAAATATAAATGCAGTCAGCCCTTCGTTCAAAGACTGCATTCCTGATATAATAGGTCTTCCTTTTATATCATCCAGTGACTTATGTACTTTTGGTACATTATAAAATATTGGAGTAACTGGATGATCTGGTATGAGATAATCTTGTATTTTATTACTAAAGAAACCCATTGACACCCCATCTTTGATATGTTTACTAAGGGTTTCTTTGTATTGTTGTGTGGGGTCCGCACTAAGAATTAAATAAGTATCTTTGTCATCCAATTGGGTAAATATTTCCTTATGATAACTGTCTTTATTTTGTACTACAACTGATCCTCTCTTATCGGCTTTATGAGTGACCGCGGTGTTATCTTTTTTCAAATTAGACAGTGCCTTTTTTTCTTGTGTATTTAAATTTGACCAAACTTTCCCACTATGTTCTTTTTTTGGTATTCTTAAATAGTTCAGTAAGTTCCTTCTCTACTAATGACTGAAATCTGTCCACACATTTGGACCGAAGATTAACTAGATAAAATCTGTAAGAAAAAAAAAATCTACTTTTTACCCAAAGTACATGGTGCGATCCCCAAATATTTTGTTGCACTATTTCCTGGCTCATTCAATTTTAACACAAGTTCTAGGTTCTGTATAGCTAGATTATCCCTTTGAATTCCAAATCTACCATATAGTCCAATGTATTTGGGTTATTGAGCTCCTGAGTATTGGGTGAATTTTCTAGTACTCTTTTTGCTAGGTCCTCCTTATCTTTTAAAATAGCCATTTTTCTAACGAATTTGTTTACATCTATTATAGTGTCAAGTAAATTAAACATTTCAGTAAGAGCCCTTGTAGACACATTTAGAACATTGTCCTCCCTTTGCTGTTGCTCCTCAGACCATACCTTTTTGTTCTGTTTGGAAAAGTTTCCTCTGCGTGGTTCTCTCTTTATATCATAGTTACCTTCCTTGTTCCCTTCCGATACGGAGTGCTTGATTTGTCCATTTCTTGAATCTGTGTAAAATCCATTTTTTGATCCTCTGTTTCCTTAATTGAAAATTTCCCTTGTCTTGTTTTTTTCTATTATACAGTCTTTGATATTGAGTTGACTCCTGTATGTCACTGTCTGAGTCACTATAGGGAAAACAGAAAGAACCAGCAGACAAACTGTACATAGTATTTTCATATTAATTCTCACTATTTGAAAAACTCACTTTTTTCTTTCCCCATTTCTCAGGATCGATTTCCTAAATTGTTCGCTTTTTTTATGGACTCTTTTTGAATGCTCTATTCAATTTTATTTCACTCATCTGTAAATAAACCTTGTTTTTTTTCATAATCTTGTTTATCTCTGCTATACTTTGTTTTTACTTATCCTTATTTTTTCCCCAGTGTTTCAACTTTAGTATATGTTCTATTTTGTAGTGACACAAAAGACTCCTCACCCTGTCATGCTTTCAAATTTTGTTCATTCACACATTCTCATCTGTTCTTCCAATTTACTTGTTTGTATTCAATTATTAAATTCATCAATTTGAATGAACAATCTGAAACCAATTAGAATCGTATTTTATCTGATTAAGATAAACAAGATTATGAAAAAAAACAAGGTTTATTTACAGATGAGTGAAATATTGAATAGAGCATTCAAACAGAGTCCATATAGTCAAAAATAAAAAAACAATTTAGGAAATTGATCATGAGAAATGGGGAAAGGAAAAAAAAAAAAAGTGTGAGTTTTTCAAATAGTGAGAATGAATATGAAAATACTATGTACAGTTAGTCTGCTGTTTTTCGGTTTTCCCTATAGTGACTCAGACAGTGACATAGAGGAGTCAACTCAATATGTATAAATTATATGTGTAGTGGCAGGGTGAGAAGATGGGTGCAGGGAGTAGTGTAGTGTAGTGGCAGGGTGAGAAGATGGGTGCAGGGAGTAGTGTAGTGTACTGTAGTAGTAGTGTAGTGGCAGGGTGAGAAGATGGGTGCAGGGAGTAGTGTAGTGGCAGGGTGAGAAGATGGGTGCAGGGAGTAGTGTATTGGTCGTGGCATGGTGGAAGATGGGTGCAGGGAGTAGTGAGTGTAGTGGCAGGGTGGAGAAGATGGTTGCAGGAGTAGTGTAGTGTGCCGGGTGAGAAGATGGGTGCAGGAGTATGTGTAGTGGCAGGGTGAGAAGATGGGTGCGGGGTAGTAGTGTTAGTGTGCAGGGTGAGAAGATGGGGTGCAGGGAGTAGTTGTGTAGTGGCAGGTGAGAAGATGGGTGCAGGGAGTAGTTAGTGTACTGTAGTAGTGTAGTGGCAGGGTGAGAAGATGGGTGCAGGGAAATAGGTTTTATTCCTGGGGCTGGACCTGGGGCTGGAGGGGAGACTCTACCCTCGACTTATACTCGAAAGTATAAGTACCTGTTGTACCTTTAAATATACGAACCAGCAGACCAGGAATGTGGTTAATCCGCACCTACATTGCTTTCTAATCAGGTGATTAGATTTGACCAAAACCAGTGGAGCACACAGGATTTTGTTTTGTTTTTTAATATGTTCCAATAAAGCAAGTTTTTAACCTAATGGAGTGAGCATTAGGAGTGCGGAGATCCTTAGAAGCGGCGTCTTCTTCCTTTTGAGAGTGGTTATGTCTTTATTTAACCTCAAACACTAAACTAAGTGCTATGTAACAGCCTTCTCACTAAATATAAACCTTTTACATGTCTTGATTGAAATGATACCCTACTTGCATCAGTGCACCCAGAGATATGGCAAGCAAACACCAATGCATAACATCAGGGATGTGTTCTACGTTTATAAATAATTTTTCAGACTATACACCCCCTAATCTATACATTATTGGAATCTACACGCCTTCAGTTACATAGCAATGCCATTCTTTCACACTTATGTTCAGAATTCCAGATGCACATTGCGCTTTATGACCAATGCATAAAAGCAATTACAGAGAGAAGAATCAACAAACTCTACATTTTGAACAGCCCAACACTTAAACTAAAAACTCCTCAAATGCAAAAATACCCCAAACTATACTTTTCTAGAAATTACTACAGTTGCGTGACTGTAACGTGTACTTCTTTCATACATACATGCATAATTCTGCACACATTGTAGAAAAATGCACTTTTTATTAGATTCAAGGTTCAAACTTAGATATCTTGACCAAACCTCCAGAACATATACAAATTCCCAGATTTCAATCTTCTACATGTCCAGAATAAAATGGTACGGTACATCCGTGCACACAGAGACACGGTCAGCAAATGGCATCCAAGGGAGCCACTACAAGTGCATACGTGCATTTGTCAGACTAAACACCCCTTTACCAGGGAAACAATACCAAAAATTATATATTATTGGAAGCCGCACAACTTTACATAGTTACATAAAGGTACCATTTTTCAAGCATATGTACATAATTCCAGGTGCAATTCTTAATAGACCTTCATTCTTTTAGGTGTTTTTGACAAAATAAAGAAAACAAGATGATTTAAAGTTTCAAAATCTTCCGGAACTTACATAAGTAAGTAATAAGAAAAATACCACTAAATATTAATCTAACATGTCCTGAATCAAACGGTATGCCACGTGTTGGGTGTGCACAGAAACACGGTAACCAAGTAACCCCGAAGGGGACCAAGGCATAAGAGCAGAGAAAAAACTTAACCCCACTTAAATGCAGACATACCCCCCACAAACTATATATTTTTAAAAACTACATACCTTTAACTGTGTCGGTGTGATTCCTTCATATATGCAAGCAAAATTTTCCACTTCTTTTTGACATTTCTTTTTAGAATTTTACACTTTTTAGTAGATTTTTTGTATTAATAGGCAAAGAATGTTCAAACCTAGAAATCTTGACCAAACCTCCAGAAGAAATTAAAAATTCCCACTAAATATCTCCTATAAACCAGAAATACCTGCAACTTACAAGCAAAATTCTGAACACAGTCCTTTTGTAGAAATATGCACTTTTTAGCAGATATTCTGAAAAAGAGGCAAAGAAGGGCGAAACCTCCAGAACAAATAAAAATTCCAACTAAATATCTATCTTCTGTATGTTCCGAATAAAACCGTACCCTACATGCATCAGTGCACACAGAAACACAATCAGAAAATAGCCTCCAAGGGAGCCAACACATACCCCTGTCACTGTGCTCTAAGTGCATAGTTGCATTTTTCAAACTAAACACCCCATTCACACCTTCTTCGTAGACCTTCATGCTTTTAGGAAACTTCAGGCGAAAAAATTAAGGAAAAAATATGATTCAAAGTTTGAAATGTTCCCAAACCCACAAAAGTAAAAAAAATCCTAATAAATATCAATCTTCCGCATGTCCTGAATCAAATGGCATTCCACAAGCCTTTGTGTTCTTAGCCACCAAGTAACCTAAGGGGACCAAGTCATGATAATAATTAGAGAAATATATCAACAAACTCTGTATTTTGGAGAGCTTTCAGTTTTTCAAACCAAACACCCCTCAATGAAATCTAGTAATAAGTTGCACTTAAACGGTTAATGGCCAACTTAACTCTTCTTATTTATAATGATCTTACACCCCACCTTACAACAAGCTACAAATAAGTGGGGGGGAGTTATTGCTTTTCAAAATATTAATGCAGTATTCCTCCTCCAATTTTTAGGACAGTTTTTCCTTCTCCAAAGCTGTAAGTAATGACATTTGGTAGGTTCAATAATTGATCATAGATCCCGTCAAAAGTCGATTCCAAAATATCAGGCCAGGTGGTTCTTTTGACGTTGCAGGAATGTCAGAAGGTTAAGTTATAATGTATGGCCAGCAAAGCAAGGACTTTTTACACCTGCTTAAAGAATGGAGGCAATCGCTTAACTGAAATTGTGTTTAGTACAATGTTTATATACCTTAGTAATTGATACAAGCTTTGATCCATTATTTTAATTCCCTTTCTACAGTACATACAGCAAAATATAAGAAAGGACTGTTCGAATATTGATAAAATACTGGATCCTCCAGAAGGTCAGGATGAAGGAGTGTGGAAGTATGAACATCTTCGGTAGGTTTATTGCATGCTAATTAATAAACTTTTATGTCTAGATCACGTAAGTCCATGTAAGCACCTTGCAACCTCAGATTTTGGGATAGTCATTTTTATGTCCATAATTTCTTTTTAAGGGCTAGGCCACACTTGAGCGTTTTATGCCATGCGTTTCGGTTATAATGGAAATTGCAGAAACGCAAAAATTCCCACAATTTTCAATGTGCACACGTTTCCGTTTTGGTAACGCATGCGTTCAACATTTTTCGTGCATTTCCATAACGGATAATGGCAAAATCGCATGCACAAATGCAAAACGCACAAGAATTGCACACACAATCTCATGTGATAACACACGTTTGCGCAATTATGGCGCATTGCAGTGTGGCCTCACCCACCAAAAAAACACATTTTAGTCAAATTTAGGCTATCTACACAAAGGAAAATGTTATTCTTCTTAGTTATTTGTTTAGTATTAGTATTCTTAGTATTTTAATTATAGTTTCTCTATCCATATAATTGTACACTGAGATGTATGAGTGTGTGTGTGTGGGGGGGGGGGGGTTGGGGGAACTGACCCCAAGGACCCGATTTCTAAGTCTAGCCCAACATTCTTTTTTTGTGTTTTCAGCTTGTTTATGATATAGTTGTACACAAAGCGTGTGTGTTCAGTCGGGAGTCGTTTGGCGATTCGCCAGGTGGATCGCTGAACAACCAGACATGTGTACGAGTCTTTCCTTACCAATTTATGCTTGTTTTCCCTGAAAGAGCAATATAACTTTTTAACCCATTTAACCTCAGTGCAAGCAGAATTTGCCACTTTTGTTGCATTCAGTGCCAAAAGAATTTTTAGGAGTTTGGTTTAGACAAAGTTTTACATAAGGAAACCCACCTAAATAGGGAATATTAAACATTGTTTTTCAGCACAAAGTGTACCTTAACAAGATAACAGAATTTAAAGGACAACTGTACTGTAAAAATTACATTTTCAAAAATTAAATGTAGCTGAGAAAGGGTGTTAGGATTTATTATTCCCACCTCCCAATATTGTTTCATTTAGAAACTACAGCAGATACATTTTTCATGTGCCAGGTTAGTGCCACAGGCTTTCCTGTGTTTATCATAGCGCTGAAGCACTCAGGAAGCCTGGCAGAAGCAGTTTTCTTTATGCTGCTGTTTCTCATAGAAGTGATATTGGGAAGTAGAAAGTACTAACCCTACCTATCTGCCCTAGGTTCTTTTTATTTTAACTTTTTTGAAAAAACTTAATACGCACTATAGTTCTCCTTTAATCATTAAAGCCTAAAAATGTAATTGTTTTTTTTTTTTTTTGCTAAGTGTCATTGCTATTATGCGTTTTTAGAAAACGTAATTTTGTGCACAAATCATATTGTTTCTAAAAGCTGGGAGTACATATGTAGCTACCCCACTTTTCCTGTCCAGGACACCCCTCCCCCCCGCAACTAAAATAGCACTATATAGAGTTTTACACCATGTTGAAAAGTAATAGTACTTTCTGACAGTCAACGTAGAATAACTGCCAAATTGACTAAAATATCTGTGTAAATGATTTTTAGAAACTGCATACCCCCAGGTTGTTCTAAGTGGGGTAAGTTTTTTACATCTTTAAAATGTTATACCATATGCGTGGGTGTACACAGAGAAATGACCACTAACTAACTTTAAATGGGATGTATGCATAAGTGCAATTCCAAAAAAAAAATCATCTCTGCATTTTGAACATCTTCACTTCTTTCTTTCTTTTTTTTTTTTTTTTTTTTTTTTTTTCTTTTTTACAAAACGCCCCTTAAACATAGAAATACCCCTCCCAAACGATATATTTTTAGAATCTACAAACTTTCACCTACGTGGTGGTGTAATTCTTTTATACATGTATGCAGAATAAACAAAGACATATTTGTAAATAGATGCATTCACAAATACTGTAGTAAGCTGCCAGCATGTGGACAGAGATCTGGTCATCACAAAATGGACACCCAGAGATTACCCTAAAATCAAAATTAGGGAGAAGTTATTTCCTGGGAGAGCTAGAAACTAATAGACAACATAGTAGTACTTTGGTAAAATGTAAGCTTTAAAAAGATAATACACCTTTTTGTATGGTTATGCAGGGAACAAAGTTCTGGGATTGTATTGGCCTGACCCTTCCCATGTTTGGTTTTAAGGTAATCCATAAATCATAACCAAAAATATGTAAATGAAATGTTTATATAACCCATGAAAACATATTAACTGTAAAGAAACTTGGCTAGGATGGAATACATGGAGTAAATCTTGATTTTCCCATTTAATGCATAGCTACGGGGTGTAGCAACAAGGGGTTTTAAAAACATTTCCCCCAAAACTTTATTCATACTGAGGGGCCATTTTGAATGGGGCAATGGTTTTTATGTTTCTAGTGAACAGTATAGTATTTGAGTTTGAATAAAGACACTATTTCCTTGGGAGAAGTCATTAACTCTTTTGGCTTCAAGTATCCTTTTTATGCAGATGATACAAATCTACTTGTTTACACCTATGCTAACTCCTGACATCCAATCACATGTCTCCGACTGCCTCCTTGCCATCTCCTCTTGGATGTCTCAACACTTCCTCAAATTAAATCTTTCTAAAACTGAACTGATCATTTTCTCACCTAAACCTAGTCCTGTCCCATCTTTCTCTATTTCTGTTAACAATACCCCCATTTTACCCATCGAATCGGCATGCTGCCTAGGGGTAATTTATGACTCCTTTCCCTCTCTCTACTTTTCTAACCGCATTAACTATGTTGCAAAAACCTGCCGCTTTTTTCTTAATATAGCGAAAATCTGCAGGTTCCTTTTTCTCCTGACCACCTCTATGCTTATGCATGCTCTCATCCTATTGCGCCTGGACTATGGCAACCTACTACTTACTGGTCTTCCTGCTTCCCACCGCGCTCCCCTGCAGTCTATACTTAACTCTGCCACACGTATTGTTTTGCTCTCTAATAAACAGGATCCCAAATCTCCTCTGTACCGGAAAACAACCTGGCTCCCCATTAAACAGCGCTTTGTATACAAAATTATTCTCCTTACCTTTAAATCCCTTCGCCATGCTGCTCCTCCTTATATTTCCTCTCTAGTGTCCGCATATGTTCCTGCCCATACCCTCCTCTCATCACAGAACCCCTCGCTCTACTTCAATTAGCAGGTTTAAATCTAGCCTCACATCCTACCTATCTGGTAACCAGCACAGTATATGATTGTTATATTTGTACTGCATACGTCTCACTCCAGCACTTATACCCATTCCATTATATCTGTATGTTACTCACTGAACTAGATTGTAAGCTCTGTGTGGCAGGGACCTAATTTCCTCTTGTGGCAAAGCTCTAGCATTAATATAAGGGATAATACGCCCCTTACAGTGTAATATAAGGATATAAAGTCACGAAGGAGTTCTCTGGCCATATAAAAGCACGAGACCGAAGGTCGAGTGCTTTTATACAGGACAGAGAACTCCGATGTGACTTTATAAACCTTATATTACAATGTAATGGGGTGTATTATTTCTTATAATATATAAGTTTTAAAAAAATGAATTTACTGGCTAGTCTCTTTACTAAATCCCTAACTATCCTTTCTCCCTTCACTAAATAATTAAACTAAATACACAGTAACCCCTGTCAGCCCTGTAATAAAATAAATTAATGAATACATACCAGAATTTAACTTTGTTAGTGGACATCCTTCTGGCAGCCTTTCTTCTGGAATTCCCTGCTCCCTTTACATTTCTTCCTCCCCCTTTAAACAACACTTTCCTTGTCCAACCCTGCAATATAAAAGATTAATGTAACAGACATTTACTGTTTGTAAAAATCCTTATCTAAGTCCTTGATGTAAAATCCCTCTCACCCGGTAACGTAAATCCTGTCAGCCGACAGACAACATCCTGCAGCCCTGCGAGGGAACTTAAGGAGAGCGTGCAGAGGAAGTTGTCAGTACGCTGACACAGACGCTCTCACTCACAGGGCTGCAGGAGTTTGTCTTGTCACGGCTTTCCATCAAAGACTAAGATAAGGATTTAACGGACAGTAAATGTCTGTATGCTATAGCAATGTTTTTTTATTGTAGGGTTGGACAAGGAAAGTGTTGGTTAAAGTGGAAGGAGGACGGCTATATTTATCTGAGCAGCAGTGGTATATATTCTTATAAAAATCACTCAACTACGTAGTTGAGTGATTTTTATAGGAGATATTCCACTGTTGCTCCCATTATAATCCAGGCCACTTATATATTATATTTATATAATTGATATATTCATGTACTGACCTATCTATGTATTATTCCCCTTGTATGACTTTATTGTATTTTGTTACTGTACAGCGCTGCACCCCCCCCAGTGGAGCTTTATACATATACTATACATACATATGTCCATCCAGTCTAACCTACTCAGAAATACCCACATGTGCTGCCTCACTGATGATCCAGAGGAAGGCAAAAAAAACTTTTTTCAACAAGCAATATTATGCAATTGTGGGCTCAACTGCATATTATACATGTAAAAACACAATCCTTACTTAAGATAAGTGATGCTCCGGGTGTATAATCACCTAATTAATTGTGCACCATGCAAAGAGAGGAACTCATCTGTTGGTAATAGCTTACCATTTCCTGATTCTATCCAGCAATCTCTCACTAACAAATAAGAAATTAAACTTTACCAATACTTTGGATGTTTCTGATTCTGATGAAGCAATAAACCTATTACAAACTCTAAACCCATTATGACACGGAACATAGAGACATCTTGGATATAAAATAGTACCTTTTTATTGGCTAACTAAAATGATTGAAAATACAAGCTTTCGAAACACTTAGGCTTCTTCCTCAGGCATAATACAATACTGAATCTTGTAAAGCACACTGTTTTATACATACTAGAATCAAAACTTACTGACATTACACAGATGTTGTCTTTTGCCCACATGCCTGGCAATGGCTGTCGTAAATAAAACGGTAACTACACATTCAATGACCAGGCAGTAATAAAAGAATTCGCAAAGGTTTAGGTTGACACACAAAGTTTAGATGTTTGAGTCCAGAGTTCCAAATGGTTTTTTTTGGGGGGTTCTAAAATTTCCCATGAGCACTGACTTTTTGGTCTTATCCACATTCCTTTTGGGTCTGTCTCAGTCACCTTGCATTTTCACAAAGGTATTAGTATCTAATAGCAGAAATAAAATCAACATTGCTTGGAAGGCATTTCAACCCTGTAAACCTTTGGCTGGATAGTAAACTTCAAAAAAAGTCACCTAGAACCAACCTAATCTTTAGTGTACCTAGGGACTCGCTTCAATTCAAAAGCAAAGTCTCCATTTCAGAAAAAAAAATTATTTAAGTTAAAAACAGCCATCCAGGACATACTTCTATCTACAAAAACTGTAAAAAGAAGTCTTAAGGCTGTTAGGTCTCATGCCTGCCTCCATTCAATTAGTAAAATAGGCAAAGTGGCATGTAAGACCCCTACAAATGTATCTTCCAAAGTCTGAAAAGACCAAACAAATTAATGTCTCAAGTTGTCTCTCTGCCTACTCGGGTAAAAACAAAAACTGCATTGGTGGCTACAAGAAAAAATCTATTAAGGCTGAGGCAACACTGCAACGCACAGGAATCACGCACAAAATCGCGAACGTTATCGCACGCGATTGTGTGCGCTTTTCTTGTGCGTTTGCGTTTTGCGCATGCGTTTTCGCGTTTTGGAAACGCATTAACGCACCAAAAATGGTGAGCGCATCAGTTACCAAAACGCGAACGGACGCGAAATTGCAGGAATTTTAGTGTTCCCGCGATTTCCATTTTAGCGAAAATAGCGGGGGCAATCGCGAGCGAGAAACGTGTGTGCAAATGCGTGAAAAACGCACTAGTGTGGCCTAGCCCTAAGAGGTCATCCTTTGAAAGAATCATCGTGTGTCGGTAATGACAAATGCATTAGAGACCTGCTGGGGCACAGTTTTCAATTCCAAACACATTCAAGGTACCTGGTCTTCCTGTCTTCTGTAATTAAGAGCAGTAAAATTGGCCTTAAAACAGTTAGAAAGCAAACTATAAGGGACATCGATAAATCAAATGCAACAATATCACAGTTGTATAGTATTTAAGAAAACAAGGCAGAACAAAAAGCTTTCAATTTCTCAACGAATGTGCAGAAATATTCTCTTGGGCATACATCAATCCACCTGCCAGGCAAAACATTGTAGCTGAATTTCTAAGCCAAAATCAAGTTCTCCCAGGGGAATGGAGTCCAGACCATTCAGTTTTTCGAAGAGACCATTCAGTTTTTCGAAGAATTACTCAACTTGTGGAGAACCCAAAATAGACTTGATGGCACCCATCCAATAAAAAACCAAATGTCTGAAATTCTACTCAAGACTGCATTGTCTTTAAGTGTTAGCAAGAGATTCTCTAGAACAAGATTGGAGCTTGAATCTGCTCACATCTTCCCCCCTCAAAATAAAGGAGAAAAAGCAATTGAATTGCAATAACCCCTTTGGCAAGACTTTCATTGGTTCTCTCTCCTATATCATTAGTGAAAGAAGGGTCATTCCATATCCCAATACTCCAGGATCTCCTAACAGAGGGACAGTTTCAGAACTCTATACATCTATCCTTAGCGGCCTGGAAGTTGAGAGGGAAACTAAAAAATCATGACTTTTCTGAAAACCTACCGTTATCAGTTTGCTTCTCAATCTAGGAAAGTGCCTCAGACTGGCATAGGACATTAAAAGTTATTCTATTCGTTGCTCTAACTTCTGCTTGCAGAGTAGGAGAAATGTGTTGCATGGTCCATTTTCTGAACCAGACAAACATTTTTCAAGTTAAAAGTAGTCCTATGTCTTTCCTTTAAAGGAGAACTAAGCCCAAAAATCAAAGTTTAAGTTAAGAAAGTACTTGCCTCAACATCCTTCTCAGCATGGAAGATTCCACTCAGGGCCTTTTCTTTACCTCTATGAGCTTATTTTAGGTTCTGTTTGTTCCCCTAATCTGAAGCTGACATTTTCCCTTGCCTTCCAGTACTTTTGCCTTCATTACATTTTCACACCTGTGTGATTTCCACTCCCACCTCTTAACCCCTATGATGTATGGTGCGCTGATTAACACTTTCCTAGTAGCAGTGTTGTAGTGTGATCCTAGGGTGTCTGGATCTGAAATAATGTATGTCTCACCTACGGCTTTCACTCCACCAAATCCGATGTATAAACAATAAATTGCAGGTGAAACATACAAAGACACAAGTCTGTAGCTGTGAATATTGCAAGTTTATTGCAAAACATGCATGCTACATTTTTCAGACCCACTCAAGCACTTGAGGAAGGACAAGTGGGTCAGAAACATGTAGCACGCATGTTTTGCAACAAACCTATGCACTATTCCCAGTTACAGACCTGTGTTTTTGTATGTTTCACTGCAGTGTATTGTTTTAAGTGATGGAGAGCCATATTAAAAAAACTTGCGATTACCGCAGGTTTTTGTGACTGTATGAACGTGGCAGTAGTATACCATGCTGTAAACTACCGTAATGATATACTACGGGTGGTCGCAGATTTACAGTTGTACATTTACAAGATTTCCGATAGTGATCATAAATTAACGATCGCCGTAATGATCGCTAAAGAAGGAGATACCACACCTTTAAAATATGGCCCATAGTGTGAAGGTCTCTAGCTCTCCCGGTCAGCTGCAGCAATATTAGTGTAAAAGTGTAGCTTCTTAAAGGGGAATGTTGGAGGGCAGGAAGAGTGTGTTTTATAGAAACCACATGGTGCAGAACTGTAGGGGAAGGATAGTGAAGTGAACCTAATCTTAGCTCTGTGCAATGCTTTTTTCATCAGTGTACCTTAATAAAGGGAGTGTTTTTTGATTCAGCTGTCTGTATAAAAACAACAAACTGTACTACAAAGCTAAGCTTAGAAATGCATTACACAGAGAAATGCATTGCACAGAGCTGTGCTAAGATCAGTGGCGTATCTACGTTAAAACATTCGGGGCACGTGCCCCGGATGTTTTGCAAAGTGCCCCGAATGTTTTACTGACTTGTGCCCCTAGTTCCGGACTCCCCGGCGGACTCCGCCGGCGCGATGACGTCACGCGCGCGACGGCGCAGAACATACAGACGGCCTCTGCGCTCCCGGCCTTCTCCTACTAGATAGATAGCAGAGTTAGATAGCAGAGATAGATAGATAGATAGATGGATAGCAGAGTTAGATAGCAGAGATAGATAGATAGATAGATAGTTAGATAGATAGATAGCAGAGTTATATAGATAGATAGATAGATAGTTAGATAGATAGATAGCAGAGTTATATAGATAGATAGATACAGAGTTAGATAGATAGATAGCAGAGTTAGATAGATAGATAGATAGAGTTAGATAGATAGATAGCAGAGTTAGATGGATAGTAGATAGACAGAGTTAGATAGATAGATGAAGACAGAGTTGAGATAGATAGCAGAGTTGGAGGATAGACGGGCGGAGTTGGATGATAGACGGGCGGAGTTGGATGGATAGACGGGCGGAGTTGGATGGATAGACGGGCGGAGTTGGATGGATAGACGGGCGGAGTTGGATGGATGGACGGGCGGAGTTGGATGGATGGACGGGCGGAGTTGGATGGATGGACGGGCGGAGGTGGATGGATGGGCGGGCGGAGTTTGGATGGAGGGGGCGGAGTTGGATGGATGGACGGGGAGTTGGAGGGGGACGGGCGGAGTGGATGGATGGAGGGGGAGTGGATGGATGGACGGGCGGAGTTGGATGGATGGACGGGCGGAGTTGGATGGATGGGCGGGCGGAGTTGGATGGATGGGCGGGCGGAGGAGTTGGATGGATGGGCGGGAGGGAGTTGATGGATGGGCGGGCAGAGTTGGATGGATGGGCGGGCGGAGTTGGATGGATGGGCGGGCGAGTTGGATGGATGGGCGGGCGGAGTTGGATGGATGGGCGGGCAGAGTTGGATGGATGGGCGGGCAGAGTTGGATGGATGGGCGGGCAGAGTTGGATGGATGGGCGGGCAGAGTTGGATGGATGGGGGGGCAGAGTTGGATGGATGGGGGGCAGAGTTGGATGGATGGGCGGGCAGAGTTGGATGGTGGGCGGAGAGTTGGAGGGCGATGGGCGGGCAGAGTTGGATGGATGGCGGGCAGAGTTGGATGGATGGGCGGGGCAGAGTTGGATGGATGGGCGGGCAGAGTTGGATGGATGGGCGGGCAGAGTTGGATGGATGGGCGGGCAGAGTTGGATGGATGGGCGGGCAGAGTTGGATGGATGGGGGGCAGAGTTGGGAGTATGGGGGGGCAGAGTTGGATGGAATGGGGGGCAGAGTGGATGGATGGGCGGGCAGAGTTGGATGGATGGGCGGGCAGAGTGGATGATGGGGGGCAGAGTTGGATGGATGGGCGGGCAGAGTTGGATGGTGGGCGGGCAGAGTTGGATGGATGGGGCGGGCAGAGTTGGATGGATGGGCGGGCAGAGTTGGATGGATGGGCGGGCAGAGTTGGAATGTGATGGGCGGGCAGAGTTGGATGGATGGGCGGGCAGAGTTGTGGATGGATGGCGGGCAGAGTTTGGATGGATGGGCGGGCAGAGTTGGATGGATGGGCGGGCAGAGTTGGATGGATGGGCGGGGGCGAGTTGGATGGATGGGGGGCAGAGTTGGATGGATGGGCGGGCAGAGTTGGATGGAGGGCGGGCAGAGTGGATGGAGGGGGGCAGAGTTGGATGGATGGGCGGGCAGAGTTGGATGGATGGGCGGGCAGAGTTGGATGGATGGGCGGGCAGAGTTTGATGGATGGGCGGGCAGAGTTGGATGGATGGGCGGGCAGAGTTGGATGGATGGGCGGGCAGAGTTGGATGGAGGGCGGGCAGAGTTGGATGGATGGGCGGGCAGAGTTGGATGGGTGGGCGGGCGGAGTTGGATGGATGGGGGGCAGAGTTGGATGATGGGCGGGCAGAGTTGGATGGATGGGCGGGCAGAGTTGGATGGATGGGCGGGGCAGAGTTGGATGGATGGCGGGCAGAGTTGGATGGTGGCGGGGAAGGTTGGATGGAGGGCGGGCGAGTTGGATGGATGGGCGGGCAGAGTTGGATGGATGGGCGGGCAGAGTTGGATGGATGGGCGGGCAGAGTTGGATGGATGGGCGGGCGGGCGGGCAGAGTTGGATGGATGGGCGGGCAGAGTTGGATGGATGGGCGGGCAGGTTGGATGGATGGGCGGGCAGAGTTGGAGGTGGGGGGGCAGGTTGGAGGATGGGCGGGCAGAGTGGATGGATGGGCGGGCAGAGTTGGATGGATGGGCGGGCAGAGTTGGATGGATGGGCGGGCAGAGTTGGATGGATGGGCGGGCAGAGTTGGATGGATGGGGGGCGGGCAGAGTTGGATGGATGGGGGGCAGAGTTGGATTGGATGGGAGGCAGGAGTGGACAGAGTTGGATGGATGGGGGGGGCAGAGTTGGATGGATGGGCGGGCAGGTGGATGGATGGGCGGGCAGAGTTGGATGGATGGGCGGGCGGGCGGGCAGAGTTGGATGGATGGACGGGCGGGCGGGCAGAGTTGGATGGATGGACGGACGGGCGGGCAGAGTTGGATGGATGGACGGACGGGCGGGCAGAGTTGGATGGATGGACGGACGGGCGGCAGAGTTGGATTGGGGACGAGGGCGGGCAGAGTTGGATGGATGGACGGACGGGGGGCCAGAGTTGGATGGTGACTGGAACGGCGGGATGGGCCGAGTTGGATGGATGGACGGACGGGCGGGCAGAGGTCCATGTAAAAGGTACAAGAAGGTCTCCCTGGCCAAAGGTATGGCCAAGCGACTGACTACAACTGAACACAACAGTAAGTTTAAAATTACCAGATTGCTACCAGTATATAATGATATTGCCAGTTTACTGTGCCTTTGTGTCATTAATTTGTGTCTCTCTATCCAAATCTCTATCTCTGTCTGTCTATTTCACTCTATGTTTGTGGTTATCTATCTGTCTGTCTGTGTCTTTTTGGCCATCTCATTAAGTACTTAGTGGGTGTGTCCTAATTGGGGCGGAGAAAGGGCGTGGCCTAAAAAATTTGCGGCGCATGGAGTGCCCAGGAGTGCCCCTGATCTTCTTAGACCCTAGATACGCCCCTGGCTAAGATAAGGGTCATTATATTATCCTCCACCTGCAGCACTGCACCATGTTCTATAAGTGTACATATTAAAGGGGAATGTTGGAGGGTATGCCACTTGGAGCTCTGCACCATGTTATTTATATAAATGTACATATTAATAGGAATTATTGGAGGGAATGCCAAGGGGGGTATGGTAAGAGGGGTACTGTTAGAGGGAATGCAAACATGTTCTATAAAATTAAAGCAGCAGGAGGGCTGCCTGTGGGAAGTTTTGCATAAACAAAATCAACTAGGGTTCCCACCTTTGCCTTTTAAGACCCGAACACACATACAGGTCTACGTATTAAGTTTTTGTTAAAAATGGTGCAAATTTTGCCCCAACCAATCAGATGTTAGCATAAGAACTTTTTGTATTTAATGCAATGATACTGCAACACATAGATTTAATGTGTTTGGGTCTTAAAGGCAAAGGTGGCCTTTGCCTTTACACTACTTCCAGACTCCAACATTCCCCTATAAAATGCATTGCACAGAGCTGTGCTAAGACCATTTTCACATCAATATGCTGCACCTGCAGTTCTGAGCTGTTTTGGGACCAGCCCCACTACATGCGATGCGTTTGTGTGCTATTGGAGTGCATTTGATCACATTTTTGGTCTGTATTGCATGCGCTCTGCTAGGGTCCAATTATGGATGCGCAACACCTATGCACCGAAATAAGCACAATCCCGCATTATTGGGAACGTGCGTTCTCCCTTCCGTTGCCTTTAATGCATGCTGTATGGCTAAACTGAAATCAATGCAGCTTGCATTACACTTCTAAGGGCTAGGCCACACAATCACGGTTTTCAGGCAATTGTGACTTTCCAGTTGTAATAAAAATGCAGCAATGCACCAATATCTTGCGATTCGCGCATGTCAGCAATTTGGTAACGCAGCCGTTTTTTGTGCACTTGCATGTGTTTTCATAATGAAAGTGGACAAATCGCAAGTGCGAACACATATTAATCGCGTGCGATTTGCCCTAAATGTACAATGCAGCAATACACACACTATTATAAATGGTAGAGTACAGAAATAAATACATAAAAACACAGTCTTTCAGAAATGCTCACAAATCTAAAGGGAAGTTGCTTCCTAAATACATATCAAAAGGGTTAACACCTTCCCCCCACTGTGTTTGAGCAGGAAAATCAGCTAATATTCACTGCTATCTCTGATGATTGACTGGGAGACACTGGCAGGTGGAGAATCTGAGTTCAACTCTTACATGCAGCTTAGCATAAGGGGAGGGGGAAACTAACACATGGTACCTAGTTAGCATGTGCCTAAGGAGTTTTGTGTCCAGGACCACCAGGAAGAGGCAACACTAGAAGCCACCCGTGACATCATAGATTGCCAGTACTCAAAAATGTTCTATAAATGATTTCTACACTAAGAGGCTGAATTCAGAGGTCAGAGTCAAATGGTTTTACTAAGTGACAGTTATAGAGTCTGTGGAGCTGCCTTTGTATTTTGGATTTAGTTCTACTTTAAATTTCTTCCTAAAGTTCCACATGGACCTATCAGCCATACTACCTGCCTTTTTTCTCAATGCCTTAAAGGGTATGTCCACCCTAAAATTTATTTTTTGATATAAGATTCCCCATGCCTGCCCAGCCCCAACCGCTATATTTATATGTATAGAAAGCTCCCCAAACTCTACTTACCTCCCCTCTTTCCTCCGCCGTGCTCCCAGCCCTTTGCTTGCGAGAAAATGCAAGCAGAGGGGCGGGACCGGCAGCCGCGTCTGTGATTGGCTGAGCGGCAGCCAATCACGGACGTGGCTGCCAGCAGCTCACTTCGGCAGAAGAAAGAGGAGAGGTAAGTAAAGTTTGGGGAGCTTTCTAAACATAGAAATATAGCGGTTGGGGCTGGGCAGGCACGGGGAATCTTATAAATAAAGGATTTTAAGCTAGGGGGAGGGAATCCGGAGAGGGAGGGGGAGAAGGGCTGCAGTACGCATGCCAAACTTCTCCCGGAGGCCAGGTAGGAGGCAGAGTCCTATATGGACTCTGCTATCCTCCTGGTGGGCAGTTTTTGGGACTTTGGGGGGGGACTACAGGAGAACCATATGGAGCTGGGATGTGAGGTAAGGATTAAACTACACTACATGGTGGGGCCAGTAGTTGGGGGGATTATAGTTTTGGGGGTGGACATGCCCTTTAAACAAAGGAAGAAGGATGCTTACAAACCTTAGACCTTGTAAGGGTATCTACCTTAAAAATACCAAGGACTGGAGAAAATCAGAGCAATTGTTTAACCTTTCCTTAAACCTCTTGAAATGACAAAGTACCAACTAAGAGAACTTTACCAATTGCAAAGAGGCTTTAAGATCCCAGACAATTTAAAGGCTCTCTCAACCTATATCATGGGCTGAACAAGCAAAAGCTCCTATAGAGACCATCTGTAAAGCAGCAAGGTGATACTCTTCACATATATTCAAAAAACCTTATAGACTTGACATCCTGAATACCCAAGATTTGAATTTGGGAAAAAGGTTTTACAAGCTGTGTTACATTGCAATAAATACATGTAAACTTGTTTCAGCATCCTATATTGTCACCCTCCCTTCTAAGCGTTGGTAAGTTCTTAGTTGGTTATGGCTGTCACTGTGAATGGGGGGAAAACAAGAAATTAAAACAACTTGCCTTAATTTCGGTTTCCAAGTCATTTATTCATGACGGCCTTTACCAACATCCCACCCTTCTTTGTGTTCCTATATATTATTTTTTGCAGAGTGTGTAGCTTTGGAACTATAGACAAAATTCTGTTTCCTGTCAGCAGGCTAGTGGGTGGGACTCTTAGTTGGTAAAGGCTGCCATGAATAAATGACTGGGAAACCAAACATTTTTTAATTTATCTTGGTTTTTAAACCTTCCTAACAGTTGATCCAGAGGAAGGCAAAAAAAGAGGAAATTAATTACACAGAATTGTGCTAGGATCTGACTCCATTATGTGAACTGCATTCCTTTCCATGAATTTTGTTGTAAAATATTTCTTACTGCCCTGAAAGTTGCAAATTGTGGGATATTCGGAGTTGTAGTGCGACCAACAATATTGTGTGGGTTTGCCAAAATATTTATCATCCTGAAATACAATTTAATTTACAGCACAAAAAAAACCATTTCAGCACATTTTAAAGCCAATTGTTGGAAGCTATGATTTACCTTAGGGTGCACAAACAGTGCTGCTTTTTTCAGCTTGGTTATAAAACATTGTTATAGTATCTGGTTTAATATTCGGTTTAAAGAGGATTTAGCAAGCTTATGCTTTAAAATATATATGCCATTTTATTTCCACACGGCAGAAGTGCATTTATAAACAGAAGTAAAATAGGTGCAGTAAAAAATAGTTCTCACAATATTTGTGCAAAATGTATAACTTTGCTATTTAGCCCTTAGTCCCCAGGTCATGGCTCATGGTCATGTACAATACCCAGTGGGTAAGAGAGGAGGAGCATAGATGTTTGCTACCATGAGCACAAATATAAAACCATGTACATACCGTACACTCTTTTTGGACTGATGTGGTGAAGTATATACTTTGCACAACTAGCCCAAGTTGTTTTTCTACCTATGTCTTGTAAAAGGACTAATTTTCTGTTTTATCTAATTGTGTTATGTATCTTTTTTGCCTTTCAGACAATTTTGTCTTGAGCTTAATGGACTTGCTGTCAAGCTGCAGGTAACAACCTATTTATATATTCACATTCTTCTTTTTTTTAGTCTTTTACATCAAAAACAGCCAGTTGCTCAACATTTGGGGTTTTGGTAATCCAGGGTTCCCAAAAGTTATATAAAGATTCATAGTCATTGGATAGGGTATAACCGATATGTTTGTTTATTTCTATAACCATAGTTTATGAATGAACTAAGGCAGGAGGCAACAGTCCAGAAAATACAGAAGCACTGCAGGGAGAGGAAAAGACCGGGAACAGGAACACTTGGCATAAACCAATTGGAAACAAACAAAGGTGTATAGTGTGTGTGTGTGTGTGTGTGTATAATTTGTTGAAAGCTCGGGTTCATGCTCTCAGTGATACCAAGACAAAGTGCACAAACATTCAAGTGATTCGGGATCTGTCTGCCTCTCCCTTATGCAAATAGCTGTTAAGCTGTAGGTCCAGAGAGAGGCTACTTACTGTACATGCGTTTAGCCGGTAGGTATTAGGATCCATTCTGAACTTGCTCTCCCTTTCTGCTCCCAGCAAGTATCTAAGGGGAGGCTCAAATGGGATAAGTCTGAAAGTCCCCAGGCTATCCCACCACATAATATGATCAAACACACACATACTCTCCCATTTTTATTTGACCTGCCAGCTTTTCACATATTTAAAAGCTACAACTCCCAGCATTCCCTGGCTGCACAGAATGCTGGAAAATTTATTTTTCATACATCCTGAAATAAAGCACTTTTACTGACTTAGACATTAAAAGCCCATGCTTTAGCGATTCCTACCCAACGATTTGAATATGCACATGTTTGAAAACTACACCTCCCAGCATTCTCTGTTGGCAGCAAGTTTCTACTTTATGTCCATTGGCTAATGAATGTATTAAGATGCAATAAAGTGTAATGATATAGAGCATAGGTGTTGAACTTTTAACATATTTAAAAACTACAACTCCCAGCATTCCCTGGCTGCACAGACTTTTACTGACTTACAGACATTAAAAAACCCAAGCTTTAGCGATTCCTACCCAAGGGTTTGAATATGCACATGTTTGAAAACTACAACTCCCAGCATTGTCTGTTAGCAGTAAGTTTCTTTTTTATGTCCACTTCCTGTCTAGCAAACCGAAACTGGGTTGTCTCATTACTTTCTATGGAGGGGGGGTAAATGTGACAGTCTGAAGAATTTTCTAATTGGCTAAGAATGTCACATGTTTTACATACAGCACATAACTCTGTGGAATATGATCCATACACATTTAGCCTGTCCCCTCAGTATAAACAATTTATAGGGGCTGTTGGATCTGGTAATATCTAACATTGTGGAGCGCATTATAGATATAAAGGTAACTGGAGGCTTAGGGAATAGTGACCATGAAATAGTGGCATTTGGACTTTGTTATCGAAAGGAAAAGTGCGCTGGGTTAACAAAGACATTTAATTTCAGGAAAGCCAATTTTCCCAGGTTAAAAGCAGCTCTTCAGAATGTCAACTGGGATAATCTATTATCAGGTAAAGGTACTGAACAGAAGTGGACTGTGTTCAAGGGGATTTTAAGCCAGTTCACATCTAAATTTATACCCTTGGGAAATAAATGTAAAAAAAATAAATCCGCGCCCATGTGGCTGAATTCTGATGTAAAGAGGCAAATGGTAAGGAAGAAAAAGGCATTTAAAACCTTTAAGGCCGAGGGAACGGAAAGGGCCTTTATGGAGTATAAAAACTGTAACAAGGAGTGTAAGAAAGCAATCAAACTAGCTAAAATTAATAATGAAGTTAGGATAGCTGAAGAAAGCATCACTAAGCCTAAACATTTTTTTAAGTATATTAATAGTAAGAAGATGAGGACTGAGAATGTGGCACCATTAATTAATGGGGATAAGTTAGTTACGGAGGATGGCGATAAAGCAAATGTCTTGAATAATTTTTTTTCCTCTGTATACACTATAGAAGATCCAAGTACAGATATCATAGAGTATAGTAGCAATAAAGGTATACAAGATTCAAGTTCACTTTGGTTAACCGAGGATATGGTACAGAAAGAACTAAATAAGGTTAATATTAGTAAATCTCCTGGACCGGATAAAATACATCCTAGGGTACTTAGGGAGCTAAGTTCAGTTTTATCTAGGCCATTGTTTCTTATTTTTGCTGATTCCCTCATGTCCGGTGGTTTGCCTCTGGATTGGAAAAAGGCTGATGTTATTCCAATATTCAAAAAGGGTAGTCGTTCACAGCCGGGTAATTACAGGCCTGTAAGTTTAACTTCAGTGGTGGGGAAGATCCTGGAAAGTTTAATAAGGGATCATGTTCTAGAGTATGTTTCAAGGACTGACATTATAAGTAGTAACCAGCATGGATTTAGGAGGAATAGATCTTGTCAAACTAACTTGCTTGGCTTTTATGAGGATGTAAGTAGAAATTTAGACTCTGGTATAGCAGTAGATGTAGTTTACTTGGATTTTGCAAAGGCTTTTGATACAGTCCCCCATAGGCGACTAATGAATAAGCTAAGGTCTGTTGGTCTGGGGAGTCACATTTTATACATGGATAGAAAATTGGTTAAAGAATAGGATGCAGAGAGTAGTTGTTAATGGGGCTTCATCATTATGGACTAAAGTGCTAAGTGGGGTGCCACAGGGTTCTGTTGGGACCCGCTTCTATTTAATCTATTTATTAATGATTTGGAAGTGGGTATTGTCAGCAAGGTTTCTGTGTTTGCTGACGACACAAAACTTTGTCGACCATTAAAAACTTCAGAGGATGTGCAATCGTTGCAAGGGGATCTAGATAGATTATCACATTGGGCTGCTAAGTGGCAGATGAAATTCAATGTTGAGAAATGTAAGGTGATGCATTTTGGACTTAAAAATACTTGTGCTACTTATACTATAAATGGCTCTGTGTTAAGTGAATCCCTGTTGGAAAGGGATCTTGGAGTTTTGGTGGATAACAAACTTAAAGGTAGCAAGCAGTGCCAGGCGGCAACAGCCAGAGCCAGCATGGTGTTGTCTTGTATAAAGCGAGGTATGGATTCAAGGGAGGAAAATGTAATTCTCCCTCTTTAAAAAGCATTGGTAAGGCCTCATTTGGAATATGCAGTGCAATTTTGGAATCCTGTGTACAAAAAGGACATCTTTGAAATGGAAAGGGTTCAGAGAAGGGCAACTAAATTAATAAGGGGATTGGGGGAGCTTGAATATGAAGAGAGACTGGAAAAGTTACAATTATGTACGCTGGAGAAAAGGCGCTTGCGTGGGGATATGATTACTGTGTATAAATACATTAACGGGCCATACAATAAACTATCTGGGGCATTGTTCACCAAGAGAACATCCCTTAAGACTTGAAGAAAAAAGGTTTAGGCTTCAAGCTCGGAAAAGGGTTTTTCACTGTGAGAACGGTAAGGCTATGGAACTGTCTTCCAGTGGACGTTGTTATGGCAGGTTCATTGGTCAGTTTAAAAAAAAAGCTGGATGAGTTTCTGCAAACAAGGAATGTTGCAAGTTACTGGTATTGATACATAAAGTAGAGTTGATCCAGGGAAATTTCCGATTGCCACTTGGAGTCAGGAAGGAATTTTTTCCCCCTTCATAAATTTGGTGGGTTTTTTTTGCCTTCCTCTGGATCAACAGTTAGGCAGGAAATGAGGATATTGCTAGATGGGTTGGACTGGATGGACGTATGTCTTTATTCAACCTCAAATACTATACTATACTATACAAGGATTTTTAAACCCCTTGTTGAACCATCCCCCTCCTGGGCTATGCATGAGGTGGGAGCGTCTAGGAATGTCCAGATTTACGACTAGTCAAAAGCATTCATTCCCCCTCAGGCAGATTGCATATAAATGTAGATATATACATTGTACTGGGATATTGACCACATATTCCTCTCCTGTATTAATTATCAATTCCTACAATACCAAACATGACCTATGTGTAATACATATTTCCCAAGATATTAATAACTCGTCTTGGCAAGGAAATAAGGTATCTATGTTGGGTATCATTTTAATGGGCCTACCTTCCCATTCACACACACAATATTGGTTTCTGTCTCCCATATTCCAATACCGAAATACATTTATTTTACAGGTATGACTGTCCTTAAAATGACCTCTTAAGGTACCCACCGGACATCTAGCTGGAAAATAAGGTCTGGTTCCATGCTTCACTAATCGTAATATAAACAATAGAGACTTTTTCCAGGGTGGAATGGCATTTTTATTGGTCTTTTGCAAGAACTAATACCAATAGTTAACCCATTCTTTCCAAGTCACTACACACCTTCCTGACACCTCCCCTTTTAAAATTGGCCCACGGGATGTGACTCATAGGTCACCTCCCTGCGTCCATAATCTGGTGGTTCTGATAGACCCGAATATCCACCTACATTCCTTTTGTTCGGTGAATGTAAATCATATTGCTCCAAGATGTGATTCCACCTGCAAATTTTTACAAAAACACCATCCTCTTTACTTTGGATATGAGAACTGGGTTTGGATTCACATTCACTCACCCAAATAGATTGGTTAACTTCTTGATGCCCGGTCTGTACACACTTATATAGATATAGAGAGAAAACCACCCACACTACCATCTGTGTGACCACTCTGTGTGCTGACAGGTACAGTTCTGTATCCACTACCTGGAGTACAGTGATGTAGGGGACTGTACCCATCCACTCCTAACCTCAGGTATCTGTCCTTTCTCTGCTACACTTTCCTGCTGGACAGATCCTCTTTATCCTCACTACTACCTGTATCCTGTGGGTCTTAAGTTTCCCATTCCTTGGGTCTAAACTCAGACAGATACTGGCCACTCTTAACTCCTTCCTTGAACTCCTGCTACCATATCTCTGCTCCCTCTTAGACTGGGACAAACCAGTGAATGTTACTGGTATGGTTTGGTCCTCAGGGATAGCTACCTTCTTTCCATCTACCTGGGACACGCCTAGCTCTGTTAACTGTCCCTCTTTAACCCTTGCTCTTCCTTCACCCACCACTGAGATTGGTACATGCCCACATCTACCCTCTTCTCCCTCAGTCTGAGTGGAAACATTCTTTAGGACCCTGCTCTGAGTCCTTACCACCTGCCCCTCACACTCATGCACTAATTCCTGACTGCTACCCAGGACCTCGGGCAGATTGGGCACAGGATCAGGGATCCTACTTTGAAAATCCCTCTCTACTATGGGTACTTTACCCAGAACATCACCTTGGGGATACCTTTCCTCCCCCTCTACATTCACACATATGGACAGTACTGGTTCTGGCGCTGACCGACACCCTCTCTGGTCTCTCAGCCCTCCCTCCCAGCTACTGTAACAATCCCTACCTACAGGTACTATACCTGACTCTACCAGAGAGTGAACTTGGGGATCCCCCTCTCTCTTTCCATTCACACAGTTAGGCAATACTGGTTCTGGCACTGACGGACACCTGCTCTCGTCTCTCAGCCCTCCCTCCCAGTTACCTTTCCCATTGTTACCTGTTCCCTTTACTGATTGCAGTGAGTGGTCACACTCCAGTGCGGCTGGACTTAGTGAGACCGGATCATTTGGCACAAAAGCAGAGACCATTCTCCCCAAATCATTCCCCAGTAACACATTTACAGGAATTTCATTGGATATCCCCACTTCCCTCAGACCTCTCCAAGTAAACATTAGCCACAGGCACCCGTGGATGACTCCCACCCACTCCCTGTACCAATAAAGTATTCCCAGGAATAATGTCCCCAAAGTTAATCATCTCTGGACGCACCAGAGACAAGTTAGCTCCTGAGTCTCGTAACCCCTGGGTAACTTTATCTCCCACAGTCAGTCTGCATATGATGAAATAAATTCTATGTCTTGCCAGATACAAGCATTACCACTGGATTGACAGGTGACACTGGTCCCTTTCTTTCTGTCCAGGAAGCACTTACATGTCCCATCTGATTACATATAAAACATCTGCGTGTATCTCCATGGTTTATGCTCACACTGGCATCAGCTTTTACATTCTGCTGTGCTGCTTCCCTGTGGTGACTCTCCTTCCAGCTTGGTGATCTTTGTAAAGTTGTACCTTTTGGATATGTTGGCACCCTTTTGGCTGCATAGGTGTCTGTGACTTCTGCTGCTTTTTGCGCTGTATTTGGCTCCTGGTCCAATACAAACTGTCGCACATCTCCAGGATAGATGTTGAGGAACTGATCCATTACCATAAGTTCCTCCAGCTCCTCAAATTTGGTAACCGGCAGTCCTTTAATCCACTGGCGAACACTGGTTCTCAAATGACTCACAACATCTGAGTAGCTGTTAGTGGGACCTCTCTGCAATGCTCGAAACCTTTTTTGATACACCTCTGGCGTCAGGAGAAACTTTTTAATCAGAGCCTGTTTCAAAGCATCATAGTCCCCATTAAGCTCTAGTGGTAGTTTAACAAAGGCATCTAAGGCTTTGCCTTTAAATCCAGGTTTTAAGTATCTTGCCCACTGCTCCTGTGGCAACTGATACTGTCTGCAGCACATTTCAAAACTTAGTAAAAAAGTGTCCAAATTGCTATCATTGCCAACTCCAGTTGAAATGCATGGTCTGCAACTGCAGTTTCAAATTCTCTTTGCGCTACCATTTCACGCTGGGCTTGCTGTTCAGCTCTTTCAGCTGCAGCTATCTCCCTCTGCGTCTGGGCATCTCTCTCCTGATGCTGCAAAATCAACTGTAGACGTAGCTGTGGGTCATCTGAACCCAACAATTGCAGGAAAGATGTGCGGTCTTCCTGCACTGTAGTATTCTCATGCTGAGAAAATTCAAGGTTGACAGTCCTCTCTGGGATAGCTAAATCCACATCGCTTCCCGACTCAGTTGTGTAGTTTTGTTGCTCCTGGTTACTCTCCAACAATGCCCTTATCAGCAGCTCCTTGGACTTGTCCAGGACATCAATACCTATTTCCTCACAGAGGTTGATCAGGACCTCCTTGGTATGTCTCTTGTAGAAGGTTGCCATTCTCAGCTAACCTTGCCAAATAAAAGATAAAAAAGAAAAACAGAGAAGGGGGGGGAACAACTGTTTGTACGTATGCCTTTTAAAAATACCCTCGCAAGGATACAGTTCTTTAGTACAAGATTCCCTCTCAAAGAAATCTACCTTATCTGCTGTTGGTCTCCATGCCTTCGTGTTTGTTTCTTACGTTTCTCCCTCTAGTGGTGAATACAATTGAAACTGTTTTATTTATATATATATATATAACAGCAACAAAATCACAGGCGCTCGCTTTAGGCTATTGTTTCTTGCCCGGGTGATACCAATCTGGAACGATATGTAGGATATAACACGGGCACTCCTGGGTCTTGACAAACTATTTATTAAATACAAACGCAATGTTTCGGCCCTGTGTCTGGGGCCTCTGTTGGCTTGAGAGGCCAGACACAGGGCCGAAACGTTGCCATTTGTATGTTTAATAAATAGTTTGTCAAGACCCAGGAGTGCACCATGTATACCTACCTATATATATGTATGATTCATGTGTTATATTGAGTTTATTTTTAACCTTTAGCATTCTGTAGGATTTTTAATTACATATAATATATATATTAATTTAATGAGATTTAATCCACTATATTACTCTTAAAGGGTAACTATACTTTCCATACAAGCACCCTCTATTTATAAGAGCTCTCTTATACCTTTCAAACCAGCCTAGGATGATGTCTATATTTTCTCTGGGTCTTAAGTTATAGGCTTTTAAACGGCATCTATAGTGGGAAAATGAACTTTTTTTTTTCTTTCTTTCCATGTGTTTTATAATTCCCCACAACCCCCAGAGTGTCATCACTTTTTTCAGATTCCCTCTCTGTCCTGAGATACACCAGTTAGAAGAATACGTAATTGCATTCCTCTACTCCTACTTGGACTGTCAATCAAATCCCTGTGACGTGATCCACCCTCCCTGCTCTGTAATAAACATAGAGATAACCGCATTAGCAGGGGGAGAGAACTAGCTTTCATGGTAGATATAAGGCTGCACTTGACCTCCCTTCTTGATAGACTTCACTGATTGATGGGTCACAAAGAGAGAGATCGTAAACTGTACTGTTCTCCTTCTTCTTCCGTGTCTCCAGGACAGCTTGCTTTCTATTGGCCACTGTGCGTGGGTGTGTTTTTCAGGATGTTGAACTTTTAACTCCTACTGCACATGAGACCCTTGTGGGTTAGCCAAAGTTGAGACATGGAGGAGGTAACAGAGGGGAGGGGGAAGGGGGGGGGGGGGGGAGTACTGCGAACAGATCTGGCACCATGGTTAAACAGAGTCACTGACATAGATAGTATTAAGGCAGCACAGAGTACATGAATTTAACTTTGCAAAGGGGCAATGTGGTTTTTTTCACTATAGATGCCCTTTAAATTTACACTCGGTCAGAATAAATCAGGAAGTGAATGACTGTCACATGAAGTGCTGTGTAAGAAGCCCCCACCACACAAAAGGGCCTTCTGTCTTGCTGCCCCTACACTTTGGAACTCCCTGCCACACCCAATCAGGACATCCCCCATCCCTGGAAACATTTTAAACCTGTTTAGTCTGGCATGTAGCACATATTCTAAATGAGGCCTTTCCAGTGCCTTGTAAAGAGGGAGAATAATATTTTTCTCTCTTGAATCTATTCCCTTCTTTATACAAGACACTATCTTGCTAGTTCTAGCTGTAGCTGTTTGGCATTGTTTGCTGCAGCTAAGTCTGTTATCGAACAACCCCCAAAACTTTTTCCACTAGAATTTCACTTGACAGTTATTTATGGTGTAGGTGGCACAAGGGTTGTTAAACCCCAAAGGCATCACCTTACATTTATCAACATTGAATCTCATCTGCCATTCTTCCATTCTTCTGCCCGTTTTGGTAATCTATCTAGGTCTGTTTGCAGATATTGCATATCATTTAAAGTTTCCTAAGCTCTGCATAGTTAAGTGTCATCAGCAAACACAGAGACCTTGATCTCAATGCCCCCTTTATTGATAAACAGATTAAAAAGAAGTAGCCCCAGTACAGAACCCTGGGGCACTCCACTTAGAACTTTAGCCCACATAGATGTAACTGGACTAAGCTCTTTTAAGATCCGAGGATGCATTTCATCCAGTCCTGGGGCTTTATTGATATTAACTTTGGCTTATTCTGATGTAAAGATGGAAATTGAAAGGAAGAAAAACGCATTTAAAACCTTTAAGTCAGAGGGGACAGAAAGGGCCTTTAGGGATTATAAAAACTGTAACAAGGAGTTTAAGAAAGCAATCAAACTAGCTAAAATTAGTAAGGAAGTTAGGATAGCTGAACAAAGCATCACTAAACCTAAATATTTTTTGAAGTATAATAATAAGACTGTAAATGTGGCACCATTAATTAATGGGGATAAATTTGTTACGGAGGATGGCGATAATGGAGGAAATGTTTTTTTCCCCCCCTCTGTATACACTATAGAAGATCCAAGTACAGATAATATAGAGTATATAGTAGCAACAATTGTATAAAAGATGCACTTTGGTTAACCTAGTATATGGTACACAAACAACTAAATAAGGTTATATTAACCCTTTCACTGCCAGGAGATTTTCGGGTTTTTTTGCGTTAACTGCCAGAAGAATTTTCAGGATTTTGCCCTTGATCGCTTTAGACTAATTTTACAGTAGAAAAACCTTGCAGTAAATCAGGAATATTATACATTGTTTTTTTCAGCACAAAGTCTACTTTAACATGGTAACAGAATTTTGTAACTTTTCTGGAAATTTTACTGGAATTATGGGTAAAATATGTAAAAAAAATGAAATGTGCAAATGTTCATGGATTTTTCCCATTTTTACTTAGTTATCTTAAGGTTACACACAAAAATCTTACTGTTTCTAAAAGCTCAGATACTCCCGAGTACAACGATACCAGATATATGTAGGTACCCGACTTTTCCTGTACAGGAGACCCCCCCAAACTAAAACTGCACCTTCAAGAATATTACACCAAATTAAAATGTATAACCACTACTGACAGTTAACATAGAATATCTACCAAATTAACTAAAATATCCCCACAAGTGAGATATTGTTAGAAACTACACACCCACAAGATTTTACGAGTGAGGTAAGTTTTGATCAAAATGCAGATACCCGGACGCAGCTCTTCGTCCAATTGTAAGTTATTTTCTCACATTTTCCTTTTTTTCCTCAACTGTAAAATCAGAGACAAAATCAAATGCGAATTTCAGCTAAAAACTGTGGAGGAAAGTTCAAACGCATCTCAAATATGAAAGCCTAACCCCTCCAGAATAAAACGGTATGCCACATTCATGGGTCTACCCAGAGACATGGCTACCAACTAACCCAGAGCGTGACCAGTGCCAAATGTCAGTAGCAGATTTGTGGGGGTTTATTGTGGGGCATTTCCAATTTTGGGGCTGTTTGAAATTACAGAGCCACTTGATTTTTTTCTTGTAATTACACTTGTGCATGCGTCCCATTTGAGCCAGTTGGTGGCCACGTCCCTGTGTACATCCAGCATATGGCATACCGTTTGATTAAGGGCATTTGGAAGATTGATAATTGACAAGTTTTTTTTACATGATATGGAAATTTGCCATGATTTTTAACTTGAATTGTATTTTAATAATTTTTCCTGAAAATCTGGTAAAATGCTATCCTACCTGGGTGGGCAGTTTTTGGGGACTTGAGGGGGGGGGGGGACTAGAGGAGAAACCTTATGGAGCTGGGATGTGAGGTAAGGATTTTACTACACTACATGGTGGCCAGTGTAGGGGGGGGGGGGGGGGGGATTATAGTTTGGGGGTGGACATGCCCTTTAAACCCTTAGCGCATTGGTCTCGCTGGTGGTGTGGGTTTTCTTCGTATATTTTCGGTTATTGACCCTTGCCCGTTTTTTGGACCTTAATTCGTATATCTGCCCTGACCTCGCTCGTTCCTGACTAGGCTTCTTGCTCAACCCTCTGTACCGTGCCTGGTGGCTGATTCTTGTTTTGACTGGCACTTGCCTGCTCTAGTCTGTACCTGTATTTTGGTCTTGACTTTTTCGCTTCTCCTTGTGCCTTGCCTGCTGTGTTCACTTGGACTTCTCCAGTATTCTGGCCTCAGCACTCTAAGTCCAAGGGGCAATCGTGTTCAGTAAAGCGCATCTAGCCTCCCGGCAACGGGGGCTTGTCTATTGGTGAATATAGTGTAGATTGGGGTATTCGGACTGAAGGAATAATGGGAATCCGGAGGTTACATTATTAAAAAGTGGCTGAGTGAAGACCTGCCTGATTTAATTTATGAATTGCAGTTTCAAAGGGGCAAGGTTAAACATTGAACTGCAGATATGGATTAAACAATTTTATCATTTTGGGTTCCCATAAAGGAATGCATTACATAACAGAAAAATAAGGAAGAAAGGGGAGCACATTGTCAGCAGTCAGAAAAAGATTGCAGGGTACTCTTAAAATGATCTGCTTTTAATTGTATTAAAATGAACGGATTTAGTTTATGCACTGCTACATGAGGGTCCCGGTCCCCCCCCCCCCCCCCCAATCTGGATGAAAAATCTGTGGTGTGACCGAAAAAGTAAGCTGTGCATAGAACATTCCCTTGCAATTAAACAGATCTGAAAATGTTTGCAATGAGGAGTTGGCAGTGGGTGATCTCCGTAATCTTAAACAAAAAGGTTGAGTGCTTAAAAAAGGTGTTTCAATTAAGTATAAGTTTTGGGGTGTGATTTTTACTTTTTATCGAAATTGTTTTCGGTTTGTTATTGACCTTTTTGTATGGATGGCAATTTTGAAGAAAAAAGGTGAAAATAATTTCAGACAAAAATTTATCATGGTGTCTATATCGTAAATTATTCTTCTTCATCCCATAAACTACTACTGCCCTGTCTACCAGACAACAAAACAATGTAGGGGTCTTGTTTTTTTAACTAAAGCGGGTGACTAACAAAAATGCAGGTACTTTTAAGAAAAGGCAATTATTACTGAATGTTGTATTTTCATTACAGTAACTCAGGCAAAATCCCTGATATATGTGTTTAAATTAAGATGATGACCTTGCATTTGTTATGAAGCTACAAACCTGGTACTTTCTCTTGAAATTTCATTATTCAATACAGTATATACAAAATTGAGGAGCATATCAGGTTTAGTGCTTCAATATAGTGCTTTGAATATTACATGATATAAAATAAAAATCTCTTACCTCTTTTGGTGTTTATGTGCCGCACAAAGAAAATCCATTGTTCAGTGCAGTATCTGAGTACATGTATCTGGGTGACATTCAGTCTGAAATAGAAAACGGGTGTTAATGTGTATGTTTGTAAAAATAAATTCTTAGACTATATGGCATAGGTAATTTCTACAGAAGTCAGTCATCTAAAATATTTTTAAATTAAAGGACAATTATATAAAATGGGAAACAAGTTAAAGTATAGTGATTATATGTATGTTGTGCTAAATTCCCCCAACCTTCCCTCTACCCTTTTTAAAAAAAAAAAAATACAAGAATGTAGAGAATCATATTTGAAGTCCACCTCGTTACAGCCACAGAACTCCGGAAGCTCTGGGCAGAAAGTAAATCACACTATTAGCATGTTGTAGATAGGAAAAAATGAAAATAGTTCAGCAAAGCTACTAGCTTCCTGACAATCAAATGGCACATTCTAATTTTCGTCTCTGCTGAAATGGAAAGGCAGAATTTATGGTCTGGGGAACGGGAGTTTGGACATTAAAATCTTCTTTCTGACATAACATAGGAAACACAAGAGTAGGTGGGTTTATTGTATACGAAAAGGTGGGGAGACGCATTCTTAGTGGATATAAATGCTTTATTGTGACAGGCTGTGCACAACGTTTTGGGGTTTCCCCCTTTCTCAGGTGCAACTACAGACTGCTCAAATTCGGAGTGGGCCGATTAGTTTTGCAGTTCTTGAGCCATTGTGTATTGTGATTGATATTTAGGAAGTTTTTCAATAGTACATGGGATTATGGCTGATTTTAACTTTACAACTTTTTTTAGAAAATCTGCTAAAAGTGCAAAAATCTATAATATGCGCAGTATATAATACTGCGCATATAAATAAAAAAAAATTACACCGTTACTTAGTTGAAGGTGTGTAGATTCCAAATATATATGCTTTAGGAATTTCTGAGTTACAGGAGTTTAAAAACCTGTGAACTATTTAAATGCATACTTAACTTTTTTTTTTTAAATGTTGTAGTCGGCTCCTTATGGCTGTTAATAAGAAAATAGGCCTGCATGAAAGTTCTGTACCAAGTCACCTGATCTCCCTGCAGGCTCCTCCTTCCTAACTTTCTGCTATGTGAAAGCAAAGATCCATCAATATACTGACATTCCCTATGCACTTAACAACAGGTACTGGAACTGTCAATTTTTTAGGAATTGCAAAGTGCAGGGAATGTCAGTACTGACCTAGTACAAATAGAAATTGCAAAGAGTTTATGCTGTTTTAGATACGTGTGTGGGGTTTAATGCGGCGGTGTGTGTGCTACTGCAGGGGGGGAGTTACCTGTAGCGAAAGGGAAGGGTCGACATGTCCCATCATTTTCCCAACCAATCAAACTGCAGTTTGGGTTGCCAGGTCAGGGTCAATTGTTCTTAGATCATTCATTTAATCAACTTGTTAGATAAAATGATTGACTGTTGATCGAAATTAAAATTGAACACAGAACCATACACCATTTTTGATTCTTTACTAAAGCGATTCCTTTTTAAATGCAATGCTTCCTTTTTAAATGCCATTTTTTATTAATGCGATTCCTTTATTAATGATCTTTCTAATGTGATTTTCTAAATGATTCTTTTCTAGGATTCCTTAATTAATGCGATTCTTTAATTAATGCGATTCCTTACAATGTGATTATAACTGACATTTCAACAAGTTTGCATGCTTTTTAATGCGATCGCACATAAATTCTCCGACCTGACGATCAAATTCAATCTATTCTACACGCGATATCGGTCACTTTTGGTTGATCTAATGCAAAAAACAGGAATTGTTTTTAAGGGTGATCTCTTTAAAGAATCGAAGTCACTCAACCATTGGAAGAAAAATCGTCTCATGTATGGCTAGCTTAAGGCTGTGTAACACCCACGCAATACTTTGCCCGATCTATTGACATTCAGTGTATCTGTCAATTAAGCCAAAAAAGTGCATGGCCTCACAACAGCCAAACCATTTATTCACCCAAATTGGATGGGTCGAAAACCACAGCCGATCATGCGTCCATCTATGCCTGCTTTTGCCGCAAACACAGTCCTTCATACTTCACCAGCCCACACTATAAAAACACATGTAGCATGACTGAGAATGAATACATGTCAATTGCAATCAGTGCATAGTTTGTCAACCCCGGTTGTATGATATAAAAAAAAAACCCATACTCTTCAAACTCACCTTTAATAAGGTACACTATTGAGAATCCATTGCACAGAGCTGCGCGAGATCAGATTCACTCATTATCCTTCCCTACAGCTCTGCACCAAGCGTTCTAAATGTAAAGCTTTGTACGCACGTGTGATCGCAGGACCAACTCGCAACGCATGATGTGGTGTACTGAATTGAATGCCTGCTTCGGCCAACTATCGTTTATGTATGGGAACTCGGTCAGGCCTCATATCAGTAACAAGGCCTGACCGAATGCCCATACTTAAAACGAGTTTGCGAAACCAATTTTTGGTACACCATTGTGCCAAGCAATCGCGCATGGTACAAACCTTAACTATAAAGGAATAATGATGGAGGGTATGAGCATCCAATTGCTAAGTCCTGACCAATTTTTCACCATATTAATATACTATCTTGGAGGGTAAGTACTTCCTTTATATGGGCAATACCAAAAATCAATATTAAGCGAATTACAATGTTCAATCATTGAATCAAAATGACCAACCCAGGTGGTTTTCATAAGAACAGTTGAAGGAATCTTTGTTTTCTGCTAAATTGATGGGGGAGAGGGGGACAAAGAGACATGTTGAGATGATAATTACAGTGAAATATTTTTCAGAGGTAGGGACTGTTTGTGTTAAAAAGGGAACTGTTGGTCTCCAAACAAGTTTGTTTTAAAGTAGGAAACTGGCCTTTCATTTAAAACCCAGCCACCTCTCTACGTGCTCCACAGCCCAAGATATACAGAAATGATGAACAGAAAGTTAAGGGTGGGAGGTGACATGGGACATTCCTAAGGCTTCTCCTGCACAGTGCCGCTGGCGAGCACACGCCTCAGACTACCTCAGTGTGTGAGGGAGACAGGAAGTCCCTCTCCTCTCTGCTGTGTGAAGGACCTGCAGCTGCAGAGAAGGTAAGGGAATCTACAGCCCTTCTCTCTCACTATGTGAAAACAGCTTTTCAGGCAGAGTGAGAAAGGCGGTTTCCACAGAGTTTTCGGGGAGGGGGGTGCCTGTGAGCGGGTGGGACTTAGGCACCTGCGAGTGGGGGGGGGCTTAGGCACCTGTGGGTGGGCGGGGCCACGTGGGGCTGTAGGGGAATGGGCCAAGGGGGGCCTGCAACTGGAGGGACCATGGGGTCCATGAGTGGAGGGACCAGGGGGGCTGCAAAGGGGAGGAGACGACACAGGGCAGATTGACTGACAGGTTTCAGAGCAGGAAGTGCAGGGGACCTGGTGATGCTGCTGCCGCCATATCACACACAAAAATGTAAATCTCTTCAAACTATGCAAAATAAACAATGGAAATAAATTGCAAAAAACTCTCAGGAGAGCAATTCCTATCAATTTACCTAAAGTCATTTTTGGACAATACAAGAATTGTGGAAGCACTCAATTAGGCTAATTTACAAACTAATTTAGTGGAAGTGCTACTGATCTGGTCACAACATTTTATACAAACATAGAAAAGATATCAATGCACATTCCTAGGCCCCATACAATATCATATTATCTGCTCAATGGCATACTTATAAACAAAGGGGTTTTAGTATACATTACTGTGATCCCATGATGAAAAGCCTTCCAACCACGTCAAGGTAACCCCAGTCTGGAGGTCCTAACGTCTAACCTTTTCAATTTCTTTTACTTCAATTACGATTAGCAAAACTTTTGCATTTCTCATTCTTACACACGGATCCATTTAACAGGCTCTCTCCCTTCTCTCCTGTGTAAGAATGAGAAATGCAAAAGTTTGCTAATCGTAATTAAAGTAAAAAATAAGAAATTGAAAAGGTTAGACGTTAGGACCTTCCAGAATGGGTTACCTTGACGTGGTTGGAAGGCTTTTCATTCATGTGATCACAGTAATGTATACTAAACCCCTTTGTTTATAAGTATGCCAGTGAGCAGATAATATGATATTGTATGGGGCCTAGGAATGTGCTTGATTATCTTTTCTATGTTTGTATAAATCATTTTTGGACCACAGTTCCTCTTTAAAGGCTGTTGCACAGACAGTATCAATAGGAATTAACCATCACATTACTGCTGCTGGGTATGCTGTCATGAAAACATTTTTAAAAATCCAGTTCCCAGTTAGTATAACCCATACAGAGCCCCCATGAGACATTCAATATATAAATCTACTATTCAGGGCTTGTTCACACTAGAACAGGGAGATTCATAACAAGATTCATAACAATTGTGCAATTTCCTTAGTGCAATTCAGCTATACAACACCAGATGTAAGCGAGATTACTCCTGGTATTGCATTGTGGGATTGTGTACAGGAAACTCTGGATTGCGATCTTTAAAGTCCCCATACAAAGCCACGTTAAGTTTCACGCTAAGACTTATTGCTAAATTTAACCAAAGGGGTTCTGGATCAGGTGCACTGTGCATTTCCAAAAAAAATTGGAAATGGCTGAAGACATGTATATAATATTATTATTATTGTAGATTTAATAGCGCCAACATCTTCTTGCATTAATATACATGAGGAAACATATGTTACATACAAGGGGATGCAAGCAAATACAAAGTGCAAATAATAAAAAGTGCAGGTCCAGCAGCATTCAGTGTGGTAAGTTACAGCATTACGTGGTACAATAGGAAGGAAGGCCCAGCCCAAAAGCGCTTACAGTTAGGGACATGGGGTGATGAAACATAAGGTGAAGCAGAGCAGTAGGCTGTAAACTAGGTTGTCAGGGGAGTATAACTAGCAGGTCAATGATCGGTCAGTTAGAGGGGTAGGAGTGTCCAGTTGTAACCTTGACTGAAGAGGTGAGTTTGAGGTTGTGTTTGAAGTATGATGAGTGATGGCTAAAGCGAGGAAGAGAGCTCCAGAGCAGAGGGGCAGCACAAGAAAAGTGATGAATACGAGTGCGGGAACAGGTGATTAGAGTGTATGAGAGAGAGAAGATTTAGAAGATTGGAGGTTATGCCTTGGGTAGTATCAGTTTATCAAATCAGAGATGTATGGGGGGGGGGTGTATTGGAGAGAGCCTTGTAGGATAAGTTTAACAACTTCAATTGGATCCTTTGTGTAATTGGAAGCCAGTGTGGAAGAAATTGACAGAAAGGGGCCAGCGTGTGAGAAAGGGGGAGAGAGGTGATTAAGCTGGCAGCAGAGTTAAGGATTGATTGAAGGGGAGAGTGTTACAGTATTCCGCCGAGAGGCGGAAGTGCATGGACTAGAATTATGGTAGCGTTCTATAAAAGGAAGGGACAAATGCATGAGATATTTTTGAGCTGCAACGGACATGAGTTAGAACTTTCCTTTTAACACCACATAATACCCTGTCTGAAAAAAAGGTTACTCCTAGGCATTGCATGTGAGGTGTTGGGAGATTGGTGTGTCATTGGATATAGTTTTTGGGAAGGAGTATTTTGAAGAGTATTTTGTTCTACAAAAAATGTAGAAGCTGTTCATAATACAGAGCAGTTAATTTTTTGCTGTAATAAAACTTGTATTGGTTCCAAGGGGTCAGTTTCTGGTCAGACCTTTGTGTCACCCATGCACAAGGCATAACATTTGATTAAGACATGTGGGAGATTGAATTTAGTTGTGTGTGTGGGTATGTGTGTGGAGGGGGTCTGTCAAGTGGGTTTGGGTAAGATTTAAACTTTGATCTTTTTCACTAATTTTTTAAGTCACCTGTAATGTGTGTTACCTGTAGGGTAAATCTTTCCTATTTCTGCTGGCTGGAAAATTCACCTTTATCTTTCTTGTTCCTTTCTTTCCCTTTCGACTATCCTAAACAGTGATGCAAAAACAATTTGGTTTTCACATGGCAATAAAAAGGGTAAAAAGCCCTGCTCAAGTTGCAGATAGCAGGCATTAACATGTTTTCATTGTGTTGTGTTTGCAATTGATTAAATATAGCCATTACTTTTGCACACATGTTAAAACTTAAAACATATAGAAAGGTATAAAATGGTGTTTTACTTGAAATAGCAGTATAGTATTTGAGTTGGATAAAGACATACGTCCATCCATTCCAATCCATCTAGCAATATCCCCAATTCCTGCCTAACTGTTGATCCAGAGGAAGGCAAAAAAAACTGTCCAAAGAACCTGCCATCACAAAGTCTACTGGAAGACAATTCCATAGCTTTATCATTCTTACAGTGAAAAAACCCTTTCCGAACTTGAAGTCTAAACCTTTTCTTCAAGTCTTAAGGGATGTCCCAGTGTCCTCTGACATGTCTATTGGCGAACAATGCCCCAGTTTAATGTATGGCCCGTTTCTAACGGCACTGCTTGCTACCTTTAACTTTGTATCACCAAAGCTCCAACAGGGATTCACTTAAAAATCTTGTGCTACTTATACTATAAATGGCTCGGTGTTAAGTCCAAAATGCAAACTTAAAGAGTAGGTTTTACTTCTGGTCTTCAATCACTGCTTTAAAGGAATAGGAATAGTTACTTTTTGTGTGAACTATTCCTTTAAAGGGCATGTCCACCCCCAAAACTCAAATTTAACCCATACTGGCCCCACTCTGTAGTGCACAAAAATCCTTACCTTACATCCCAGCTCTTTATGGTTGCCATGCTGTGCCCCTTCAAAGCCAGGAAAATTGTAGGTGTAGAAGCTCCCAGTGACTCATCCTGCGCTTGTCTCTGCCTCAACCTCGACAAGGTTGAGGCATGCGCAGGAGTGTCCTCCCCCCTCCCGTTATCTTCTCCCTCCCCTAGTGTAAATTCCCCATGATATATTATACATATTGATCCCCCAGCCCCAACCGCGTAACAGATTTCAAGAAGAAAGTGTCCCGATAGTTACTTACTTCCCTCCATCCTCCGGCTTCGAGCAGCCGGCAGCCGCGTCCCGATTGGCTGCCTCTTGCATTTCGTGCAAGCAGAGGAACTGGAGAGTGCCACGGAGGATAGAGGAAGGTAAGTACAATATCGGGATTATTATGGAGGTTTGGGCTGGGGGATCATATGTATAACATATTAAAGTTAAAAAAAAGGGGTGGACATGCCCTTTAATAAACAGACTAAATAGAAATCGCCCTAACACAGAATTTTGTAAAACACACAATCACTTTAGTCCATATTAATGAAGCCCCATTAACTACTCTCTGAATCCTATTCACAAATTAATTTTCTGTCCATGTACAAAGTGCCGCCCCCAGACCAACAGACCTAGCTTATAAATTAGTCGACTATGGGGGACTGTATCAAAAGCCTTTGCAAAATCCAAGTATACTACATCCAATGCTATGCCAGAGTCTACATATCTACTCACTTCCTCATAAAAAAGTCAAGCAAGTTAGTTTGACAAGATCTATTCCTCCTAAATCATGCTGGTTACTTCTTAGGTCAGTCCTTGACCACACTCTAGAATAAGTTCCCTTATTAAACTTTCCAGCATCTTCCCCACCACTGAAGTTAAACTTACAGGCCTGGAATAATGGCTGTGAACGACTACGCTTTTTGAATATTGGAATAACATCAGTTTTTTTTCAATCTAGAGGCACACATCCGTACATGAGTGAACTCTCAAAATTAAGAAATAATGGCCTAGATAAAACAGAAACTTAGCTCCCTAAGGACCCGAGGGTGTATTTTATCCGTCCAGGAGATTTATCAAAGGAGAAGTTCACTGTAAAATCAAGTTATGTTCATTTGGGAGCCGCAGCTTTAAAATACTTTTGGCGTATTTTTTTTACCTATGCAGCTTTCAAATGAACATAACGTGATTTTACAGTGCACTTATCCTTTAACCCTTTCCCTGCCACAGATCGTATATTCAGATCTGTGCAGTGAATACTCAAACTGCCACAGATCGTGAATATACGATTCTGTGGCTTTAAGTGGCCCCCAAAAAATTGCAGCCTGTAGGGGCGATCGGGGGGCAGTATTCAACTGCCCCCTAGCCCCTCGATCCCCCTCGGTTGTGTCCAAATCTGAGGGGGGGATCGGAAGATATCCCTACCTGCAGCCGGTCCCACGTGGAGAAGGAGAGGAGGAAATCTTCCGGAAAGGGACCCCGGTGACATCACTGAGCTTCCTGCTTCACCGGGTCTTCCCTTAGAGATGTAAGATGCTGCCCCTGGTGTGGTCTAGTGGAGGTACTGCAGCATGATCTCTATTTAGATCATGCTGCAGTACCTGTATAGCACAAGTTGTCATGCTGACCGCTTTGCTTACATTTGTGAATGGAACTCAAAGTTCCATTCACAAATAGGATTTTTTCTAAGTCTTTGCTACTTAGCGAAGACTTAGAAAAAAAAATGGGCACAAAGATCAAAATTTGGTGATCACTTCTGATCACCAAATTATTGATCTTTGCAATAAATGAAAAATCACTTCCTGGAAATGATTTCCGGGAGTGATTTTTCCGATCGGTTTTCGAATTGGAAAACGGGAATTTATGCCGTATTCCAAGTTCGTTATCATTCCCAAGATGATTTGGTGATCATCTTTGGGAATGATCCCCAAAAAAAAGGGGAACGCACACAAAAAAAATCTTAAAGTGATATACACACCTTTTTTTTTTTTTTACCCTAAAACTATAAATTAGCAAAAAAATGGTCTTCTCCAAGCTTCCCAATGTCCCCGGTGATATCGCTCAAGTAAACGCGGATCATTTATTTCAAGGGAAACTAAGCCTATTTTAGTAGGAAATTTTGCAGAGGTACCAAAAAAAAAGACCGGATTGAATTTTAGGATCAGTAAAGTGTGCAAAAACTTGTGGGACTCTCCGTACTAACTGGTTTTCACTAAAATACCACTAAAAGAGGGAGTGGGGATAGGGGTGGGGGTGGGTTGTGGCTTTTTTAATTTTTTCTTGTAATTGCAATTGCGCATGGATCCCATTTTAGCTAGTTGGTGCCCCGTCTCTGTTTGCACCCACCCATATGGCATACCATTTGATTCAGCAGGAATGTGGAGATTGCCATTTAGTGGGTTTTTTTACTTGCCGAGTGGGTTTAGGTAGGATTTCAACCATTGAGTCCTCTTATTTTATTTTTCACAAAATCTCCTAAAAGCACGGAGTTCTATGATAAACAGCGTCTGGAATTCTTCATATATATATGAAAGCATGACACCATCACGAAGCTGAAGGTGTGTAGCTTCCAAAAATTATAGTTTGTGGGGGGTATTTCCAAGTTGATTAGGATGTTTAAATACAAGAACACTTTGACTTTTTTCTGTACTTGGACTTGTGCATGTCCCATTTGAGCTAGTTGGTGGCCATGTCTCTGTGTGCACCCACGCATATGGCATACCGTTTGATTCAGGACATGTGAGAGATTGCCATTTTTTACTTGTCAAGTGGGTTTAGGTAGGATTTCAACCTTGAATCACCTTATTATATTTTTTTACAAAATCTCCAAAAGCACAGAGTTCTATTGAGTACTGTGTCTGGAACTCTTCATGTATAATGAAAGCATGGCACCGTAACGTAGCTGAAGGTGTGTAGATTCCAAAAATATATAGTTTGTGTGTGGTATTTCTAAGTTTCAGAGCCGTTTCCTTTGAAAAAGAGTAAGACTGTTAAAATTACAGAGCACTTTGATTTCTTTCTTGTAATTACACTTGTGCATGCGCATTTGAGCTAGTTGGTGGCCCCGTCTGTGTGCACCCACACATATGGCATACCATTTGATGCAGGATATGTGGGAGATTGACATTTAGTGGGTTTTTTGCTTGTCAAAAGGGTTTAGGTAGGATTTCAACCCTTGAATCATCTTTTTTATTTTTCACAAAACCTCCTAAAAACACAGTTCTTTGGATCACGGGTCTGGAATTTTCATGTATGTATGAAAGATAGCACCGTAATGTAGCTGAAGTTGTGTAGATTCCAAAAATATATAGTTTGTGGGGGAAGTTCCATGTTTCGGGACGTTTCCTTAGAAAAAGTGTAGGCTGTTCAAATACAAGAGCACTTTGATTTTTTTGTAATTGCATTTGTCAGCGTCCCATTTGAGCTAGTTGGTGGCCACGTCTCTGTGTGCATCCACACATAGGGCATACCGTTTGATTAGAACATGTGGGAGATTGATATTTAGTGGGGGGGTTATTTGTGGGGGGCATTTCAAGTTTGGGGCTGTTTGAAATTACAGAGCACTTTGATTTTTTTCTTGTAATTACACTTGTGCATGCGTCATTTGAGCCAGTTGGTGGCCACGTCCCTGTGTAATCCATGCTATGGCATACCGTTTGATTAAGGGCATTTGGAAGATTGATAATTGACAAGTTTTTTTTACATGATATGGAAATTTGCCATGATTTTTAACTTGAATTGTATTTTAATAAATTTTTCCTGAAAATCTGGTAAAAAAGCGAAATTTTACATCAAACTGCGCCCACACCATTGGTGGTATGCATAAAGGAATCACACCATTGTGTAGCTGAAGGTGTGTAGATTCCAAGAATATAGTTTGGGGGGTATTTCTAATAAGGGGTGTTTAGTCTGACAAATCTGAAAAGTGCTGTAATTGGGCCATTGTTCATTGGTCCACTTTGTGGCTATTTGATTCCAGGTTTGCGTGTGTAACCATACATAGGGCAACCGTTGATTCAGGACATTTAGGAGATTGATATTTGGTAACTTTTTTTTTACATTACTTGGAGTTTGGCATGATTTCTACCTTTTGAGAGTGTTTTTTTCAAATTTTTTAGAAAATCTGCTAAAACTGCGAACTTCTACGAAGAACTGCGCCCACACACATTGATGGTACAAATGAACAAACTACAGAATTTCGTAGATAAAGGTGTGTTGATTCGAGAAATATTGGTTTGTGGGGGTTGTTGTGGGGAAAAATTGCAGATGTTCAAATCAGATTTGGTGAATATTTTGCTGTTTCTGAGCAATTGTGCATTTTCACTTTGTGGCTTTTGGCTTCCACGTCCGCGTGTGTAACCACACATATGGCATACCGTTTGATTCAGGACATTTGGGAGATTGATATTAGGAACTTTTTTTTTTAGTTCCATGAGGTTTTGGCATGATTTCTACCTTTTGAAGTTGTTTTTTGTTCATTTTTCAGACAAATGTGAACTTATACCATCAATGGCGTGGGCGCAATTCTTCGTAGGAATGAACAAACTACAGTGTTACATAGCTGAAGGTGTCTATATTTCAGAAATATATAGTTTGTGGGGGTTATTTCTAAGTTACGGGGGTGTTTTGTTGAAAAAACTGCAGACTGTCCATATATCTGATGTGGCTAAAATTTTTGCCGTTTCTGAGCCATCGTGCATTGTCTCACTTGTGGCTTTTCACTTCCACGTCCGCGTGTGTAACCACACATATGGCATACCGTTGATTCAGGAATTGGGGAGATGATATTTGGTAACTTTTTTTTACATTCCATGGGGTTTTGGCATGATTTCTACCTTTTTGAATGTTGTTGATGTTCATTTTTTGTTGAAAATCTGGTAAAAGTGCAAACTTCTACGAAGAAAATGCGCCCACACCATTGATGGTATGAATGAACGAACGACAGCGTCACATAGCTGAAGGTGTGTAGATTTCAGGAATATATAGTTGTGGGGGGTGATTTCTGAGTTGGGGGGGTTGTGTTTGGGGAAAAACTGCAGACTCTTCAAATACAAAACTGGCTAATTTTTTTTTTGCTGAACTAAATATCAATCTCCCACATGTTCTGAATCAAACGGTATGCCCTATGTGTGGATGCACACAGAGACGTGGCCACCAACTAGCTCAAATGGGACGCATGCACAAATGCAATTACAAGAAAAAATCAAAGTGCTCTGTAATTTGAACAGCCTACACTTTTTCTAAGGAAACAGTCCCGAAACATGGAAATTCTCCCCACAAACTATATATTTTTGGAATCTACACACCCTACATTACGGTGCTATGCTTTCATACATACATGAAGAATTCCAGACCCAGTGATCCAAAGAACTGTGTTTTTAGGAGGTTTGTGAAAAATAAATAAGATGATTCAAGGGTTGAAATCCTACCTAAACCCTTTTGACAAGCAAAACCACTAAATGTCAATCTCCCACATATCCTGCATCAAATGGTATGCCATATGTGTGGGTGCACACAGACGGGGCCACCAACTAGCTCAAATGGGACGCATGCACAAGTGTAATTACAAGAAAGAAATCAAAGTGCTCTGTAATTTTAACAGTCTTACTCTTTTTCAAAGGAAACGGCTCTGAAACTTAGAAATACCACACACAAACTATATATTTTTGGAATCTACACACCTTCAGCTACGTTACGGTGCCATGCTTTCATATATACATGAAGAGTTCCAGACACAGTACTCCATAGAACTCTGTGCTTTTTAGGAGATTTTGTAAAAAAATATAATAAGGTGATTCAAAGGTTGAAATCCTACCTAAACCCACTTGACAAGTAAAAAAATGGCAATCTCTCACATGTCCTGAATCAAACGGTATGCCATATGCGTGGGTGCACACAGAGACATGGCCACCAACTAGCTCAAATGGGACACATGCACAAGTCCAAGTACAAGAAAAAAGTCAAAGTGTTCTGTAATTTGAACATCCTAATCAACTTGGAAATACCCCCCACAAACTATATATTTTTGGAAGCTACACACCTTCAGCTTCGTGATGGTGTCATGCTTTCATATATATATGAAGAATTCCAGACGCTGTTATTCATAGAACTCCGTGCTTTTAGGAGATTTTGTGAAAAAATAAAATAAGAGGACTCAATGGTTGAAATCCTACCTAAACCCACTCGGCAAGTAAAAAAACCCACTAAATGGCAATCTCCCACATGTCCTGAATCAAATGGTATGCCATATGGGTGGGTGCAAACAGAGACGGGGCCACCAACTAGCTAAAATGGGATCCATGCGCAATTGCAATTACAAGAAAAAATTAAAAAAGCCACAACCCACCCCCCACCCCTATCCCCACTCCCTCTTTTAGTGGTATTTTAGTGAAAACCAGTTAGTACGGAGAGTCCCACAAGTTTTTGCACACTTTACTGATCCTAAAAATTCAATCCGGTCTTTTTTTTGGTACCTCTGCAAAATTCCTACTAAAATAGGCTTAGTTTCCCTTGAAATAAATGATCCGCGTCTTGAGCGATATCACGGGGACATTGGGAAGCTTGGAGAAGACCATTTTTTTGCTAATTTATAGTTTTAGGGTAAAAAAAAAAAAAAGGTGTGATATCACTTTAAGATTTTTTTTGTGTGCTTTCCTTTTTTTGGGGATCATTCCCAAAGATGATCACCAAATCATCTTTGGGAAGATAACAACTTGGAATACGGGCATAAATTCCCGTTTCCAATTCGAAAACCGATCGGAAAAATCACTTCCCGGAAATCATTTTCCAGGAAGTGATTTTTCATTTATTGGCAAAGATCCATAATTTGGTGATCAGAAGTGATCACCAAATTTATTCTTTGTGCCCATTTTTTTTTCTAAGTCTTCGCTAAGTAGCAAAGACTTAGAAAAAATCCTATTTGTGAATGGAACTTTGAGTTCCATTCACAAATGTATAGCAAAGCTGTCAGCATGACAACTTGTGCTATACAGGTACTGCAGCATGATCTAAATAGAGATCATGCTGCAGTACCTCCACTAGACCACCAGGGGCAGCATCTTACATCTCTAAGGGAAGACCCCGGTGAAGCAGGAAGCTCAGTGATGTCACCGGGGTCTCCCTTTCCGGAAAGAAGATTTCCTCCTCTCCTTCTCCACGTGGGACCGGCTGCAGGTAGGGATATCTTCCGATCCCCCCCTCAGATTTGGACACAACCGAGGGGGGATCGAGGGGGCTAGGGGGGCAGTTGAATACTGCCCCCCGATCGCCCCTAGCAGGCTGCAATTTTTTGGGGGGCCACTTAAAGCCACAGATCGTATATTCACGATCTGTGGCAGTTTGAGTATTCACTGCACAGATCGTGAATATACGATCTGTGGCAGGGAAAGGGTTAAAGGATAAGTGCACTGTAAAATCACGTTATGTTCATTTGAAAGCTGCATAGGTAAAAAAAATACGCCAAAAGTATTTTTAAAGCTGCGGCTCCCAAATGAACATAACTTGATTTTACAGTGAACTTCTCCTTTGATAAATCTCCTGGACCGGATAAAATACACCCTCGGGTCCTTAGGGAGCTAAGTTCTGTTTTATCTAGGCCATTATTTCTTAATTTTGGAGATTCACTCATGTACGGATGTGTGCCTCTAGATTGGAAAAAAAACTGATGTTATTCCAATATTCAAAAAGCGTAGTCGTTCACAGCCAGGTAATTCCAGGCCTGTAAGTTTAACTTCAGTGGTGGGGAAGATGCTGGAAAGTTTAATAAGGGAACATATTCTAGAGTGTGTGTCAAGGACTGACCTAAGAAGTAACCAGCATGGATTTAGGAGGAATAGATCTTGTCAAACTAACTTGCTTGACTTTTTTATGAGGAAGTGAGTAGATATGTAGACTCTGGCATAGCAGTGGATGTAGTATACTTGGATTTTGCAAAGGCTTTTGATACAGTCCCCCATAGTCGACTAATGTATAAGCTAAGGTCTGTTGGTCTGGGGCGGCACATTTGTACATGGACAGAAAATTAATTTGTGAATAGGATTCAGAGAGTAGTTAATGGGGCTTCATTAATATGGACTAAAGTGATATGTGTGTTGTTACAAAATTCTGTGTTAGGGCGACTTCTATTTAGTCTGTTTATTAAAGGGCATGTCCACCCCTTTTTTTTAACTTTTAATATGTTATACATATTGATCCCCCAGCCCAAACCTCCATAATAATCCCGATATGTACTTACCTTCCCTCTATCCTCCGTGGCACTCTCCAGTTCCTCTGCTTGCACGGAAATGCAAGAGGCAGCCAATCAGGGACGCGGCTGCCGGCTGCTCAGAACGCCGGAGGATGGAGGGAAGTAAGTAACTATCGGGACACTTTCTTTGAAATCTGTTACGGCGGTTGGGGCTGGGGGATCAATATGTATAATATATCATGGGGAATTTACACTAGGGGGAGGGAGAAGATAACGGGAGGGGGGGAGGACACTCCTGCGCATGCCTCAACCTTGTCGAGGTTGAGGCAGAGACAAGCGCAGGATGAGTCACTGGGAGCTTCTACACTACAATTTTCCTGGCTTTGAAGGGGCACAGCATGGCAACCATAAAGAGCTGGGATGTAAGGTAAGGATTTTTGTGCACTACAGAGTGGGGCCAGTATGGGGTTAAATTTGAGTTTTGGGGGTGGACATGCCCTTTAAAGGAATAGTTCACACAAAAAGTAACTATTCCTATTCCTTTAAAGCAGTGATTGAAGACCAGAAGGTAAAAGACCTACTCTTTAAGGTTATGCATTTTGGACTTAACACCGAGCCATTTATAGTATAAGTAGCACAAAGATTTTTAAGTGAATCCCTGTTGGAGCTTTGGTGGATAACAAAGTTAAAGGTAGCAAGCAGTGCCAGGTAGAAACGGGCCATACAGTAAACTGGGGCATTGTTCGCCAATAGAGCATGTCAGAGGACACGTGGACATCCCTTAAGACTTGAAGAAAAAAGGTTTAGACTTCAAGTTCGGAAAGGGTTTTTCACTGTAAGAATGATAAAGCTATGGAATTGTCTTCCAGTAGACTTTGTGATGGCAGGTTCTTTGGACAGTTTTTTTTGCCTTCCTCTGGATCAACAGTTAGGCAGGAATTGGGGATATTGCTAGATGGATTGGAATGGATGGACGTATGTCTTTATCCAACCTCAAATACTATACTGCTATTTCAAGTAAAACACCATTTTATACCTTTCTATATGTTTTAAAGTTTTAACATGTGTGCAAAAAGTAATGGCTATATTTAATCAATTGCAAACACAACACAATGAAAACATGTTAATTGCCTGCTATCTGCACAGATTGAGCATGGCTTTTTACCCTTTTTATTGCCATGTAGAAAACCAAATTTGTTTTGCATCACTGTTTAGGATAGTCGAAAGGGAAAGAAAGGAACAAGAAAAGATAAAGGTGAATTTTCCAGCCAGCAGAAATAGGAAAGATTTATCCCTACAGGTAACACACATTACAGGTGACTTAGAAAAAATTAGTGAAAAAGATCAAAGTTTAAAATCTTACCCAAACCCACTTGACAGCCCCCTCCACACACATACACACACACACACTAAATATCAATCTCCCACATGTCTTAAATCAAATGGTATGCCTTGTGCATGGGTGTACACAAAGGTCTGACCAGAAACTGACCCCAATTGGAACCAATACAAGTTTTATTACAGCAAAAAATTAAACTGCTCTGTATTATGAACAGCTTCTACATTTTTATGTAGAACAAAATACTCTTCAAAAATACTCCTTCCCCAAAAACTATATCCAATGACACACCAATCTCCCCAACACCTCACATGCAATGCCTAGGAGTAACCTTTTTTTCAGACAGGGTATTAATGTGGTGTTAAAAGGAAAGTTCTAACTCATGTCCGTTGCAGCTCAAAAATATCTCATGCATTTGTCCCTTCCTTTTATAGAACGCTACCATAATTCTAGTCCATGCACTTATCGCCTCTCGGCTGGAATACTGTAACACTCTCCCCTTCAATCAATCCTTAACTCTGCTGCCAGGCTTAATCACCTCTCTTCCCCTTTCTCACACGCTGCCCCTTTCTGTCAATTTCTCCACTGGCTTCCCATTACACAAAGGATCCAATTGAAGTTGTTAAACTTATCCTACAAGGCTCTCTCCAATACAGCCCCCCCCCCCTACATCTCTGATTTGATAAACTGATACTACCCAAGGCATAACCTCCAATCTTCTAATCATCTTCTCCTCTCATACACTCTAATCACCTGTTCCCGCACTCGTATTCATCACTTTTCTTGTGCTGCCCCTCTGCTCTGGAGCTCTCTTCCTCGCTTTAGCCATCACTTCATATCTTCAAACACAACCTCAAAACTCACCTCTTCAGTCAAGGTTACAATCTGGACACTCCTACCCCTCTAACTGACCGATCATTGACCTGCTAGTTATACTCCCCTGACAACCTAGTTACAGCCTACTGATCTGCTTCACCTTATGTTTCATCCCCATGTCCTCTAGACTGTAAGCGCTTTTGGGCTGGGCCTTCCTTCCTATTGTACCACAGTAATGCTGTAACTTACCACACTGAATGCTGCTGGACCTGCACTTTTTATTATTTGCACTTTGTATTTGCTTGCATTACCCTTGTATGTAACATATGTTTTCCTCATGTATATTAATGCAAGAAGATGTTGGCGCTATATAAATCTACAATAATAATAATATTATATACATGTCTTCAGCCATTTCCAAATGTTTTTGGAAATGGCACAGTGCACCTGATCCAGAACCCCTTTGGTTAAATTTAGCAATAAGTCTTAGCGTGAAACTTAACGTGGCTTTGTATGGGGACTTTAAAGGATCGCAATCCAGAGTTTCCTGTACACAATCCCACAATGCAATACCAGGAGTAATCTCGCTTACATCTGGTGTTGTATAGCTGAATTGCACTAAGGTAAATTGCACAATTGTTATGAATCTTGTTATTGAATCTCCCTGTTTCTAGTGTGAACAAGCCCTGAATAGTAGATTTATATATTGAATGTCTCTATGGGGGCTCTGTATGGGTTATACTAAAACTGGGAACTGGATTTTTAAAAATGTTTTCATGACAGCATACCCAGCAGCAGTAAATGTGATGGTTAATTCCTATTGATACTGTCTGTGCAACAGCCTTTAAAGAGGAACTGTGGTCCAAAAATGACTTTATACAAACATAGAAAAGATAATCAATGCACATTCCTAGGCCCCATACATAGTCCTATTATCTGCACACTGGCATACTTTATAAACAAAGGGGTTTTAGTATACATTACTGTGATCACATGAATGAAAAGCCTTCCAACCACGTCAAGGTAACCCCAGTCTGGAAGGTCCTAACGTCTAACCTTTTCAATTTCTTTTACTTTAATTACGATTAGCAAACTTTTGCATTTCTCATTCTTACACAGGGAGAGAAGGGAGAGAGCCTGTTAAATGGATCCAGTGTGTAAGAATGAGAAATGCAAAAGTTTGCTAATCGTAATTGAAGTAAAAGAAATTGAAAAGGTTAGACGTTAGGACCTTCCAGACTGGGATTTGTATGTGGGGGAGACCAAACAGCAACTGCATCAACGTATGGCCCAGCACAGAAGAGCCAATTCCTCGGGTCAGGTCTCAGCCGTGTACCTGCATCTTAAGGATAAAGGGCATACCTTTGAAGATTGTAATGTTAACATATTGGCAAAGGAACATGACTGGTTCAAGACAGGTGTTAAGGAGGCCATTTATGTGAAAATAAAGAAGCCAAGCCTAAATAGAGGTGGGGGGGTTCAACAGCAACTGTTTGCCATGTACAATGCTGTTTTGACATCTTACTCTGGGCGTTCCTATAACACCTCTTAGCTACTATCCAATCACGCCATTAACACCTGGCTGTGATATGCTAATTGGGATTTTCCAGGGTACATAATTGCCAAAGATTCTTGTACAAGTCATTCTGATTTGAGAAAGCCAGTCGGATGACTATCGAAACGTCTTCAAGAACCAAACTTCAAGTCCAGTTGATCTAATTGAATACAACAGATATACCATGACCTGGATGAATGAGAACCTTCACAAGCATATTTGTGTTTGTTTTGCTGAAACTAACAGAAAGAAATTTGCTGGATTTTACCTGATTGTGATTTCTTCTTCAGTTTGTTAACTATAATTTTGTATATTTTTTCCTCTAGAGGGGGATTATATGGAGATCCAAGGGCTTCAACCAAGGTCACATTGGAAATGTGAAGATAATGTTCTTTATTCCAGTTTTGAGATGCATAATTTAGGAAATGTAAATGAACCTAATCAATGGTCTTTGTTACAACTGCCTAGATTGGGGATTAGAAGTGTCGGTAGTTACAAAAGTGATCGACGACATACCTGTCTGGAATGTGGAAAAACCTTTTTTCGAAGTTCTCACCTTAAGTCCCATCAGAAAATGCATACAGGTGAGAAGCCATACGCGTGTGTTGAATGTGGGGCAAAATTTGCAGAGAAATCTACTCTTGTTAAACACAAAAGAACTCACTCAGGAGAAAAACCATATATCTGCCTTGTATGTAATAAAGCATTTTCACAGAACTCCCATCTCTGTATGCACCAGAGAACTCACATTGCAAAAGAAACATGTTCTGAGTGTGGAGCTATTATAGTCAATGGCAATCCTTACTCACAAACCCATAGTTCCCAACTGAAGAAGGAATGTTCTCAATGCAACAAGCGTTTTATAGCTAAAAGTTTTAAAGTTATTGGCAACCGAATCAATCAAAAAAGGGAGAAAATTTACAAGTGTACTCAGTGTGATAAAAGCTTTACTCGTAGTGCTAACCTTGTTGTACACTATAGAACACACACTGGGGAGAAACCATATATATGTTCTTATTGTGGGAAAACATTTACAGACCGATCAAACCATGTTAGTCATCTAAGAACTCACACCGGAGAAAAACCTTATTCATGCATTGAGTGCGGAAAAAAATTCCCATATCGTTCAGCATTAGTTATACATAAGAGGACACACACCGGTGAAAAACCATTTGTTTGCAACGAATGTGGAAAGAGCTTTTTCTGCAACTCTCGTTTGGTCTTGCACATAAAAGGTCACACGGGAGACCGACCTTTTGGATGTGATGAATGTGGGAAAAGTTTTTCTTGTAGCTCAACACTTGTTAAACACCAAACTATACATACTGGCGAGAGGCCCTATGCATGCCGAGAATGTGGAAAAACCTTCATACGTAGGTCACATCTGATTATACACCAACGGACTCACACAGGAGAGAAACCGTATAAATGTGATGATTGTGGAAAAGATTTTACAGATAAATCTAACCTTTCAAGCCACCAACGAACTCACAAGGGAGAGAAACAATATGAATGCAAAGAATGTGGCAGAAAATTTACCCAGAGCTCAACATTATTAAAACACCAACTAATCCACACAGGAGAAAAACCATTTGCCTGCCCTGAATGTGGCAAACTGTTCAGTCGTAGTTCAAACCTTATGATCCATATGAGAATGCACACAGGAGAACGTCCATATTCCTGTCCTGTGTGTCAAAGGAGTTTTTCCCATCGTTCACATCTTATAAAACACCAAAGAATTCACAATGACACCTCAAATACAAAAGACATGAATGAGTGATCCGTGTTGTAAATCATAGAAAGGTTTCTATGAAAGACCTTATAATATTTCTAACTAAGTGAATATGCGATGTTAAATTCATAACTAGAATAAATAAAAAATATTTATAACAACAGTTTTTTTCTAAAGCTCCTGTAATTAAAAGTCCCTGTCTTCTATAAAAAATGAAATGCTATTTTATAGTGGTCCGGTGTCATACAGAAAATAGTAAGAAATGAATAAATAATAAACAATAGGAGTCAGTAGAAGTAAGATAGATATGTTAATGATAATTGCGATATCAAATGTTAGGTGGGCCCCAACAGTCCAGTGTTCAACTTACTCGTCTTTGAGTTTTTTTATGTTATTTCATAGTTTAGAACTTTTTTAAATAAGAACAGTGTTATTTAATAAAAGTTCTTATTGTTAAAAATGAAGCTAATTTTGCCCCAACCAATCAGATGTTAGCTTTCAATTGTTAAACAATAGCTGATTGGTTGGGGTAAAATTAGCAATATTTTTAACAATAAGAACTTTTATTGAATATCCCTGGAAGTATCTTAACAGTAGTTGGAATTTTTTTTCTTTAGAAAAGTTTTAGGAAGAGACAGTGAGTTACCAGAGAGAAAAGAAAGAGAGATTGTATGTAAGTTAAAGAAGTATGAATTAACTTGTAGAGGAAATATAACAGGTTATTTAGAGGGCCAAGTATGATGTACTAGAATCAAAAATATACCTAAGAAAGGGGAATTCTTTTAGGAAGTAAAATGCTCACCTCCAATATGACATTTCTCCTAAAGTTAGCCACTTTCCCACCCAACTTCCTCCCAATGAAAGAACCTTCCAACCACGAACCCAGGGACATATTTATAAAGGTGCAGTATCAGCGCACCACGACTTAACGATCGTTGCCTTGTTCATAAATAAATGATCGTGGATGCAAATCTACATTTGCGGTTGTAAATTTACAATCGTTGGTGAACAATTATGATCGGCTTTAGAACACCATTGCAATATTTTGCTACCGCTTGATATTGTACAAACGTGGCCATACATTTACAGTACTTGCACATAATGTACAGTTTCTGATACTGTGGGTTAATAAATATGGTCTGAAACATATCATGTATGAGCTACATGGAATAAAAACATAGAGAAGATAATCAATGCACATTCCTAGGCCCCATACAATACCATATTATCTGCACACTGGCATACATTATAAACAAAGGGGTTTTAGTATACATTACTGTGATCACATGAATGAAAAGCCTTCCAACCACGTATACCATGTATACTAAAACCCCTTTGTTTATAAAGTATGTCAGTGTGCAGATAATATGATATTGTATGAGGCCTAGGAATGTGCATTGATTATCTTCTCTATGTTAGTATAAATGTTTGACCAGATCAGTAGCACTTCCACTAAATGTAGTTGTAAATTAGCCTAATTGGAGTGCTTCCACAATTCTTGTATTGTCTACATGGAATAAAGTTATCATTAGCAGTTACTCTGCCTGCTGCCTGTTTATTACCTCATTCATTATATTTAGATTGAACCATCCATATACCATATGTATCACAGATGGGTTTGTAACTTTTTTGTGATTATGCATTGGACATGTACCAAGACTAAAACAAAGAAGTTGAGAGCATTATTTATTAGGGAACATTTCCCTGGAGCTATAATGTTCTAGAGCACTTAATTTGGTTTGTTTTCATGAAACCAATAAAATTGGGGGGGGGGAAAATGTTAAATGAAAAAATACAAATATTTTGGTTGTTCTTAGCTCATGCTAACAAAATGCATTTAAAATAAAAACATGTCTGAACTTGAGCCCTCTTTACTTGGAGATCAGAAGGTCTGTATGGCGACTTTTTCTTAGACAATAAAGATGGATGCACCACAAAAAGCAAATGGACAAATATGGGTAAAATTAAAACAATTTATGGACAAAATGACTTTGGTTGTAGTATGAATTTGGGAATATGGATAAGCAAAGGTCTCCCCCAAACATCCACAGTGTTAATAATTAAATCCAACTATATTATTTAAAACAAACTACAAAAGACAGAATTTTAATATTATTTTTTATTCATAGTGCATGGTAATATATAAATAAATATGGTACATTTCAAGTTTTATATTTCAAAGTATAAAAATATATTCTGCCGCCCTTTCAATTGAGATGGAAAAAATATTTTTCAAGCATCAGAACCAGCTCCATTTAAAATGTCTTTGCAAGGTTTCATTGTATCAAGTTTACATCCATAAGGTTTGTTTATGTCATGGAGAACTAGCTTTTCTCTCTTATTGTCCATCTCCAGCACCATAATGGTGACCAAGAATGAGCTTCTCTCCAAGTCTTTATCCATAATATGGTCAAACACCTTTTACCTTGTAAAGTCTTTTGCTGCTTGAGGTTTGGAGGTTTGGATAAGCATTTCTCCAGTATTTGTTTGTTTTTCCGATATAAAAATCGTGCTTTTCTTTATTGACATCCACAGTCCTCGACGATCATGTCTTCATGGTGTTTTAAAACAATTTTATCCCCTTCATACATCAGCATGGATAAAGGACTCATCTTAACTGGGGCGCAGAATGGACACTCAACTTTTTCAGGGTCGAAGACGTTGACTAAACTCTAAAATAAAAACAGAGAAGCATTAGTGAATGTAATTAAAATATTTGTGCAGGAAATATTTGTTCAAGACAAATATGAAAAAAAGCAGTGTTAGGATCTCTATAGCTGAATGTGTATCACTTTAATAAAAGCAGTTTCAATAATGACAAATTATTACGTATGTTTTGTACTTTGAAGATATATGGCATTACAGTTGATATTGCAGACCTACAGTTGTAGGTCCTACCATATTTTTATTAAATTATACCAAAATTATTAATGGGTAAAAAAATATATAACATATATAACAAAATTATAATGTTATCTGGTGATGAAAATAAAAGTCTTACCTTAATATAGGCATAGTTTGTAGGTTTGAAGCTCTCGTTGAGTGGAGTTGGACAAGACCCTTCACATCTGTAAGCGTTGAATCTTTTAGGGTAAAGAATCTGATCTCCCCAACCAATCTTCTCAAAGTCGACAATCATATCTACCCTCCTGCATAGGGGCTTACCATAATCCGCATTTCTAGATTGGATATTACTTCTCATGATGGTGTGCTGGGAATGCCCATTCCTCCTTTGCCTTCTAGCACCTGTTGCTTTAAAAGCTGTGTCAGTATTGATGTACTTAGAAGATTCCGCTGTTTCAAGGAGGCTTGAAGAACCACTCATTTTGGTTGAGGGCTTATCCTTGGAAAAGACCACCAACACAACTCTTTCAGCTAGAGGACCATTACAGCTGGACTTCTGTACTTTCTGTGCCTTTAAGTAGTCATCATTTGTAAAAATCTCTCTTTGATAGATGTAGTACTGCAGCATGTCTGTAAGGTTAATTACTTTCCAAGAGGAGCCCTGTGTAAATGGGAAATCTGTGGTAACTGATCCGAGGAAGAGCTTCTCCAAATTTCCTTTAGAATGGTAGATATCCAATGTGATATTTTCAAACTGTTCAAATGAAGGCACATGAATTCTTAGTTCAGCTAGTGTCAACTCTAGGCTAACAGAGACAGAAGACATGTCAAAAGATAATGTCCACTGGTTACCTTCTTTGGCGCAATCTGTGAAAACAAAAACATTTAAAAATTACTATTACTGGGTTAAAATAAAAATGGTGTATCTTGATTGGCTAACTGAGACAATAACCGTAGCAAGCATTCAGAACACATTATTCAAGCTTTTTTTGCAATTATATATATATTCAAAATCCATAAATAATTAAGTAACAGTTTCCTTTGACTATAACCGGACATTTTTCAATCAATCTCTGATTAATCTGATCTTCTAATAAATGGGGACAAAATCGAACAATTATTCACTTACCTTTTGCAATCAAACTTAAAACAGTATCAGATTCCTGAAGGACAGAATCTCCCATAAAAGAATGATCTTTAGAACTTCCAGAAATTAGATTCTGGTACCACTGCATCATGTAAAGAGGATAGTTCATTCCATGTGAATGTCTTTTTCCATTAAGGATGGATGAAGCCTTCATTCCATGGTGAGATCCAAGTGGAAGTCTGTTCTCCTTTGAATGTAGAAGGGTGGGGATTCCATAACCCAAGGTAAACAAGGAAAAATAAATAATGGAACATATCCAAGCCATTTTAGAGATTTCCTTATAGCTCTCAAGATGTTTCTTCCTGAGTAACTCTCTGAGGAATGAAGTGAACTTCTGGGAATGTGCAGACCTTATATAGTAAAATGCTAAAATTTTCACACCTTGGTCCCTTTGATGTGATGCTTCTTAATACCCACAAAGGAAAGTGTTATTGTAGGTCAAGTTCAAGTGACAGGTTTTCTGCTATTATGTTAATAAGGTAATGACACCATGAAGAAAATCCTGTCATGTATCAAAAGTTAAAGCTGTCAAAATGAACAGCTAATACAAATGGCTTACCACTGCTATTATACTGGAAATGGGTCTCTTTATTGTCAGAATGGGCAGTTACTTCTTATAGAATTTGAGGTGATAAATAAGATTTGTAGGTGGATATATTTATGATTGTAGATTAGATAAAGTTAGAATGGGTAGATAGATAACTATAAAATTTAAATAATTTATTTAAAATAAAGATGATAAAGTTAGATAATATATACATTATTTAACAAATAGATGGATAGATGATACAGATTTACATAGATTATAAATACATTATATAATAAATATTTGATAGATACAGTAGATAGATATATAGACACAGATAGATATAGTTAGATAATATATAATGATACATATTTGACAATTAGATACAGTAGAAAGATATATAGACACAGATAGATAGTTAGATAATATATACATTATATTATAATAGACAATAGATAGATACATAGATATAGTTAAATAATATGTACATGATATAATAAATAGATGATAGAAACAGATGAGTATAGTTAGATATATATATTATGATATGGTAATAATACACAGATATAAATAGATAATATATACATAACATAATAAAAATAGATATAGATTATACATTATATAGTAATAGATACTATATACACTATATTATAATAGATTGATAGATACGTACAGAGATATAGTTAGATAATATGTACATGATATAATAATTCATTGGTAGATGATAGATAGACACAGAGATGAATACAGTTAAATAATATATGTAATAATAAATAGATAGACACAGATATAGATAATATATGCATTACATAATAAAAAAGATATAGATAGATTATACATTATATAATAATAGATACTATATACATTATATTATAATAGAAGATAGATTGATAGATACATACAGAGATAGATATAGTTAGATAATATGTACATGATATAATAAATTGATAGATGATAGACAGATGGATACAGTTAATATATATATTATATACGGTAAAAATAAATAGACAGATATAAACAGGTAATATATACATTACATCATAAATAGATATAGATAGATTATACATTATATAATAATGGATAGATAGACAGACAGATTAGCTAGGGAGACATACAGATACACAGATGACACGATATTTAGATTATACAATAGATATATAGGTATGATTTGATAAATAGATATAATAGATACAATTAGATTAATGGCAGACTTATAGACAGACAGGGGAAATAAACACTAGAGACTGGTTCATGTTTATGGACAGAAAGAGAGAATTTAATTTGTGATCACACAGTGCAAGAACCTGTAACAGTGCAGGAACATTTACTAGCCAAATGCACCATGGACTGGGGAATTAACAAAACAACCTGTCCCTGCATTAAACATTGATTTAAAGGGACCACTGAATGCTAAAAGAGCTCAGAAACCGGAACCTCAATATTTACAACTTTGTTGGAATTCTTCTCCTTCACCTATACAAGGGAATAAGCCCCTGATACATTAATTACAAAGAAAAAACCCCAAAAAGAAATGGGGCGTAAAAAGTTCCCACTTGGTAGCGCTTAGCATAAGGTAACTAATAAATATTAATATAAATTAAAGTTGATAAATATTTACAGGGAGATGTAATAAAAGTTAATCATCGTTAAAAATAACGCTAATTTTGCCCCAACCAATCAGATGTTTTTTAACATTTGAAAGCTGACATCTGATTGGTTGGGGCAAAATTTTATTGAATAACCCTGATAATCTCTATAAACTTAATTAGGCTTGTTGCTGTAGTTAAACTATTTAGTTACCTTATGCTAAGAGCTACTAAGAGCTAGGCCACGCTAATGCGCTTTTAAGCGAGATCGGATCGCGATTTTCGCTCCGATTGCACATTTAATGTGCACATTAGTGTGGCCCAATTGATTTGGCCACACTGCCATATGCTGCATTTTTTGAGCAATTGCATGCGATAAATACTGCAATGGTGTTCAATGGGGGAGCGTGAATCGAACGTAAGATTTACGCTCGTTATCATACATTTACGATCAATATTTTAGATTTATGATAGTGATCGTAAATTAAAAATCTTTTTAATGATCGTTAAAGGCCTTTTTAAATATGGCCCATGGTCTCAAGAAAATAATTCTCTGTGTATTGAACTAAACTTCAAGTCCAGTTGATCTAATGGAATCCAACCGATAAATCTATGTGTAGTTACCTCCATAAAGTGCAAATGGAGAATATATTTCCTAGTTATTCCAATTGTTTTGAAGGAGAACTAAGGGTTAAGTCCTCCGAGTAAAGCTTTATACACATGTCTGATTGTAGGGCCGACTAGCGACACATGATGTTGTACTGAATGGCTGTTTCAGCCAAGTATTGCTTAATATATGGGTGCATTGAAGAATGCCTGCTTCGCCAGACCAAACAGCAGTTTCACCAGACCGAGCAGGTGACTTAATAGTGACCAACAATGAATGTCCTGACCCACAATCGCACGTGTGTATGGATTTTAAGAACTGCCACACAATCAGAACGGTGGCTCAGTGATGCCTTGGAGCGCTGAGGTCCTGAGTTCGATTCCACCCTTGCCCACATCTGCAAGGAATTTGTATGTTCTCCCTGTGCTGGCATGGGTTTCCTCTGGGCACTTCCCCCACAATCATAAAGACATATTGATAGGTTGTATGTGTCAAATAAATGTGCTTAGATTGTAAGCTCTTCGGTGCAGGGCCTGATGTGAATTGAGTAAATAATTGTAAAGCGCTGCGGAATATGTAGTGCTATATAAGAAATAAAATACATACATACATACGTACATATATACATACATACATACAGTTGGATTTAGACTAAATGGGGTCCCAGGCAGTGATGGGATTTGGGGTCCCTCATACACATGATAAATACTGTCCGGCAAAGTGGCCAACGCACATCCAAAGACTGACAGATTTAACCAACAATCTAACGTGTGTGGTGGATCTTGATGACGTTGTTTGTCATTTGTCCTGCTTTTTGCATACAATTAGCGAGGTAATAATTGAAACAATCGCTTAACAAACATTATTCCAAACTAGATTTATTGAATGTGTGGGCCTAGATTTACTCTCTTTTTACAACAATAACTATTAACTGTGTGGCAAATTTATAAACATATTGGCCATTACCGATGCCACAGGTTAATACCAGGCACGACAGACAATAACATGGCCATGAATTACCAAACCTGAACTTTATGGACATATACTGTAGTTTTCAGCTGGAAAATTATCTTAAAAGTTACACTGTCTGGGATTATTTTCAGCTGCTCTGGGCAGCCATTGTCTGGCGTGTGTAGGAGGCTTTAAGACCCAAGACAAAAACCTAAATTGCCTTGAAGATTATCCATTTCTATTTATACCATACCATTAAGTGTGTAAGTAATTAACAGGTGTGATTTCATGTCACACTTAGTGTGTATTAGAGGTCCCCAATATACATAACGGTAGCAGTAAGTGAGGGAACCTTGCACCTATTTCTATGTATCAATAACATTCCAACATAGATCAAGGAGCTCATTATTACATATCAAACACACATTACATTGATAGATAGAAACAACAGAAAGACCCAACATAAACATGATATAAGCTATAATTACTATAGACAGACAATATATCTACTATATACTGTATATATTAGCCTTACTAGGGCTATAATTACTATACAAAGGCAATGTATCCACTATTTATATATTAGCCTTACTAGGGCTATAATTACTATACACGGACAATGTATCCACTATATTTATATTAGATTTACTAAGGCTATAATTACTATACACAGAGTATCCACTATATATATATTAGCCTTACTAGGACTATAATTACTATACAAAGACAATGTATCAACTATATATATATATATTAGCCTTACTAGGGCTATAATTACTATACACAGACAATGTATCCACTATATATATATATTACCCTTACTAGGACTATAATTACTATACAAAGACAATGTATCAATTAGATATATATTAGCCTTACTAGGGCTATAATTACTATACAAAGGCAATGTATCCACAATTTATATATTAGCCCTACTACCTTATTAGGGCTATAATTACTATAGACAGACAATATATCTACTATAAACTGTATATCTTAGCCTTACTAGGGCTATAATTACTATACAAAGATAATGTATCAACTATACATATAAGCCTAACTAGGGCTATAATTACTATACATAGGCAATGTATCCACAATTTATATATTAGCCATACTACCTTATTAGGACTATAATTACTACAGACAGACAATGTATCTACTATAAACTGTATATCTTAATCTTACTAGGGCTATAATTACTATACAAAGGCAATGTATCCACTATTTATATATTAGCCTTACTAACTTATTAGGGCTATAATTTCTATAGACAGACAATGTATCTACTATAAACAGTATATCTTAGCCTTACTAGGGCTATAATTACTATACAAAGACAATGTATCAACTATATATATTAGCCTTGCCAGTGCTATAATTACTATACAAAGACAATGTATCAAAAATATATATTAGCCTTACTAGGGCTATAATTAATATACACAGATAATGTATCCACTATATATATTAGCCTTACTACCTTTTTAGGGCTATAACTACTATACACAGGCACTGTGTCTACTAAATATATATTAGCCTTACTATGGCTATAATTACTATACAAAGCCAATGTATCAACTATATATATTGGGGCCTAGGAATGTGCATTGATTATCTTTTCTATGTTTGTATAAATGTTTGACCAGATCAGTAGCACTTCCACTAAATGTAGTTGTAAATTAGCCTAATTGGAGTGCTTCCACAATTCTTGTATTGTCCAAAAATGACTTTAGGTAAATTGATAGGAATTGCTCTCCTGAGAGTTTTTGCAATTTATTTCCATTGTTTATTTTGCATAGTTTTGAAGAGATTTACATTTTTGTGTGTGATATGGCGGCAGCAGCATCACCAGGTCCCCTGCACTTCCTGCTCTGAAACCTGTCAGTCAATCTGCCCTGTGTCGTCTCCTCCCCTTTGCAGCCCCCCTGGTCCCTCCCACTCATGGACCCCATGGTCCCTCCAGTTGCAGGCCCCCCTTGGCCCATTCCCCTACAGCCCCACGTGGCCCCGCCCACCCACAGGTGCCTAAGCCCCGCCCACTCGCAGGTGCCTAAGTCCCACCCGCTCACAGGCACCCCCCTCCCCGAAAACTCTGTGGAAACCGCCTTTCTCACTCTGCCTGAAAAGGCTGTTTTCACATAGTGAGAGAGAAGGGCTGTAGATTCCCTTACCTTCTCTGCAGCTGCAGGTCCTTCACACAGCAGAGAGGAGGAGGGACTTCCTGTCTCCCTCACACACTGAGGTAGTCTGAGGCTGTGCTCGCCAGCGGCACTGTGCAGGAGAAGCCTTAGGAATGTCCCATGTCAGCCTCCCACCCATTAACTTTCTGGTCAGTCATTTCTGTATATCTTGGGCTGTGGAGCACGTAGAGAGGTGGCTGGGTTTAAATGAAAGGCCAGTTTCCTACCTTTAAAACAAACTTGTTTGGAGACCACAGTTCCCTTTTTAACACAAACAGTCCCTACCTCTGAAAAATATTTCACTGTAATTATCATCTCAACATGTCTCTTTGTCCCCCTCTCCCCCATCAATTTAGCAGAAAACAAAGATTCCTTCAACTGTTCTTATGAAAACCACCTGGGTTGGTCATTTTGATTCAATGATTGAACATTGTAATTCGCTTAATATTGATTTGATGTATTGCCAGCATTAAAGGAAGTACTTACCCTCCAAGATAGTATATTAATATTGGTGAAAAATTGGTCAGGACTTAGCAATTGGATGCTCATACCCTCCATCATTATTCCTTTAATAGTTAAGGTTTGTACACATGCGCGATTGCTTGGCACAATGGTGTACCAAAAATTGGTTTCGCAAACTCGTTTTAAGTATGGGCATTCGGTCAGGCCTTGTTACTGATATGAGGCCTGACCGAGTTCCCATACATTAAACGATAGTTGGCCGAAGCAGGCATTCAATTCAGTACACCATCATGCGTTGCGAGTTGGTCCTGCGATCACACGTGCGTACAAAGCTTTACATTTAGAGACCTGGTGCAGAGCTGTAGGGAAGGATAATGAAGTGAATCTGATCTCAGCGCAGCTCTGTGCAATGGATTTCTCAATAGTGTACCTTATTAAAGGTGAGTGTTGAAGAGTATGGGTTTTGTTTTTAATATCAGTACACCGGGGTTGACAAACTAATGCACTGATTGCAATTGGACAGTATTCATTCTCAGTCATGCTACATGTGTTTTTAATAGGTGTGGCTGGTGAAGTATGAAGGACTGTGGGTTGCGGCAAAAGCAGGCATAGATGGACGCATGATCGGCTGTGGTTTTCTGACCCATCCAATTTGGGTGAATAAATGGTTGGCTGTGTGAGGCCATGCACTTTTTTGGCTTAATTGACAGATACACTGAAGTGTCAATAGATCGGGGCAAAGTATTGCGTGGTGTGTACACAGCCTTAAGCTAGCCATACATGAGACGATTTTTCTTTCCAATGGTTGAGTGACTTCGATTCTTTAAAGAGATCACCCTTAAAAACAATTCCTGTTTTTGCATTAGATCAACCAAAAGTGACCGATATCGCGTGTAGAATAGATTGAATTTTGATCGGTCAGGTCGGAGAATTTATGTGCGATCGCATTAAAAAGCATGCAAACTTGTTGAAATGTCAGTTATAAATCACATTGGTAAGGAATCGCATTAATTAAAGAATCGCATTAATTAAGGAATCCTAGAAAAGAATCATTTAGAAAATCACATTAGAAAGAATCATTAATAAAGGAATCGCATTAATAAAAAAATGGCATTTAAAAAGGAAGGCATTGCATTTAAAAAGGAATCGCTTTAGTAAAGAATCAAAAATGGTGTATGGTTCTGTGTTCAATTTAATTTCGATCAACAGTCAATCATTTTATCTAACAAGTTGATTAAAATGAAAAATGATCTAAGACAAATTGACCCTGACCTGGCAACCCAAACTGCAGTTTGGATTGGTTGGGAAAATGATGGGACATGTCGACCCTTCCCTTTCGCTACAGGTAAACTCCCCCCTGCAGTAGCACACACACAGCCTGCAGTAAACCCCACACACGTACATCTAAAACAGCATAAACTCTTTGCAGATTTCTATTTGTAACTAGGTCAGTAACTGACATTCCCTGCACTTTGCAATTCCTAAAAAATTGACAGTTCCAGTACCTGTTGTTAAGTGCATAGGGAATGTCAGTATATTGATGGATCTTTTGCTTTCACATAGCAGAAAGTTAAAGGAAGGAGGAGCCTGCAGGGAGATCAGGTGACTTGGTACAGAACTTTCATGCAGGCCTATTTTCTTATTAACAGCCAATAAGGAGCCGGAACTACAACATTTAAAAAAAAAAAAAAGTTAAGTATGCATTTAAATAGTTCACAGGTTTTTAAACTCCTGTAACTCAGAAATTCCTAAAGCTATATATATTTGGAATCTACACACCTTCAACTAAGTAACGGTGTAATTTTTTTTATTTATATGCGCAGTATTATATACTGCGCATATTATAGAATTTTGCACTTTTAGCAGATTTTCTAAAAAAAAGTTGTAAAGTTAGAAATCAAGCCATAATCCCATGTACTATTGAAAAACTTCCTAAATATCAATCACAATACACAATGGCTCAAGAACTGCAAAACTAATCGGCCCACTCCGAATTTGAGCAGTCTGTAGTTGCACCTGAGAAAGGGGGAAACCCCAAAACGTTGTGCACAGCCTGTCACAATAAAAGCAGTTTATATCCACTAAGAATGCGTCTCCCCACCTTTTCGTATACAATAAAACCCACCTACTCTTGTGTTCCTATGTTATGTCAGAAAGAAGATTTTAATGTCCAAACTCCCGTTCCCCAGACCATAAATTCTGCCTTTCCATTTCAGGCAGAGACGAAAATTAGAATGTGCCATTTGATTGGTCAGGAAGCTAGTAGCTTTGCTGAACTATTTTCATTTTTTCCTATCTACAACATGCTAATAGTGTGATTTACTTTCTGCCCAGAGCTTCCGGAGTTCTGTGGCTGTAACGAGGTGGACTTCAAATTATGAATTCTCTACATTCTTGTATTTTTTTTTTTTTAAAAAGGGTAGAGGGAAGGTTGGGGAATTTAGCACAACATACATATAATACATATACATTTAACTTGTTTCCCATTTTATATAATTGTCCTTTTAATTTAAAAAATATTTTAGATGACTGACTTACTGTAGAAATTACCTATGCCATATAGTCTAAGAATTTATTTTTACAAAGCATTACACCGTTTTCTATTTCAGACTGAATGTCACCCAGATACATGTACTCAGATGACTGCAACTGAACAATGGATTTTTCTTTGTGCGGCACATAAAACACCAAAAGAGGTAAGAGATTTTTATTTATATCATGTAAATATTCAAAGCACTATATTGAAGCACTAAACCTGATATGCTGCCTCAATTTTGTATATACTGTATTGAATTATGAAATTTCAAGAGAAAGTACCAGGTTTGTAGCTTCATAAACAATGCAAGGTCATCATCTTAATTTAAGACATATATCAGGGATATATTGCCCTGAGTTACTGTAAATGAGAAATACAACATTCAGTAATAATTGCCTTTTTCTTAAAAAGTACCTGCATTTTGTTAGTCACCCAGTCTTAGTTAAAAAAACAAGACCCCTACATTGTTTTGTCTGGTAGACAGGGCAGTAGGTAGTTTATGGGATGAAGAAGAATAATTTACGATATAGACACCATGATAAATTTTGTCTGAAATTATTTCACCTTTTTTCTTCAAAATTGCCATCCATACAAAAAGGTCAATAACAAACCGGAAACAATTTCGATAAAAAGTAAAAATCACACCCCAAAACTTATACTTAATTGAAACACCTTTTTTAAGCACTCAACCTTTTTGTTTAAGATTACGGAGATCACCCACTGCCAACTCCTCATTGCAAACATTTTCAAGATCTGTTTAATTGCAAGGGAATGTTCTATGCACAGCTTACTTTTTCGGTCACCCCACAGATTTTCATCCAGGGGGGGGGGGGGGGGGGGGACCGGGACCCTCATGTAGCAGTGCATAAACTAAGAATCCGTTCAGTTTTAATACAATTAAAAGCAGATCATTTTAAGAGTACCCTGCAATCTTTATTCTGACTGCTGACAATGTGCTCCCCTTTCCTTATCTTTCTGTTATGTAATGCATTCCTTTATGGGAACCCAAAATAGATAAAATTGTTTAATCCATATCTGCAGTTCAATGTTTTACCTTGCCCCTTTGAAACTGCAATTCAATAAATTAAATCAGGCAGGTCCTTCACTCAGCCACTTTTTAATAATGTAACGCTCCGGATTCCCAATTATTCCTTCAGTCCGAATACCCCAATCTACCACTATATTCACCAATAGACAAGCCCCCGTTTGCCGGGAGGCTAGATGCGCTTTACTGAACACGATTGCCCCTTGGACTTAGAGTGCTGAGGCCAGGAATACTGGAGAAGTCCAAAGTGAAACAGACAGGCAAGGCACAAGGAAGAAGCGAAAAAGTCAGAGACCAAAATACGAGGTACAGACTAGGAGCAGGCAAGTGCAGAGTCAAAAACAAGAATCAGGCCACCAGGCACGGTACAGAGGGTTGAGCAAGAAGCCTAGTCAGGAACGAGCAGAGGTCAGGGCAGATATACGAATTAAGGTCCAAAAAACAGGCAAGGGTCAATAACCGAAAATATACGAAGAAAAGCACACCACCAGCGAGACCAATGCGCTAAGGGGTTTAAAGGGCATGTCCACCCCCAAAACTATAATCCCTCCCCCCCCCCCCCCCCACTACTGGCCCCACCATGTAGTGTAGTAAAATCCTTACCTCACATCCCAGCTCCATAAGGTTCTCCTCTAGTCCCCCCCCTCAAAGTCCCAAAAACTGCCCACCAGGAGGATAGCAGAGTCCATATAGGACTCTGCCTCCTATCTGGCCTCCGGGAGAAGTTTGGCATGCATACTGCAGCCCTTCTCCATCCCTGCCTCTCAGCCAATCACGGACGCGGCTGCCGGTCCCGCCCCCTGCTTGCAGTGTCTTGCAAGCAGAAGGCCGGGCGTCGGAGGAGAGAGGGAAGGTAAGTAAACATCTGGTCACTTTCTTAAATTAATTTTATAGCGTTTGGGGCTGGGGGACTGTATTCTATTATAAGTTGATAATAAGGGTGGACATGCCCTTTAAAAAGACTAAAGGGGGGGGCGTGGCCTGACATGGCATGAGACAGGTAGCATAACAGCTCAGCTCCGCTCACACCTTGAATCCTGCACGAATCCTGAGGGGAAAAAACACCCTGTTTAACACCCCAAGGTCTGGGGGACGCCTCAAGAAAGAAAAAAAAGTCGCTCGGGAGGTACAAACGGAGCACCCGGGCCTAGCCCGTACTCACAGCCCACCCTGCCCTGCCGGGGGAGACGACCGCGGACAGGCCTGACGGGCTGCATCCCAAGCCCCGCAGAGAAGCCAAGTGGCAGAGAAAAAGCCCGGGCCGACCCGCATAGGCTCACGTGGCGGGGAGCCCCTGCATACCGGAGGACGGTGGTACACCCGAGCTGAGGGACCGACCCCAACCAAACACCGCGTGGCAGACCTACCCGGGGCACGCTTGCTCCTGCCACCCATGACGGCCGAGCGATCTCCTGCAGAGCCTCCACGACAAGGTAGGCCTGAAAGTACTCCCCCCAATTGACGGCCGCCCAGCGCTGAGGTGCGGGAGGCCTACATTTGGGCCTTGCGCGCCGCAGGCTCTGGCTGACGACCCAGCCCCCGTAGGGAAAAGGGACGGACCGGGGGGGGGGGGGGGCTTCTCGCGTGGGACCACGGAAGCGCGGTGTCCAGGTCACGGGCCTGAGCGAAACCGGGCACCACAATACCAAATACAACTGGAGCAACACCACTACCATAACCCCTGCGCACTTAACCAACCCTTGCGGGGCCAGCTAAACTTTTTCTAAATAACTGCTGTCCAGAGCCCACACACATAGAGCCTGTAGTTGGGCCCCTCATGTGAGGTGCCAGGGACCCTGACCTATTAAACGCCGCAACAGTAGCTGACAGCGCGGTGACCAGATTCCGGTGCAAGAAAACACAACACAAAAGGTACCCCTCCCTCCCACATGTGAGAACATATAGGTTGGGAAGAAACACCAAGTGACAGAACGTCAAATCCCCGAAAGTCTATAACAAAGAATATAAAATCTAAGATCCCAACGGACATTAACCTCTATCAGATGAACATCGGAGGACAGACCCTTACAACAACAAATACCTAACCAGATACAAGTGGGCAAGCCCCACCTCTCACCTACAAGCACCGCTGCTCTGAGATATAACAAACCTCTCAGCCCCGAATAGACAAAGAGAAAACAGAGACACAGCCACCCCTACTGGCGACCTCACCACTCCAGCAGGATACCGCAACACTGGCATAAACCAAATAACTATCTGCTGACATGACACCAGGTAAAAGAGACGCTGCAGCACGACTGGAAAAATACCGTCACCAGGATGCCCAGGGCCCCAGTCAGGCCCCGACAGGTATACCGGACCCGCCAGTCCCAGAGTCGGACCCAAAAAACACAAAGTACTTCAAGCCATAGCCATGTGCCAGGCTACACTCACTTTAAAACTGGAAGAGGTGAAAATTGACATCTCCTTGATCAGACAAGATATGCAGTCTCTACATAATAGAGTGTCAGAAACAGAATCTCTCATCAGTCACATCGAAGATCACGTAGAACCTTTGAGACAGACCACAGACCGGCACTCAGCTACAATACAAACACTGTTACTGCGTCAAGATGACTTGGAATATAGTCAACGGCGAAACAAAGTGAGATTTGTAGGCCTCCCAGAAAAAGCAGAAGGCTCGGACCCCACTGGCTTCCTGGAAAATTTCCTCATCACAACCTATGGCATGGAACAATTCTCCTCTATATTCGCTATAGAACGTGCGCATCGCGCCACCCCTCAACCCCCGCCACAAGGGGCCCCACCGAGAACCTTCATAGCAAAATTTCGAAACTACAAAGACAGAGCTACAGTACTACGTCTTTTCAGAGATAAAGGAAACCGGCCATTCCAAAACACTACCATAGCGGCATTTCAAAAGGGAAATTCAAAAACAGAGAGCTACCGAAGTTAAACGCCTACTGCCAAACCCCCAGGCCAAATACGCTATGCTCTACCCAGCTAGGCTGAAAGTGATGGAGGACGACCATACATACTTCTTCCCCAGACCAGGGGAAGCTATGCAGTGGCTGGAAGCAAATCCAGCACCAGGACCCATAAGCACCTTTACCGAGCCCACCACTGAGCCAAAGAGCAAAAGCATCGACATCAGGTACCGTAAAACCTCCCCTCCTCATTTCCACTACTTCCTTAACCCTCTCCCTATGCGGGGATACCACCCACAATGGAGACCTACCTCTACCAACCCAACAGTCTCTCCAGAGGCGTAACGTTAATACCACTGGTATATCCTGAACATTGACCCATAATGTCAAAGCCTAGTAGAAGGCCAACCACATTTCCACTATGCAGACTATACTCGCTGGTCCCCCTCATACCGCAGGGAAGAAAAGCCCCTGATCCCAGCAGGAGGTGCCAAAATAGCATAAAAACTGTGCATGACTCGTGAAATTAGATGAACTTGACTACTGCCACAATCCATCAAGGGTAGAGCACAACAAGACCCTCCCAGAACTAACAAAGCCTATAACCCTCCCCCTGGGTGGCAACTGACTGGTCCATCCCAAAAATACTACTGAATGGACACATTTTTGTGAATTCTATAACTCGGTAAAATGCCAAGTTTACAAACCAACGAATACCACATTACGCAGGTTACAGCCCCAGTTATAGATCTATACCCATGTAACCCAAACCTATGAACCCAAATTAACATACAAAGTGAGCAGAGCCAAAAGAGGCTCTATTTAAAGATATATTCAGATAGACTACCTGTTATATCAGTTGTCCAAGTCTAAGCGAATGTATTTCGCCCCTGTAGGTAGAAATGTAGTAATAACTGTTGTTTTCTTTCTCATTACTATAAAAGTTATGTTAGGTTTCAAGCTTACACAAGTTAAAATGTGGAAAGCATTTGTATTTGTATGTAATTGTGCAATACCTAAACTATTTGTAACACGAAATGTTTCTCGTATTTACATCGTTACCAATATATCACTATTGTCGATCATGCCTCGCATACTCGGCAATCTAAAATGCTACTCCGGTACAGCCATGAATCTGGGAGGACATAGTATACAATAACTCAATAAAGTTCCTAACATGGAACGTAAGGGGCCTACAAAACAATACCAAACGCCATGTAGTAATGCGGCATCTAAAACAGCTACATGCTGATATTATAATTCTTACAGAGACCCATCTAACAGGGTACCAGCAAAGAGCCCTCAAAAAACCATGGGTGGGGTTGGTCGATCACGCCGAATTTACATCAGGATCTAGAGGAGTGGCAGTGATAATAGGCAAATCGGTCCAATTCGAACTCCTGGATCTGAGGCTCGACTGGAGTGGCACACACGTGTTTATATATGCAAAGGTATTTAATAAACCCATTGTGTTGATAGCACTATATGTACCACCTCCATACACGGCAAGAATGCTACAACCAGCTATAGAATATATGACATCACACCCTGGCGTTCCGGTGGTTTGGCTGCTAATATCCTAAACTTAACTGATGTATGGAGAGCCAAACACCCTCACACTCTGGTATACTTGTGCTTTTCAACTACCTACAACACGATGTCTAGAATTGATTTAATTATTGTAAATTCACAACTGCTTGCTGATGTAGAAGACATAGGTTACTCCCCAAGAGTCCTATTGGACCACTCCCCGTGTTGGATGACGCTCAAATGGCGCTGACCCAAACAACCCATAAGTTGGAAATTAAACCCATACTGGCTCAATCTGATTCCAAAAGATGGAGATCTAAGCACTCAATGGGAAGAGTTCTTCCAAAATAACACAAACACAGCAAACCCTATTAAAGTCTGGGAAACCTTCAAAATACACTCCCGTGGAATCCTCTCTCAAACCATCAACTACATCAAGCACACCTCGGCAGCAGCCGAAAAAGAAGCCATAACAAATCTCAATGCAGCAAACACACGCTTTAAAACAGACCCGTCCCCCAAAACGCACAAACACTGAAACTACAAACAAAAATAACCGACCAAATTATACTAGCAAAAACAACAAAAAAACTGCACTTCCAATCATTACGAATATGGGGGAAAATGTGGTAAATTACTAGCTTACCTAGCCCGCCATGAGCACAAGCCCCCTATTACCATTTCCCTAACAAATGATCTAACGTCTAATATTGTGGACCCAGAAAAAGTGTCAAATCTTTTCGCTAATTACTTCTTTAACCTATATACTACAAAGCTACAATATAGTCAGAGATAGACAGGTTCCTACGGAACATCCCATTCCCAAGACTTTCTCACCAAGACCGCCAGCGACTAGAAGCACCCATCACAGAAAAAGAGATAAGACAAACTATATCCCAAATGTCTAAAAACAAAACACCAGGTACGGATGGTCTCCAGACTGAATTGTACTCCCACTATATAGACTCCCTAGCCCCCAAGCTGCTAAAATTATATAACACAATGTTTGAAACAGGCACCCTACCCCACTCAATGTCAGAAGCCCTTATTATACTCATACCTAAACCCGACAAAGACCCCACTCGACTCGAATCCTACCGCCCTATATCCTTACTACAGGTAGATTTGAAAATATTGCCCAAATTACTATCATTCAGAATCAGCACAGGCATAAAAACATTATCCACCCCGACCAAACTGGATTCATCCCCAACAAAAAAACCTCCCTCAACACCAGAAGACTTTTCCTGAACCTGCAGACCCAACATGAAGCGAACGGTAGCCGATGTGTAGTTTCCCTAGATGCAGCCAAGGCATTCGATTCTGTGGAATGGACCTTCCTTTGGCAGGTCCTCTCCAAATACAACATCGGCCCAAACCTTCTGCACTGGCTCCGTATCCTATACCCTACCCCTAAAGCAAAGGTACTCGCCAATGGATGGATATCAAACCCATTTCCCCTCACCAAGGGTACAAGACAGGGTTGCCCCCTGTCCCCCCTACTGTATGCCCTGGTCATCGAACCCTTGGCAATCAAACTAAGAAACGATACAAATATAGAAGGCCTCAAAATTGGCTCCCAAAAGGAAATCATTAGTTTATATGCAGACAACATGCTGCTATACCTACCCGATCAGGGAACCTCATTAAACAAAATCCTGGCCCTTATAAAGGAATACGGACAATACTCCGGTCTCGCAATTAACTGGGATAAATCCCAAATTCTTCCAATCGATAACTTCCCCCCCACTATAGAAAGCGCACATCAGGTACTATCCAGAACAACTACAATAAAATACTTTGGTTTACAAATCTCTCAAAACCCTGCAGACTATATTAAATTAAACCTTGAACCACTTATCACCACAACAAAAACAAAATTCAAATATGGAGCAAACTCCCACAGGAAGAGCGAATCTAATAAAAATGATTCTCCTACCTAAAACACTATATGTCTTATGGCATGCTCCAATATATGTCCCATTGAAATACTTTAAAATACTGGAATCACTACTAAAATCATTTGTATGGGGCTCAAAAAGACATAAGGTAAATTGTGAAACGCTCAAAAGACCCACTCACCTGGGAGGGTTAGCCATCCCTGACTACAACCTTTACCTAGCATCATTGGTACAACACAGAACCAACAAGAAGTCTCGAAATGATGGGATAACCACACGCATCACTATACCCAGACCCTCTATACCTAATTGCCAGAGTTCAGAGGGGGACAGGTCTATCCCCGCAAAAACACACAATCCTAACACAGGCCCTGAAAATATGGGACCTAGCCCTTAAAAAAAATGAAAATCCCTATTATTCACAAACAAACCCCACTATGGAAAAACCAACAATCTTCCGGAATTCCTCACCATACCCCAATCCACCCAATGGTTCAACTACGGAATCTACCAACTATCACATATTATACTCTTTGAAAACGTTCGACCAACTCAAAGAAGAATTTCACCTTCCGAACCATATGTTCTTTCGATATCTCCAAATCAGGCATGCCCTCCAGACCCAATTCAAACACCAACCACTAGAACTAATCACCAACCCACTACGAAAAACTCTAAGTCAAAAAACTTCAACCAAACTAATTTCTATAATATATCAAGCCCTTCAAACCCCACTCGCACAACAACAGTCACAAATCAAAAAAATAACGTGGGAACAAGATGTGGGTCCAATAGACACTGATGAATGGGACGAAATAATGGAGTCCTGTAAGAATGTCTCACCCAAAGCCTCTGATAAACTAACACAAATCTATATAATAAATAGAGCCTACGTAACCCCCCTACAAATTTCCAAATATAAAGCGAATCGCAGTCCAAACTGCCCTAAATGTCAAAACTTTCCTTGCACCTTTTTCCATATGTTATGGACTTGCCCCAAGTACAGGCCTATTGGCACCAGATAATACAGTTCCTTCATGACGAGATGGGATCCCCCGTGGGAATGGACCCCAAAGTATGTCCGCTAAACGCTGTACACTGCCTACCGATCGATAAATTTTCCAAAATATTTATTTGGGAAGTATTCTATATCGCTAAGAAGCAAATTGCCAAGACATGGATGCAGGCCACTACCCCTACTATCCAACAATGGAAACAGCAAATTAACAATACCCTACCATATAAAAAATTGATGGATGCCCTATATAATATGATAAAATATGGAACTGTTGGCAGACCTCCCATAACACAGGCAACTAAGGAGGATGATGAGTGTGAGAGGACTATGAATGTGACGATATTCCTTTACTCCTTTGAAGATAAAATACCTTGGTATAAACCACAAAAGAAACCTTTAAACGAGAAAAAGAAATGAAAATAAATATATACAAATAAACAAAAAATGGTTTAGTGTGACACAAATGTTTGAGTTAAATTGTAATATTAGAAAAAAATCCCCGATGTCTATGAGCTTTATAGAACCGTAAATCACAATGGAAAATATAGCAAGCAATACAGATAATGCATACCATTTACAAATTGTTTGTTAAATACTATATGTATGTATTATGTGATTTTTTTCTTTTAATTTTAATAAAGTTCCTCCTCAGGGAGGGGATTAAAAAAAAAAAAAGACTAAAGGGACCAATAGGGGGACAGTCAAGAAGAAGAACGGAGCAGATTGGATAATGGGAAGATAAAATCGAACTGTCACTTTAAACGCGGAGTGTGCTTTCGCCCAGTATAAGAAGACGCATGCCCGCAAGGATCGCCGAATCAGAAGTCTTTTCTGAACGAAGCCAGAACACCGCCGAGAAAGCCAAAGGCGCTCGGACGTGGAAGAAGAGAGCAGATTGGATAATGGGAAGATTTTGAATAAAAAAGCGAACTGTCACTTTAATCGCGGAATGCTCTTTCGCCCAGTATAAGAAGATGCATGCCCGCGAGGATCGCCGAATCAGAAGTCTTTTCTGAACGAAGCCAGAACACCGCCGAGAAAGCCAAAGGTGCTCGGACGTGGAAGAAGAGAGCAGATTGGATAATGGGAAGATTTTGAATAAAAAAAGCGAACTGTCACTTTAAGCGCGGAATGCGCTTTCGCCCAGTATAAGAAGACGCATGCCCGCAAGGATCGCTGAATTGGAAGTCTATTCCGAACGAAGCCGGAACACCGTCGAGAAAGCCAAAGGCGATCGGACGTGGAGGATGCGCCGCGGGATCCCCGAACAGGTAAGTTTTTCTTTACAAATACTACTGCATACTGGGGCCCTACTGTAATGCATGAAAAGAATAGCAGGGCATTTCTGTGCATACTTTCCATTCGTTTGTGAGCCTTTTTTATGTTTGTATCCCAGGGGATGAACCTAATAAAATACATGGTTTATTGTTATTTGGACAGAAAATGACCAGATGCAATCGTTCGTAATGCACACTCGTTAGTAGTGCTAAAGTCAAGGGCAGGGCCCTTGCTCCTACCATGAAGCAATATGAAAATATTGTTCATGGCACACACCCCTGCAAAAATAGAAAGCACTGTACTTTCTGGCAGCAGGAATGATCATGATGTCGGTGCACTCTTTCTTGATTTTGTGATCTGAGCATGATCCGATTAGCTGCACTGGAGTGAAAGGAGCAGCTAATCAGGGTCCATGCAGGCTGCCCTGCCCCCACCCAATAACACCCTGACTCTCAACCAATCATACTCCTCTCTGATACTGTCCATTGGAGTCCCTCTGTGCCACTCCCCTACATCACCTTCCTGCACTCACATCCCAGTGTGTACCTTGTGGGCATTGTAAGTGGTAGAGTGATGCGAGGGGTGGTGCCAAAGGGAGTTTCCCACTTCAGGTTCCAGCCAACATGGGGAGGAGAGATTCTGAGATTGATGTGTGTGGTGAGTAGTTTGAGATGATAATGATATGGGGGTGGGAGGGTTACGTTTGTTTTCCCTCGACATGCAGGGTAATGTATATTGATATTTGGGCAGGAAACAGAACCTCAAGGGTTAAATCAATGTTGCCTCCATGACTCCATATTTTGTTTGTAGGTCCCTGAGGATCACTGGAAGGGATTAGAAGTAAATCTAGTAGGAAAATTAACAGGCACTCGGACCCGATAGTCCTTAATCATAGGCAATGCCTATGATTAAGGACTATCGGGTCCGAAAAGCGTCGGGCGTGGACTGAATAAACTGATTTTGTGATTGCAGGTGAATACCTGAAGAAGGGGGCACGTTATTCCCCTGAAACGTTGTGTGTGATGTGTGGTCCACAATAAAAATCAATGTTACACAGGCTCCTTATGCACACAAACCTGGGTGGGTGCTGACCTCCTGAATACTCAAGCAGTTCTGGATTTTTGGAGTCTCACACCTTAGGTGAATTTAAAGTGTTTTGTTGAAAGCCACACATCAAAATACAACGTTTCGGGGGAACTTGCCCCCTTCTTCCGGTGATGCAATTGCAACAAACAGTGGTGGTAAAATACCCTAGCTTCTAAGTGAGTCCACTCCCCTTGAGAGTGGCTTCTGTGCATAATTAATTAAAGACACATCTAAAACATGGTGTATAAAAACCCTTAAAGGGCATGTCCACCCCCAAAACTATATATTTATATAAAAACGATTTAAAGTGTAAAGTACCCCAAACTATAAAATCGCCCCTCCCCCCCAACTACTGCCCCTGTAGTGTAGTGTAATCCTTACCTCACATCATAATTTTCTCCTTTAGTCCCCGTCCCCCCCCCCCCCCCCCAAAGTCCCAAAAACTGCCCACCAGGTGGATAGCAGAGTCCATATAGGACTCTGCCTCCTACTTGGCCTCCGGGAGACTTTTGGCATGCGTACTGCAGCCCTTCTCCCCCTCCCGATTAGGATTCCCTTCCCCTAGCATTAATCCCCTTTGATATAGCCTTCCCCCTGGTCCCCCAGCCCCAACCGCATAATTTTTTATTTTTAGAAAGTGCCCCAAACTTTTACTTACCTCCCCTCTTTCCTCCGCTGCACTGAATGACCGGCAACCGCGTCCGTAATTGGCTGCCGCTCAGTCAATCACAGACGCGACTGCCGGTCCCGCCCCTCTGCTTGCATTCTCGCAAGCAGAGGGCCGGCAGCGCGGCGAAGGAAAGAGGGGAGGTAAGTAAAAGTTTGGGGCACTTTCTAGAAATAAAAATGATACGGTTGGGGCTGGGGGACCAGGGGGAAGGCTATATCCAAAAATAGATTTAAGGGTGGACATACCCTTTAAAATGTGAACAGCTAAAACATGACTACATACGCCCGTAGCTGATAAAAAATATATTAATGTGAGTTGCCCATCTTCATCCAAATTATGTGACATGTAGATAAACACTTCGCAATAAAATCTGTACCTTATTACAGTCTATATAATAATGATTGGCTGTGCAAATAATAAAAAGATAAATCTTATTTGGCTCAGAAGTGGCTAAAGTGCTGAAGTGAAGAAAGTGCGGTAGGTTCAAAAGGATTAAAAGTCCATGTTTCATGGATGTCCTGTAGAGGGAGTAAGTGCCTCTCAAGTTACAGTGAAGATGCATAGTAATAGAATTCCTTAGACAAAGTTGCAATTGAAGGAAGCTACTCTCGGCAGTCTGCAATATAACAATAGTTAACACTATGTAATGGACAGATACATTAAAATAGACAGATAAAAAAACAGGGTACATAGTAACGTAACTACTCATCATAATGTTAATACACTATAAAAAAACATGACCAGTTAAGTTTCTCACCCATTCCTCCTTGTTTGATGAAGTGACAATTCCCTCCTTTTGTATCCATTCTGGGGGTGTTCTGGGATGACAGAATAGAGAACTTGTTATGTTGCCTTTGTTTGCCCTCACAGTGCTGAGAAAGCTGGGCTTGTTTGGTAAACTCCAACACTCTTTCCCAGAGGCCATTTATGTGAAAATAAAGAAACCAAGACTAAATAGTGGTGGGGGGGTTCGACACCAACTGTCTGCCATGTACAATGCTGTTTTGACACCTTACTCTGGGCGTTCCTATAACACCTCTTAGCCACTATCCAAACATGCCCTTAACACTTGGCTGTGATATGCTAAATGGGATATTCCAGGGTACATAATTGCCACAGATTCTTGTACAAGTCATTCTGAATTGAGAAAGCCAGTTGGATGACTAGCGAAACGTCTTCAAGAACTAAACTTCAAGTCCAGTTGATTTAATTGAATACAACAGATATACCATGACCTGGATGAATGAGAACCTTCACAAGCAAGTTCAACATTGTTAATACAAAAGTATAATTTATAAAACACACTATCAGGGAGATTCAATAAAAGTTCTTATTGTTTAAAATGGTGCTAATTTTGCCCCAACCAATCAGATCTTATTTAACATTTGTTAGCTTACATCTGATTGGTTGGGGCAAAATTAGCACCATTTTAAACAATAAGAACTTTTATTGAATACCCCTGTATGTGTATTAGGGAAGAAATCGTGGCATATAAACACCATTTGTTCCCTAATACACATAGCATTAAAAAGCCTATTTACAAGACTTTTAAATGTTACACTTGTTATATTTTGCCTCAGCTACACCATAGTAAGGCAAAATTCATGTGCCACATTCCTCCCGATCCCCTTTGGACTTCTGCTGCCATTTCCTTTACATACAGTGAAAATCCAGTCCACGTTTTCCTTGTTCAGCTCTGTGTTGCACTCAGGCAGTCTCGGCTGTATCCTCTCCTCCAAATCCCACGAGAGGAAGGCGCAAGATCTGCCTGACAGAATCGCATAGGGGAGGTCCTGCTACAGGAAGTTCAGCACAGAGCCAACAAAGGAACGTTTCAAGGGTATGTCCACCCCCCAAAGTAAATTTTTAGTGTGTGGCTGGAATGGCTATAAACCTTGACCTCAAATATTGAGAATTACTGGTATTAATGCATATAGATCTGGTTGATCCAGGGATACTTTCCGATTGCCGTTTGGAGTCAGGAAGGAATAAAGTGAATAGGTTGGACTTGATGGACGAATGTCTTTATTCAACCTTAATTACTATGTTACTATGTTACTATGTTACTATGTTAAGAGCACTGTCAGGTCCCCACAAATGTACTTACCAGCCAGCCTTTATTTCCCCAACGCCTTCTGCTTAACTTGGCCAATCACACAAGCAGATGCCGGTCGAGAACCTCCTGCCTAACTTCCATGCACGGAAATGCACGGGAGTTAAGCAGAAGGCTTTGGGGAAACGAAGGTTGGTAAGTACATATTTGGGGACCTGTCGGTGCTATAAACCTCACGAGGTCAAGGTTTATAGCCATTTCCAGCCACATACTAAAATTTACTTTGGGGGGGTGGACATACCCTTTAACCACTGCAGCGAGGAGAGGGATAGACAGAAATAAAGACCACCACATTTTTTCAGGAAGATACAGCTACCCACTAACAGCTAGTTGAATATAAGGTGTACTTATCCTTAAATTTATACAATAGGTGCTTAACACTCCATAACACGAGGCCTGCAGTACACTGACGATGGCTCTGTAAAGCCAAAACTGTTCTGTAGTTGGTGCGCTGGTTTTTGCATTTAGTTTGTGGGATGCTGTAAAAGCCTTTGTAAAGTACCATATATACTGGTAGTGATGGTATAGAGCAGTGTTTGAAGTGTCTTCTTTATGTCCATTGGCTATTGAATGTATACAGATGCAATACAGCCCTAATGATATATAATAATAAAGTGGATGGTGCTTTGTCCGGATGTGTGAAGTAGGAGGGGCTTTATACACGACTGGTAAATGATGCCCACAGTGACTGGCAAATGATGCCAAAACATTGATTTTGGATCTGCTGTGCTGATAAACATTGATTTTTGATCTGTTGGGCTGACACTGTGACATATCACAGAGATTCCATTAGTATAGTATTTGAGGTTAATTAAAGAGATACCTCCATCCAGTTCAACCCATCTAGCAATATCATCATTTCCTGCCTAAATCTTGATCCAGAGGAAGGCAAAAAAAACCCCACCAAATTTATGAAGGGGGAAAAAATTCCTTCCTGACTCCGTGTCAATCGGAAATTTCCCTGGATCAACTCTATTTTATGTATCAATACCAGTAACTTGCAACATTCCTTGTTTGCAGAAACTCATCCAGCTTTTTTTTTTAAACTGACCAATGAACCTGCCATAACAACGTCCACTGGAAGACAGTTCCATAGCTTTGCCGTTCTCACAGTGAAAAACCCTTTCCGAGCTTGAAGCCTAAACCTTTTTTCTTCAAGTCTTAAGGGATGTCCTCGTGTCCTTTGACATGTTCTATTGGTGAACAATGCCCCAGATAGTTTATTGTATGGCCCGTTAATGTATTTATATACAGTAATCATATCCCCACAGAAGCGCCTTTTCTCCAGCGTACATAATTGTAACTTTTCCATTCTCTCTTCATATTCAAGGTCCACCAATCCCCTTATTAATTTAGTTGCCCTTCTCTGAACCCTTTCCATTTCAAAGATGTCCTTTTTGTACACAGGATTCCAAAATTGCACTGCATATTCCAAATGAGGCCTTACCAATGCTATGTAGAGAGGGAGAATTACATTTTCCTCCCTTGAATCCATACCTCTCTTTATACAAGACAATACCATGCTGCCTCTGGCTGTTGCCACCTGGCACTGCTTGCTACCTTTAAGTTTATCCATCCCTTTCCAACAGGGATTCACTTAACACAGAGCCATTTATGGTATAAGTAGCACAAGGATTTTTAAGTCCAAAATGCATCACCTAACATTTATCAACAAGTACCTTTATCTGATAATACATTATCCCAGTTGACATTCTGAAGAGCTGCTTTTAACCTGGCAAAATTTGCCTTCCCGAAATTAAATGTCTTTGTTAACCCAGCGTACTTTTTCCTTTCGATAACAAAGTCCAAATGCCACTATTTCATGGTCACTATTCCCTAAGCCTCCAGTTACCTTTGTATCTATAATGCGCTCCACAATGTTAGATATTACCAGATCCAAAAGAGCTCCTTTTCTAATAGAAACCTCAACCACCTGTGAGAGAAAATTATCCTGCAGCAAATTCAGGAACTCATCGCCTTTTTCTGTGATAGCAGTTCCACCACACCAATCAATGTCAGGGTAAATAAAGTCCCCCATAATGAGCACACTCCCCAAACTTGCAGCCTTTGCCAACTGCATATGAATATTACTAACCTCCTCTCTGCTAGCATTTGGCGGCTTATAGCAGACACCAACAATTTGTTAGAGGGGTTAAAGGGCATGTCCACCCCCAAAACTATAATCCCCCCAACTACTGGTCCCACCATGTAGTGTAGTTTAATCCTTACCTCACATCCCAGCTCCATCTGGTTCTCCTGTAGTTCCCCCTCCAAATTCCCAAAAACTGCCCACCAGGAGGAAAGCCGAGTCCATATAGGAATCTGCCTCCTACCTGGCCTCCGGGAGAATTTGGCATGCGTACTGCAGCCCTTCTTCCCTCTCCCGATTCCCTCCCCCTAGCGTGAAATCCTTCATGTATAAGATTCCCCCAACATGCAAGTGATCTATCTGCCCTTCCCATACATTCATAGCTATTACACTATTGGATTAGGTGTAGGACTTGGGAGTCCAGGATACTGATTAGTTTAAAAAAATTAAATTGAGGTACCCCCACCTCTCCCCTAAAGGAGAGGTGGGGGTACCTCACTTTAATTTTTTGTTTCAGAGACATGCAAAGTCATTTGATCATATACAGACATCACTTCCTGTCTAGTAAACATAAACTGGATTGTCTTATTTCTTTCTATGGGGAATGGAGGGGAGGAGTAAATGTGTAAATCTAAAGAATTTTTGATTGGCTAAGACACGTATGTTTTACAAACCGCACATATCTGTAATACAGTAACCTTACACTTGTCTTGTCATGTACAATGCCTAAGAGAATTTTTTGATTTGTTAAAAGTGCCACATGTAAGATCAGAACCTCATTGAATATTAGTAAAATTACACTTTTAGTGTCTACAACATGCAGACCCTTTAGCACTCTTAGAGGTGTGACTAAACCTACCATTTTGAGTTTTCCATTCAAACTAAGGGGTGTTAGTAAGTAAGTATACTTTATTTATTGGTGTTGATTTTTTTTCTTTGAAAAATACAACTCCTAGCATTTTCTGGCTGCACAGAATGCTGGAAATAGGTTTTTAGAATAAAGCAAATTTTTCGTGCTTTAGCAATTCCTACCCAATATATAAGTGATCCATCTGCCCTTACCTTACATTCATAGCTATTACACTATTGGAATAGGAAAGGATAAAATAGCTCACTTTTGGCAGTAGGAGTCATGAACCTTACCACACTTTCCCTCCCTTTCTTATTGCATTCACCTTCCATTCACCTTCCAGCTCAGGGGGTGGAATAAACACTGAATAAACCCAGATAATCTTGCCACAATGTGTAGTTCAAACTAAACAGCACCATTGGGTGGCCTGTGACTCCAAACGGGATCCAGATTAACATGCTATGTTCATGCTTATTAGTAATTACCACAGGAAGTTCTAGATTTACAGTTGCTATGAGGTTAGAACAAGGTGAGGTGGGGTTAAAGAAGTTAAAAGCTCCCTACAGAGTATAAAATGAAATAGAGCCTTCCTATAACAGAAGGTACCTCACAGCCTCATGTTATAATATCATTACCCTAATAATCTAACATATAAACAAATATTTGTTATTCACAGGTAACCTAGAGAAATGGGCGGGTACATGCAAAGTATTATCCTATATATTTTCTTTCATACAGATCTAGTTGACAAATTTGCTTCAGAGCTCTTTTTAATAACTTATAATGGATTTTTATTTCAGTATTAAAGGATAACTGTATTGCCTCAGTGCATTTTATTTTATAATTGCTTTAGAAAGAGTTACTGTATGCAGAATTCCCCAGACATTTTTTTCCTGATTCCAAGGGGGTGTAACAATTCTGTCTGCCTCTAAACGTCACTCAAAGCTAGCATGTGAGAAAACACTCCTCCACCCATACTTGATCTGATTGATTATGTCGGCTGTATCCTAGCAACAGGACATTTCAAGTTTGTTTGACTGGCAGAGGAGGAGGAGAGAGGTTGTAACGGACATTCCCACTTACCAATGACAGGTGATATGTTAACCATGGCCCTGGGCTGTCTTGGAGGCGGGCTTTTAGCACACATCTTTGCTGTGTGATATCTAAGGGAGGGCAGCACAGCTGTAAATGTGAGTATGTGATTGCAGCTGCTGGAATTGTGGACATGTAATGAGGGTGATGTTATTTTTTTTGATATTGTCCTTTAAATCCTTTGTATACCTACTGAGTCTAATTGGGACATTTTATCTGCAAGGACAGGAGAATTTAAAGCAATACTTTCAGTAGATGCCTCCATAGTTTACTACAGAGAAAACAGGGAGAATAAATGGTATTACCAGCTCTGCTACCACCAATTTGTACCAGATCACTGCTTATTTTAAGGAATGATAATGGGTAGCATGGCACACAGTGGGTTACTGTGGTGGTCTGACACAAAGCAGAGCACTGTGCACTTTGTTAAATGTAATTTAAACTGGTTTATCTTGTTTAAACAGTAAGTATTGCAATGATTTAATAGCAAAACATTTGTTTCCCCTGTGGCCTTGTAAGTTGGTGTACACTTTTCTGTTGCCTCAGAGTTTGGACAGACAATTTACCTTATTGGACACAATCATTTCTCCTCCCAACAAGTGGTAATAGGATCTTATACACAGGATCTTGTGTTGCATTCAATCAGGACATCACGCTGTGCAAGGGATCACACCAAACAGAGTAGTCCCATCAGGATCACACACTTCTATCCACTTTCTCTCCTCCTAGCCATAGAGAGCAGGGATGTCTTGTCTTTTATTACTCTCTGATACCACCTGCAGGCTGGAGGTGGTATGTAAGGAGCCTTGGTGTATATGTCCATTACAATACACATCACATCCTGTGTAGCAGACAGAAACTTTTTGTTGGATTACACTTCCTTTCATAAGTAGCAGACACGGGTGTGGTTTAAGCTGCTATTTGACCATTCCATTTTAAAATAGGGATCTCAGCTCTGTAAGTAAGTTTATGTATTTTGTATATTTTGTGTTGTACCTAATATAAGTCAGAGTATACACTGTGTAAGATCGGACCCTGCACTCCTCAACCAGTATGTGCAGTAAAAACTGCAAATTATGTACATGCTGGGTGCTCCAGTCACTGTAGCCAACAGTCCATATATGCAATATAGATAATCACCGGGCACACCAGTCTTAGGTGCAAAACCAAATTTATTGTGACGTTTCGGGATCACATGCGGTCCCTTCTTCAGACAAACATGAATGAGAAAACAAAGTGCCAAGTGCTATTTATAGATAAAACATCTCATACTGTTGAAGATGGCCATCTAGTGGTCAATCTGTTAACTAACGTGCCAAATACAAAGTGCCAATACTGATAAAGTGCTAGTGTGTTAAAAATTAGATACAACATTGTAAAAGTAGATACAGCATTATAAAAGTGTAACATTTCGTGATATATAAAAATGCTAGTGATACGTAAAAAAGTTAAGATATCTAGTTCCACATTGAATATATACTAAATAAAGGAATCACATCAGTAGATCGATAGACCTATAGTAGTGATATACGTATAACATAAGACAGAATACTCCAGGAATAAAACATACCAGCATGAAATATCTAAAACTTCCCTCTATTTTTTTCAGAGACTGCCTCCATTTTTAAGTGCTACCTAAATTTTGCTCTAGAATGTAAAGATATGTCAGATAAAATATTGTACACCAGACATGTGTACAATATCCCCCCAGTTGCTGCAGATTTTTGCCTGATGAAACATCAGGTTTCTGACCTTAGGGCCATGGTCATAGATCAAATCCCGGTAGATCCAAGAGGGTGGCGATAGGAATAACACCCTTCTACGGAGGGAAGCTAGATGGATACATGAATTAGATGCAGTCCAACCTAAAGGTCTAAACACAAACATGGGATTATCTTGTTTTTTACCAAAAAGATAAAACTGGAGAACAAACACAGTAGTCACATGTTTGGTGTACAATATTTTATCTGACATATCTTTACATTCTAGAGCAAAATTTAGGTAGCACTTAAAAATGGAGGCAGTCTCTGAAAAAGTAGAGGGAAGTTTTAGATATTTCATGCTGTTATGTTTTATTCCTGGTGTATTTCTTACTTATGAGTATTCTGTCTTATGTTATACGTATATCACTACTATAGGTCTATCGATCTACTGATGCGATTCCTTTATTTAGTATATATTCAATGTGGAACTAGATAACTTTTAACTTTTTTATGTATCAGTAGCAATTTTATATATCACGAAATTTTACACTTTTATAATGCTGTATCTACTTTCACAATGCTGTATCTACTTTTACAATGTTGTATCTATTTTTAACAAACTAGCTAGCACTTTATCAGCATTGGCACTTTGTATTTGGCACTTTAGTTAACAGATTGACCACTAGATGGCCATCTTCAACAGTATGAAATGTTTTATCTATAAATAGCACTTGGCACTTTGTTTGCTCATTCATGTTTGTCTGAAGAAGAATTTGGTTTTGCACCTAAGACTGGTGTGCCCGGTGATTATCTATATTGCATAATATAAGTCAGTGCTATTTTTTATATACATTTACTGATGGTCATTTAAATGGTAATAGTGATAGTACACATGTACATATACACCTTTCCTATATGTAATATCCTATACCCCCCACCACATTGGTAGCTCCTAAAAACTCAATGCAATCTATATAGAGATATAAATATATTTATATAATATAATAATAATTTTAATTTTTTTCCAACATTTTCTGTTTTTTACGTTTTTCAAAAATATCAGAAATTACATTATATTTTCTACTTAAAATCTTTTTTCCTTTCTCATTAGTGCCCTGCAATAGACTACACTAGACACACACTTGATGGTGCAGCATGTTTGCTGAATAGTAATAAATACTTTCCTAGCAGGTAAGTAATTTCTGTTAATTCAAATATAAATCGGTTGCCTTATTTAAAAATGATTGCTGAATTTAACTTTTTTGTTAAAATGAGAACTTATCTGACCAAACAAGTTTGCATCACCTTGGATTCCTAAATTATTCCTATGTAAATCGCCTTAGGGACCTGATGCAACTCTTTAAAAATACTAATGTTGCTGCCCACTGACATTCCGGAGCCCTTTTTGCACTTGGCAGGCCACCAACATATGGACAATTTATAGAGTAAGGTACATCCTGGTTTATCTTCTTTTAAAGGGTAACTGTTCTCCAAACAAGATAGGGTTAAATTAAAGACCTTCTTCCATACCTTATTAACCCTAAGTCACATCTCTAAGTTATGGTTAACGATTCACCAATATAACTGCTTGAACACTTCCTGTGTTTAGATGCTTCTTGCATGTGTCCAGCCTCTGCCAGCATTAATTTCCCCCCCTTCTCAACTGTCTTTTTTTTTTTATTTGTAGGTCTGTGCAGGTACTTCCTGTCTTTCCCAGTATTCCGTCTTAAGTGAGGGGAAGAAAAGAGTGAGAACATAATATCACTTAAGTTACTGGAAGCAGGAAGTTTTAAACATCTGCAATATACTTTCTCACAGGCTGTAGCCAGAGAAGTGACTCAGGGCTCATTTTAAAGGAAAGACTGCAGGCTTTTATGTAACCCTATCTTTTATTTAACCTAACTCAGAGATAACAGATAGGTGATCTCTGATCAAGGAGGGGGGGGGATTCCTTCCTAACTCCCAAGTGGCAATCGGAAATATCCCTGGATCAACTTTACTTTATGTATCAATACCAGTAACTTGCAACATCCTTTTGCAGAAACTCATCCAGCTTTCTTTTGAAACTATCAAATGAACCTGCCATCACAACGTCCACTGAAAGACTGGTCCATAGCTTTACTATTCTCACAGTGAAAACCCCTTTCCGAACTTGAAGCCTAAACTTCTTTTCTTCAAGTCTTAATGGAAGTCCGTGTGTCCTCTGATGTGTTCTTTTGGTGATCAATGCCCCAGATAGTGCATTGTATGGCCCGTTAATGTATTTATACTCAGTAATCATCCCCACGCAAGTGCCTTTTCTCTAGCGTACATAATTGTAACTTAGCCAATTTCTCTTCATATTCAAGCTCCCACAGTCCCCTTATTAATTTAGTTGCCCTTCTCTGAACCCTTTCCATGTCAAAGATGTTGTTTTTTGTACACATGATACCAAAATTACACTGCATATTCCAAATGAGGCCTTACCAATGCTTTGTAAAGTGGGAGAATAACATTTTTCTCCCTTGAATCCATATTTCTCTTTATACAAGACAATACCATGCTGTCTCTAGCTGTTGCTGCCTGGCACTGCTTGCTACTTTTAAGTTTGTTATCCACCAAAATTCCAAGATCCTTTTCCAACAGGGATTCACTTAAAACAGAGCCATTTATAGTATAAGCAGCACAAGGATTTTTAAATCCAAAATGTATCACCTTACAGATTAAATAGAACCCTGTGGCACCCCTTAGCACTGTAGTCCATATGGATGAAGCCCCATTAACAACTACTCTCTGCATCCTATCCGAATTCAAACATCCACCATTTTAGGACTATCTTAAAGGGCATGTCCACCCTTAAAGGGAAAGTTCAGTGCTTATACATATGCTTTTCAGAAAAAAAAGAGCAGTATTTTTTCATCCCAATGACCTTAATCTGCCCATTCAGCATTTTCTCTGTGTATAAATAAATGCAACTGAAATACTGACTTCCTGTTTGCAGGACCCCTAGTAGAGACCGTTCTGGTCTTGCCCTTGACCCAGCGCCTTGGTTGATTCAGTTGCTCAGTAGAGATCTGAGCATCTTTGACCCATCCAACAGCCAATCAGTAGAAATTACTGTTAGGAACATTCCAAGGATGTGGTGCATCCTGGGAAGAAGGACCGTTAGAACCTGAAATGTCAGCTCACTAATTTCAACAGCAGGGAACAGCAAAGGGTATGAAATCAACTGATTTTTCAAAATGGAAGAGAATAAATAGAATATCTAGGAAGGCATTACACAAGCTAACAATTTAACAAATATTGATAATTCCCACTGAATTGTCCTTTTAAAAAAAAAAGTAGACTTTTCAGTTATCTTACTGCAGCCCAACTGCAATTTTACCAGTTTATTTAACAATGTTATCTTCCGTTCTGGAAAAGGTATCTGTCCCCTCCCTCTGCTCAATCAATAAGCTTTTTATAAGCTTGAGCATGTGCAGAGGAGGCAGAAAGGGTAACTGCAGTTAATCATTAGCTGTGATGTTCGCTAACTCTGCCAAAATGGAGACATTAATTATCATATCTGGTTAGTAATACATCTAATAATGTGCTGAACATATTAGTTGGGGTTGGGGGCAGGTATATTATAGTATTTGAGGTTGAATAAAGACATACTTCCATTTAGTCCAACCTACTCAGCAATACCCACATTTCCTGCCTAACTGTTGATCCAGGGAAAGGCAAAAAAAGGGATTTTGAAGGGAAAAAGAATTCCTTCATGACTCAGTGGCAATCAGAAATATCCCTGGATCAACTCCATCTTTATGTATCATTGCCAGTAACATGCAACATTCTTTGTTTGTAGAAACTCATCCAGCTTTTTTTTAACTTCATTTAAGGGCGTGGCGGTTTAATATGCTCTCCTAAGAAAGTGAGGTATACCCACATCAGTAATCCCTACAATGCTGGCAGCGCTGCAAACTTTCTTCCTCGAGGGTGTATCATCGAGTATAGTATATGTATGTAACGTGGTGTTCGTCGCAAGGTTTCTTCTCTAACAGCTTCGTTCTTTCTAGAGTTCTCGGTTTTCTTCAAAGAGGATACGAAAACGGCCTATCCTCAAGTGTGTTGAAAGGACAAGTATTGACTTTCAGTTTTCTTTCACAGAAAACTTGCTGGCAGAAAAGAGATCCACACCTTCTTGCAAGGCGTAGCCCACCTTCGCCCTTCTTCCTGTCCTCTGGTTGAGCCGTGGGATCTTTCCATAGTTTTGAAGGACCTTCAAAATCATCCGTTCGAACCCTTACATTCAATATCCTTATCCCTCCTTACTTGGAAGACTGTGTTCCTGCTAGCTATTTCGTCCATCAGGAGATCTTCTGAACTGACTGCCTTGTTGGTGGAGCCTTCATGCCTGTCTATCCAATCAGACAGGGCTATTCTTCTTACTCACGCTGCTTTCCTTAAGAAGGTGATCGCTTTTCATATTAACCAGGAGATAGTGATTCCTTCCTTTTTTCCGAACCCTTCCTCTGCCAGAGAACACAAATTGCACTCTCTGGATGTGGTGCAGGCTCTTAAGATCTATATTGATTGCACCCAAAGTTTTCGTTCCTCTCAGACCTTGTTTGTCCTCCTAGCCGGGGATCCAGGACTTCGCCTTAGACTCTTGCTAGGTGGATCAAGTTTACGATTGTCTGCTGCTATTTAGTGGCTGGAGCTGTTCCTTCCTTGCGGGTTACAGCTCATTCTACTCCAGTGGTAGGGGCAGCTCGCCATGGTGCCTCAGTGGACCAAATATGTTGGGCGGCAACGTGGTCTTCTATCCACACCTTTATAAAGTTTTACTGTTTCCATGTGTTCGCAGACCAGGATGTAACTTTAAGTTGCTCTGTCCTTAGGGCTGCAGAGTTATAAGTATCTTTCAGCCCACCCTAAAATTTTCGGGACTTTGGGACGTCTCCAGGGTCCCCCTGTAGGCTGTAGGAGAAAAGGGGATTTTTGTACTTACCAGTAAAATCCTTTTCTCTGAAGCCATAAGGGGACCCAGGCACTTCCCTCCCTGGTTGACATGTTATTCTTGAATTTTCGGCTTGTTGCCTGTGTTTACTGTTAATTTTGTTATCTCTATTGTCTTTCGCTCCCTCTTTGGGACTAACTGGATAAGGCTTCCGATGCTGAGTCATATATACCCGAAAAGGTGGTAGGAGCACCAGACCCTCTGTTTCTGGTTTTGAGTGTCCTCTCTCCTGGAGAATGGAACATAACCCCAAGGTCTCCTGGGTCCCCTTACTGCTTCAGAGAAAAGGATTTTACTAGTAAGTCTAAAAATCTCCATATCTGTTGTATTCAATTAGATCAACTGGACTTGAAATGAAGTTCTTGAAGACGTTTTGCTAGTCATCCGACTGGCTTTCTCAATTCAGAATGACTTGTACAAGAATCTGTGGCAATTAAGATCCTTAAGATGCAGATACACAGCTGAGTCCTGACCCGAGGAATTGGCTCTTCTGTGCTGGGCCATACGTTGATGCAGTTGCTGTTTGGTCTCCCCCACATACAATCAGAGCATTCTTCACTGCACTGCACTGCATATATGATGTCGCTTTTCTTGTGTTTAGGTATTGGGCCATACGTTGATGCAACTGCATCAACGTATGGCCCAGCACAGAAGAGCAAATTCCTCGGGTCAGGACTCAGCCGTGTATCTGCATCTTAAGGCTAAAGGACATACCTTTGAAGATTGTAATGTTAACATACTGGCGAAGGAACTTGACTGGTTCAAGAGAGGTGTTAAGGAGGCCATTTATGTGAAAATAAAGAAACCAAGCCTAAATAGAGGTGGGGGGGTTCGACACCAACTGTCTGCCATGTACAATGCGGTTTTAACACCTTACTCTGGGCGTTTCTATAACACCTCTTAGCCACTATCCAATCACACCCTTAACACCTGGCTGTGATATGCTAATTGGGATTTTCCAGGGTACATAATTGCCACAGATTCTTGTACAAGTCATTCTGAATTGAGAAAGCCAATCGGATGACTAGCGAAACGTCTTCAAGAACTAAACTTCAAGTCCAGTTGATCTAATTGAATACAACAGATGACCTGGATGAATGAGAACCTTCACAAGCATAAAAATCTCCATATTTTTTTTTTTTTCTTTCTTTTCATGTGTTCTATAATTCCCCCCAACCCCAAGAGTTTCTTTACTTTCTAATTTGTGTATCTCACTTCAGAGAGGGAAACTAAGAAAGAGACAGGATTTCAGTCCTCTAGTCCTACTTTTTATTGTCAACCAAATCCCTGTGACGTGACCCTCTTCCCTGCTCAAGTCTCTCCCTCCTCCCTGCTCTGTTTGAAGCTCTGCACAAACATGGAGATAAGAACATTTAGTAGGTTGAGAAAGGTAGCTTTGACTGCAAAGATAACTTTCACTGTTGGATGATGGGTCACAAAGAGGGAGAATTTATTGCAGCAGTAAACTGTACTCTTCTCCTTCTGTGTCTCCAGTGCAGCTTGCTTTCTATTGGCTACTGTGTGTGGGTGTGTTTTTATGGGAGGTAGAACTTTTAACTCCTACAGTACATGAACGTTTTTTCGGGCAGCCGGGTTTTAGACATGAAGGAAGTAACCGAGTGCTGAAGAGAGATCCAAAACCATGGAAATATTGAGTCACTGACAGAGGTAGGAGTAAGGCAGCACAGAGTACATTCATTTAAGTTTGCAATGGGGAAATGTTTTTTTTCACTATAGATGCCTTTTTAAGATCTCTGTTTTTGCTGATGACCCTAAACTATGCAGAGCTTTGGAAACTTCAAAGGATGTGCAATTGCTGCAGACAGACCTAGATAGATTCTCAAAATGGGCAGCAGAATGGCAGATGAGATTCAGTGTTGATAAATGTAAGGTGATGCATTTGGGGTTTAACAATCCGTGTGCCACCTACACTCTGCTAAGTGAATCTCTAATGGAAAAAGATTTGGGAGTTCTAGTAGATAACAGACTTGGCTGCAGCAAACAATGGTAGACCGTTAGAGCTAGCAAGATATTGTCTTGTATTAAGAGGGGAATAGATTCAAGAGAGAAAAATATTATTCTCCCAATTTACAAGGCACTGGTAAGGCCTCATTTGTAATATGTGGTGCAGTTTTGGAATCCCATATACAAAAGGGACATCCTGGAAATGAAAGCAGTTCAGAGATGGGCAACTAAAATAATAAGGGGAATGGAGGAGGGGCTTGATTATGCAGGCAGATTAGACAAGTTAGGGCTGTTTACATTGGAGTAGTGACGTTTGCGAGGGGTTATGATCACTTTATACAAATATATTAATGGCACATATAATAACTCTCTTGCGAATTATTTACCAGTAGGTCATTTCAGAGGACTTGAGGACATGCTTTAAGATTAGATGAAGAGAAGTTTTAACTTCTGGTTTGGAAAGGTTTCTTTTACAGTGAGAACTGTGGAACAGTCTTCCAGCAGATGTGGTAATGGCAAGTTCATTGAATAGCTTTAAAAGTGGGATGGATAGGTTTCTAAAACTGAAAAATAATACATTAATACATATACTGTAGTTCTGGTTGATCCAGGGAAATTTTTTGATTGCCATATGTAGTCAGGAAGGAATTGTTTTCCCCTATTTTCAGCTGTTTTTTATTTTTTTGCCTTACTCTGAATCAATCATTAGGTAGGGTTAAAAACGGGGGGTGAAAAGGTTGGACTTAATGGACGTATGTCTTTTTTTAACCTCATTTACTATGTTACTATATAAATTTATATAGATAGTCCTGCACTCATTTCTGTATTGTTTCTTGTGTACAGGTGCCTCCAGTTCAATTACTTCTATTACTTTGCCTCCTCCAACACAATAAATTAAATAATTCCTGGGCACACTGAAATAAAACAAATATTGTTTATTATAACAAAGTTTCGATGTCTCACAGGATGTCTTCATCAGGACAAAGTCTTTGTCCTGATGAAGACGTTAAAATAAAACAAATATTGTTTATTATAAGTGTGCCCAGTTTTGGTTATTTTACTTTTATTTGAAAGAGTTATTATTATTCCAGGGACATTGTTAAGCCTCCTGAAGAGTATGAACTGCAGCAGAATTGTTTGTTTTTACAGAGTTAGCATAAAGGAGTCATCAGTAGCTAAACTTGGATCAGTTTGTCGGAGGATTTACAGGATATTTTCACATGCCTATTTTCATCATCGCCAAATATTTGATGAATATGAGGTATCTTTATCTATATAATATTTAACCTTTTTACGGGTTTATCTAATGTATGTGTTTTATACTGTATAAATATAATTATTTTTATGGGGCAAAAGTAAAAAGATAATTAGAAAAGCATTTTCATACATCCTAACACTAGATGAATATAATTAATCAGTCTATAACATACCCCTGTAGTGTATTTTTATGGGAGGAACTGTAAGATTATAGCCTTATAATCTTAAAGTTCCAGGAGGAGAAGGTAACCAGAAGCCAAAAAGGGGTAGGTTATAATAATGCACCCCCAACTGTAAATTATAAGGATATTAGAAGTTACCAAGGAGTTCCGTGACCATATAAAAGTACGAGGCCGCAGGCCGAGTACCTTTTATACAGGGCAAGGAACTCCAAGGTTGGGGGGTGCATTATCCTACTATATAAAACATACTGTTTATTAATGGAGTATTGTTAAAATGGAATAAACTAACAAACAGCACTCTCCCCTTCCCCCCCTTTTTTTTTCTCTCTCTTTCTCTATCTCCACATCTTCCCCCTCACCTTTCTTCCTCCATAACAACAACAAAAATAACAAAGAAACATAAAGCTGCTATACTGATATCGTTTATTATAACACCAATTTCTATGACAACACTATTTCTGTGTTATATACAATGTTTTCAGTCTTCAATAAAAAACAAATTAAAAAAAGGAAAGTATTTTCAGACCCTAATTTACTGAAACATTTTAAGGCTATGTACTCCTGGGTAGTTTCATCAGGCCAGAGATTAGTGCTTTATCTATTTAGTACAAAAGTAATTTTTCTTTATATTAATACATTAAAAATTAGAACACTATTTTATAATTAAAAGGGAACTTGGGCATTTTAACAAACAAGTTGAGGTTAAATAAAAAGCCTTCAGTCTTTCCTTTAAAATAATCAGTCTGTGAGAAGTTATATTGCTGAAAATGTTTACAATTACTGCTTCAAGGAAGCTTTAGTGCAAGTGCCTGTCACCAGGGTTGGAGCATCCTCACTAAAAACTTGGAAATGTTGGAAAAGACTAGAAAACCTTGCACAGAATATCAGATTAGTGATGCCATCATTGACCACCCCCAGATTTATTTGCAGATAAAAAGCCAGTGAAATGTTAATCAGCTTTTGCTATAAAAGAAAGATTGAAAGTTGAGGCAGGCAGATACTTGCCATATGGCTACTAATGTTCAGGAAGGTATATTGCTGGACCACTTTAATAGACTTTTTTCAGAAAAAGTGAGCAACCTTGTTATAATTATTCATTTTGACTATTTTTCTTTTGTATACTGCATACTTTTGTGGAGAATGATAAATTACCATTTTAAAGGCCATGTAAACTATAAAAGTTTGAGAACCCCCCCCACACACACACACACACGGTTATTCCCACTGACATCAAATCTGCCATGGTCACTTAAGACTCCACTATCATTGAATTATATGGTAACCCCAAATCATACATGATCTTTTGCACTACCCCAACTTGAGACTGGAATACAGTTATCTCCACCACAAACCTTTCTTCCTATTTTTTCGGTTTAATGTCCCATTAAAAGTATTCTCAACCAGAAAATATATTGGGAATCCTAGACATTAAGCAGGGCATGTCTGGTCATAGTTTTATGACTGGACATGCCCTTTAAAAAGAAATGAGAAAAAGTTCCATACCTTTTATACATGCCTAGGATGATGTATGGATCTTCTCTGTTAAAAAAAACTTACCCACAAAAAAATCAATGTTTATTCTGGTTTTTAACAGAAAATCCAGCGCAAATTTACACCAGCTATTAACGCCTATGCTTTTACTGAATACCTTGTGGATTAGGTCTTTTATGAAGTGAGGGGTTATACTCGCACTCACTTATTTAATAATGGTTAGTGCAACTTTAACCCCTTATTTTAAAATAGTGCCCAGTGGTAAATGAGGCCACAAATATTGATATTCTACATGGGAGTAGTAAACTTTGTTTTTGAAATCTAAAATGATTAATAAACACATTTTTTAATGTTTTATACAATTCATTGCATACTCATATTAAAAAAAAAACAAAAAAAAAAAAACTGGTCTCAATGGCAATATAAATTTATTCTGCTCTGTAAAGCTGTAAATACAGGCAGTCCCAAGGTTACGAGCCAGGTTCTGTAGGTTTGTTCTTAAGTTGAATTTGTATGTAAATTGGAACAGGTATGGGTACCTATTAAATGCAACTTAGACTAATGCTTATGAAGGTTCTCATTCATCCAGGTCATGGTATATCTGTTGTATTCAATTAGATCAACTGGACTTGAAGTCAGAATGACTTGTACAAGAATCTGTGGCAATTATGTACCCTGGAAAATCCCAATTAGCATATCACAGCCAGGTGTTAAGGGTGTGATTGGATAGTGGCTAAGAGGTGTTATAGGAACGCCCAGAGTAAGGTGTCAAAACAGCATTGTACATGGCAGACAGATGGTGTCGAACCCCCCCACCTCTATTTAGGCTTGGTTTCTTTATTTTCACATAAATGGCCTCCTTAACACCTCTCAAACCAGTCACGTTCCTTTGCCAATATGTTAACATTACAATCTTCAAAGGTATGTCCTTTATCCTTAAGATGCAGGTACACGGCTGAGTCCTGACCCGAGGAATTGGCTCTTCTGTGCTGTGCCATACGTTGATGCAGTTGTTGTTTGGTCTCCCCCACATACAAATCAGAGCATTCTTCACTGCACTGCGTATATGATGTCGCTTTTCTTGTGTTTCGGTATTGGGTCTTTCGGATGTACCAATTGCTGCCTCAGCGTGTTGCTCAGTTTAAAGCAGACAGGGATACGGTGTTTTTTGAAAACTCTTCTTAATTTCTCGGAGACCCCTGCTACATATGGGATGACCATGTTCTTTCTCCTGTCTTGCTTTCCCCCTTCACTGTTGGTATTCGTGTTCTTTCTTTCATCCCATATGTAGCAGGGGTCTCCGAGAAATTAAGAAGAGTTTTCAAAAAACACCGTATCCCTGTCTGCTTTAAACCGAGCAACACGCTGAGGCAGCAATTGGTACATCCGAAAGACCCAATACCGAAACACAAGAAAAGCGACATCATATACGCAGTGCAGTGCAGTGAAGAATGCTCTGATTTGTATGTGGGGGAGATTAAACAACAACTGCATCAACGTATGGCACAGCACAGAAGAGCCAATCCCTCGGGTCAGGACTCAGCCGTGTACCTGCATCTTAAGGATAAAGGACATACCTTTTGAAGATTGTAATGTTAACATATTGGCAAAGGAACGTGACTGGTTTAAGAGAGGTGTTAAGGAGGCCATTTATGTGAAAATAAAGAAACCAAGCCTAAATAGAGGTGGGGGGGTTTGACACCATCTGTCTGCCATGTACAATGCTGTTTTGACACCTTACTCTGGGCGTTCCTATAACACCTCTTAGCCACTATCTAATCACGCCCTTAACACCTGGCTGTGATATGCTAATTGGGATTTTCCAGGGTACATAATTGCCACAGATTCTTGTACAAGTCATTCTGAATTGAGAAAGCCAGTCGGATGACTAGTGAAACGTCTTCAAGAACTAAACTTCAAGTCCAGTTGATCTAATTGAATACAACAGATAACTTAGACTAATGTTTGCAGCATTTTTAAATAGGAAGTGTGGTGCCAAATGGCTTTGTGATCAGCTGCTTCTGTTACAGTGCAAGTTAGGTAAGGGGTAAGGTCTTTATGCTCCTGCAGACCCCCATGCTGTATAGTATTTGCCCTTATGCCCCTCTGTTTGCTCCGATTGTAAGTAGGAGTTGTATTTAAGTCGGATGTTGTTGCTCATTTTATTTTGATAATGTTACTTATATCTTTATTTATCTTGCAGAACGAAACATTTTTGTGTCATCGTTTCACTAAATTTGTGATGAAGTATAATTTGATGTCCAAGGATAATCTGATTGTACCAATTTTAGAAGAAGATGTGCAAAACTCTGCTGCTGGAGAGAGTGAAGCATGATGTTATAAGCTGCAGAATGTTATCTATACTGAGAAACATATTAACATTTAAACACTGTATTTATCATTTTAGAATCCTCAATCATATATGCTTGTGGCATCTTGGTTAGATTGGTATTGTATGCTCTTTCCACTGATTTTAACTACCAAATCCTATTTGATTATAATTTGACTATATTGTCCATCACGTGTTCTTTTTCTAAAGAAATTAGCTGTATATGTTTATATTTAGCGTGTTAATAAAATGATTTTCTGTCATTTTTTACTTTTTTAATTACTGTTTTAACATATTAGTACAGAAAATGTAATTGTTTTTTAGCAGTATGTTTAATATATATTAAACATACCACCAAAAAACACCTTGGGGCATATTTATAAACGAGCGTTATCTTTTCGCGGCCGCTTTTACCACCATTTTTGCAAAAATTGTGATTACCGTGATATAAATGGCCGGAAAGCAGCTGCGAAAAGTTATCGCCTCGTTAACTTTTTGCGCCTATGGTAACAGTTACCGCCGCTTCTATTTATAAATGCTTGGTTTACATGTATTACATTAACCAATCAGATATTCTGAAATCTGATTGTTAATGTAATACATGTAAACCAAGCATTAAAAAATTGACCAATCAGAAACAGATTTCCTGCAAAACTATATAAAGAGGTGCACTCCGCCGCTGACCTCAGATGCCATCGCAGTTGATTCATTTTTGCTCCAAACTGAGAAGACGCATCAGATTTACAGCATCCAAATGAGCAGTGACAGTGCTGAGAGTCCAGCAGCCTGACTACAGGAAACAGGAAGGAGTGTAAAGACAGATCAGCTCCTGTAACTTTCTATACAGATGAAGGATTTTTTAAACACAGCCACCTACTGGTTACTGCCCGCAATTACAGCATTTGGATGTAAATTAGGACTTGACCTGAGTATAAGCTGAGGTTAGGTTTTCAGGCTAATTTTAAACCCTGAAAATCTCGACTTATATTCGAGTATATATGGTATGTGATTGTGGTGCAGATTTTAAAACTCAATAATGCCAATGATGAGGATATTATTTTTTTTACTTACCCTTTAAATATGGCTGTCTGTTTTTGACTATAGTTACCCTTTGATTATGGCTGCCAAAGAAATGGAAAGGTAGGTCAGTAGTTGTGTGTACCTGGATCAGGTTGGAAGTTAAAAAAACAAACTCATTTGATTATTGATCAAAATTTTTGTTCTTTTACTTTAGTTACCCTGTACGTATGGCTGCCACAGTAATGGATAAGTAGATCAGTAGGTGTGTGTACCTGTCGGGTTGGGGGTTAAAAAAAAAAAAAGACTTTGGGGCATATTTATAAACGATCGCTATTTTTGCCATTTCGCTATCGCAGGACATCGCATTGACAAATATCGCTGTTTTCACCTTATTTATCAGAGCACTCGCTTTCGCCTTTGCGGAAAAGTATTGCTGCAGCAATGTGAGGCAGAAACTTTTCGCCTTATTCATTGCATTAAGTGTGGTATAACTGCAAAAAAAGAAATTGCTTTCTAGTGTAATTTCAGGGCTATTTTTGTCATTTTTTTTATTTAAAGCTATTTATAAATAGGTGATTTTTTGCCTTTTTGCCCCTTTTCTCCCTTTTGTTGCATTTTTTTTTGCTGTGTTACCCAAATTTTCGCCAAACACCATTACTTACTGAAATGTTCCATTAACATGACACATTCTTACACAGCACTATGGTATGTTCCCATATTAATGGAACTGGTGTGATAATTAGCTGCAGTTTGCTGAAAATAAGCAATACTAAAAAATGTGTCCTATTAAGAAAATTCACCTTTTGAGTTTTACACTATCATCCTATTAATGAAATAGTGTAAAACTCAAAAGGCGAATTTTCTTTTACCATGTCCTATTTACAAAATTGAGAAAATTCGCCATTTGAGTTTTACACTATCATCCTATTAATAAATAGAGAAAACTCGACTTGAGTTTTACACTATTTACCATCCTTTTAATGAAATAGAGAAAATTCACCTTTTGAGTTTTATACTATTTATATCTTTAGGTGAAAAGAACACCAAATATGTTAGGCTATTTTTAAATTACAAAGATAGGTGTTCAGTGTGTATTAACCAATTTATTACTACTTTGAAAAACCAGGGAGTATTACCTATTTACCATCATATGTGCTGAACTTTTTCAGCTTTATTAGTGCTACTTTTTGGTAGATAATTTTTGATTTTGATGAAAATTCGCCTTTTTAATAACTGATGAAAGGAAAAGTTGAAAGTTTAAAAAATTATGGTAAAGGCTGGTGGGGGGAAAAAACAAAAATAATGCCCCTTTATAAATATGCCTCTCAGACCCCCATTTGACTTTATACTTTATTGGTAAAACAAAAAATCGAAAAAAAAAATTCTTTAAAAATCGAAAAATTAACGTTAAAAAAGCGAAATCGCAGAGAAAATGCTGGAAAATAGTATAACACCCCCCTGAGTACTTAGTACATTGTGGAGTGTTTCTCAATACTAATGGCACCTTCCATGGACCCTTTGGCAGGCTAAATAAATGGCCACTTATGCGTTTTTGCCACCTCAGACTTGGTGAATTGGAATGGGTGAACTTAACGCAAAAATACATTTTTGCCATTTTATAAATATGCTTGAGCGGTTACCACAGCAATGTATGGCGAAAAGCAAAAAGTAGCGATAATGACTTTTCACCACTGGTTATCACTGCTTTATAAAGCAAATTAGGTGAAAAGGCTGCGTTAAAGAAGGCGTAAAGTTTAACCTTTATAAATATGCCCCTTTGTTGATGATTAGTCAAAATTATTTTTACTATAGTTACCCTTTGAATATGACTGCCATGAAAATGGAGGTGTAGGTGAGTAGGCGTGTGTACCTGGATCAGGTTGGAAGTTAAAAAAACAAACTGTTGATGATTATTCAAAATATTTTTTTTGACTATTTTGACAGGTTGGAAGTTAAAAAAACAAACTTTTTGATTATTGATCAAAAAAGATTTACTTTAGTTACCCTTTAAGTATGGCTGCCACAGTAATGGATAAGTAGATCAGTAGGTGTCTGTACCTGTGTCGGGTTGGTGGTTAAAAAAAAAAAAACACTGTTTTGATTATTGGTCAAAATTTGTTTTTTTTACTTAAGTTCCCCTTTAGGTATGGCTGCAACAGTAATGGAGGTATAGGTCAGTAGGTGTGTGTATCTGGGTCTGGTTGAGGGGGTTGTCTTTTTTTTTTTTTGTGTTTACAACCATAAAACTATCTTTTATTGAGGATATTTTAAAATTAGCTTTGACTTTATTTACTCTTTAAGTATGGCTGCCACAGGAACTATAGTTTTTTTTTTTTACTATAATTACCCTTTAAGTATGGCTTCCAAGGGAATGGAAAGTTAGGTCAGTCTGTTGGTGTACCTGTGTCTGTGTGGGGGGTTGGGGGTATCAGCATTTGTGTTTATGACCGAGATCGTAAATTAACTAACCGGCCATATTTATCAAACACCGTTATCGTTTTTTTACGATCATGATCGGTGTTCTACAATACTGATCGTTACTTTACGATATTGATCGTAATTCTACGATATCGCCATCGTAAATCTACTGTGCCGATATCGTAGAATAACGATCGGTATCGTAGAAGGTCATCGTAGAATAACGATCATTATACTACGGTTACGGCAGCGTAGATTTAAGAAAGTGATATCGTAGAATTATGATCGTTATTGCAGAACACTGATCGTTATTTTACAGCGATCGCAAAAATCAATAATGATGTTTGATAAATATGGCCCTATTTATAAAAGATCGTTATCGAAAAAAACCGATCGGTATTGCACGATATCGCTATCGTAAATCTACGGTGGCGATATTGTAGAATGACTATCGCTATCGTAAAATAGCGATCATTATCGTAGAATAATGGTCGATATCTATGATAACAATCGGTATTCGACGATAGACTGTTTTTCTACGATGACGATCGTTATTTTACGATAGCGTTCGTTATTCTACGATATTGGCACCATAGATTTACGATAGCGATATCGTAGGATTACGATCGATATCCTAAAATAACGATCTTTTATAAATAGGCCACTTAGTCTTTTACCATTACCAGAGCATCCTGACCATTAAAGACATCAATACCCAATTTTGCGAAACAATAAACTTCACTGGTTGTTTCCAATGTTAATTTCTGTTTAACCAAAGACCGTTCATATACAAACATTAGTTATTATATACTATGAATAACATTTCTGTGTGTATGACATAAAAGTAACCCCTACACCTTAAACATACAAATAGTGCAACTGGACTGCACTATGTATAGGTAATTAGATGGCAATGGTTACGTTCTATATTAATACAATAATTGCAATGCACATTGTTAATTGCTGCCTGTACCTACCCTGTACCAGTAACTGGACTGCACTTTGTATAATTAGATGCCAATGGTTACCTTCAATATTAAAACAAAGTGCAGTCCAGTTATGTTTACAGGGTAGGTACAGGGAGCGATAAATAAACTACTAGAACTATTTACATTTCACCAGTCTTGGCAGTTACTACACCAGTGACCAATTTGAATTGATTACTTTCCTTTTTCCTATATTTGTGCCGAAAATACACTGTCCCTGATCTTATAAGAGCTTATTTTTTTTGTGGAGGCTAGTAGTAAACTGATTGACAGACATGTGGAACAAGGGTACTGGAAAGACGATCTAGTAATTACAAGGAATGAGGTCCAACAAACAACAGAGAACAGTAATTAAAAGGATGTAAGAATAAGGGTCACAGAGAAAAGAATTCCTTTTGTTACTATGTATGGCCCTAAGAGCAAACTGGTAAGGTATAGTGTATTGGGACACTGGTCCATCCTGCAAAAGGATCCTGAGCATGGCAAGCTATTTAGTATAGTATTTGAGATTGAATAAAGACTTACGTCCATCCAGTTCAACCTACTCAGCAATACCCACATTTCCTGCCTAACTATTGATCCAGAGGAAGGCAAAAAAAACCCACCAGAAATATGAAGGGGGAAAAAATTCCTTCCTGACTCCAAGTGGCAATCAGAAATATCCTTGGGTCAACTCTACTTTATGTATTAATACCATTAACCTGCAACATTCCTTGTTTTAAGAAACTCTTCAAGCTCTCTTTTAAAACTATCCAATGAACCTGTCATCACAACTTCCAATGGAAGACCGTTCCGTAATTTTACCGTTCTCACAGTGAAAAACCCTTTCCGAACTTCTTTTCTTCAAGTCTTAAGGTTCGTACACACGTGCGGTTGCCCTCTAAAACAATTGAAAAAAGAGTGCAAACTGCTCAATAAATGAAATCTTCTTTCTTTTAATAAGGATCTACAAAGAACCAGACTGTTTTATGCCCAAGGTAATAAAGCTGGTGCTATGATAGCCAACAGACTTCGTACACACATATGATCTAATCTCAGACGACCATCCCCCAAGCGTGTTCATCCATGGTGGATCAAGAAACGACGCCCGACCGAATGCACACGTGCGATTATCGCCCGAAATGGGCATTCGTCTTCCATGTGTCTACTTTTTTGTGGGTCATTCTTCTGTGGTAAGATTGTATAAGGCAATTAAGCAGCAAAAGCTAGAATCTCTCACACACAAATAGCACAGGAAACAATATTTTGAACCATAAAGGAATTGCTAATGCCTTTGCAAAATATTTCTCAGAATTATATAATCTAAACCATAATAATTTAAATAAAAATACTACTAATAAGATTTAAAATTTCTTTGAAAAACAGAAGATTACTAGATTATTGCCAGAACAACTTTCCAAACTTAGGGCCATATCTATAAAGGTGCAGTATAATTTTTTTAGCGATACTGTGCCTTTAACGAGCATTATGGCGATTGTTCGTTTACTATCAATAACATAAATCTATGATAGGGATCGTATATCTATGAACGCAAACTTCCATAGAATATCATTGCGTTATTTTACCGCTTGGTATTCTATGAAGGAACGTTCGTAGCATTCACCGTATTGCGGCCGTACATTCAAGGCTGCAGTCATACAATATCAATAACTCACCGTATCACAAACATGCAATACCACAGGTTTTTAAATATGGTCCTGAACAACCAGAGTAGGTAAAAGCAGGTGCGTACCTGGACACCTTTAGAGTTAAAGACTGTCCATATAAGTGAAAGTCAGGGCGCACACTTCATAAAGTGATACTTTTAATTCAAATTCACAACACGCAACATTTTCAGTGACACTATGGGCACTATTTATAAACGCTTGTTATCGAAAAAATAACGATCGGTATTGTACAATATCGTTCTTTATTTTACAATATCAATCGTAATCCTACAATATCGCTATTGTAAATCTACGATGGCGATATAGAATAACAATTGCTATCGTAAAATAACGATCGCTATCGTAGAACAACGGTTGATATTGGCGGATACCGATCGTTATCAATGATATCGACCGTTATGGGGCCCTATTTATAAGCGGCCGTTAACATTTCCCTGCCGGGTGTTTGTTAACATCGCCGAGATAAGGTTTCCGCCAAATCGCTGACATCGCATCAGTTACAGCTCACCTCTATTTATAAAGCAGCAGTAACTACATTCTCACATTAAGTTTGGCCGTTTCAATTTGCCATTTGGGTTGGCGAAAATGGGCAGTGTGCCACGTGTTCAACCCGCCCCCTTCCCACTGTATAGTATTTGAGGTTGAAGGTTGAGGTCCAGTCCAACCCATCTAGCAATATCCTCATTTCCTGCCTAAACCACCAAATTTATGAAGGGGGAAAAAATTCCTTCCTGACTCCAAGTGGCAATCGGAAATTTCCCTGGATCAACTCTACTTTATGCAGGTACCACTCTTCCCAGGCACAACCCCTTCCCAGCAGCCCCTCCCAGCCCGTACCCCCCTCCCTACCACTTAAAAGTGCCATTGCGGCCCTGACAAGGGCCTTTTGGAGTTTAAGGGGTCCCGCAGCCCATACCGGGACCCCCCCCTCCCCAGCACTGACAAGTGCCCTTGCGGCACTGACATGTGCCTTTGTTGGTGGGTCCTGCAGCTTGAAACAAGACCCCCCCATTGTCTCTTAGAAGAGCCCTTGGGCATGTCTTCTTTCTTCTCAGCCGGCGACACAATGCTTGCAATCACATGATTATATAGTAGCCAATCATATTTCTGAAATATGATTGGTTACTGTATAATCAAAGTGATCGCAAGCATTGAAAAATTGACCAATCAGAATTGGATAAGGTCTTTCAGCAAACCTATATAAAGAGGTGTAAACACTGCGGAGCTCAGAAGTCATTGCAGTTGATGGCAGAAGAAAGGAGAGGTCGGCAACATCGGCTCCGTTGCCGACCTCTGACGCCCGCAGTGACATGGGCTGGTATTGGCAACACCGGCGGGGTAGATGTCGACAGCTGCGAAGACTTTGGATCAAGACACCGGCAACATCAGCTCCATTGATGTCACCAGCACCAGAGGAGTCCCTGGTGGCCGCAGGAACACTGCCTGGTGTTAGCGACATGAGCGGAGTTGGTGTCACTGGATGGAAGAAAGAAAACACACCCAAGGGCTGCAGGATCCCCAACAAAGGCACTTGTCAGTGCCGGGGAGGGGAGGTAGGAATAGTTATGATTATACCTACCTCATTATTTCATTTAGGAGCTACAAAGATTTAGAAAATTTCCAAATAATAGAGCCTAGATTCATATAAATAGACCAATGAGAATAGAAGGAAAATTTTATTATCACTTTTATTATCACTACATCATAAAAATTCAGCAGTATCAAATGCATTTTAAAATTGTTTTAATATCAAACAGCCTAGAACAGACCCCCATTCCAAGATGATATGACCAGCAAACCCCAAGTATATCTGTCTGATCACATAGTCCATATTATACTTATTAGTCAATGATCATCACAAAATCCGTGCGTGGAAGTGGCTAGATAGATGGAGTACCGAAGGCTAAGTTGAGAAGGATAAGTATCAGCAGTGGTGCTGGTAGAGGGCGGTCCTAGAATCCCAAACGCCTTTCCCCCCTAAATTATCACGGCTTTTTCAATGGTGCTATAGCTGTGCATTAAGGTAACGTCTTTTAAATTCAAGCTGCTCATTTACAGCTGAGCGTCTATTTTTGGCGTGTCCGCATCACTGCAGGCGCGTCGGATGACGTCTATTCGATACTCCGCCCATCACATGTCAATCAGTAATTAAGCATCACTGTAACAAATACAATTAATATATATACAAAGTTTATGTACAAAGTTTATACTCATCAATCTTATTCTAGCAACACAGTGTAACCTTATACAGTTATCCATCAATGATAATATCCAGGTCAATTGCAATTGTTCCATCTTTCGACTTTTCAGCAGTCCCAATGATTCGGAAATCTTTTGAAAACAAGGTATCACATATCAAAAGGTCGTAAATCCTCCCAGATTTATAGATGAATAGAGCACGCCAAGTAATCACAATCACCTCTGAAGATCCAAGTCCTTACTTGTCAGATTCTCCTCTGATATATGGATCACTGATTCTTACAGATTCAGTTACATTCAAAACATAATTCGTCTGCACCTGTACTCCGGAAGCTCTACAGTATCAAAGGACTTGGTGCTTTTATGCTCGACATGTACTCCGTCTTCCGAGCAGTACGAAAGTACATAAAGTGTGGGATGCTGATTTTAATGTTTGAATAAAATTGAAAGTTTTATCTACACTTGCCTGACTGCAGTAGCTTTTCAAATGCCATCCTATTTAAGATGAAAGTTGCATAATCAGATAAAAGGTACAAAATTAAGTTTTTCATTTAGACCATCTGGGCTCATTGTAAGTTAAAAATGTATCTTGTCTCAGCACGCAAAAGTGGATTTTCCATGTCCCCTCCTCTGATACTCAATGATATCTTAGCCTGGCCAATACATCTTAGTCCATCTGACTTACTATTATTATACTGTAAAAAAATGTTGTGCAACACTAGTAATTGTGTCATTGGTCTTGGGTCTGGTGGCTAGCCAACCTTTATTTGAGCTGTTGTCTAGTTTTTCCTATATACAACAGATTACAAGTACAAATGAGAACATAGATAACATTCTGTTAAAATATATATATTTGATTTCCACCCATCTTGTCCCATCAAAACTTGTCACTGTCAATCTCGCTTACTGGCAGCAGGTACACCCCCCACAGGGGTAAGCGCCTATTACTTGGGTACCCCTATGAAGAGATAACGAAGGTCTCACGAAATGGCTGCATACCAGTTTGTCCCTCAAATTCTGACATCTCCTCCCTGTCATAAATGGTTTCTCTGGAGAAAAAGCTTTTAACAGTGTATCATTTGTTAGTAAATGCCATTTTTTTGTGAGTGTCTGTCTTATTGTCTCCAATTGTGTGCTGTACTGGATGCTAAATCTCAGTGTTTCTTTACTCCTTCACCTATTTTTGTTAAGGGTGAGGAGTTTATAATGTGTATGCCTGGCTGCTGCAAAGCAACGTTGCCTCAGTAATTTTAGAAGCTACAGCATGTACAGTTTTCATTTGCTGGTCAGCCTTGAAATATTACTGTATTAAAGATGGTGCTGAAGCCAGGAGGAAGACTGGCAGAATCATTTTTCTTTGAGCTGGTGCTCCTCACAGAAACAATATTGGGAGTTAGGAATAACCAATCCCATATCCCTGTCCCAAGTACTTTTCATTTAAAATGTTTTTTTTAAAAAACATTATACACACAATATTTCTCCTTTAAGAGGGAAAAGAACGAGCTCTTAGGAACTATACAAACTGTAACAATAAGTGTAAAAAATCAGTAATCAATAATAATAATTTTTAAAAAAGCAATTAAGCTAGCTAAAATAAATAATGAAATTAGGATAGCTGAACAAAGCAAGTCTAACCCTAAACAATTTTTTAAGAATATTAATTGTAAGAAGGACTGAAAATTTGGGGGCATTAATTAATGGGGATAAGTTAGTTACAGAGGATGCCAATAAAGCAAATTTCTTGAACACATATTTTCCCCTCTGTATAGAAGATAGCATATAGAGTAGAGCGGCAATAATGGTATAAAAGAAGCAATTGCACTTCGGTTCACTGAGGATATGGTGGAATAACAACTAAATAAGGTTAATATCAATAAAACTCCTGCACCGGATAAATACAACCTCAGGTCCTTAGGAAACTCAGTTCAGTTTTTTTTCCAGGCCATTGTTTCTTATTTTCTCATATTCCCTCGTGTCTGGAAGCATGCCCCTGAATTGGAGAAAAGCTGATGTAATTTCAATTTTCAAAAAGATTAATCGTTCACAGATGGGTTATTACAGACCTATGAGTTTAACTTTACTGGTGGGAAAGATACTGGAAAGTTTCATACAGGAACATATTCTAAAGTATGCTTCAAGGACTGTCCTTTTAAAGGGACACTAAACTCCCATAATTCAGAAAAACAACTATTTGCCTTTCGTTTCTATTATTCACAGGGAGGTGAGAACGCTTATTCTCACCACCCTGTGAATAATAGGACGTTCGGGGGACCTGGAACTTACCTTACCGCCTCTCCACTCGCAGCGGCTCCTTCACTGACAGCCGCTCTGTCCCGACCGCGCGCCCTATCTTAGGTGCATGCGTGCCAATACAAAAGATAGGGCACGCGATCGGGAGGGAACAGCTGTTCAGTGAAGAAGCGGCTGTGAGCGGAGCGAAGGTAAGTTCCAGGTCCCCCGAGCGTAATATTATTCACAGGGAGGTGAAAATAAGCGTTCTCACCTCCCTGAGAATAATAGAATTGAATGGCAAATATTTAGTGTTCCTTTAAGTAGGAATCAGTAGGATCTTGTCAAACAAACTTGCTTTAATGAGGTGAGTTGAATTGAGTAGGAATTTATAGTAGTAGTAGATAGTAACATAGCAATTGGGGTGGAATAAAGACATAACGTCTAACCTTTTCACCCTGCTTTTTAACCCTACCTAACAGTTGATCCAGAGGAAGGATTAAAAACAGCTAAAAAAAAAAAGGGGGGGGATTCCTTCCTGACTCCAAATGGCAGTCAGAAAGTATCCCTGGATCAACCAGAACTGCAGTATATGTATTAATACCAGTAATTCTCAATCATTTTTAGTTTTAGAAACTTATCTAGCACGCTTTTAAAGCGATTTAGTGAACTTGCAATTACCACATCTGCTGGAAGACAGTTCCACAGTTTCACCGTTCTCACTGTCAAGAAACCTTTCCAAACCTGAAGGTGCAACTTCTTTTCTTCCAACCTTAAAGGATGTCCACGAGTCCTCTGATATGACCAATTAGTAAACAATGCATCAGAGAGTTTACTGTATGGCCTATTATTATATTTGTATAAAGTGATCATATCCCCACGCAAACGTTGCTTCTCTAAAGTAAACAGCATTAACTTATCTAATCTGCCTGCACAGTCAAGCCTCTCCATTCCCTTTATTATTTTAGTTGCCCTTCTCTGAACTTCTTCCATTTCTAAGATGTCCCTTTTGTATATCTGAATTCTTCAAAATTTCAACTGGGATAAGGTATTATCAGTAAAAGGTAATGAACAGAAGTGTGTTTAAGGGGATTTTAAACTATTTCACATCTAAATTTATACCATTGGGAAATAAATGTAAAAAAAATAAATCTGCTCCCATGTGGCTGAATTCTGATGTAAAGAGGCAAATGGAAAGGAAGAAAAAGGCATTTAAAACCTTTAAGTCAGAGGGAACGGAAAGGGCCTTTAGGGATTATAAAAACTGCAACAAGGAGTGTAAGAAAGCAATCAAACTAGCTAAAATTAATAATGAAGTTAGGATAGCTGAACAAAGCATCACTAAGGAGCATATTTATAATCAATCGCTATTTTCGCCATTTCACTATCGCAGGACATCGCAATGACAAATATCGCTATTTTCGCCTTATTTATAAAAACGCTCGTTTTCTCTTTCTCCTTGCGGCAATGAGTATCGATGAGGCGATGTGTGGCGATAGTTTTTGCCTTATTCATTGTGTTAAGTGTGTTATGACTGCGAAAAGAGAGATTGCTCTCTAGTGTAATTTCAGAGCTATTTTTGTCATTTTTTTTATTTAAAGCCATTTATAAATAGGTGAATTTTCATCTTTTTGCCTCTTTTATCCCTTTTGTTGCATTTTTTTGCAGTGTTACCAGAATTTTCGCCAAACATCATTACTTACTGGAATGTTCCATTAACATGACTATTTCTTACACAGCACTATGGTATGTTCCCATATTAATGGAACTGGTTTAACCCTTTCACTGCCAGGAGATTTTCATTTTTTTTTGCGTTAACTGCCAGAAGAATTTTCAGGATTTTGTCCTTAATCGCTTTAGACTAATTTTACAGTAGGAAACCTTGCAGTAAATCAGGAATATTATACATTGTTTTTTTCAGCACAAAGTCTACTTTAATATGGTAACAAAATTTTGTAACTTTTCTGGAAATTTTACTGGAATTATGGGTAAAATATGTAAAAAAAATGAAAAATTTGCAAATTTTCATGGATTTTTCCCATTTTTACTTATAGTTATCTTAAGGTTACGCACAAAAATCTTACTGTTTCTAAAAGCTCAGATACTCCCGAGTACAACGATACCAGATATATGTAGGTACCCGACTTTTTGCACACTTTACTGATCCTAAAAATTCAATACGGTCTTTATTTGGTACCTCTACAAAATTTCCTTATAAAATATAGGCTTAGTTTCCCTTGAAATCGAACAAATAAGTATCCGCGTTTACTTTACCGATATCACTAATTTATAGTTTTAGGGTAAAAAAAAAAAAGGGTGTGTGTATCACTTTACCGAGGGGGGGTCGAGGGGGATAGGGGGGCAGCTGAATGCTGCCCCCGGGTCGGCCCTAGCACGCGGTGTTTTTCCGAATTTAAAGGGGAAGCCACAGATCGTATATTCACGATCTGTGGCAGTTAAAGCATTCTCTGCACAGATCGTGAATATACGATCTGTGGCAGGGAAAGGGTTAATAATTAATGTAGTTTGCTGAAAATAAGCAATACTAAAAAATGTGTCCTATTATTGAGTTTTACACTATTTACTATACTATAATGTCCTATTAGCAAAATTGACAAAATAGTTTTACACTATTTGTCATCCTATTAATGAAATTGAGAAAATTCGCCTTTTGAGTTTTATACTACCGGTATTTATATCTTTGGCTGAAAAAAACACCAAGGTGCAGATGCAATATATTTCGCTATAGCAACCTACATGCACTCGTTTTTGCAATGTATTAACCACTTTGCGACCGTTAATACATTGCGAAAACTCTAGCGATAAGTTGCGACCTTTTGCGCATATTTTAAAGACACCATCAAAGAGGCGTGAATTGTCGCGCAAAAAACTAGCACAAAAAAGCGATTTGCGCTGCGCAAAGATTGCAACATGGTGCAGGCAGCACCAAGACTGGACGGCACTTGCTTCCTTAAAGCTTTTGCTTTATTATTAACATCGTTAAAAACAAGGCTCTTTTCGGCCCAATATGCTCATCCTGGCAGATATGCTAACTGACAGTTATGACGTTTCGGGTCACATGACCCTTTCTCAAATACAACCATCTTGTATTACACCTTTTATTGATACATAATGGTTACCTACTGGCAACAATTATAAACAACATACATATATAATTAAAAACGGATACATATACTGATCAATGTAGCATATCAACAGAGATTTCTAACATCGTATTCAAGATTCATTCCTTTGGGGGTATGGGTATCTAGCTTCCTAATCCATTTAGCTTCCTTAAGTAACAAAGCTTTCTTTTTATCTCCTCCCCTCCTTCCTGATCTCACCTCATCTAATATTTGGAACCTTAACTGTGACACAACATGCCCACTTTCCACAAAATGTTTTGCTACAGGGCTCTCCAATTTTTTATTTCTAATATCGGACTTATGCTCACTAAGCCTCTTCTTGAATTTGCGTGTTGTATATCCTATATATATATAGTTTGCCACACGGGCATTTAAGCTCATATATGACATTAGTGGATAGACAAGTAAAATATCCTCTGATGTGTATTTTATAGCCCTTCATATGATGATACAACGTATCTCCTTTAATACATCCATTACAATGGTTACATGACAGACACGGATAAGTTCCTTTCAGATTCGTACCCTCCAAGATGGTTTGACTTCTCGTCATAATGTTTCTACTGGAACCAACATCTACTCTCACTAGTAAAAGACGGAAAGACAGCTAAGTGAGACAGAGTTACAACTTTTACAAAAGGGGTTATCTTTTGTCCCAGTTACTAAACTGGATTTTTTTAAATTAGATTGTGAACTTAATACCTTCTTTCGTAATATTAAACTGAGAGCTTTCTTTGGAAAAAATGAACAGCAGACTAATCTTGATACAGGACATGTGAGTTATGAGAATAAGTTTGTACTAGGAGACTTAGGCTAAAGGGTAATTTTACTTCAGATAAGAATCCGGGCTGTATCTCTATTAAGGCGGTGAAAGAGGATATGGGTCTATTGGAACATAAGTTTAATAATAAAGAAATATGTATAAAGCATAATAACCTGACTGATGCTGAGAGACAAGCATAAGAGGAACTTAACAAAAGCAAAGAGATAATCTTGAAGCCAGACGATAAAGGCGGGGCTATTGTGATACAAGACAGAGAAAAATATGTAAATATGATTGCCAGAATGTTGGATGACACCAATATGTACTGCCCACATCGTAAAAATCCACTTTGGGATATTCAACATGAGGTTAAAAAACTTGTTTTGGAAGCAGAAAGCCTGGGTGTCATTGACAACATGCAGGCGAGGTATTTGATCAAGGAATGCTATTACACCGGTGATATATGCATTACCGAAGATCCACAAAAGTGTTGTGGATCCCCCCGGCCATCCAATAGTAGCTGGGGGGGACTCTGTCTTTAGTCCAATAGCAATATTCCTTGATAAAGTATTAAGACCTTATGTGTACCAACACCGCTCGCACCTAAATGGGATGTGTATCCCATTAATGTGGATGATTATTTGTTGACGCTTGAAATTGAAAGTTTATATACAAGTATACAGCATGAGGGTGGCCTACAGGCGGTTTGTACATGTATCTTAAATGACGATAATCTAGATGGTGCCCAATACAGATTCATTGTTGAACTCTTAAAAATCGTACTTGAAAGAAATTATTTCTTATTCCAAGACACATATTATGAGCAACGCTGCAGGATAGCAATGGGGTCGAATGTGGCCCCCACGTACACGAATATATATGTCAATCAATTTGAAGAAACATATGTCTATAAGAATGAACTTATTTTGAAACACTGTAAATGTTGGTTCCGTTATAAAGATGACATTTGCGGTGTGGGGGGGGCCTATTCTACTCCTTATAAAATTTTGTGACAGAATTGAATCAATCTAGCTCCTTAAAATTTACCCTTAATGTGGATAAAGTATCTTTATCTTTTCTTGATACGGTTGTATCAGTCAAAGATAAAAAGGTTGGTAACTGATAGAAATACCCTTCAAGCTTTCTCATCTTTTCACCCCAGACACGTCAAAAATGCTATCCCTAAATCTCAATTCACAAGAGTGAAAAGGATAGTCTCGGATCCTGTCAAATGGGAGGAGAGACTAAATGAGATGGAAGTAAATTTCAGGGAAAGGGGTTATCCGAAAGACATTCTAGAGAGGAGCAGAAGGGGTATACATAAAGAAAAAAAGATACTCAAAATAAAAGTAAACAAGGAGAAAGGGTAATGTTAGTAACGAAGTACAATAGTTTGTCAAAAAAAGTTGAACAAGTGGTAATGAAACACTGGAACATACTAACGTCTAACCTCCCAGATATACAAAGTTTCCAACAGAAACCACTTATATCATACAAGAGGCCAAGTACAATAAAAAAAACTATCTAGTGAGAGCAGATGGTTCCAGTAGAAACATTATGACGAGAAGTTAAACCATCTTGGAGGGTATGAATCTGAAAGGAACTTATCCGTGTTTGTCATGTAACCATTTTAATGGATGTATTAAAGGAGATACGTTGTATCATCCTATGAAGGGCTATAAAATACACATCAGAGACTATTTTACTTAGGGAGCTAAGTTCAGTTTTATCTAGGCCATTGTTTCTTATTTTTGCAGATTCCCTCATGTCCGGATGTGTGCCTCTGGATTGGAAAAAGGCTGATGTTATTCCAATATTCAAAAAGGGTAGTCGCTGACAGCCGGGTAATTACAGGTCTGTAAGTTTAACTTCAGTGTAGGGGAAAATACTGGAAAGCTTAAAGGGCAAGTCCAGCCCTAAAATGAAAACTTACATACAGGTAAATCACCCCCCAAAACCCTATACGGTAATAGTTTGAAATGTGAAATATATAAGTCTAACCTGAAATCCTGCACAATGTCCTGTTGCCCTGTTTCTGCTTCCTGGTTCTTCCAGTTAGCAGTGGCGTATCTACGTTAAAATATCCGGGACACGTGCCCCAGATATTTGGCAAAGTGCCCCGAATGTTTTAACGGACTTCACCTTTAAGAAGTGCCCCGAGTTTAGCAGAGTTAGATAGATAGCAAAGTTAGATAGATAGATAGATAGCAGAGTTAGATAGATACCAATATATAATGAAATTGCCAGTTTATTGTGCTTTTGTATCATTAATTTGTGTCTCTCTGTCCAACTCTCTGATCTTTATCTCTGTCTGTCTATTTCACTGTCTTTCTGTCTGTTTATCACTATCGGGGGGCTGTGTGTCTATGTTTGTGGTTGTCTATCTGTCTGTGTCTTTTTGGCCATCTCTATAAAGTACATAGTAGGTGTGGCCTAATTGGGCTGGAGAAAGGGGCATGGCCTAACAAATTTTGGGGTGCCCAAAAGTGCTCCTGATATTCTTAGACCCTAGATACGCCCCTGCCAGTTAGTAACTGTCAGTTATGGATTTGACAGTTGACATTACAGCCAATGACTGAATGTTAATCCCCTGTCTGCCTCTTCTGATCATGCCCAGTAAATACAGGTTTCTATATTGCTCATTTTCCATGAGGCATCCAGAAGCATAGCAGGCATACAGTAATGAATTCATAGGACAAAGTAGGATAATCAACATATTTTAAATAGGCCATTCTTTCTAAAAGATGTTCTTATGAGGGTGGAGTTGTCCTTTAATAAGGAACAAATTCTAGATTATGTTTTAAGGACTGACATTATAAATACTAACCAGCATGGATTTAGGAGGAATAGATCTTATCAAACTAACTTGCTTGGCTTTTATGAGGAATTTAGTAGAAATTTAGACTCTGGCATAGCAGTAGATGTAGTATACTTGGATTTTAAAGGAGAACTAAAGCCAAAAAATCAAAGTTAAAGTTAGAAAGTACTTGCCTCAACATCCACTCAGCAGGGAAGATTCCACTCAGGGGCCTTTTCTTTATCTCTATGAGCTCATTTTAGGTTCTTTGTTCCCCAACCCGAAGCTGACATTTCCCTTGCCTGCCAGTACTTTTACCTTGATTACATTTTCAGCACCTGTGTGATTTCCACCCTCACCTCTTAACCCCTATGATGTATGAATATATTAAATCATCAATATTCAAATTGGTGGAGCAGCTGATTAACCCTTTCCTAGCAGCCACAAGCGCAAACACACGTAAATCGTGTGTGATTCAGGTGCGTTGCAGTGTGGCCATGCCCAATATACATTGCAGCAATACACACACTAATATAAATGGTAGAGTTCAGAAATAAACACATACAAAGACACAGTCTTGCAGAAATGCTCACAAATATAAAGAGTTAACAAGTTGCTTCCTAAATACAAATGAAAAGGGTTCACACCTTCCCCCACTCTGTTTGAGCAGGAAAATCTGATAATAATATTCACTGCTATCTCTGATGATTGGCTGGGAGACACTGGCAGGTGGGGCCTCTGAGTTCTTCTGTTACATGCAGCTTAGCATAAGGGGAGTGTGAAACAAACACATGGTAGCTAGTTAGCATGTGCAAAAGGAATTTTGGTACCTGGACCACCAGGAAGAGGCAACACTAGAAGCCAGCCGTGACATCATAGATTGCCAGTACTCAAAAATGTTCTATAAATGATTTCTACAGTAAGAAGCTGAATTCAGAGGTGAGAGACAAATGGTTTTAAAAAGTGATAGTTATAGAGTCTGTGGAGCTGCCTTTGTATTTTGGGTTTAGCTCTCCTTTAAGATTTGAAGAAAAAAGGTTTAGGCTTCAAGCTCGGAAAGGGTTTTTCACTGTGAGAACGGTAAAGCTATGGAACTGTCTTCCAGTGGATGTTGTTATGGCAGGTTCATTGGTCAGTTTTAAAAAAAAGCTGGATGAGTTTCTGCAAACAAGGAATGTTGCAAATTACTGGTATTGATAAATAAAGTAGAGTTGATCCAAGGAAATTTCAGATTGCTACTTTCATAAATTTGGTGGGGGGGGGTTGCCTTCCTATGGATCAAATGTAAGGCAGGAAATGAGGATATTGCTAGGTGGGTTGGACTGGATGGACGTATGTCTTTATTCAACCTCAAATACTATACTATACTATACTATACTATACTATTTAAGATTAAGAATCGTTATCCTCTTATCACTGAATTTTTAACAGAAAGGAACTACCATTTTTTCTAAACCTGATCTGAGAGGAGCTTACAATTTGATCAGAATTTGTGAAGGAGATGAGTGGAAAACCGCCATCAAAACCAACAACAACCATTTTGGATAATCCATTTGGATTATGTAATGCCCTGGCAGTATTCCAAGAATTTGTCAATAACATATTCAAAAACTTGTTGGGCAACTCTGTAGTTGTCTATTTTGATGATATTTTGATTTTTTCACAAGATTTACCCTCTCATCATATTTATCTTCGTCAAGTCCTTTCCAGACTATGACTTAATCATCATTATGCTAAACTGGAGAAATGTCTCTTTGAAGTTACTAAAGTCCCATTTTTAGGATATGTCATCTCTGCCCAAGGTTTTGAAATGGACCCCTCAAAAGTTTCTGCTATTCTCAACTGGTCTCTTCCTTCCTCCACTAAAACCATTCAACATTTTATTGGCTTTGCCAATTATTATAGACAATTTATCAAGGGTTTTTCTTCCATCATTTCTCTGATCTTGAATCTCATCCGTAAAGGGAGAAAACACAATGCATGGACTAAGGAAGCTCTGGAAGCCTTTGAAATACTTAAAGCCGCATTTGCCTTTGCCCCTGTTTTGGTAAACTTGCTCTTGAAGAGTGGCGTCATCTTTTGGAAGGCGCTATTCAACCAATAACTATTTTCACTGACATAAAAATTTGGAGTATATCATTTCAGCTAAAAGACAAGCCTGCTGGGCACTTTTTTTTTTTACGCTTCGAATTTCATCATCACCTTCTGCCCCGAAACAAAGAATAAGAAAGCAGATGCTTTATCTAGATCTTTCTGTTCTCAAGGATTCTTTATTATCCCTGGATCCAAAATTCTAGCACCCAGATTTTCTCTGCTGTCTGCCAAATCAAATCTGCTCAGGACTCTTGCCCTTCTACTACCCCAGTCAATAAAGTCTTCATTCCTTCTGCCTTACGCAAGCCTCCCCTCTCTCACTCACAGCTCTAGACAAGTCGGTCATCCTGGAGTTCAAAAAACTTTTCCCTCCTGACCTGTTTTGTTTGGTGGCCAGAATTAATAAAGGATGTCAAAGATTTTGTAGCATCTTGTTCCACTTGTGCCATGTCCAAGTCTCCTCTTAATCTTCCCTGTGGACTTTTTCAACCACTACCCATTCCTTCTCGTCTATGGATGCATCTTATCATGGACTTTATAGTGGATTTATCTCCTTCCAAGAAGCATACCGTAATGTGGGTAACAACTGATACATATGCAATTAGAACTGTTTGTGCACTAGAATTCTATTTTTTGTATGTATTGTACTTTTGGTCTCTAGTTGCACTTTAATATGGATGTACAACAGCCCAATTTTTTATATATTGTGGGTAACAAATGACCATTTTAGCAACATTTTGTCTCTCTACTCAAATTGCCTTCTGCCTTGGAACTTGTTCATTTGCTTGTGAAGGTTCTCATTCATCCAGGTCATGGTATATCTGTTGTATTCAATTAGATCAACTGGACTTGAAATGTAGTTCTTGAAGACGTTTCGCTAGTCATCCGACTGGCTTTCTCAATTCAGAATGACTTGTACAAGAATCTGTGGCAATTATGTACCCTGGAAAATCCCATACCTTTGAAGATTGTAATGTTAACATACTGGCGAAGGAACGTGACTGGTTCAAGAGAGGTGTTAAGGAGGCCATTTATGTGAAAATAAAGAAACCAAGCCTAAATAGAGGTGGGGGGGTTCGACACCAACTGTCTGCCATGTACAATGCTGTTTTAACACCTTACTCTGGGCGTTCCTATAACACCTCTTAGCCACTATCTAATCACACCCTTAACACCTGGCTGTGATATGCTAATTGGGATTTTCCAGGGTACATAATTGCCACAGATTCTTGTACAAGTCATTCTGAATTGAGAAAGCCAGTCGGATGACTAGCGAAACGTCTTCAAGAACTACATTTCAAGTCCAGTTGATCTAATTGAATACAACAGATAAACTTGTTCATTTATTTGTTTCTCATATCTTTTGCCTACATGGGCTACCCAATGAAATTGTATCCAATAGAGGAACACTTTTTTTGGAGGGCTTTTTGTAAGTCTTTAAACATCAAACTTCAATTTTCCTCTGCATACCACCAACAGTCTAATGGTGCTGTAGAAGGGGTTAATCAATCTCTAGAACAATTTCTCTGGTGTTATATCTCCATCTCTCAAAATGATTGGTCTGACCTTCTACCATGGGTAGAATTTGCTTATAATAATACCTCACAGTCTTCCTCTGGAACCTCTCCTTTTTTTGCAACTCTGGACAAAATCCTATGTTTCCTTCAACTTTTCTGACAATCCTGCGACCGATGATATTCTTTCTCATATGTCTGCTATTTGAGATTCTACAAAATACAACTTACTAAAATCATCCATAATTCAGAAGTGGGCAGCTGACAGAAGATGTAGACCTGCTCCCCAGTATGCTATTGGAGATAAGGTTTGGTTTTCCTCCCAGAACCTTCATTTCCACGTTCCAGCACTTAAGCTGGGCCCTAAATTCAATGGACCTTTCTCCATCTCTGAAGTAATTAGCCCCACAGCTTACCGTCTTGACTTACCTAATTTGAAGATCCCTAATGCCTTTTATGTTTCAGTACTCAAACCAGCTATTATCAACCAATTCTCTAGCCCCAATCCTTCTCCTCCAACAGTTTTGGTTGACGGACAACAAGAGTTTGAAATTCAGGAAATCCTTGATTCCAGATATTCTAGGAACTCTCTACAATATCTTGTTCATTGGAAGGGATTTGGTCTGGAAGAGTGCTCCTGGATTAAACTAGTGGACATCCATGCTCCCCATTTAACTAGAGCCTTCCATAAGAAATTTCCTTTCAAACCTGGTGCTCCTGTGGCCCCCCATGGAGGAGGGGGTACTGTAAGGAACTTAACTGTACTCCCGGTCCGACGACGATCCGGGACTGGTGACAAGAACGCCGTGACGTCACCACGCAACCGCACCAGCTGGCGCAAAAGTTTAAATGACTCCTTCCTTTTGTGGGCGCCCATTTGCCAATTGTTCTGGCGTCCTTGGGCTCCCTGGTTCCTCAGCTCTCCTGTGTGACCCAGTCTCCTGTTCCAGTATCAGTCCCTGCTTTTGTCCAGAATCAGCTCCAGCATTGTTCCAGTATCAGCTCCGGCACCTTTGTTCCAGTATCAGAGCCACCTGTGTTCCAGTATCAGCTCCACCATTGTTCCAGTATCAGCTCTAGCAGCATTCCCAGTATCCAGCTTCTGCATTGAATACGCTCCTGCACAGTCTCCTGTACTCATACTTCCGACTAAATAGTAAGTCTCCCAGATACTCCTCTCCTGCAGTACCAGGGTATCATTACAGCATTGTACCGTTATGTAGCTGAAGGTGTGTAGATTCCAAAAATATATAGTTTGTGGGGGGTATTTCCAATTTTCGGGGCTGTTTATTTTGAAAAAGTGTAGGCCATTCAAATTACAGAGCACTTTGATTTTTTTCTTGTAAAGCACACTTGTGCATGCGTCCCATTTGAGCTAGTAGGTGGCCATGTCTGTTTGTGCACCCATGCATATGGCATACCGTTTGATTTAGGACATTTGGAAGATTAATATTTGGTAACTTTTTTTTTCATTCCTTGAAGAGTTTTGGCATGATTTTTAACTTTGAAACTTGTTTTTCCTTTATTTTAGAAAATCTGCTAAAAGTGCGAAATTCTGCGAAGATCGATGCCCACACCATTAATGGTATGAATGAAAAAATAGCACTGTTGCTTAGCTGAAGGTGTGTAGATTCTGAGAATATATAGTTTGATGGTATTTTTGAGTTAGAGGGGTATTTAGTTTGAAAAATCAGGAAAGTTGCTGTTATTGGACCACTGCGTATTGTTGTTTCACTTTGGACCATATTTAAAGATTTATGACCAAACGTTCGTTAATTAACGCAAACTACCGCAATGGTATTCTATGGGGATTGTAAATCTACAATTTTGGAATCGTATATTTACGTTTGGTATCGTAAATCTACCATTGTTAAAACAATTGTAAATCTCCGATCGGTTTAACGATTGTAAATTTACAATACCGATCGGTAAAGGGCTTTATAAATATGGGCTTTATAAATATGGCCCTTTGTGACTAGTGGCTTCCACGTCCGTGTGTGTACATGACATGAGACTTTGTAATTTTTAACTTTAAAATCAATTTTTTTACATTTTTCAGAAAAAATGGTGCATACCACCAGTGACTAGTGGCTTCCACGTCCGTGTGTGTACATGACATGAGACTTTGTAATTTTTAACTTTAAAATCAATTTTTTTACATTTTTCAGAAAAAATGGTGCATACACTTTGCAACATCGGCTCCGCTGAGGCCGGCGGTGCCAGTGGGCTCACCTTACAAGGGCCGGGGAGGGGGGTCCCGGTTCGAGCTGCGGGACCCCTTAAGCCCCAAAGGGCTCTTGTCAGAGCCGCAACGGCACTTGTAAGTGCCGCAAAGGCCCTGATAGGGCTGGGGAGGGGGGTCCCGGTTCGAGCTGCGGGACCACTTAAGCCCCAAAAAGCCCTTCTCAGGGCCCCGCTGGGAGGGTGCTTCCACCCCTCCCAGCGGGGCCCTTCCCTTCCACGACCACCCGCTGCGGCCCCTTCCCGGCAGCCCCTCCTAGCCTCCTGTTCCGAGATTGCCGCGAGCGGGGGGTTGAGGGCGGGGTGGTCGTATGCCCCGCCTCCTTAGCAGAGGCGTCAGGAAGGTATTTTAGGTTTATTAAAATTACAGCAACACATCGCGGCAATGGCGCTCGGCATTATAAATACGGCGATAGCGCTATTTTCGCGGCCGCGATGTATGGCGGTAATTTTTTTCCGTTAATTTCGTTTTTTTTATAAATATGCCCCTTAGTCCTGTGATGGATTTGCAGGGGCTCTCCCTGAAGATTTGTAACAGTTACATAGTTGAAAGTTTACAGATTCCAAGAATATATAGTTTGTGGGGGATATTTCTGAGTAAGAGGGCTTTTTTGTGGTAAAAACAGCAGAATGTTTGGGGCGTTGGCTGAATGTTTTTGCTGTTTCTGAGTCATTGTGCACAAGGGAGGACTGGCCCAGTAGGCTGAGGGGCAAAACCCCCCCAGGCTGGTCTTTAATGAAAAATGTGGGCTGCTACAGAAGCTATTAGTAAGTTACGTGCTTAAAAGGCACAGCACACGCCTTTAGCTCTAACATGGGCAAGGATCAGGAAACTCCTCTTCCTTTAGATCGTTTACCAGTCAGCCCTCAAGTTCATTAGCAGTGTTAGTCAGCCCTCCAGTTTATTAGCCAGTGTTATCAGCCCTCCAGTTCATTAGCCAGTGTTGTCAGCCCTCTAGTTCATTAGCCGGTGTTTTTAGCCCTCCAGTTCATTAGCCAGTGTTGTCATCCCTCCAGTTCATTAGCCAGTGTTGTCATCCCTCCAGTTCTTTAGCCAGTGTTGTCAGCCCTCCAGTTCATTAGCCAGTGTTGTCAGCTCTCCATTTCATTAGCCAGTGTTGTCATCCCTCCAGTTCACTAGCCAGTGTTGTCAGCCCTCCAGTTCATTAGCCAGTGTTGTCAGCCCTCCAGTTCATTAGCCGGTGCTATCACCTATCTATCTATCTATCTATCTATCTATCTATCTATCTATCTATCTATCTATCTATCTATCTATCTATCTATCTATCTATCTATCACCTATCTATCTATCTATCTATCTATCTATCTATCACCTATCTATCTATCTATCTATCTATCACCTATCTATCTATCTATCTATCTACCTATCTATCTATTTATTGTTAGTTACAATAAACACTTTATTTCCCATGACTGGAGTGTGCTATGTATCTTATTCTAACGTGTGTGTCTATGACACTATATCAGCACCTAGCAGGAAGCATACCCTGTGATTGTGCGGGGTCAATCACTTTGTTTATCTCTATTATTTGTCTATTTATTATCTTTCTGGTGCCTATCTATTTATCTACAATTGATTGGCTTTGAACAGTTGGTTTTATAACTGTTACAGGAGCACCTTGTCTATGATCTATCTAGGATCTTACTATCATCTGTCTATCCACAGTAAGTGTCTTGTCTATTTACCGAAAACTGTCTGTCTACATAAATCCTCATACCTCTCACTCCCTGGCATCCTCTCCCCTTAAATTCATCCCCTTCCCAATGCTGTTCAGTGGTTATGGGACAGTCCCCAGTTGGATGCAGAATTTGTTTTCAGGCGCTGCCCAGTCCCAGGTCCCTGGTTACACACAATAATATTTCTGTGTCCGGTACAATCATTAGCCAGGGGTGTGGATGTGAGTTTCCACCCAGTTCAACCCTTTATATTATCTCACACATATATATATATATATATATATATATATATATATATATCAAAGAGGGATCTTCCGCACTCTGTCCATAGTAATCCACCGGGGTGCTGCAGTACAGGAACAATGCATAGGATGAGATACGCAGCACTCCTCGGATTTTTTCAAATAGATTTTATATCAAACAAAGCGTAGGTCTGGATTAGCTACGTGTTTCAGCCCATAACTTCCAGGCCGTCATCAGGGTTACAGACCAATGAGCAGTGCATCCATAAAAAGGCAAAACCCCACGCTGGTCACTTCCCCCATCCCGCCCCCCATGTGAACCAATCCCAGTGCTACTAGAAGGCATGGCCAAAGGCAAATACCCCAGCCTATCGGACAAGATCCCAGAGAAGCATATCAAGGGACCATGGGCGTGACACCCCAACCAATGAGGTGCAAACCCAGCAAGGTAAGAAACCCTGCCCCAGTGTTCCGAATAGCCCAGCTGTAAAGTGAAAGCACCATCCAAAACTGAAGGTTCATTAGCTGATGTTAGCCCTCCGGTTCATTAGCTGATGTTAGTCAGCCCTCCAGTTCATTAGCAATGTTGTCATCCCTCCAGTTCATTAGCCAGTATTGTCAGCCCTCCAGTTTATTAGCCAGTGTTGTCAGCTCTATTCCATTAGCCAGTGTTGTCATCCCTCCAGTTCATTAGCCAGTGTTGTCAGCCCCCCGTTTATTATTCAGTGTTTGCCAGCCCTCCAGTTCATTAGCTGGTGTTAGTCAGGCCTCCAGTTCATTAAGAATAAAGAAAACTTTTAAAATGTACCCAACATGACTTAGAAAATGTACCCAGGGGTGAGGACCTAGCGATTTAGGCCCTCACTCTAGGTACTTATAAGGGGGGGGAGGAGATTTTAGGACTACAATTGTCCTATAACCACATCATACACTTGAAAATGTTGCAGGCAACAATGTAAAATGGTAATAGTGGTCTAACAAATGGGCAAAGCGTGTGACCTTAGCAAAGTGGGTGTGGTTAAAAATGTTGAAATCTACCGTGAAAGGGCCACTTGGTTGTATTTTCCCCCCAGGCCAAAAGGTCCCAGTCCTCCCGATTGTGCATTGTCTCACGACTTAATGACTAGTCGTTTCCATGCCCGCGAGTGTAACCACGCACATAGCATACGGTTTGATTCAGGACATTTTGGAGATTGATATCTGGTAACTTTTTTGGCCTGATTTCTACCTTTGAAAGTTTTTTTTAAATATTTTTTTCAAAAATCTGCGAAAAGTTTGAATAACTGTGCCCTTACCATTGATGGCATGAATAATCAAACTACAGCGTTAGGTAGCTGAAGGTGTGTTGATTCCAGGAATATATAGTTTGTGAGGAGCATTTCTGAGTTGGGGGTGGGTGTTTTCAGGGGTGTCCCTAGGGTTTTTGGCACCTGAAAATACTTTTGATTGCCGCCCCTAGCAATCCACACCCACAGACTAAGCCGCGCGTGGCTAAATATGTGGCGTGGCTTAGTCTGTGGGTGTGGCTTAGCGTGTGGGCGTGGAAAATTTCATGGTTTTTTTTAAAAAATGGTTATTTATACGCTTCTCTATTTTTAGAAAACACTAAAAACATGTTGGTGCAACTGGTACATTACATTAGAAAGCCCTGCCATACTGTAGAATAAAAGATGTTGCCCAAAAGATTTGTAAGCCCTGCTACCACGTCAAGGTAGACTCTTTCAGCAGGGCCCTAACTATTATCTAAATTATATATTTTATATATAGATTATATATAATTATATAGATTATTTATATATCTCGGCTATCTATCTATCTATCTATCTATCTATCTCTGATATTTATCTATCTCTGCTATCTATCTATCTATGCTATCTATCTGTCTATCTATCTCTGCTATGTATCTATCTATCTATCTATCTATCTATCTCTGCTATCTATCTCTCTCTGCTATCTATCTATCTATATTTGCTATCTATCTATCTCTCTCTGCTATCTATCTATCTCTCTCTGCTATCTATCTATGCTATCTATCTATCTATCTATCTATCTATCTATCTCTCTCTGCTATCTATCTATATTTGCTATCTATCTATCTGTCTCTACTATCTATCTCTGCTATCTATCTATCTCTGCTATCTATCTATCTCTGCTATCTATCTCTCTCTGCTATCTATCTCTCTCTGCTATCTATCTATATTTGCTATCTATCTCTGCTATCTATCTATCTCTGCTATCTATCTATCTCTTCTATCTGTCTATCTCTGATATTTATCTATCTCTGATATTTATCTATCTCTGCTATCTATCTCTCTCTGCTATCTATCTCTCTCTGCTATCTATCTATATTTGCTATCTATCTCTGCTATCTATCTATCTCTGCTATCTATCTATCTCTGCTATTTATCTATCTATCGCTACTAGGGTCAGTGGTGAAAGTGTCTTAGTAACCTTCTATAACCTTACAGGCACAGCTGCAGTGCTGGAGGTCTGGTAGGAACACTTTGCTGTCTATAAACATGATACTTTACCAGCCACTTTCCCCAACTCAAAGGTTCAGGGACACAGGTTACAAAGTTGAAAGTGTCCTTACAGGTCTGCCCTGCCCCACGCGTAATAACAGAGGGTGTGTGATGCCCATGACCCATGTCTATACCTATGACTTTGCCCATGACACCCCAGACAGAGCCCAGCATTGGACTACAGGACTTTCTGACTTTCTGGCAGGCAGGTTACAGTGACTTTGCACATCGTGGAAAAACATTCCGTTAATTTGATCCCCCGTTATCCTTCCATTTCCCCAGAATAATTTCCCATGTGCCCCTGGCTTGGTACCTTTGTATCTCTCCAGCACTTCTTCAAAGGTGTGCACGAACTCGTTTTCCTGGCTCTGATCCGCTGGCGCCGGGAGTTGTCTGTCCCGGGAGATACCCGGACATGTTGGCTGATGTGTCTGCGGTTTACTCGGTGCCCGCCGGTCAGAGGGACACCCAGTATCAATCTATCTATCTATCTATCTATCTATCTATCTATCTATCTATCTATCTATCTATCTATCTATCTATCATCTATCTAATCTATGTGCCAGCACACACAAAAAAACACCACAATAAAAGTACAGCCATCAGTAGCACATTCACACTCTAGAGACCCCCCTGCTCCAAAGCCCAGATTCCCCTCCCAAAGGCACCACCAGCCCCCCCTTCCCCCTCTCACCCCCTGCCCCCTCCCCCCCCCCCCAAAATAAAATGCCCTCGCTCCCGCTCCCTCACTCACAAGACTTCACTCACAATTGATGGGAAAGAAAATCTCAGGTAAGCTTGCTGCCCAGAAAACCACACTCCTCTCACAGGCTGCTGCTCCGCTCTGCAAATAACTGACAGTGACAGGCAGCAGGCTGCTTCCCTTTAGGTTCGGTACGGTACCTCCCAGCGCATTGAGTTACGTTACGGACGTAGTAGTCAGCGGAGCGCTGGCCAATCAGAGGGGAAGCAGGAGGCAATTTGAAAAATACTTGACTCTGATTGGTTCCGAACTTTTGGACTTCTCCCCCAGACTTATAATTTGCAATTTGCAGCTAGCCTGCTGCTGTGAATGGGGTTCTGACTTCCCAGACCCAACCGGCACTGTCACAGGCGCTCGCAGCTCTTTAATAAGTTAAGGAGCACTGTTAAAAGGGGGTAAATGCCGCCTATTAGGATTTCTAACCTGGGTGCTGCCATGAGAAAGTTTTTCAACTTGCTTCATGGTAGTAGCGGCGCTGGGTGTTTTGTGGAAAAAACTGCTGACTGTTGAAATTTGGATTTGGCATTGTCAGAAAGTGTGTAGTGACTTGGCAAGAATGGGTTAACTATTGGTATTAGTTCTTGCAAAGGACCAATAAAAATACCATTCCACCCTGGAACAGTTCTATTGTTTATATTACGATTAGTGAAGCATGGAACCAGATCTCCTTTTCTAGACAATGTGGGGAACAACCGTGTATCTGGAATTCTCTTCAGCTAGGGGTCTGGTGGGTACCTTAAGAGGTCATTTTAAGGACAACCATACATGTAAAATAAATCTATTTCTGTATTGGAATATGTAAGACAGAAACCAATATCATATTTGTGAATGGGAAGGTAGGCCCATTAAAATGATACCCAACATGGAGCCCTTATTCCCTTGCCAAGGCGAGTTATTAATATCTTGGGAAATCTGGATTACACACAGGTCATGTTTGGTATTGAAGGAATTGATACAGGAGAGGAATATGTGGTTAATATCCCAATACAATGTACATATCTACATTTATATGGAATCTGCCTAACTGAGGGGGAATGGTGAGGGGGAATAGTGAGAAGGGTCTGTGAATATAATTATCCTTTTTATTTTATATAACTGTTGTACCTATTGTATGTAATTTTATTATAACACCATTTTCTTTGATTTTTGTATTATATGCACTGTCCACCTTTTGGAATATTAAATATAAAATTTAATAAGTTTTGTCTTTGATGCTCTAAAAGAACTCAGTTAGCCTCTGATAAGTATATATGTGGTTGAATGGAGTGTTTTGCTGTGTAAATGCTAATTAACTCTGTGACTGCTTGTGAAGGACTGATGCTAATTAACTAGTTAGTTGCTGGAGTGAATGGTGTAGTGTTAACCATTTAGCTACCAGGACAGGGATGTGCATAGTCAGTGAGAGTCAAGAGTGTTTTTGGGGCGTCTTTAAGGCCATAACATAAAGTGGTGGCAGCTTGTACCGATTGATTGGTCAGATCACGTGCCCAGCGAACTGGCGTTCATGACAGGCATGATGGTAACTTTTTTTTTACATTCCATGGGATTTTGGCATAATTTCTAACTTTGAAAATTGTTCTCTGTTCATTTTTTCAGAAAAGTGCAGACTTCTATAAAGAACTGTGCCCATAACATTAATGCTATGAATGAAAGAATTACAGCGTAACATAGCTAAAGGTGTGTAGATGCCAGGAAGCTTCCAGTGTGTGTGGGGTATTTCTGAAATAGGGGGGTGTTTTGTGAGAAACACTGAAGACTGTTCAAATACAGAGCTGGCTAATTTTTTTTGCTGTTACTGCCATTTGACATTAGTCCCCCTTTGGGTTAGTTGGTGGCCATGTCTCTGGGTACACCCATGAATGCGGCATACCGTTTTATTCAGGAGGGGTATGCTTCATACTTGAGATGCTTTTGAGCCTTCCTCTATAGTTTGTAGCTGAAATAGGTGATCGCATGCGCTCCGGTATGCAGTCTAGAGCATGCATTTTTTGTTTTTCTAACTGATAGATGTATGAACATTTATAGCAAGCTTTATTTTTTGTGGTTTTTTTTGTGTAATTAGCATTTACGCTGGCCCACTTTTTCAGAGCCAACTTTCATGTAATGCCCATTTTAAAGACCACTAATGCCATTTTACATTGTTGAGCCGACTACACTGGCTGTAGTAAATGGATAAACTGTGTGTACCTAGTGTTAAGTGAATGCCCCCCATTAAAACTGGTGAATTGCCAGTTATCTGCCCCCAAATTTATTAACTGCATTACTAACCAGATATTTTATAATTAATTATTATTCCCGTTCTGGCAGAGTAAGCTAGCCCCTCCAGTCAAGACTGACAATTGACAGTCAATGATTGACTGATGTTTCACTTGCCTTCTGCACATGCTCAAGCTTATAAGCTCTGAGAAGATGGATGAGGCATAAATAAATAGAACATATTAAATATCTGGTTAGAAATGCATATAATAAACTGGTAAAAATAGCAGTTGGGGTTGCTGGCAGATAACCGTCTATTCAAGAGTGGACATGCCTTTTAAAGGGCAACTATTCTGAAAAAAATTACTTTGTTGTTTTAAAGGACAACAATATAAAAAAAAAATAACATTACCCCCATTACATGTCCACACTTCCAGCAGCTGAAATAGCTTACTCTCATTTACAACTGTGCTGCCCTCCCTTATATCACACAGCAATGATGAGTGCTAAAAGCCCGCCTCCTAGAGGGCCCTGATTAACATGTCATTAAATTGTCGCTGGCTGGTGGGAATGTCTGTTACAGCCTCTCTCCTCCTCCTCTGCCAGTCAAACAAACTTGAACTGTTCTGTTTCTAGGATACAGCCTACATAATCAAGCTGATCAAGGATGGGTGGAGGAGTGTTTTCTCACATGCTAGTTTTGAGTGACAGCTACAGGCAGACAGAATTGTTACACTCCCTTCACAGTGTGGATAATTGAAGGCAGAGAGAAGCTTGAAATCAAGAAAAAATGTATGGGGAGGGCTGCATACCATTACTCTTTTGAAAGCAGTTTTTAAAAAATGCATTAAGGCAATACTTTAATCTATAAATAAGGATATGCGCTACTTACACATTGGTGTGTATGTCGCTGCATGCCTTTAATCTAGTACTTGTTTGGCTTAGGTTCCCCCTACCTCTTTTAATCACTGCATCCCATCTGACCAGACTTTTGAGGGCAAGCATGCTCAGTAATGATATGAGGCAGCATTGGGAAAGGGAATTTCCCACATATCCACTGTCAAAACTGCCCAAAGCATACTGTCACCCTTCCAGCTACAGCAAAACTTCTAACAGTGTATAGTAATATGGTACCTGATTGACATCTGACATGTAAGATACTAAAGAATATCTAAAGAAATAGGGGACAGATTTAAAGAACTGCCAGGCATGCATTTTACCTGTGTCCGTTTGTCAAACACACTGGTTAAATGCTTGGCATAAAAATGCTTAGTACACGGTTAACTGGTAAAATGCTTGGCACACAGACAGATAAAAATGGTTTGGAAACTGATACTGGTAAACTGTTGGGCATTGATCACACATACGCTGATAAAATGTTTGGCACACAGACAATGGTAATAATGCATAGTTCATGGAATACTGGTAAAAGAGTTGGCACTAAGACTGGTAAAATGCTTTACCCCGACACTGATAAATTGGTTGGAAAACTGATACTGTTAAATGGGTGAAACAGACATTAGTAACTAGCAAAATGGTTGGCACAGACATTGGTAAAATAGTTGGAAAATTGGCAGTGATAAAATGGCACTTGACGCATGATGCCAACCATTTAAAACATTTGTTTTCCAACAATTTTGATTTTACCAAGATGGCATACAGACATTGGTTAAAATGTTTGGCAAATGGGCAGTTGTAAATGGTTGGTATTGTCTGTCTTGATGCAAGACAATGCAAACCATTTTCAACTCCCAGCATTTACCTACAAACACACTGCAGACAAAGATTACTGGAATTTGTAGTTTCCAAACAATAGGAAATCAATACCTGATATACAATAATTGTACTGAGGTTCTGTTGACTTTAATGCCAATGCCACTCTGTCAGGGGCATCTATAGAGTCTGAGAACATCAGGGGCACCTTTGGGCCCTCCATGTGCCCCGCGCAGCGCGGCAGAAATTGTTTAGGCCACGCCCCTTCCCTACCCCAACTAAGCCACACCGACTAGGTACTTAATAGAGATAGACAGAGAGACAAACAAACCAAGAGACACAGCCAGGAAGTTATAAATAGAAAGACAGAGAAACAGAGAGAGGTGTAGACAGAAATGCATAGATTTATGACACAGAGGCACAGTATTTCATTACACAGGTAGCAAACTGGCAATTTCAGTATATACTGGTAGCAAACTCAAAATGTTAGTATATACTGTTAGAAAACTGTCATTTTCATTATATACTGGTAGCAAACTGTTGCTTTCATTATATACTAGTAGCCATGGGCATTTCATCACGTACTCGTAGCCACGGGCATGTCATTACATAATGGTTGCCATGGGCATTTCATTACATACTGGTCGCCATGGGCATTTCATTACATACTGGTAGCCATGGGCATTTCATCACATACTAGTAGCCATGGGCGTTTCATTACATACTGGTGGCCATGGGCATTTCATTACATAGTATAGTATAGTATTTGAGGTTGAATAAAGACATACCATATATACTCGAGTATAAGTCAAATTTTTCAGGCTTTAAAATTAACCTGAAAACCTAACCTCGACTTATACTCAGGTCAAGTTATAATTTAGATCCAAATTCGGCAGTTGCAGATAGTAACCAGTAAGTGGTGCTGTGTTAACCTGCATAGAAAGTTACAGGAGCTGATCTGCCTTTACACTTCCTGCTTCCTGTAGTCTGGCTGCTGGACTCACTCAGCACTGTCACTGCTCATCTGGATGCTGTAAATCTGACGGGTCTCCTGAGTTTGGGGCAAAAAACAGCTGCTAGTACAGTGCAAAGGACAGCTTGAAACTACAACTCTCAGGTGACATTTTTAACTATTGGGGTCAGAGAGTCCTTTACTATATGGGGTCAGAGGGCCCTTTACTATATGGGGGTCAGAGTTCCCTTTAATATATGGGGGTCAGAGGGCCCTTTACTATATGGGGTTCAGGAGAATTGTAAATGATGGTAAGCTTAATTAAAAGTTTACTGAACCTTGCCACTCCACATGTTTAGAAACTGAAACTCCCATCAACAAAGCATGCTGGGAGTTGTAGTTTACAAACATCTGAAGTGCCAAGGAATTGGAGTTACTGGTACTGGATTTGGCTTTTACTGTATGGGTTTCATATATGGGAATTCTGCTGTTCATTTAAAGGGCAACTAAAGCCTAAAAACAACACAGAATCAGAAGGCAGTAGTGGTGATAATTTCTCGACTTATACTCGAGTCAATCATTTTTTACAATTTTTTTCAGGTAAAAATAGGTACCTCGACTTGTACTCTGATCGACTTATACCCGAGTATATACGGTATGTCCATCCAGTCCAACCTATCTAGCAATATCCTCATTTCCTGCCTAACTGTTGATCCAGAGGAAGGCAAAAAAAAAACAACAAATTTATGAAGGGGGAAAAAATTCCTTCCTGACTCCAAGTGGCAAATGGAAATTTCCCTGGATCAACTCTAATTTATGTATCAATACCAGTACCTTGCAACATTCCTTGTTTGCAGAAACTCATCCAGCTTTTTTTGAAAATGACCAGTGAACCTGCCATAACAATGTCCACTGGAAGACAGTTCCATAGCTTTACCATTCTCACAGTGAAAAACCCTTTCCGAACTTGAAGCCTAAACCTTTTTTCTTCAAGTCTTAAGGGATGTCCTCGTGTCCTCTGACATGTTCTATTGGTGAACAATGCCCCAGTTCATTGTATTGCCCGTTAATGTATTTATACACAGTAATCATATCCCCACGCAAGCGCCTTTTCTCCAGCGTACATAATTGTAACTTTTCCAGTCTCTCTTCATATTCAAGCTCCCCCAATCCCCTTATTAATTTAGTTGCCCTTCTCTGAACCCTTTCCATTTCAAAGATGTCCTTTTTGTAAACAGGATTCCAAAATTGCACTGCATATTCCAAATGAGGCCTTACCAATGCTTTGTAAAGAGGGAGAATCCATACCTCTCTTTATACAAGACAATACCATGCTAGCTCTGGCTGTTGCTGCCTGGCACTGCTTACTACCTTTAAGTTTGTTATCCACCAAAACTCCAAGATCCCTTTCCAACAGGGATTCACTTAACACAGAGCCATTTATAGTATAAGTAGCACAAGGATTTTTTTTTTGGTAGCCATGGGCATTTCATCACATACTGGTAGCCATGGGCATTTCATCACATACTGGTAGCCATGGGCATTTCATTACATAATGGTAGCCATGGGCATTTCATCACATACTGGTAGCCATGGGTATTTTTTCACATACTGGTAGTCATTGGGATTTCATTACATACTGGTAGCCATGGGAATTTTATCACATACTAGTAGCCATGGGCATGTTATTACATACTGGTAGCCATTATCACATACTAGTAACCAATGTTTTAACATAGATATGCCACTGTACTCTGCTGACAGAGAATGCTGGTAGTTGTAGTTTCCAAAACAATAGATCTATCCCTGGCTGCCATATTACTGTAGTGTGTTTGGTTCTATGTAACACTACTAAAAACACAAACTCACAACCCCTTCCCCCCTCCCACTCTCCTGACCACCAGTCAAGACCTCATCAGGCTGACAGCAGCTTACCTCCTCAGTACAGTCACTTACATTTATGAGGATAGTCAGGCAGGCTGCAGGCAGACCCTTAAGGAGCCCCTTATCAGGTGCTGTGGGCACACGATCTTCATGTTAGTATAGTATAGTATTTGAGGTTGAATAAAGACATACGTCCATCCAGTCCAACCCATCTAGCAATATCCTCATTTCCTGCCTTAAGGGGCCCATACACGATGCAATGAAATCGGACTATGAACTACCGACCAGATTTAAATTGGAAACAATCGTCATACAATCGGACATTAGCGAACACAATAAAATTTTGCCATTTGCTGTGCACAATCTGGCATTAATAGGCAGATATGATTGTGTAAGATCTAAATTGTTGCAGAATAGAATGTGCCGCTAGAAAGCAACCAATTCACCATATTTGGGCAGATTTAATTGTTGCTGAGTGTAATATGGCGAAAATGACGAATGTAAAAAGCACTTTTTGGGGTTGAGGTCTCGAATGGTAATGAAGAATGAAGTAATTTGCGATTGTGTTTGCTGGTTTTTCTTTCATATTTTATTTGCTAACGAATGTCGATGTGTGTTCGTACATTAATTAATGCGCCTGTTGTTGTCATGTGTACCGCATCACACATTGCCATCATGAACTAAATATACACTCTATGGTCTCACACCTTCCAGACTGTGAGCTCTGCTTTTTCCAGGAAGTTGTTAATTTGACACTTCAGGATTGAGTTAGAAGACATTTGTTGGACAATCATCCATACACATAAACAATTTTATTGTAGCAGATAAAAATTTTCCGTTCTGACAGATCACCTTCAGATTCAATCAGATCTTCTCAATTTAATTGCACCAGACTTTATCTATACCATTAACGATACAATTGATGTACAATTGTGGAGTTCGTACGACGATAGTACAACAAAATTGCATAGTGTATGGGCCCCTTAACTGTTGATCCAGAGGAAGACAAAAAAAACCCACCAAATTTATGAAGGGGGAAAAAATTCCTTCCTGACTCCAAGTGGCAATCGGAAATTTCCCTGGATCAACTCTACTTTATGTATCAATACCAGTAACTTGCAACATTCCTTGTTTGCAGAAACTCATCCAGCTTTTTTTTGAAAATGACCAATGAACCTGCCTTAACAATGTCCACTGGAAGACAGTTCCATAGCTTTACTGTTCTCACAGTGAAAAACCCTTTCCGAGCTTGAAGCCTAAACCTTTTTTCTTCAAGTCTTAAGGGATGTCCTCGTGTCCTTTGACATGTTCTATTGGTGAACAATGCCCCAGATAGTTTATTGTATGGCCCGTTAATGTATTTATACACAGTAATCATATCCCCACGCAAGCGCCTTTTCTCCAGCGTACATAATTGTAACTTTTCCAGTCTCTCTTCATATTCAAGCTCCCCCAATCCCCTTATTAATTTAGTTGCCCTTCTCTGAACCCTTTCCATTTCAAAGATGTCCTTTTTGTACACAGGATTCCAAAATTGCACTGCATATTCCAAATGAGGCCTTACCAATGCTTTGTAAAGAGGGAGAATTACATTTTCCTCCCTTGAATCCATACCTTGCTTTATACAAGACAATACCATGCTGGCTCTGGCTGTTGCCGCCTGGCACTGCTTGCTACCTTTAAGTTTGTTATCCACCAAAACTCCAAGATCCCTTTCCAACAGGGATTCACTTAACACAGAGCCATTTATAGTATAAGTAGCACAAGTATTTTTAAGTCCAAAATGCATCACCTTACATTTATCAACATTGAATTTCATCTGCCACTTAGCAGCCCAATGTGATAATCTATCTAGATCCCCTTGCAACGATTGCACATCCTCTGAAGTTTTTAATGGTCGACAAAGTTTTGTGTCGTCAGCAAACACAGAAACCTTGCTGACAATACCCACTTCCAAATCATTAATAAATAGATTAAATAGAAGCGGCCCCAACACAGAACCCTGTGGCACCCCACTTAGCACTTTAGTCCATAATGATGAAGCCCCATTAACAACTACTCTCTGCATCCTATTCCTTAACCAATTTCCTATCCATGTACAAATGTGACTCCCCAGACCAACAGACCTTAGCTTATTCATTAGTCGCCTATGGGGGACTGTATCAAAAGCCTTTGCAAAATCCAAGTAAACTACATCTACTGCTATACCAGAGTCTAAATTTCTACTTACTTCCTCATAAAAGCCAAGCAAGTTAGTTTGACAAGATCTATTCCTCCTAAATCCATGCTGGTTACTACTTATAATGTCAGTCCTTGAAACATACTCTAGAACATGCTGCCTTATTAAACTTTCCAGGATCTTCCCCACCACTGAAGTTAAACTTACAGGCCTGTAATTACCCGGCTGTGAACGACTACCCTTTTTGAATATTGGAATAACATCAGCCTTTCTCCAATCCAGAGGCACACCGCCGGACATGAGGGAATCAGCAAAAATAAGAAACAATGGCCTAGATAAAACTGAACTTAGCTCCTTAAGTACCCGAGGATGTATTTTATCCGGTCCAGGAGATTTATTAATATTAACCTTATTTAGTTCTTTCTGTACCATATCCTCGGTTAACCAAAGTGAACTTGAATCTTGTATACCTTTATTGCTACTATACTCTATGATATCTGTACTTGGATCTTCTATAGTGTATACAGAGGAAAAAAAATTATTCAAGACATTTGCTTTATCGCCATCCTCCGTAACTAACTTATCCCCATTAATTAATGGTGCCACATTCTCAGTCCTCATCTTCTTACTATTAATGTACTTAAAAAAATGTTTAGGCTTAGTGATGCTTTCTTCAGCTATCCTAACTTCATTATTAATTTTAGCTAGTTTGATTGCTTTCTTACATTCCTTGTTACAGTTTTTATACTCCCTAAAGGCCCTTTCCGTTCCCTCGGCCTTAAAGGTTTTAAATGCCTTTTTCCTCCTTACCATTTGCCTCTTTACATCAGAATTCAGCCACATGGGCGCGGATTTATTTTTTTTACATTTATTTCCCAAGGGTATAAATTTAGATGTGAACTGGCTTAAAATCCCCTTGAACACAGTCCACTTCTGTTCAGTACCTTTACCTGATAATACATTATCCCAGTTGACATTCTGAAGAGCTGCTTTTAACCTGGGAAAATTTGCTTTCCTGAAATTAAATGTCTTTGTTAACCCAGCGCACTTTTCCTTTCGATAACAAAGTCCAAATGCCACTATTTCATGGTCACTATTCCCTAAGCCTCCAGTTACCTTTACATCTATAATGCGCTCCACAATGTTAGATATTACCAGATCCAACAGAGCTCCTTTTCTAGTAGGAACCTCAACCACCTGTGAGAGAAAATTATCCTGCAGCAAATTCAGGAACTCATCGCCTTTTTCTGTGATGGCAGTTCCACCACACCAATCAATGTCAGGGTAATTGAAGTCCCCCATAATGAGCACACTCCCCAAACTTGCAGCCCTTGCCAATGTTCTAACCTTTCAGGCACAGCCCACCTTATGCTGTGCCCGCCACCTTCACTTCCTTTAGAAGTTTACTGCGGCGTGAGTTTACAGGACTCCTCCAGGGTCAGGAGTTGTCGTGGCACAGTAAGGGGGCGGAGCCACGCATGCACAATGCGCATTACCTTTTAAACATTTAAAATACTGGACTTTTCACCCGATTTTTGAAAATCCGTATGGACCCCGGATTTAGCCTCCAAAAAGAGAACAGATCCGGGGAAAAACAGACGTCTGGAATCCCTATGCACGCTGTGCGAATCCAGTGTCACTGTCCACCAATTTAATAATGATTGGAAGGACAGGATAGGTTTTAGTGTATGTGCGGTAAGTGGCACTAGTGTTCACCACGGAAATTGTTTCCAGCCGGGTGGCATGAAAAAGTAGCTGGGTGGGGCGCGGAAATTTGGTGAGATCTGAGATGTTTAACTCTTTCAGTGCCAGCAGATTTTCCAATTTAGCATTAATAATTTCAGTGCCAGCACTTTCCAAGAGTATTGCCATTTACAATTGCTGCTCCAGCACAGTATTATCTTTTATCAGCTGCCAGCATTGACATGAATTACAGTATGTACCTACTTTCCATGTCTCCTCCATTGAATTGGTCACTCCTCACCTACTCTAAAGGTGACCATACATTAGGCCAATTACCATACATTAGGCCAATTTTATATACCATCCATTGATTGGCAGAAAAATTGTACATTTTCCCGGTCTTATTATGCAACATTAGATCATAATATCGGTTGCAATTGTGATCTGGAAAGTTTTTTAAGTCGAATGGTAAAATGATTGTAGTGTTTTCTGAAGTTCCAATTAAATGTTAGGTGACATTCGACATTAATCACAAAACAAATTGACATGTATGGTACATCTTAGTAGAGTGACGGCAAACCTTTTGGGGGCAGAGTGCCCAAACTGCAACCCAAAACCCATCTTTTTATTGCATATTGTCAACATGAACATTTAATCTGAATACAGAGTTATTACTCAAATAGACAACGAGCAATACAGTAGATAGAATCAATTATAGATGATTATAGATTACCTTTTAACCTCTACACTGGATGCCCTGGTGTAACATAGGCGCCCTAGCACTTTGTATATATTACATATCCCTATAATTTACATTAGGGAGTACATTATCCACTACATAATACCCAACCCCAGTGTATTGTCTTATGGCAGGTGACAGGGAGATGCTAGGGAGAAAGCTGGGTACCCTGATTTAACATAGGTGCCCTAGCAATTTGTATATATTACATATCCCTATAATTTACATTAGGGGGTACATTATCCACTATAAAATACCCAACCCCTGTGTATTGTCTTGTGGCAGAATATCTCAGATGACAGTCTATGTATAAATCCGGAACATTCTGTTAGATACAATATGCTACACAAACAGTGCAGGGAAAAACTGCAGGTCATGTGACAAATCAAGTGACCGTGATGATGTCACAGATAGTGGGTATATAAGTAGCTGCTTCTGCTGAATCTCAAATATTTTTTTTTCCTTGCAGAAAGGTAAGTACTCCTCATCTCCTGTTTTTCTCTAATTGGGAAAGAGGGTTAAAGGGGAAATTAGTTATTATTATTTAAATCTTAACTGTTTATTTTACTTTCCTGTCTTTGTATCAATGTGAACTTTTCTATTTTTTCATTTTTAATTTGCTTAATAAATGTCAATATAATAAGAATATCTGATTAATTCCAGTCTTGATATTTCACAATACCTGTCATTTCATTAATGCTTATTGGTCATTGTACATGTTCTTTGATCATCCTAAATGAATCTTTTCTGTTTAGAATTGTAATGGATTGTATAACATTCATCCGGCTATTAAATTTGGCCGTTGCCCATGAAGAACACGGAGCAGTAAATCTTAATGATTTACGTTGTCTGCTTCATGGATGAATTGATTCTGGTTGAAAAAGATCATCCAGAGATGATCCAGCCTCAGGCTGTGGAAGAAGACTTCTCTACCGAGAGCCAGCAGGAGAAGAGCACTAAGGGCCTTGAAGACCAGGCACTGAGTCAGCTAACCAGAAAAAATAAAGAACTGGAGGAAAAGATACAGGCCTTGCAGGAAGAGTTGTTCAGTAAGTAAATAAATGGGAGTAAGGAAACTGATTGATTTCTATGTAGCTTATGTAAAACCACCAGTAACCTCCCCTACTATAGGACAACCACCTGTCACCTTCTCCTCTACTATAGGACAACCATCAGTAACTAACTTACAATGTACACAGTATTTTGCAATGGTAATAAAGGCACAGTATATTACAATACTGCGTCTTTATCAATATGGAGATTCAATAAAGTTCTATAGTTTAAAATGGTGCTAATTTTGCCCCAACCAATCAGATCTTATTTAACATTTGAAAACTAACATCTGATTGGTTGGGGCAAAATTAGCACCATTTTAAACTATAAGAACTTTTATTGAATAACCCTGTTAGTGTATTAGAAAATGTAGAAAACAGGTTTTAATAAGTGTCCTTCATATGGTAAATGTTCATCCCTAATTATCTGTGTCTATTTACAGAGAAGAACCAGGATCACCAGATGGAGGTTCGACAACTTGAAGAGAAAATAAAGGACCTCACCAGCTCAAAGCAGGTTAGTAATGGGTAGATGGAGAACTGTATGTGTCTCATAGATCATCACCAACCAAGGTACAGACAGGACATGGGGCATTTCAGGGGAGCTCACCCAGACAGGATCTTGATGCAGTTTATATACTGTTTAATACAACCCTAACCTCCCCATAGATATCTACCTCCCCATCCTTTCCCACAGAGGGTGATAAATCCCTGGCGCTAATTACAATAATGCTTAGACCAGATTCAAACAATGTCAAAGATTTGAGTCTTTTGACATTGAAACCTCCTAGAGCTGCAAAGGGGAGAACACTGAATTGTCCATCTATAAGGGCACGGCCACACTGCAACGCAATCCCAAATGCGATTTCATGTGCGATTTTTTTGCGTTTGCGCTTGCGATTTCTTCAATAAGTATTGGAAAACGCATGCGATTGCGATAAAAAAATGCAGAACGCAAAACGCAATCGCAATCGCACCGAAAAATGTGCGTTTTTTTGCGTTGCCGCGTTTTCAATGATTTTATAAAAACGCAAGCGCAAACGCAAAAAAAACGCAGCAGTGTGGCCTAGCCCTAAGTCTGCATAGAGTCAATTATTAGCCCTTAACTGACATACTGACATATTCTATTTGCTCCTACAGGAATCTGACGTTCGGGCTTTACAGGCTGTAGTTACCTTCCCCACCCCAGTCATACTGACACTGTAATGGTTACTAAATTGCGATACTGTGCATTTTTAAATAGGGCCCAAAGTGTCTTATAGTTACATTACCTATTGCATTAGTGTTTCCGGTCTCCTGCAGTGCTCCCTCTCTGGCTGGGTGTGGTACTGCATTACTGCAAAACACCTCATTTTATAGCAGTGAAATGGCTTGTGGGTAAATAGAATTATTGTACGTCAACGACTTTACAATTCATATCATCTCTATTACAGGGAGTAGTCCAGAAAGAGAAATTCTTGAAAGGACAGAAATATGTTCTGCCACCGATACCACTCTCCGGTTAGTATTAGTTCAGTCCTGTACCAGCCGGTCACCTTACACTCCCTGTCTATGAAATGTGACTTATTCTCTGTGTGTTATGAGGAAACCCAAGGATCCCTTTGATGGAAAGAAGAAACGTGGAAGCAGCTAGTCTGGAGACGGCTCCTGTAAAGGCCACAGAAAAGAATGTGAGTAAGATCCATTGTAGGGGGGAAGTAATTTAATTCTAACAGACAAATATATTAGGGGGGTAGAAGTAGAGGGTGTTGGTTATATCATTAGTAACTCGTTATCTATGAGTGTAACCTCCATAACCATAGTATAAAGTGTGTCCTATCATTGCATTAGTGCTTTCTGTATAGCAGTGAAGTGGCTTGTGGGTATATAAAATGTCTGTCTTTACAATACATACCATTCCTGTTACAGGAAGAAGCAACCCAGACAAGGAACTTCTACGGAGGGCATAGATATTACCAGCCAACACCGCCAACCACTGGTTAGTATAAGTTCAATCTGGTAGGAGTCAGTCAACATTACACTTTGTCTATGAAATGTGACTTATTCTCTGTCTGTTATTAGGAAACCCAAGGATCCCTTTGATGGAAAGAAGAAACGTGGAAGCAGCTAGTCTGGAGACGGCTCCTGTAAAGGCCACAGAAAAGAATGTGAGTAAGATCCATTGTAGGGGGGAAGTAATATAACCAACACCCTCTACTTCTACCCCCCTAATATATTTGTCTGTTAGAATTATATCATTAGTAACTCGTTATCTATGAGCGTAACCTCCATAACCATAGTATAAAGTGTGTCCTATCATTGCATTAGTGCTTTCTGTATAGCAGTGAAATGGCTTGTGGGTATATAAAATGTCTGTCTTTACAAAACATACCATTCCTGTTACAGGAAGAAGTAACCCAGACAAGGAACTTTTACGGAGGGCACAAATATTACCAGCCAACACCGCCAACCACTGGTTAGTATAAGTTCAATCTGTTAAGAGTCAGTCAACATTACACTTTGTCTGTGAAATGTGACTTATTCTCTGTCTGTTATTAGGAAACCCAAGGATCCCTTCGATGGAAAGAAGAAACGTGAAAGCAGCTAGTCTGGAGACGGCTCCTGTAATGGCCACGGAAAACAATGTGAGTAAGATCCAGTCTAACAAAAGACAAATATATTAGGGGGTTAGAAGTAGAAGTAGAGGGTGTTGGTTATATCGTTAGTAACTTGTTATCTATGAGCGTAACATACATAACCATAGTATAAAGTGTGTCCTGTCATTGCATTAGTGCTTTCTGTATAGCAGTGAAATGGCTTGTGGGTATATAAAAAGTCTGTTTTTACAATACATACCATTCCTGTTACAGGAAGAAGTAACCCAGACAAGGAACTTCTACGGAGGGCAGAAATATTACCAGCCAACACCGCCAACCACTGGTTAGTATTAGTTCAATCTGGTATGAGTCGGTCAACCTTACACTGTATGAAATGTGACTTATTCTCTGTCTGTTATTAGGAATTCCAAGGATAAATTTGATAAGGAGAAGACCATTACCACCCATCAACCGGCCAGTGCAGCAAATCCCCTCTACAGGTAATAGAATTTATTTCCCTGACCCAGTCCCCAGTCTGGTCTCTGTCTGTGCTCCCTCTACTGTCACAACAACACATAATTATTATTTTTACTGACTAATCCCCTTTATTCTCTCTTCCCTTTTAGCTTTCTACGCCAACAGCGGAAGGACAGAAAATATATTTAAGTAAAGGGTGGGCATCTGTATTAAACCTTGGGACATATTGGACCAGGTCCGTAGTTCTCAGGGTTTAATAGAGAGGCATTTTGAGTTGGTCCAGGGATCATTCCGACTGCCACTTGTAGTCAGGAAGGATTTTTTTCCCCTTCTGGCCCTTGATTCAGGACAAAGTTTTTCTCCTTCCTGTGGATCAACTCTGGGACAGGGTAGAGATCAGGGTTTTGTTTCTCTTTTATGATAGGATTTGGGTATTTAATGTGGGGAAAAAGCCTTAACCTAAAGTTTCATACACACGTACAGCTGCAGGGCCAGACCCATGACATAGGATGGTGTACCAACAGCCATTTCGGCCGACTATTGGTAAGTGTATGGAACTCAGTCGGGCAAGGTTGATGATCCAACCTGGCAGATTGTCAACAATACGCAGTTGCCCATACACTTACCGATACTTGTCCGAAATAGCAGTTTGTACACCACCGTGCATCGCTGGTTGAACCCTAGGAATGCACATGTGTACGAACCTTAACTCCCTTCCCATTTACCTTCTAGCTGCAGATGCTGATTTGTTTCGGGCTGGTCTGGACCCAACCCCTTCCCCTAAGAGGGTGGGCTGACCAATGGGGGGGTATGCTCTTTTAGACGCATGTCTTCCCATAGGCAATGCAACCCCTGAATTGCCGGCCATGGGGAAGGTGGCAGGACCAGAGGCAGCAGCACCTGTAGTAGTGATTTAGACCTCACACTAGGTACAGGGAGGGCAGTTGGGTTCAGGCTTTAGTGTTGGTCCAGGGATTAGTCCGTCTGCCACATGGAGTCAGGAATGAATTTTTCCCCCTTCTGGCCCTTGATTCAGGAGGGGTTTTTCGCCTTCCTCTGGACCAACTCTGGGATACAATCTTGGATAGGGCCAATTAAATAAAAAGATTATTTATAAACTATTGACATGTAGATTGTTTTCTTATTCTCATCATTTCAACATTTTCTGGGAATCAGTGTAATATTGGGAAGGTTATTTCACATTATAGCTACATTTGGAAATATCTATTAAAGGGGAACTGTGGTCGCCAAACAAATTAAGTTATAATGAAAGGCCAGTTTCCTACCATTAAAACGAGCCATCAACCACCTTTCTACGTGCTCCACGGCCCAAGATATACAGAAATTACTGACCAGAAAGTTAATTGGTAGGAGGCTGACTTGTGACATTCCTGAGGCGTCTACAAAAGGCCTTCACACAGGGGCATTTCAGGAGATATCCGACTCCAGAACTTTTACATGTGGCGAAATCTCTTAGTTTGATGTCGGTACCTTTAAGAGGGTGTGAAAAGTAGCTTCCAGGTATAATAGCATTACATGGCTGACAATTTCTACAGGGATGAGTGCCAATATGTGGTGCTCCTAGAAATAATTGGGTGCTAGTTTTAGGCTTAAGTAGGTCAGTTCTTATTAGTGTGTCACCCAAGTTCCTGGCTCTCCTATAGGAAAATATAGGAAAATTCATAAACATTTTGCCAAATTCTGGGTCAGCTTGGAGGATATGCAAGTTTTTTAAAATGATTTTATGAATTTTAGTGGACATTGTATTAAAAGTGGAGACAAATGGTATTCTGTCTGTCTGGGGAGTGGTTTTGGCCTTGTCAATCAGATCATCCCGATTATTACTAAAAGCCCTATTTACCTCCTTTTGTAGGGAATCTTTAGGGTCACCTCTAGAAATGAATTTGTTCTTCATTTCTTCCATTAGAATTCTACACAGGTCGTCATCCTGGATTATACGTCTAACCCTCAAAAATTGACTGTAGGGTAAACCTTTTGTAACACTTTTCGGGTGAAAACTCCTAGCAAGTAACAAATTATTCCGATCCGTAGTTTAAAGTGAACCTCATGGTAGAATGCACATTGTTCAGATATATTTCAAATTCCTCATGTGTGGTTTCCAATAAAACACTTTAAATTCACCTAAGGAGTGCAACTTTACAATCCAGTGTTTTCTAATACACAACACTGTATGTTATATCCATACAGAGTATTACACAGCGCTTTACATTATAACTATACAGAGTAATACACAGCACTGTACATTATAACCATACAGAGTAATACCCAGCACTGTACATTATAACCATACAGAGTATTACACAGCACTGCACATTAAAACTATACAGAGAGTAATACACAGCACTGTACATTATAACCATGCAGAGTATTATATAGCACTGTACATTATAACCATATAGAGTAATACCCAGCGCTGGACATTATAGAAATACAGAGTAACACACAGCACTGTATATTATAACCACAGAGTAATACACAGCACTGTACATTATAACCAGAGTATTACACAGCACTTTACATTATAGCTATACAGAGTAATATATAGCACTGTACATTATAACCATACAGAGTAATACACAGCACTGGACATTATAGCAATACAGAGTAATACACAGAACTGTACATTATAACCATACAGAGTATTACACAACACTGTACATTATAACCATACAGAGTAATACACAGCACTGTACATTATAACCATGCAGAGTATTGTATGGTTATAATGTACAGTGTTGTGTAATCTCTGTATGGTTAAATGTACAGTTCTGTGTATTACTCTGTATTGCTATAATGTCCAGTGCTGTGTTATTCTCTGTATGGTTATAATGTACAGTGCTATATATTACTCTGTATAGCTATAATGTAAAGTGCTGTGTAATACTCTGGTTAATGTACAGTGCTGTGTATTACTCTGTGGTTATAATATACAGTGCTGTGTGTTACTCTGTATTTCTATATGTCCAGCGCTGGGTATACTCTATATGGTTATAATGTACAGTGCTATATAATACTCTGCATGGTTATAATGTACAGTGCTGTGTATTACTCTGTATAGTTTTAATGTGCAGTGCTGTGTAATACTCTGTATGGTTATAATGTACAGTGCTGGGTTACTCTGTATGGTTATAATGTACAGTGCTGTGTATTACTCTGTATAGTTTAATGTAAAGCGCTGTGTAATACTCTGTATGGATATAACATACAGTGTTGTGTATTAGAAAACAACGGATTGTAAAGTTGCACTCCTTAGGTGAATTTAAGTGTTTTATTGGAAACCACACATGAGGAATTTGAAATATATCTGAACAATGTGCATTCTACCATGAGGTTCACTTTAAACTACGGATCGGAATAATTTGTTACTTGCTAGGAGTTTTCACCCGAAAAGTGTTACAAAGGTTTACCCTACAGTCAATTTTTGAGGGTTAGACGTATAATCCAGGATGACGACCTGTGTAGAATTCTAATGGAAGAAATGAAGAACAAATTCATTTCTAGAGGTGACCCTAAGATTCCCTACAAAAGGAGGTAAATAGGGCTTTAGTAATAATCGGGATGATCTGATTGACAAGGCCAAAACCACTCCCCAGACAGACAGAATACCATTTGTCTCCACTTTTAATACAATTTCCACTAAAATTCATAAAATCATTTTAAAAAACTTGCATATCCTCCAAGCTGACCCAGAATTTGGCAAAATGTTTATGAATTTTCCTATATTTTCCTATAGGAGAGCCAGGAACTTGGGTGACACACTAATAAGAACTGACCTACTTAAGCCTAAAACTAGCACCCAATTATTTCTAGGAGCACCACATATTGGCACTCATCCCTGTAGAAATTGTCAGCCATGTAATGCTATTATACCTGGAAGCTACTTTTCACACCCTCTTAAAGGTACCGACATCAAACTAAGAGATTTCGCCACATGTAAAAGTTCTGGAGTCGGATATCTCCTGAAATGCCCCTGTGTGAAGGCCTTTTGTAGACGCCTCAGGAATGTCACAAGTCAGCCCTACCAATTAACTTTCTGGTCAGTAATTTCTGTATATCTTGGGCCGTGGAGCACGTAGAAGGTGGTTGATGGCTCGTTTTAATGGTAGGAAACTGGCCTTTCATTATAACTTAATTTGTTTGGCGACCACAGTTCCCCTTTAATAGATATTTCCAAATGTAGCTATAATGTGAAATAACCTTCCCAATATTACACTGATTCCCAGAAAATGTTGAAATGATGAGAATAAAACATCTACATGTCAATAGTTTATAAATAATCTTTTTATTAATTGGCCCTATCCAAGATTGTATCCCAGAGTTGGTCCAGAGGAAGGCGAAAAACCCCTCCTGAATCAAGGGCCCGAAGACCTTGCGAAACATACTCAGGAAGTAAGTCAGTAACATTATAGACTAGAGGATCGTCCTCTTCCCATAAAGGAGAAGCCAGGCCAGCGCATTACCCTCCAACAAGGCGATGATGTACCCCACCTTTGCACGATCCGATGCAAAATGAGATGGTTGAAGTTCAAATTGGATCTGCACTGATTAATGAACCCACGGCAGGCTTGGGCATACCATCAAACCATGAGGGTGGAGGTATGCGGGGCCCTCTCCGAAGAGAAGGATCACCGGATCCGGCCGTCGAAGAGAGGTGGCGTAGAACTGGAGCAGAGGCAGCAGCTGGGGGTAGCCGGACAGCTAGGAATCCATGAACTGAGCCAACTGGCCCTGATGATGTTCGAACAGGTCCATGCGTTTGGACAAAGCTTGGAGAGTTTTATTCAACTCGGCCATAGCCCCTCAGGTGTTCCATGGCCCGATAGTACTGTAACAAATGGGCCGGACGGCCGGGCGTACTTACAGTACGCTATTAGGAGGAGCTGATGGTCCGGAATGTGCAGGACACGAGGCTGCTGGGAACTGAAGGCTGGATACTGGATGCAGGTAAGGTAGGTAACTGGATACAGATGAGGTGGAGTAGACGGAAACTGGATACAGGCAAGGTAGTCACTGGAGACAGGCAAGGTAAGTATGGATACTGCAGGTAGTTACTGTGAGAACGGTAAGGTAAGTACTGGATACTGGCAAGGTAAGTACTGGATACTGGCAAGGTAAGTACTGGATACTGGCAAGGCGGTCACTGGGAGGCAGGCAAGGTAAGTACTGGATACTGGCAAGGTAAGCACTGGATAGGCAAGGTAAGTACTGGATACAGACAAGGTGGTCACTGGAGGCAGGCAAGGTAAGTATAGGAGCAGGAGCGGAGCAGGATCCAAGGCAGGTGAGTAAGGAGCCAGGGGTAGCTAATGCTACTATCGGGCGCAGGGTCCAGGAGGACGCCGGCTTTTCAAATTTCACGCCGCCCGGCGGTGTCAGCGTCGTGACGTCACCCGAAGTGGCGAGCGGCGCGGGACCGGAGTGCAGGTAAGTTCGTGACACACAGCCATACTTGCATTGTACTCCAACCCAGCAGCGATCGTTCAGCGGCTGATCTACAATCAACACCATTGGTTCTCACTAATGGAACAAGACAAGGATGCCCCCTATCACCTCTTATATCGTGCTAATGATGGAGCCGATAGCACAAACCATTAGGAGCACATACAACAGATAACAGGCATCCCATATGGCAATAAACACCATAAAATATGTCTCTTTGCGGACGTGTTATAATGACGCTAACAAACCCACTAACATCCCTCCCCAAGACGATTTAAATCCAAATGTGCAAATCAGATATCATACATAAACTAAACGAAAATAAATCCCTAATTTATCAGCTAATATCACAACAGAAACTAAAAAAATCCTCCAAAAGCAATTTCTACTCAATGGCGAGACTCAACACTACCATACCTGGGAATACAAACGACGATCCCTACCAATCAACTATTTAATCAAAATTATATTCCACTGCTACATCTAACTGAAACACTTACTAAAAAATGGGAAAAGGAAAACCTTTAATGGTTCAGCAAGATCTCAGCTATCAAAATGACACTCCTTCCAAAAATCATATTTGTATTTAGAACAATAATTTTACAACCAACAAAACAATATTTCCAAAAACTACAATCTATAATGGAAAAATGTATCTGGTCTGGGAAAAGAGCCCGAACAAACAAAAAACTATTATACCAGAAAACAGCAACAGGAGGTCTGGGTATCCCCAACATGTCAGATTACCATAAGCAGCAATGCTAGACAACTAAAGCACTGGTGGTCAGATCAGACAGAAGAAAAATACTGCGTAGAGGACGAACAATTCCTGACAGGAAATAATTCCCTTAGAGAAATTTAGGAGCAGTCCTGCTCACAAAAGAAAAAAACTTCACCCCCTGCACAACAACCGTAAAGTACTACTCCTAACTACAACTATCATATATGGAGACAGACATGCAAAACACACAATGAATAAATCAATCTAAGTGGAGAAATTCCAATAGCATCACTAAATCACCTAGTCCCAGAACTAGACTAACTTTCTGGCAAACACTAGGCCTAACCCAACTAAAACAACTTTACAATGAACAAGGCCTGTGATATTTGAAGATTTGAAAACAGAATACCAGATACACAAAAGGACTTCTATAAATACCTACAACTGAGACATTCATGCAAAAAAACCCGCAACCCAACAGCCAAAACACTTCAATCTTTTAAAAGGTATCTTCAGAACATAACAAAAAAGGAATAACTCTCAATTATAAAGCTCTCATGCCAGAGGTAGAGCTTACCACCATATACCACCATACCTCCCCACAAAAAATGGGAAGAAGATCTACAAACACACTTCACAGACGAACAGTGGCACAAAGCAATTACAATAGTATATAATCTAAATGTGTCAGACACTGGGAAGCCAATGTAAAAATCCAAACATGATGGTATAAAAACACCTGCATTGCTATACAAGTACAACCCAGATATAAGAAATGATTGCTGGAGACAGTGCAGACACAAAGGCACATTATTACATATCTTCTGGCAATGCCCAAAAATTCTAGATCTTTGGAAAGAAGCTTTCAACCTATTTCAACAATTTAGCCTGGCACCTACCGCCTTATCCAACACAAGCGATACTAAATATAGAATTAGGAATACCCGAAATACATGTCGACAATTATGCTACATCTATTCACAGTTGTATGGATAAAGATAACCAAATACTGGAGATCCTCTGAAATCCCAACTGGACAGAAATAATTAACAACAATATCTTAACATAGAATATGAACTGACCTTCGACTCCTCAAAAGGCTGCTACAAAAAAGTGTTATACGCATGGATGTTGTGGCAAGACAACAAACACAGAATTAATAAATAACCAACAGAAATAACCAATTCTACTGAGACTTTACAAAGGCCCACCAACAAAACAACACAAACCAACAAACCATGTCTTAATGGACTAACACCTGAATGCCCAAATACATGGCCAACAACAACATAACTCTATACTAACCCCTAAAGGTCAATTATGATTTTAGATGTTTTGTTGACCCTACGTTATTCCCTACCAATCTCTTTCCACAATCGTCTCCCATTTCCCCCCCTCTCCCTCATTAACTCCACCATCCTCTCCCTCTCCTTACTATATAAAGATAAAATACCTTATTGAGTCAATGCCAATTAAAACTGCGATATACAAAGTCGGACAATCAAGAATCTGATAAACTATTATAACAGCATACTGAATGTATGATGATCTACTGCTTGACATCATATACAATGACTTTATGTAATAATACTCTTTGTCTATATGCTCAATAAAGAAAAAAATTAATATATAAAAAAAAGACGAAACCTTTATACATTTTGGCAAAAAAAAAAAATATATATATCTAAAAAGTATTAGTTGTGTTAAACCTTCATCCTATCCCACCTCCAGGGTGTGGTATCCCGGTTCGTTGTTATGGGACCCGGGTAGCACACCACCAAACAGCTGGGACCTACTGTTTTATGCTAGGGAATTTGAGTTGGGTGGCTGTACCCTCACAGATGAAACAGATACAAAGGGGTTAGGGTGGATGGGTAAAGATCTGGTGGGGGGTAATGGCGGGAGGTTTTGGGATTGGTAAAGGTTCAGAATGTCTCATACGTCTGTCCCGTAAAGGGCATTAAACTTGCAACATTAACTCCCAGTGCCTGGGCATAGGCCGCGTGGGCCCCAGCCCTCAATCAGGACAGTAGGGTCTCCAGGTTAGATTTGTCTCTCGGGTAGCTGGGTCCCAATGATTCCAGGGGAACCCGACTTCCAGGCTCTCCCTGGTGAATAAAGAAGAGTATACATAGCGATCGGGTTCCAGGCTGTTGTTCAGATGTCCTAGGCCTCTCAGCTCTCTGTGGCCAAGTCAAAAAACTGTAGACCCTGTCGTGGGCGTTTTGTGTATAAGTTAATTGTAGGCTCAGGGGTGAGTCGATCAGGGACTAGGGGGGAGTTAGGGCAAGACCTGTTAGATAGGTAGAGTATAAAAAAAAAAAAAAAAAAAGATTTTTCCTGCATGTAGGCCATGTCGAGTATCTGCCTGATCAAGCTTAAAGGGAAGTACAATACTTGCTGTTTTGTTGGGGATCAAAGGGACCAGGTTATAGCTGGAGGTTAGGTTGGAGATCTTTATTGCTTCGGTTTTACTTGGGACACGTTGTGTGGTGGTGGGTCTTCTAGGGCTATCTTGTTGGTGTTTAGGAGAGGGTGGTCTGTGGATATGTCGAGGCATCTCAGGAACCTCTCTCCCTCTCTGGTGACGCAATGGAGATCGGGCGCCCGTTCTTCATTGCAGACAACTTGAAGGGAAAGCCCATCTGTATTTGATGTGATGTTTATTCAATAGTCGGTGATGGGTCTCATTTCCTCCGTCGTGCAAAGGTGGAGGGAGATAAATCCTGGAACAGTTTTACTGCTGCTTCCTCGAACACAATGTGTTCCATATTCGAGCCGTGGCCATTATAAGTTCTTTGGTCTTTAGGGAATGTGGAGGAATAGGCAGGTTAAGTATGAATCTGCGTCCGTCTCTGGGACTCCCCTAACTCGGATATCACCCTGTCTGGATTTACCCCGTCTGGATTTTCGATGTCCTCCTGTTGGTCTTGAATCAGGTAGATATCCCTTCTGAGTCTCGGTGAGATCCGTCTCCACTTGTTGGAAGTACGTTGATGTTGGTCAGTCGTGTTTTCCAACGTGGCGACCTGGTCCCCCAAAGAGGCAATCTCCGCCTGGACCTCCTTTATATTTGTGACTGTGAGTCTGGATGATCTTTTCTATACTTTGATAGAGGCTATCCAAGTCCTTTTTTGTGCATGGTGTGGATTCAGCAGAGTCCTCGGTATGGGAGCCGCCATCTTGGGGGCCCGCGTGGTTAGTGGTAGGAAAGTATTCCGTGAGGTCCGGTCTGACCCCTGCGGATTTTTCCGGCGGCATTACCAGTCCGGGAGGTTGAGTGGAGGTTTAGGGATCTTTTGGTGTGGTTTTGAAATCTTTTTCTTGCCCCAGATTGCTAAAGATGTGCTTAGTGAGGCGGAGCTGCTCTGTGGTGGCGACCGCTCACATGTTCGGTGGCTCCGCCCTGCTTTTTCCCATTTTCTAGTAAGTGTTTCAGTTAGGTGTAGCAGTGGATGTAGTTTTGATTGAATAATTGATTAGTAGGGATCGTCAGTTGTATTCCCAGGTATGGTAATGTGAGTCTCGCCATTGAAATAGGAAGATTTTTTAGGCTCTGTTGTGATATTAGCTGCTAAAATTAGGGGTTTGTTTTCATTTAATTTATAATATGATATTTGATTTGCTCGTTTTAAGATTTCTCGTCTTTAGGGTGGGATGTTAGCGGGTTTGTAGCGTCATTATAACATCATCCGCAAAGAGACATATTTGTGATGCTTATTACCACAGGGAATGCCCGTTATCTGTGTATGTGACCTAATGGTTTGTGCTATCGGCTCCATCATTAGCGCGAATATGAGAGGTGATAGCGGGCATCCTTGCCTTGTTCCCTAGTGAGTACAAATGGTGCTGATTGTAGATTAGCGGCTGAAACAATCGCTGCTGGGTTGGAGTACAATGCAAGTATGGCTGTGAAAATGTTTCCTGTGATATTAAATTTTTGCAGAACACCTTTCATGTACTCCCCGTTTATCCTATCAAGTGCCTTTTCGGCGTCGATAAAAAGTAGCAGTAGTGGAGTTGATTTGTGGCCATTTGCATTAGATTAATCGTCTACGGGTATTGTCAGATGCTTGTCTGAAGGGTATGAACCCAACTTGATCTGGGTCTATAATATCTGGGAGAGTGATTTTCAATCTATTTGCTAGGATTGTTGCATATAGCTTCACATCCACATTTAGGAGGGAAATAGATCTAAAGTTTTCTGGGGTTGTAGGTTCTTTTCCTGCTTTAGGTATAGTGATTATTTGAGCTGTTAGCATTTCCTGTGGAAAGCTACTTTTTTGTGGCTTCTATAAATGATCTGAGTAGGAAAGAAGGTATTCTTTCTTGAAAGTTTTATAGAATTCAATTGGGAATCCATCGATGCCTGTGGTTTTATTTTTCTTAGGGAGTCAATACCTTTGTTGAATTCTTCTGTCATGTGTGATGTCTCTGTTTAGAGTATCTAGTTGTTGCCATAGCTCTTTTGTATGGGAATTCAGACCTTAACATTTAGAGAAAGTATTGTTCGTACCATTTACTTATATATTTATTTATTTAGTAAAGAGAGGAGAGAGAAGAGAGAAAAAGAAATGCAAGTATGTTAGCAGGGCAAATATCATAAATAGGCATTATGTTATTGAAGTGTTTGTCAGGTTTTACAACTTGCTTTTAGGACTTTTGTTGTTAGTATATTTCTCCTATTGACTGGGAGTTAGCCTATTATCTGTGTAATGAGAGACATTAGTACCATTATCTTATACATTGGTTTTATACTGTGATCGATATATAAGATAGCATTATTAAGAACACAGTTAAGCTTAATATCTGTCATGGTAATATATATCAATTTAGCATTTTCATTTTTTGAATATTCAAATGTCAATTAATATACAAAAACATTGTTAACAGTAACAGTTAAAAAAAAACATAGTTTAAACAATTGAGATCTTAACCTGTCGTAGATCTCGGGGTCTTTGGGGTAAATGTATGATAAACAGTCAGCCAGTTCAGAACCAGAATATTTGTTGGTTCAAGATTGGTATCTATTAGGCACCTTTGTAGTCATTTGGGAAAGCTTCTGGTGAACTTCTGGTTGAGTGGGTTTTGCTCCAACTTTGTTGTAATTTTGTGGAGAGTTGTTCCGCTTTTGGAAGGTGACTGTGTTGCAGAGAGCAGAAGGTTCCATTATTTTATTAGTGGTTTCAGCCTCTTGGGGGAATTTACAATGTGGTTGTTCCCTTCTTCTGATAATTAGTTTGGTAGGGAATCCCTATCTGTAGGGGATTGACAGTGGTAGTGTTCATAAATTGTCTCTGGCTTGCAGGGTGCTTGGTGACAAGTCTGTAATATTTGTATATCCTTATTGGGGTTGACATTTTTGGCGTTTTCCTTGACGTGACATTTGTTCTTAATATGGAAATAGTGTATCTCACCAGGGTGTCTCTGGTGGTCTGTTGGGGAGATGTGGGGGTTTTCTGACTGGGTGCACAATCTTTAGGATGTCGGACTGTGATGCGTCAGGTAGAAGAGTATGGAATAGTTTTGTGAGATACGGTATTAATTCTGTGATGCCAGTCATTTCGGGAATAACTCTTATTTTGATATTTAAATCTTCTGGCTCGTCTTCATGTCTGATAGTTTTATTTGAAGTGACGCTACTTCGTCTTGAAGGGGCGGAATAAGAGTCTATAAGGTCGTTCACCGAAGAACGAAGAAACAAGTCAACCATTTTATTTTCCATGTGGTCAGTATGCTGGCCAAGATCTGTAGTGATTTTTGGATATTACTGATAGAATGATAGGGGATCGTAAGTCCTTTTGTGGGGTTTCATGCAGGGGATAAAATCATATTTTCAGTAGTTGATTGTTTAGGGATGTTCTGGACTGGGAATGAGAGCAGGGGATTCCTACCTCCTCTGATGCATGTTGTTGGCTGTCCTGGGACTTTGTGGGTTGTTGGTTGCCCTAGACCATGTGGGTGTAGGCCTCTGTGGGCCTGTTCTACAGTTGATGTGGTCTTGCTGGACTTACTCCTTCTGTTTCCATATCCTCCGGTGCTTCCCCCGAGGACATGGGGGAGTTATAGCGTTCCGGTGTTTGAGTGGTGAGTCTAATGTCGGGTCCTTCCTGTTCCGGTGAGTGGCTGGGTGTGAGGGCCCGGCGCTATCATTTGCTAGTAATCCGTTAATTTGTTGGAGACGGACTTAGCTGCTTTCCACCTTCCCATGTTGCGGTTGGAGCAGGAGCTTCTCCCCTGGTATGTGGGTGTTGTATTTGGGCTCTCCGGGGCCCAAATGCTTTTTATCTGGTGTCTGTTAGCCGGAGCTTTAGGCATGCATCCATTTGCCTCGGCTGCCTGGCTCCGCCCCCGATCCTCCAGTTACTTTAACCCCCAAATAGTTAGGATAATTGTATGCAAGACAATATCTTGCTAGATTAGCCGTTGCTGCCTGGCATTATTTGCTAAGCTAAGTCTGTTATCTACCAGAAACCAGTCGAGATCACTTAACACAGAGTTATTTATGGTGTAGGTGGCACAGGGATTATTAAATCCAAATGCATCACCTTACATTTATCAACATTGAATCTCATCTGCCACTCTGCTGCCCATTTTGATATACTCATATTAGCAGTCACTGGGATAGATTGTCAGGAGGAAAGCAGGGTGTAGATAGGACAGTGTTTTGGGGGCGGAAAGGGGGGTGGGGCGAGCATAGGAGATAGGGAGGAATGTGTATCAAAGTGTACGAATAAATTACAGGATCATAATCTAAAATGTATGTTTGCAAATGCGAGAAGCCAGGCTGACAAAATGGGTGAATTGGGAAATGATGGCATTGAATGAAAAGTATGAGTAATAGGTATAGCAGAAACGTGGTTGAACAGTTCTCACGACTGGGCTGTAAATATAGAAGGATATGCCTGTTTAGGCAGGACAGAAAAAAAAGGAAAGGGGGAGGAGTATGTGTTATGTTAAAAAAGAAATGAAGCCAAATTTAAAAGAAGGATAACTGGTGATATGGATGATAAAGTGGAGGCAATATGGGTGGAATTAGGCAACAGGAAAGGGGGTAATGTCATTGTTGGTGTCTGCTATAAGCCGCCAAATGCTAGCAGAGAGGAGGTGAGTCAACTTCATATGCAGTTGGCAAGGGCTGCAAGTTTGGGGAGTGTGCTCATTATGGGGACTTCAATTACCCTGACATTGATTGTGTGGGTGGAAATGCCATCACAGAAAAAGGCGATGAGTTCCTGAATTTGCTGCAGGATAATTTTCTCTCACAGGTGGTTGAGGTTCCTACTAGAAAGGAGCTCTGTTGGATCTGGTAATATCTAACATTGTGGAGCGCATTATAGATGTAAAGGTAACTGGAGGCTTAGGGAATAGTGACCATGAAATAGTGGCATTTGGACTTTGTTATCGAAAGGAAAAGTGGCTGGGTTAACAAAGACATTTCATTCAGGAAAGCAAATTTTCCCAGTTAAAAGCAGCTTCAGAATGTCAACTGGGATAATGTATTATCAGGTAAAGGTACTGAACAGAAGTGGACTGTGTTCAGGGGATTTAAGCCAGTTCACATCTAAATTTATACCCCTGGGAAATAAATGTAAAAAAAATAAATCCGCGCCCATGTGGCTGAATTCTGATGTAAAGAGGCAAATGGTAAGGAAGAAAAAGGCATTTAAAACCTTTAAGGCGAGGGAACGGAAAGGGCCTTTAGGGAGTATAAAAACTGTAACAAGGAGTGTAAGAAAGCAATCAAACTAGCTAAAATAATAATGAAGTTAGGATAGTGAAGAAAGCATCACTAAGCCTAAACATTTTTAGCCACTATCTAATCACACCCTTAACACCTGGCTGTGATATGCTATTGGGATTTTCCAGGGTACATAATGCCACAGATTCTGTACAGTATCTGAATGAGAAAGCCAGTCGGATGACTACGAACGTCTTCAGAACTACATTTCAAGTCAGTTGATCTAATTGAATACACAGATAGTCCAACTGGAAGGTCGACTAGAATTAGGCCTATTATAAAGATCGGTATCGTATCGAAAATACCGTCGTTATCGTAAATAAGACGGGTTTTACGTAACACGTTAACGATACACTATTACGATATCGTAAATACCGTCGTTATCGGAAATACCGGTCGTATTTATACGACGTATTACGATAAGGTCGTATTACGATACGTCGTTATTACCGATAACGACCGTTATCGGTAAATAACGGCGTATCGGTAAATAACGACTACGTAAAAACGTCGTTATCGGTAAAGTCGATTTACGTAAAGATCGTATTTACGATAACGATAACGATTTTATAAATAGGGCTATTTCTAGAGTTTTATTTTATTTTGTAGAAAAAATCTTGCTCGCTGTCTAAACTTCCACTTTGATCCTAATTGCTAAAAGTAACAATGGGGATTTGATTCAGCACATTAGCCGATGAGTGGTTGCGTTATGAGCTTTTCTCCACCTTCAATTAGCTTCACCTCTTGCCCCCTCCCTGTGGTCCCGCAAGGCTCAGTACCTGGTCCTATTCTTTCTCCATTTACACCTATGGCCTTGGACAGCTTATTAGCTCATTTGAATTTCAGTACACCTGTATGCGGATGATACCCACATTTACTGCCTTAGTGCAATCTCTGCTTCATGTCCTCCCGCTTCTTCAAACTAAACATTGACAAGAGTGAACTTGTCCTTTTCCACTCCCACGTTCTGCTCCCACCCTAGTCTTACTATTAATATTACATTACATCATATCCCCATCTCCTCATGTCCGTTGCGGGAATAACGCTAGATTCAGACCTTTCCTTCAAACTTCATGTCAACACGATTACCAACTCCTGTCGGCTTCAACTCCCGCATCTCCCGCATTAGTCCCTTCCTCCCGAATGCTGCTGCTAAAATGTTAGTCCATGCCCTAATCATATCCCAGCTAGACATCTGCAACACACTCCTGTGTGATTTACCAAACAACCACCTGGCACCGCTTCAATTCATCCTCAACTCTGCTGCCGGCTCATTATTTCTCGCTTACATCTCAGAGCTGATCCACAGATACTGTCCCAGACCAAACCTCCGCTCTCCTCCCATCCACCCATGTCACCTCTTCCCATTCCCGTATTCAGGACTTTGCTTGTGCTGCCCTCTGCTCTGGAACTTCCTTCCTCGCCTGTCCGTCATTCACCATCCCTTAATACCTTAAAAGTAACCTTAAAACCCACCTCTTCAGGCATCATATAACCTGGCCTAGACATTAACCCTCTCACTGACCAAACTGATTGTAGCCACCTCTCACACTCCACGCCAATCTATTTACAGCCTACCGATTCCCGCAACCTTATGTCTCACCCCCTTTCCTTTAGACTGTAAGCTCTTTGGGCAGGGTCCTCTTTCCTATTGTATCACGGTATTGCTGTAAGTAACTCATCACTCTGTGTACTTATGTATGTATAACTGTGTATAATATGCATGACTTTGTCTAATATGTATTACCCTGTATACCCATATACCTGTAGTTATACTATACAGTGCTGTGTATATCTGTATTGTTATAATGTACAGTGCTGTGTATTACTCTGTAGGCTATAATGTACATTGCTGTGTAATACTCAGTATTGTATAATGAACAGTGCTGTGTAATCTACTGTATTGCATAATGTACAGTGCCGTGTATTACTCTGTGTTATAATGTACAGTGTGTGTATTACTCTGATTTCTATAATTTCCAGTGCTGGGTATTACTCGTATGGTTATAATACAGTGCTAAATATACAGAGTAATACACAGCACTGTACATTATAACCATGCAGAGTATTATATAGCACTGTACATTATAACCATACAGAGTAATACCCAGCACTGGAAATTATAGAAATACAGAGTAATACACAGCACTGTACATTATAACCACAGAGTAATACACGGCACTGTACATTATAGCAATACAGAGTATTACACAGCACTGTTCATTATAACAATACTGAGTATTACACAGCAATGTACATTATAGCCATACAGAGTAATACACAGCACTGTACATTATAACAATACAGATTATTACACAGCACTGTATAGTATAACTACAGGGTATATGGGTATACAGGGTAATACATATTAGACAAAGTCATGCATATTACATACACAGTTAATACATAAGTACACAGAGTGATGAGTTACTTACAGCAATACCGTGATACAATAGGAAAGAGGACCCTGCCCAAAGAGCTTACAGTCTAAAGGAAATGGGGGTGAGACATAAGGTTGCGGGAATCGGTAGGCTGTAAATAGATTGGCAGTGGAGTGTGAGAGGTGGCTACGATCAGGTTGGGTCAGTGAGAGGGTTAATGTCTAGGCCAGGTTATATGATGCCTGAAGAGGTGGGTTTTAAGGTTACATTTAAAGGTATTAAGGGATGGTGAATGACGGACAGGCGGAGGAAGGAAGTTCCAGAGCAGAGGGGCAGCACAAGCAAAGTCCTGAATACGGGAATGGGAAGAGGTGACATGGGTGGATGGGAGGAGAGCGGAGGTTGTGTCTGGGACAGTATCTGTGGATCAGCTCTGAGATGTAAGCGAGAAATAAATGAGCCGGGCAGCAGAGTTGAGGATGAATTGAAGCGGTGCCAGGTGGTTGTTTGGTAAATCACACAGGAGTGTGTTGCAGATGTCTAGCTGGGATATGATTAGGGCATGGACTAACATTTTAGCAGCAGCATTCGGGAGGAAGGGACTAATGCGGGAGATGCGGGAGTTGAAGCCGACAGGAGTTGGTAATCGTGTTGACATGAAGTTTGAAGGAAAGGTCTGAATCTAGCGTTATTCCCATGCAACGGACATGAGGAGATGGGGATATAGATGTAATGTTAATATTAATAGTAAGACTAGGGTGGGGAGCAGAACGTGGGAGTGGGAAAAGGACAAGTTCACTCTTGTCAATGTTTAGTTTGAAGAAGCGGGAGGACATGAAGGCAGAGATTGCACTAAGGCAGTAAATGTGGGTATCATCCGCATACAGGTGATACTGAAATTCAAATGAGCTAATAAGCTGTCCAAGGCCATAGGTGTAAATGGAGAAAAGAATAGGACCAGGTACTGAGCCTTGCGGGACCACAGGGAGGGGGCAAGAGGTGAAGCTAATTGAAGGTGGAGAAAAGCTCATAGACGCAACTACTCATCGCAGCTAATGTGCTGAATCAAATCCCCATTGTTACTTTTAGCAATTAGGATCAAAGTGGAAGTTTAGACAGCGAGCAAGATTTTTCTACTAAAATAAAATAAAACTCTAGAAATAAATTCTATGTCTGACCTTTCCAGTTGGACATATCTGTTGTATTCAATTAGATCAACTGGACTTGAAATGTAGTTCTTGAAGACGTTTCGCTAGTCATCCGACTGGCTTTCTCAATTCAGAATGACTTGTACAAGAATCTGTGGCAATTATGTACCCTGGAAAATCCCAATTAGCATATCACAGCCAGGTGTTAAGGGTGTGATTAGATAGTGGCTAAAAATGTTTAGGCTTAGTGATGCTTTCTTCAGCTATCCTAACTTCATTATTAATTTTAGCTAGTTTGATTGATTCTTACACTCCTGTTACAGTTTTTATACTCCCTAAAGGCCCTTTCCGTTCCCTCGGCCTTAAAGGTTTTAAATGCCTTTTCTTCCTTACCATTTGCCTCTTTACATCAGAATTCAGCCACATGGGCGCGGATTTATTTTTTTTACATTTATTTCCCAAGGGTATAAATTTAGATGTGAACTGGCTAAAATCCCCTTGAACACAGTCCATTCTGTTCAGTACCTTTACCGATAATACTTATCCCAGTTGACATTCTGAAGAGCTGCTTTTAACCTGGGAAAATTTTCTTTCCTGAAATTAAATGTCTTTGTTAACCCAGCGCACTTTTCCTTTCGATAACAAAGTCCAAATGCCACATTTCATGGTCACTATTCCCTAAGCCTCCAGTTACCTTTACATCTATAATGCGCTCCACAATGTTAGATATTACCAGATCCAACAGAGCTCCTTTTCTAGTAGGAACCTCAACCACCTGTGAGAGAAAATTATCCGCAGCAATTCAGGAACTCATCGCCTTTTTCTGTGATGGCATTTCCACCACACCAATCAATGTCAGGGTAATTGAAGTCCCCCATAATGAGCACACCCAACTTGCAGCCCTTGCCAACTGCATATGAAGTTGACTCACCTCCTCTTGCTAGCATTTGGCGGCTTATAGCAGACACCAACAATGACATTACCCCCTTTCCTGTTGCCTAATTCCACCCATATTGCCTCCACTTTATCATCCATATCACCAGTTATCTCTTCTTTTAAATTTGGCTTCAATTCTTTAACATAAACACATACTCCTCCCCTTTCCTTTTTTCTGTCCTGCCTAAAAAGGCATATCCTTCTATATTTACAGCCCAGTCGTGAGAACTGTTCAACCACGTTTCTGCTATACCTATTACATCATACTTTTCATTCAATGCCATCATTTCCAATTCACCCATTTTGTCAGCCTGGCTTCTCGCATTTGCAAACATACATTTTAGATTATGATCCTGTAATTTATTCGTACACTTTGATACACATTCCTCCCTATCTCCTATGCTCGCCCCACCCCCCTTTCCGCCCCCAAAACACTGTCCTATCTACACCCTGCTTTCCTCCTGGACAATCTATCCCAGTGAGACTGCTAATATGGATTATCAAAATGGGCAGCAGAGTGGCAGATGAGATTCAATGTTGATAAATGTAAGGTGATGCATTTGGGATTTAATAATCCCTGTGCCACCTACACCATAAATAACTCTGTGTTAAGTGCATCTCGACTGGTTTCTGGTAGATAACAGACTTAGCTTTAGCAAATAATGCCAGGCAGCAACGGCTAAATCTAGCAAGATATTGTCTTGCATACAATTATCCTAACTATTTGGGGGTTAAAGTAACTGGAGGATCGGGGGCGGAGCCAGGCAGCCGAGGCAAATGGATGCAAGTGCCTAAAGCTCCGGCTAACAGACACCAGATAAAAAGCATTTGGGCACCGGGAGAGCCCAAATACAACACCCACATACCAGGGGAGAAGCTCCTGCTCCAAGCCGCAACATGGGAAGGTGGAAAGCAGCTAAGTCCGTCTCCAACAAATTAACGGATTACTAGCAAATGATAGCGCCGGGCCCTCACACCCAGCCAACTCACCGGAACAGGAAGGACCCGACATTAGACTCACCACTCCAACACCGGAACGCTATAACTCCCCCATGTCCTCGGGGGAAGCACCGGAGGATATGGAAACAGAAGGAGTAAGTCCAGCAAGGACACATACAACTGTAGAACAGGCCCACAGAGGCCTACACCACATGGTCTAGGGCAACCAACAACCCACAAAGTCCCAGGACAGCCAACAACATGCATCAGAGGAGGTAGGAAATCCCCTGCTCTCATTCCCAGTCCAGAACATCCCTATAACAGATCAACTACTGAAATATATGATGTTATCCCTGCATGAAACCCCACAAAAGGACTTACGATCCCCTATCAGTCTATCAGTAATATCCAAAAATCACTAACAGATCTTGGCCAGCATACTGACCACATGGAAAATAAAATGGTTGACTTTGTTTCTTCGGTGAACGACCTTATAGACTCTTATTCCGCCCTTCAAGACGAAGTAGCGTCACTTCAAATAAAACTATCAGACATGGAAGACGAGCCAGAAGATGTAAATATCAAAATAAGAGGTATTCCCGAAATGACTGGCATCACAGAATTAATACCGTATCTCACAAAACTATTCCATACTCTTCTACCTGACGCATCACAGTCCGACATCCTAATAGATTGTGCACACAGTCAGAAAACCCCCACATCTCCCCAACACGACCACCAGAGACACCCTGGTGAGAATACACTATTTCCATATTAAAGAACAAATGTCAGCGTCAAGGAAAACGCCAAAAATGTCAACCCCATATAAGGATATACAAATATTTACAGACTTGTCACCAAGCACCCTGCAAGCCAGGAGACAATTTATGAACACTACCACTGTCAAATCCCCTACAGATAGGGATTCCCTACCAAACTAATTATCAGGAAGAATGGAACGAACCACATTGTAAATTCCCCACAAGAGGCTGAAACACTAATAAAATAATGGAACCTTCTGCTCTCTGCAACACAGTCACCTTCCAAAAGCGGAAACAACTCTCCAGCAAAATTACAACAAAGTTGGAGCAAAACCCACTCAACCAGAAGTTCACCAGAAAGCTTTCCCAAATGACTACAAAGGTGCCTAATAAGATACCAATCTTGAACCAACAAATATTTCTGGTTCTGAACTGGCTGACTGTTTATCATACATTTACCCCAAAGACCCCGAGATCTACGACAGGTTAAGATCTCAATTGTTTAAACTATGTTTTTTTTTAACTGTTACTGTTAACAATGTTTTTGTATATTAATTGACATTTGAATATTCAAAAAATGAAAATGCTAAATTGATATATGATTACCATGACAGAATATTAAGCTTAACTGTGTTCTTAATAATGCTATCTTATATATCGATACACAGTATAAACCAATGTATAAGATAATGGTACTAATGTCTCTCATTACACAGATAATAGGCTAACTCCCAGTCAATAGGAGAAATATACTAACAACAAAAGTCTCTAAAAGCAAGGTTGTAAAACCTGACAAACACTTCAATAACATAATGCCTATTTATGATATTTGCCCTGCTAACATACTTGCATTTCTTTTTTCTCTCTTCTCTCTCCTCTCTTTACTAAATAAATAAATATATAAGTAAATGGTACGAACAATACTTTCTCTAAATGTTAGAGGTCTGAATTCTCCATACAAAAGAGCTATGGCAACAACTAGATACTCTAAACAGAGACATCACACATGAAGAAGTCAACAAAGGTATTGACTCCCTAAAGAAAAATAAAACACCAGGCATCGATGGATTCCCAAGTGAATTCTATAAAACTTTCAAGAAAGAATTACCTTCTTTCCTACTCAGATCATTTATAGAAGCCACAAAAAAGTAGCTTTCCACAGGAAATGCTAACAGCTCAAATAATCACTATACCTAAAGCAGGAAAAGAACCTACAACCCCAGAAAACTTTAGATCTATTTCCCTCCTAAATGTGGATGTGAAGCTATATGCAACAATCCTAGCAAATAGATTGAAAATCACTCTACCAGATATTATAGACCCAGATCAAGTTGGGTTCATACCCTTCAGACAAGCATCTGACAATACCCGTAGACTGATTAATCTAATGCAAATGGCCACAAATCAACTCCACTACTGCTACTTTTTATCGACGCCGAAAAGGCACTTGATAGGATAAACTGGGAGTACATGAAAGGTGTTCTGCAAAAATTTAATATCACAGGAAACATTTTCACAGCCATACTTGCATTGTACTCCAACCCAGCAGCGATTGTTTCAGCCGCTAATCTACAATCAGCACCATTTGTACTCACTAATGGAACAAGGCAAGGATGCCCGCTATCACCTCTCATATTCGCGCTAATGATGGAGCCGATAGCACAAACCATTAGGTCACATACACAGATAACGGGCATTCCCTGTGGTAATAAGCATCACAAAATATGTCTCTTTGCGGATGATGTTATAATGACGCTAACAAACCCGCTAACATCCCACCCTAAGACGACTGAAATCTTAAAACGAGCAAATCAAATATCATATTATAAATTAAATGAAAACAAACCCCTAATTTTAGCAGCTAATATCACAACAGAGCCTAAAAAAATCTTCCTATTTCAATGGCGAGACTCAACATTACCATACCTGGGAATACAACTGACGATCCCTACTAATCAATTATTCAATCAAAACTACATCCACTGCTACACCTAACTGAAACACTTACTAGAAAATGGGAAAAAGCAGGGGCGGAGCCAACCGAACATGTGAGCGGTCGCACCACAGAGCAGCTCCGCCTCACTAAGCACATCTTTAGCAATCTGGGGCAAGAAAAAGATTTCAAAACCACACCAAAAGATCCCTAAACCTCCACTCAACCTCCCGGACTGGTAATGCCGCCGGAAAAATCCGCAGGGGTCAGACCGGACCTCACGGAATACTTTCCTACCACTACACCACGCGGCCCCCAAGATGGCGGCTCCCATACCGAGGACTCTGCTGAATCCACACCATGCACAAAAAAGGACTTGGATAGCCTCTATCAAAGTATAGAAAAGATCATCCAGACCTCACAGTCACAAATAATAAAGGAGGTCCAGGCGGAGATTGCCTCTTTGGGGGACCAGGTCGCCACGTTGGAAAACACGACTGACCAACTATCAACGTACTTCCAACAAGTGGAGACGGATCTCACCGAGATCAGAAGGGATATCTACCTGATTCAAGACCAACAGGAGGACATCGAAAATCCAGACGGGGTAAAATCCAGACAGGGTGATATCCGAGTTAGGGGAGTCCCAGAGACGGACGCAGATTCATACTTAACCTGCCTATTCCTCCACATTCTCCTAAAAGACCAAAGAACTTATAATGGCCACGGCTCGAAATATGGAACACATTGTGTTCGAGGAAGCAGCAGTAAAACTGTTCCAGGATTTATCTCCCTCCACCTTTGCACGACGGAGGGAAATGAGACCCATCACCGACATATTGAATAAACATCACATCAAATACAGATGGGGCTTTCCCTTCAAGTTGTCTGCAATGAAGAACGGGCGCCCGATCTCCATTGCGTCACCAGAGGAGGGAGAGAGGTTCCTGAGATGCCTCGACATATCCACAGACCAGCCCTCTCCTAAACACCAACAAGATAGCCCTAGAAGACCACCACCCTCACCAACGTGGTCCCAAGTAAAACCGAAGCAATAAAGATCTCCAAAGCCTAACCTCCAGCTATAACCTGGTCCGCTTTGATCCCCAACAAAACAGCAAGTATTGTACTTCCCTTTAAGCTTGATCAGGCAGGATACTGGCGACATGGCCTACATGCAGGAAAAATCTTTTTTTTTTTTTTTTCTATACTCTACCTATCTAACAGGTCTTGCCCTAAGCTCCTCCCTAGTCCCTGATCGACTCACCCCTGAGCCTACAATTAACTTATACACAAAACGGCCCACGACAGGGTCTACAGTTTTTTGACTTGGCCACAGGAGAGCTGAGAGGCCTAGGACATCTGAACAACAGCCTGGAACCCGATCGCTATGTATAGACTCTTCTTTATTCACCAGGGAGAGCCTGGAAGTCGGGTTCCCCTGGAATCATTGGGACCCAGCTACCCGGAGACTAAATCTAACCTGGAGACCCTACTGTCCTGATTGAGGGCTGGGGCCCACGCGGCCTATGCCCAGGCACTGGGAGTTAATGTTGCAAGTTTAATGCCCTTTACGGGACAGACGTATGAGACATTCTGAACCTTTACCAATCCCAAAACCTCCCGCCATTACCCCCACCAGATCTTTACCCATCCACCCTAACCCCCTTTGTATACTGTTTCATCTGTTGAGGGTACAGCCACCCAACTCAAAATTCCCTAGCATAAAACAGCTAGGTCACAGCTGTTTGGTGGTGTGCTAGCCCGGGTCCCCATAACAACGAACCGGGATACCACACCCTGGAGGTGGGATAGGATGAAGGTTTAACACAACTAATACTTTTTAGATATATATATTTTTTTTTTTTGCCAAAAATGTATAAAGGTTTCGTCTTTTTTTTAATATTAATTTTTTCTTTATTGAGCATATAGACAAAGAGTATTATTACATAAAGTCATTGTATATGATGTCAAGCAGTAGATCATCAATACATTCAGTATGCTGGTATAATAGTTTATCAGATTCTTGATTGTCCGACTTTGTATATCGCAGTTTTAATTGGCATTGACTCAATAAGGTATTTTATCTTTATATAGTAAGGAGAGGGGAGAGGATGGGTGGAAGTTAATGAGGGGAGGAGGGGGGGAAATGGGGAGACGATTGTGGGAAAGAGATTGATAGGGGATAACGTAGGGTCAACAAAAACATCTAAAATCATAATTGACCTTTAGGGGTTAGTATAGAGTTATGTTTGTTGGTTTGCCATGTATTTGGGCATTCAGGTGTTAGTCCATTAAGACAGTGGTTTGTTGGTTTGTGTTGGTTGTGTTGGTGGGCCTTTGTAAAGTCTCAGTAGAATTGGTTATTTCTGTTGGTTATTTATTAATTCTGTGTTTGTTGTCTTGCCACAACATCCATGCGTATAACACTTTTTTGTAGCAGCCTTTTGAGGAGTCGAAGGTCAGTTCATATTCTATGTTAAGATTAATTGTGTTAATTATTTCTGTCCAGGTTGGGATTTCAGAGGATCTCCAGTATTTGGTTATCTTTATCCATACAACTGTGAATAGATGTAGCATAATTGTCGACATGTATTTCGGGTATTCACTAATATCTATATTTAGTATCGCTTGTGTTGGATAAGGCGGTAGGTGCCAGGCTAGAATTGTTGAAAGTAGGTTGAAAGCTTCTTTCCAAAGATCTAGAATTTTTGGGCATTGCCAGAAGATATGTAATAATGTGCCTTTGTGTCTGCACTGTCTCCAGCAATCATTTCTTATATCTGGGTTGTACTTGTATAGCAATGCAGGTGTTTTATACCATCATGTTTGGATTTTTACATTGGCTTCCCAGTGTCTGACACATTTAGATTATATACTATTGTAATTGCTTTGTGCCACTGTTCGTCTGTGAAGTGTGTTTGTAGATCTTCTTCCCATTTTTTGTGGGGAGGTATGGTGGTATATGGTGGTAAGCTCTACCTCTGGCATGAGAGCTTTATAATTGAGAGTTATTCCTTTTTTGTTATGTTCTGAAGATAACCATTTTAAGAGAGTTGAAGTGTTTTGGCTGTTGGGTTGCGGGTTTTTTTGCATTGCATGTCTCAGTTGTAGGTATTTATAGAAGTCTCTTTTGTGTATCTGGTATTCTGTTTTCAAATCTTCAAATGATCACAGGCCTTGTTCATTGTAAAGTTGTTTTAGTTGGGTTAGGCCTAGTGTTTGCCAGAAAGTTAAGTCTAGTTCTGGGACTAGGTGATTTAGTGATGCTATTGGAATTTCTCCACTTAGATTGATTTATTCATTGTGTGTTTTGCATGTCTGTCTCCATATATTGATAGTTGTAGTTAGGGAGTAGTACTTTACGGTTGTTGTGCAGGGGGTGAAGTTTTTTTCTTTTGTGAGCAGGACTGCTCCTAGAATTTCTCTAAGGGAATTATTTCCTGTCAGGAATTGTTCGTCCTCTACGCAGTATTTTTCTTCTGTATCTGACCACCAGTGCTTTAGTTGGTCTAGCATTGCTGCTTTATGGTAATCTGACATGTTGGGGATACCCAGACCTCCTGTTGCTGTTTTCTGGTATAATAGTTTTTTGTTTGTTCGGGCTCTTTTCCCAGACCAGATACATTTTTCCATTATAGATTGTAGTTTTTGGAAATATTGTTTTGTTGGTTGTAAAATTATTGTTCTAAATACAAATATGATTTTTGGAAGGAGTGTCATTTTGATAGCTGAGATCTTGCTGAACCATTAAAGGTTTTCCTTTTCCCATTTTTTAGTAAGTGTTTCAGTTAGATGTAGCAGTGGAATATAATTTTGATTAAATAGTTGATTGGTAGGGATCGTCAGTTGTATTCCCAGGTATGGTAGTGTTGAGTCTCGCCATTGGAGTAGAAATTGCTTTTGGAGGATTTTTTTAGTTTCTGTTGTGATATTAGCTGATAAAATTAGGGATTTATTTTCGTTTAGTTTATAGTATGATATCTGATTTGCACATTTTAGGATTTAAATCGTCTTGGGGAGGGATGTTAGTGGGTTTGTTAGCGTCATTATAACATCGTCCGCAAAGAGACATATTTTATGGTGTTTATTGCCATATGGGATGCCTGTTATCTGTGTATGTGACCTAATGGTTTGTGCTATCGGCTCCATCATTAGCACGAATATAAGAGGTGATAGGGGGCATCCCTGTCTTGTTCCATTAGTGAGAACCAATGGTGTTGATTGTAGATCAGCCGCTGAGACGATCGCTGCTGGGTTGGAGTACAATGCAAGTATGGCTGTGTGTCACGAACTTACCTGCCACTCCGGTCCCGCGCCGCTCGGCACTTCGGGTGACGTCACGACGCTGACCCGCCGGGCGGCGTGAAATTTGAAAAGCCGGCGTCCTCCTGGACCCTGCGCCCGATAGTAGCATTAGCTACCCCTGGCTCCTTACTCACCTGCCTTGGATCCTGCTCCGCTCCTGCTCCTATACTTACCTTGCCTGCCTCCAGTGACCACCTTGTCTGTATCCAGTACTTACCTTGCCAGTATCCAGTGCTTACCTTGCCAGTATCCAGTACTTACCTTGCCTGCCTCCAGTGACCGCCTTGCCAGTATCCAGTACTTACCTTGCCAGTATCCAGTACTTACCTTGCCAGTATCCAGTACTTACCTTACCGGTCTCCAGTAACTACCTTGCCAGTATCCAGTACTTACCTTGCCTGTCTCCAGTGACTACCTTGCCTGTATCCAGTTTCCGTCTACTCACCTCATCTGTATCCAGTTACCTACCTTACCTGCATCCAGTATCCAGCCTTCAGTTCCCAGCAGCCTCTGTGTCCTGCACATTCCGGACCATCAGCCTCCTCCTAATAGCGTACTGTAAGTACCCCGGCCGTCCGGCCATTTGTTACAGTACTATCGGGCCATGGAAACACCTGAGGGGGCTATGGCCGAGTTGAATAAAACTCTCCAAGCTTTGTCCAAACGCATGGACCTGTTCGAACATCATCAGGGCCAGTTGGCTCAGTTCATGGATTCCCTAGCTGTCCGGCTACCCCCAGCTGCTGCCTCTGCTCCAGGTTCTACGCCACCTCCTTCGACGGCCGGATCCGGTGATCCTTCTCTTCGGAGAGGGCCCCGCATACCTCCACCCTCATGGTTTGATGGTGATGCCCAAGCCTGCCGTGGGTTCATTAATCAGTGCAGAATCCAATTTGAACTTCAACCATCTCATTTTGCATCGGATCGTGCAAAGGTGGGGTACATCATCGCCTTGTTGGAGGGTAATGCGCTGGCCTGGGCTTCTCCTTTATGGGAAAGAGACGATCCTCTAGTCTATAATGTTACTGACTTCCTGAGTATGTTTCGCAAGGTCTTCGATGCTCCAGGAAGAAACTCTGCTGCCTCCTCCCGTTTGATGCAGCTCTGCCAAGGGTCACGTTCCGTGGGTCAATATGCTATCGAATTTCGTACCCTTGCTGCGGAGACTTCTTGGAACAATTAGGCACTTACTGCAGCCTTTTGGCAGGGACTCTCTGACCGCCTCAAGGACGAATTAGTATCTAGGGAATTACCTGTCGCATTGGAAGACTTGATTACACTATGCATACAAATTGATACCCGCTTCCGTGAACAGCAGGCAGAAAGGTCTGCAGCTCGTTCCAACCTCCCTAAGACCTTTCCTAGGCCTGCTCAGCCCTTTCTGCAACCCATATCTTCGGGTGAAGAGCCAATGCAAATTGGCGGCCCTCATCATCCCCCGAGGAAAATCACCCGACGTACCAATGGACTTTGTCTCTATTGTGCTGGGCAAGGACACTTTGTAAGAAATTGTCCCCAGAAGTCGGGAAACCCAGGACCTAGATGTTAAGGAGGAGCTCCTTCTAGGTAACGTTAATCTCCTGCCAAATTTGAACCACTGAAACTCTTTCTACCAGCTACTATCACCTGTAATGGTAAAACTTTTTCCTCCCAGCGCTTTGTCGATTCTGGTGCCGCTGGAAATTTCATTGATCTACCTATGCAGCACAATTGGCTTCCTCTCCTTCACTTGCAGCAACCCCTTTGAGTTCTGGCTATTGACAATAACCCGTTGGCTTCAGAATTCATCTCCAAATCTACATAAAGTCCTATTCCGCATTGGCATATTTCACCAAGAAGCATTTTATCTTTTCTTGTCATCCAAAGCCCTTCTGCTCCCCTAATTCTCGGACTTCCATGGCTCAGACTTCACAACCCTGTTATAGATTGGTCTAACAATGAACTCAAGTCTTGGAGCCCTTTCTGTTTCAAAAATTGCCTTTCTACTCATTGCACTACCATTACCTGTGAAAATAAATCTGAGAAAACCCTCCCTGAATGTTATCATGATTTCTCTGATGTGTTCTGTAAAAAGCGAGCTGAGAAGCTACCACCGCACCGTTCCTACGATTGCCCCATCGACCTTCTTTCTGGTACTATGCCTCCTCGGGGATGCACATACCCATTGTCTCCCTTAGAAACTCTAGCCATGAAAGAGTACATTACGGAACATTTGTCTAGGGGTTTCATACGGCCTTCCACTTCCCCTGCTGGAGCTGGGTTCTTTTTTGTTGAGAAAAAAGACGGAGGTTTACGACCCTGCATCGACTACCGTGGGTTAAATAAAATCACAATAAAGAATCGGTATCCTCTCCCTCTCATCTCTGAACTGTTTGACCAGATAAAAGGGGCTAAAATATTTACCAAACTAGATCTTCGGGGGGTATACAATCTGATCCGTATACGCCAAGGTGACGAGTGGAAGACCGCCTTAATACTACACACTAATATCTCGTAATGCCCTTTGGCCTTTGTAATGCTCCAGCTGCGTTCCAAGAATTTGTAAATGACATTTTCAGGGATATGTTGGGTATCTCTGTAGTAGTGTATCTCGATGACATTTTAATCTTTTCTCAAGATCTGCCCTCACACCGCATCCATGTTAAACAGGTGTTGCTACGTCTGAGAGAGAATAGCCTATATGCCAAACTGGAAAAGTGTCTGTTTGAGTGTTCACAAGTACCCTTCCTAGGCTACATCGTATCTGCGCAAGGGTTCCAGATGGATCCTGTTAAAGTTTTGGCCATCCAAGATTGGTCTCTCCCTATGGGAACCAAAGCTATTCAAAGGTTCATTGGGTTCGCCAATTACTACAGACAATTCATTCAAGGGTTCTCTTCAATAATTTCTCCGATATTAGCCCTCATCAGTAAAGGTGGTAAGCCTCATTCATGGACCCCTGCAGCCTTGAAGCCTTCAAACGACTCAAGTAGACCTTTGCTGATGCTCCTGTTCTAGTCCATCCAATCTTAGTCTTCCCTTCTACATCGAAGTTGATGCCTGGGACTTGGGCGCTGGAGCCGTCCTTTCCCAAAGACAAGGCCCTAAAAGGAAACTCCATCCCTGTGCTTATTTCTCTAAGAAGTTTCTACCCAACGAGCGAAACTATGATGTTGGAAATAGGGAACTTCTTGCCATCAAACTGGCCCTCGAGGAGTGGCGTCATCTGTTGGAAGGCACATCGGTACCTATCACCATCCTTACCGACCATAAAAATCTTGAATACATCCAGAATCTCAAAAGGTTAAATCCCCGTCAAGCACGGTGGACTTTATTCTTTTCCCGATTCAACTTTTTCATCACTTACCAACCTGGTTCTAAAAACAAGATAGCTGATGCCCTGTCCAGATCATTTGTTGCTTCCGACTGTATTAAGGAAGATAAGGGCTCCATTATTCCAACCACTAAAATCTTGGCCTCTATATTTCCTCAACTTTGTTCCAAGATCCAAGCCGCACAAGACTCTGCTCCTCCTGACACACCCTCTGGCAAAATCTTTGTTCCTGTTTCACTTCGGAAAGCTATCCTTCTTCATACTCACTGTTCCAAGCAAGCCGGGCATCCCGGTGTTAACAAAACTTTTAATATTCTTGCACGTTCCCTTTGGTGGCCCAAAATGAGAAAAGATGTTAAAGACTTTATTCAAGTGTGTACCAGCTGTGCTCAATCCAAGTCTTCTAGAACCCTCCCCTGTGGTCTTCTTCAACCCCTCCCCATTCCGTCCAGACCATGGACCCATCTATCCATGGACTTTATTGTTGAACTTCCGCCTTCCAAGAAAAACACAGTTATATGGGTGACAGTAGACCGCTTCAGCAAAATGGCCCATTTTGTACCCCTCCCCAAACTACCATCCTCAACGGAGTTGGCTCAACTATTTATTTCCCATATCTTCCGCTTTCATGGACTCCCTTCTGAAATTGTATCTGACAGGGGTTCTCAATTTGTTTCCAAATTTTGGAGGGCACTTTGTAAGTCCATGAACATCAAGTTACAATTCTCCTCGGCTTACCACCCACAGTCCAATGGATCTACTGAACGCACTAACCAGTCTTTGGAACAATATCTTCGTTGTTACATTTCCTATACTCAGGATGATTGGGCCGACCTTCTGCCTTGGGCTGAGTTCGCCCATAACAATTCACCTCATGTTTCTACTGGGAAATCTCCTTTTTTATGTGTCTTTGGGATGAATCCTAGATGTTTTCCTCAGGATTTTCTTTTCACACAAGTACCCGCTGCCAATGACTCTGCAGCCCAGATGACCGCTATCTGGCATGCTACGGAAATCAGCCTTCAGAAATCTGCTTTGGTACAAAAAACTGCAGCAGATAGGAGACGTAGAGAACCCCCAGCTTATTCTGTTGGAGATAAAGTGTGGCTCTCCTCTGCTCATATTAACCTACGGGTTCCTTCCTCCAAACTGGGACCCAAATTTATTGGTCCTTTTCCTATCCTGGAATTAATTGGTCCAGTGGCTGTTCGCCTCCAACTTCCTTCCAGCATGCGGATTCCTAATATGTTTTTCAGCCAGTATGCTCTAATCAGTATTCCACATCCTTACTACCTCCGGTTCCAATTTCTGTTGACGGTCAACAGGAGTTTGAGGTCGAAAAAATCTTGGACTCTAGATTCTGGAGGAGGTCTCTTCAGTATTTAATCCACTGGAAAGGTTTCGGTCCGGAAGAAAGAGCTTGGATTAAACATGCTGATAGTATAGTATAGTATTTGAGGTTGAATAAAGACATACGTCCATCCAGTCCAACCCATCTAGCAATATCCTCATTTCCTGCCTAACTATTGATTCAGAGGAAGGCAAAAAAACCCCACCAAATTTATGAAGGGGGAAAAAATTCCTTCCTGACTCCAAGTGGCAATCGGAAATTTCCCTGGATCAACTCTACTTTATGTATCAATACCAGTAACTTGTAACATTCCTTGTTTGCAGAAACTCATCCAGCTTTTTTTTGAAACTGACCAATGAACCTGCCATTACAACGTCCACTGGAAGACAGTTCCATAGCCTTACCGTTCTCACAGTGAAAAACCCTTTCCGAGCTTGAAGCCTAAACCTTGTTTCTTCAATCTTAAGGGATGGCCTCGTGTCCTTGACATGTTCTCTTGGTGAACAATGCCCCGATAGTTATTGTATGGCCCGTTAATGTTTTATACACAGTAATCATATCCCCACGCAAGCGCCTTTTCTCCAGCGTACAAATTGTAACTTTCAGTCCTCTCTCATATTCAATAGCTCCCCCAATCCCCTTATTAATTTAGTTGCCCTTCTCTGAACCCTTTCCATTTCAAAGATGTCCTTTTTGTACACAGGATTCCAAAATTGCACTGCATATTCCAAATGAGGCCTTACAATGCTTTGTAAAGAGGGAGAATTACATTTCCTCCCTTGAATCCATACCTGCTTTATACAAGACAATACCATGCTGGCTCTGGCTGTTGCCGCCTGGCACTGCTTGCTACCTTTAAGTTTGTTATCCACCACCTCCAAATCCCTTTCCAACAGGGATTCACTTAACACAGAGCCATTTATAGTATAATAGCACAAGTATTTTTAATCCAATGCATCACTTACATTTATCAACATTGAATTTCATCTGCCACTTAGCAGCCCAATGTGAAATCTATCTAGACCCCTTGCAACGATTGCACATCCTCTGAAGTTTTTATTGGTCGACACAAGTTTTGGTGTCGTCAGCAAACCACAAACCTGCTGACAATACCCACTTCCAAATCATTAATAAATATTAAATAGAAGCGGCCCCAACACAGAACCTGTGGCACCCCACTTAGCACTTTAGTCCATAATGATAAGCCCCATAACAACTACTCTCTGCATCCTATTCTTTAACCAATTTTCTATCCATGTACAAATGTGACTCCCCAGACCAACAGACCTTAGCTTATCATTAGTCGCCTATGGGGGACGGTATCAAAAGCCTTTGCAAATCCAAGTAAACTACATCTACCTGCTATACAAGAGCTAAATTTCTACTTACTTCCTCATAAAAGCCAAGCAAGTTAGTTGGACAAGATCATCCTCCTAAATCCATGCTGGTTACTACTTATAATGTCAGTCCTTGAAACATACTCTAGAACATGACCCTTATTAAACTTTCCGGATCTCCCCACCACTGAAGTTAAACTTACAGGCCTGTAATTACCCGGCTGTGAACAGACTACCCTTTTTGAATATTGGAATAACATCAGCCTTTTTCCAATCAGAGGCACACCACCGGACATGAGGGAATCAGCAAAATAAGAAACAATGGCCTAGATAAAACTGAACTTAGCTCCCTAAGTACCCTAGGATGTATTTATCCGGTCCAGGAGATTACTAATATTAACCTTATTTAGTTCTTTGGTACCATATCCTCGGTTAACCAAAGTGAACTTGAATCTTGTATACCTTTATGGCTACTAACTCTATGATATCTGTACTTGGATCTTCTATAGTGTATACAGAGGAAAAAAAATTATTCAAGACTTTGCTTTATCGCCATCCTCCGTAACTAACTTATCCCCATAATTAATGGTGCCACATTCTCATCCTCTCTTCTTCCTATTAATATACTTAAAAAAATGTTTAGGCTTAGTGATGCTTTCTTCAGCTATCCTAACTTCATTATTAATTTTAGCTAGTTGATTGCTTTCTTACACTCCTTGTTACAGTTTTTATACTCCCTAAAGGCCCTTTCCGTTCCCCTCGGCCTTAAAGGTTTTAAATGCCTTTTTCTTCCTTACCATTGCCTCTTAACATCAGAATTCAGCCACATGGGCGCGAGATCTATTTTTTATATTGTTTCCCAAGGGTATAATTTAGATGTGAACTGGCTTAAAATCCCCTTGAACACGTCCACTTCTGTTCAGTACTTTACCTGATAATACATTATCCCAGTTGACATTTCTGAAGAGCTGCTTTTAACCTGGAAATTTGCTTTCCTGAAATTAAATGTCTTTGTTAACCCAGCGCACTTTTCCTTTCGATAACAAAGTCCAAATGCCACTATTTCATGGTCACTATTCCCTAAGCCTCCAGTTACCTTTATATCTATAATGTCGCTCCACAATGTTAGATATTACCAGATCCAACAGAGCTCCTTTTCTAGAGGAACCTCACCACCTGTGAGAGAAAATTATCCTGCAGCAAATTCAGGAACTCATCGCTTTTTCTGTGATGGCGTTCCACCACACCAATCAATGTCGGGTAATTGAAGTCCCCCATAATGAGCACACTCCCCAAACTTGCAGCCCTTGCCAACTGCATATGAGTTGACTCACCTCCTCTCTGCTACACATTGGCGGCTTATAGCAGACACCAACATGACATTACCCCCCTTTCCTGTTGCCTAATTCCACCCATATTGCCTCCACTTTATCATCCACATCGCCAGTTATCTCTTCTTTTAAATTTGGCTTCAATTCTTTTTAACATATACACATACTCCTCCCCCTTTCCTTTTTTTTCTGATCCCTGCCTAACAAGGCATATCCTTCTATATTTACAGCCCAGTCGTGAGAACTGTTTAACCACGTTTCTGCTATACCTATTACATCATACTTTTCATTCAATGCCATCATTTCCAATTCACCCATTTTGTCAGCCAGGCTTCTCGCATTTGCAAACATACATTTTAGATTATGATCCTGTAATTTATTCGTACATTTTGATACACATTCCTCCCTATCCCCTATGCTAGCCCCACCCCCCTTTCCACCCACCACTGGCCTATCTACACCCTGCTTTCCTCCTGGACAATCTATCCCAGTGAGACTGCTAATACCCTCCCCCCCCAAACCTAGTTTAAAATCTCCTCCAACCCTCTAGCCATCTTCTCCCCTAAAACAGCTGCACCACCATCAGTGAGGTGCAACCCATCCCTACTAAAGAGCCTGTAGCCGACAGCAAAATCTGCCCAGTTCTCAATAAACCCAAACCCTTCTTCCTTACACCACTCTCTTAGCCACGCATTAATGCTCCTAAGCTCCCGCTGTCTCCCTGGCTTAGCACGTGGCTACGGTAGTATTTCTGAAAACACTACCCTGGAGGTCCTTGCTTTTATCTTGGCCCCTAGTTCTCGGAAATCATGTTTAAGGACCTCACCTCCACCTCTAACTTTGTCATTGGCACCAATGTGAACCAAGACCGCCGGGTCACACCCGGCCCCACCCAATAATCTGTCTACACGATCCACCACATGCCGAACCCTAGCACCAGGCAGGCAACACACAGTTCGGCATGTAGGGTCTTGGCGGCAGATTACCCTATCTACCTTCCTTATAATGGAGTCCCCTACCACTACCACCTGCCTTGCATTCCTGACCCTTCGTTCCTCCTCCCTTTTATCAGAGATGGCAGTCCCCTGGGTGCTCAAGGGACTAGCCCCCTCCATACATGCTAATTCCGAGGTGTCCTCCTCCACTTCATTACCTAAGGCGGCAAATCTGTTGGGATGGACAATCTGGGAAGAAGCCCCCCTACTCTTCCGTCCCCCACTTCCCCTAGTAACCCTAACAAAACTACCTCCTTCCTCATCCTTTCTTGTCCCTCTTCCACCCACCTCTATACTGGCTCCAGCCAGTGCCTGCTGACCCCCCAGTTCTGCCAATCCCCGCAATGCTGCAAGCTGCCCCCTTAGACTCTCCACCTCAGCTTCCAAACGGGCAACCCACTCACACCTGACACAGACATAGGTTCCCCGGAACGTCTGCTCCAGGTTCCCATACATGTGGCACGATGCACATTGCATGGTACTGACAAAACTGTCCCTTCTAATACACCACACCAACACAGTGACGCACAAACCTTGTTTAATTGCCCTTCTTGTTTCAATGTCCTTCTTTTTTTATGTCCTTGAGATCAAGGTCTTTAAGAGAAAGGGCCACTCACAAGTTCGTTACACTCACAGGAAACTTCCTTTTGTTAGGTCCAAACCACAGGCCCAACACTGTGAATCCTATTTAACTAATAGGCCCCAACCCCCACACCAATTAGTGTAAGAGCCAGAAAGAGAGGGGAAAAAAAAACAAACACTTATTAACCCTTTTACAGCCTGTTTGTGATTACAACAGGTACAATACTAGAATATAGAAGTCCAGCACACCCCTTTAACTGGAAGAAGAAAGATTAGTCTGCTTACTGCACACTCAATCCTGCACACAGTTTTTAACAGTACAAACAATCCTTATTTTCAAACTTTCACACACACCATACAACCATCAAATGATTAAGTGTCCTTCTTTTTTTATGTCCTTGAGATCAAGGTCCTTAAGAGAAAGGGCCACTCACAAGTTTGTTACACTCACAGGAAACTTCCTTTTGTTAGGTCCAAACCATGATGTGCACGCTCCTCATCTAGTCATTGCTTTCCATAAGAGTTTTCCAGGGAAACCTGGCCCGTTGGGTCCTGTGGCCCCCTGTAAGGGGGGGGTACTGTCACGAACTTACTGTCACGACGCCAACCCGCCGGGCGGCGCGAGATTTGAAAAGCCGGCATCCTCCTGGACCCGGCGCCCGATAGTAGCATTAGCTACCCCTGGCTCCTTACTCACCTGCCTTGGATCCTGCTCTGCTCCTGCTCCTATACTTACCTTGCCTGCCTCCAGTGACTGTGACACCTTGTCTGTATCACGTACCTACCTTGCCAGTATCCAGTACTTACCTTGCCAGTATCCCAGTACTTACCTTGCCTGCCTCCCCGTGACCACCTTGTCTGTATCCAGTACTTACCTTGCCAGTATCCAGTACTTACCTTGCCAGTATCCAGTACTTACCTTGCCGGTCTCCAGTGACTACCTTGCCAGTATCCAGTACTTACCTTGCCTGTCTCCAGTGACTTCCTTGCCTGTATCCAGTACTTACCTTGCCGGTCTCCAGTGACTACCTTGCCTGTATCCAGTTTCCGTCTACTCACCTCATCTGTATCCAGTTACCTACCTTACCTGCATCCAGTATCCAGCCTTCAGTTCCCAGCAGCACCTTGCTCCTGTTTCCAGCCTACAGTTCCCAGCAGCACCTTGTTCCTGGTCCCAGCCTTCAGTTCCCAGCAGCCTCTGTGTCCTGCACATTCCGGACTATCAGCCTCCTCCTAATAGCGTACTGTAAGTACCCCGGCCGTCCGGCCATTTGTTACACTGTGAAAATATTTCCTGTGATATTAAATTTTTGCAGGACACCTTTCATATACTCCCAGTTTATCCTATTGAACGCCTTTTCGGCTTTGATCGAAAGTAGCAGTAATGGAGTTGATTTGTGTTCGGCCAGTTGCATTAGATTAATCAGTCTATGGGTATTGTCAGATGCTTGTCTGACTTGACATTATAGACCCAGATCAAGTCGGTTGACTTGATCTGGGTCTATAATGTCTGGTAGAATGATTTTCAATCTATTTGCTAAAATTGTTGCATATAGCTTCACATCCACATTTAGGAGGGGTCTAAAGTTTTCTGGGGTAGTGGGTTCTTTTCCTGTTTTAGGTATAGTGATTATTTGAGCTGTTAGCCTTTCCTGTGGGAAGCTACCTTTTTTTGTAGCTTCTATAAATGTTCTGAGTAGGAATGGTGATAATTCTTTCTTGAAAGTTTGTTAGAATTCACTTGGGAATCCATCAATGCCAAGGGGCATATTTATAAAGGTTCGTTAACTTTTCGCGGCCGTTTTCGCGGACATTAACGCATAAATCGCATTTACTGCGATTTATAAAAGTCCGAAAACGGCCGCGAAAAGTTAACGAAGCGTTAACCTTTCGCGGCAATACTTACCTGTTACCGCCGCTTCTATTTATAAAGCGGCGGTACTGGTTTCGCTTGACTAGTATCGGCTGTTTTACTTCGCCACCTTGAAGGTGGCGAAGTCAGACGATACTAACCTCCCGCGGCGCGATACTAACCTCCCGCGGCGGGGATGGGCAGGCAACCCGCGGCGGGTGGTCGCACCCGCCCCGGGAGACACGCCCACCCCGCCCACACCCCCCGCGGCAGCGGCGACCACCCGCCGCCGCTTCCCAGCAGCCCCTCCCAACCCGTTCCCCGCTCGCGGCAATCTCGGAACGGGAGGCTAGGAGGGGCTGCCGGGAAGGGGACGCAGCAGGTGGTCGCGACCACCCGCCGTGCACCCCCTCCCCGGCAACCTCTCCAAGCCCCCCCCAGCCGCTCCTGGGGAGGGGACGGGAGGGAGCCGCAGGGGGGGTGGAGGGCCTTTTGGGGCTTAGGGGGTCCCACAGCTCGAACCGGGACCCCCCCTCCCCGGCCCTTGTAAGGGCCTTTGCGGCACTTACAAGTGCCCTTGCGGCTCTGACAAGAGCCTTTTGGGGCTTAAGGGGTCCCGCAGCTCGAACCGGGACCCCCCTCCCCGGCCTTATCAGGGCCTTTGCGGCACTTAAAGGCCCTGCGGCTCTAACAAGAGCCCTTTGGGGCTTAGGGGTCCGCCAGCTCGAAACAGGACCCCTCCCCGGCCCTTGTAAGGGCCCTTGCGGCACTGACAAGTGCCTTTGGCGGGGGTCCCGCAGCTCGAACCGGGACCCCCAGTGGGCTCTAAAAGAGCCCTTGGGCGACGTCTTCGGGCTGGCGACACCAACCCCATTCAGGTCGCCGATGCCAGGCAGACTCACTGCGGCCGACAGTGAGCCCGCTGGCACCGCCGGCCTCAGCGGAGCCGATGTTGCCAGCGCTTCTTTCTTCTTTCTTCTGCCATCTACTGCGATGGCATCTGAGTTCCGGCGGAAAGCTCCTCTTTATATAGGTTTTCAGAAATCCATAATCCGTTTCTGAATGGTCAATTTTTAATACTTGCTTTACATAAACCAATCAGATTTCAGAACTTTCCAGAAATCTGATGGTTTAAGTAAAGCAAGTATTAAAAAATTGACCAATCAGAAACGGATTATGGATTTCTGAAAACCTATATAAAGAGGAGCTTTCGCGCGGAACTCAGATGCCATCGCAGTAGATGGCTGAAGAAAGAAGCGGCTGGCAACATCGGCTCCGCTGAGGCCGGCGGTGCCAGCAGGCTCACTGGCGGCGCAGTGAGTCGTCCTGTGGCATGGCGACCTGGTGGGGTTGGTGTCGCCAGCCCGAAGATGTCGCGTGGATCAAGACGCCGGAACATCGGCCGTTGAGGTCGCTGGCGCCCGCCGGGGGTACCCCTGGCGGCCGCAGGGGGTACCTCTCGGGGGTCGGCGGCCTCGGCGGAGCTGGTGTCGCCGGGACTGGAAGAAAGAAGACGCGCCCAAGGGCTCTTTTAAGAGCCGCACTGGGGGTCCCGGTTTTGACTGCGGGACCCCCGCCAAAGGCACTTGTCAGTGCCGCAAGGGCCCTATAAGGGCCGGGGAGGGGGGTCCCGGTTCGGCTGCGGACCCTAAGCCCCAAAAGGCCCTTCTCAGGGCCCGCTGGGGGAGCCTCCCACCCCTCCAGCGATCCCTCCCTTCCCCTCCCGGGAGCGGCCGGGCGGGGGGGCTTGGAGGGGTGCCGGGGAGGGGGTGCGCGGCGGTGGTCGCGACCACCTGCTGCGGCCCCTTCCGGCAGCCCCTCCTAGCCTCCCGTTCTGAGATTGCCGAGCGAGGAACGGGTTGGGAGGGGCTGTGGGAAGCGGCGGCGGGTGGTCGCCCGCGCGGGGTGTGTGGGCGGGGTGGGCGTATGCCCCGCCCCCTTAGGAGCGGCGCGGGAAGGGATTTTAAGTCTTTGCGGCGATACTATACAGTATCGCCGCGAAGGGGCTAAAATTACCGCAGCCGCGATAGGTATGGGGAATAGCGCTCGCCGTTATAAATACGGCGATAGCGCTATTTTCGCGGCCGCGATGTGCGGCGGTAATTTTTTTGCGCTATTATCGTTTCTTTATAAATATGCCCCCTAGTGTTTTCTTTTTTCTTTAGGGAGTCGATGCCTTTGTCGACTTCTTCACATGTTGGGTTTTTGAGGCCTTGGGGAGATTTATTTGAGCTAAGAATGATTCTATTTCTTGGGGTGTAGGGTGGAGTATGGTGTCGTTTTGTATTAAGTTGTAGAGGGTTTCATAATATTTTTTGAATGAGTCTACTATATCATATGGGTTAGTGATTTTGATTCTTTTTTGAAATATATACTTGATTCTGTTTCTAGTTTGTTTTCTCTTTAATTTGTTTGCTAGAGTTTTTCCTGCTTTATTATCTGTGGCATAGTACTTGGCACTCATTTTTCTATAGACAGCTTCAAATTTTTAGACATTTAGCTGGTATAGTTCTAAGCGTAGTTCTTCTGCTTTTTGTTTTGTTCTGGGTGGCACCGCGCTGTCTAAGCGACGGTGCCGCTGACTGAGGAGAGGGAAGCTCTCCAGTGTCTCTCAGGATCCCCCTCTCCGCGTGCCGGCGTCGCTCGCGGCCTGGCCCGCTCACGCGGCCGAATGCATCCGTTCCCAAGGATGCATTGCGGGTGGACGGGCCGTCCCCGCGAGGTGACGGCGTTACGCGATGACGTCACGGCGCGGCTGCGCCTATATAATTCGGACGCCACGAGGGAACGAGCGCCATTTTAGTTAGAACTTAGAGAGGAAACATCTCTCTGAAGTCAGAATAGCAAGGATGACAGAGCTCGATCCCTTACAAAGGCAAGTGATGGAGAGGATGAGCAGGGAGGGGGCTGGATGGTTGAGGAAGCTGTTGGGCACAGCTGAAACATCCGGCCCTATGCCACCAGGAACTCAGCCAATGGAGGGGAATCAAAACAGGCCAGAATCTAGGCAGAGAGGTAGGCCCACCAGGCGGTCTCAGGCCCCATCTAGGCCTAGCCCCCCCTCTACATCCCGCCGCAAAACACCAGCCTCTAGCATGCCCAAGAGGGGTGGGATAGGACAAAGGGGGAAGGGAAAGAGAACAATCCCTGCACCCAGTGGAAGTACTACCCAATCCCAAAGGGGTAACACACAGGCTGCTAGACAAGAAGGGCAACATGCACCAAAGAAAGGGAGGGTCAAAGGCAGACCCCAACGTTTACCCATCCCTCAGAGAACTCTCGTACCACGAATTACGGGCTGACGCCGGTGGTGGAGGAACCACGAGCTGAGGACACCACAGAGGAGGGTGAATTGGACTATAGACGCTCGCTCTACTATACGGGCGCCTCCATGGTCAGGGAGAACCGTGGGACGCACGCCGACGTAGTAGGGGCGGAGCCAGTGCAAAGTTGGGTGGCCCTCCCACGACACTCACGGAGAGCTAGGAGGGAATCAACCTCCTCAAGCGAAAGATGGGGAAGGGGAAGGCGCGGCAGATCTCAAAGGAGACGCCGTAGGGAGCGTTTCCAGGGCATCCATGAGGGATGCGCCTGAGAGAAGGAAATATATATCTTAGGATTCCTCGCACTCACCACTGCCAAAAAGGGCACATGGTCGCAGGCACAGAGGGAGGTCCAGGTCCTCTACAAGAAGGAGTTCTAGGCGGGAGCACCCAACTCAGCAATGGCCCCCGGTGCCACCCAAGCATCCGTGACACCACCCACGACGCGGCTGCCCTGGGATCTACATCGGTGAGTTTAACTGTGAGGGGCTTGGGGTGGTTCCACGGGTGGGCAGCAGAGTGAAGGTCCTTGGCTGGCAATGTTGAAGGCCATGCTAGACAAGGCGGGGGCACCCACTCCAGGCAAGGACGCCCCGAATCCAGTCCCAGGGGAAGCTACACCCCTCCCACCTGTGCAAACTCAGAAGCCTTTAAAGAGGCCTATTTCTGTAGCTTGGCGCCACTGGGTTCCCACCTAACACCAGAAATAAGGGAAAAAATTGGGAAGGGAGAATATGTGGACATCTGGTCCCTCATCTCAATAGACAGCCCCTCAGTAGACAAGGAGAGGAGGTTTGAAAAGGGTAAAGAGAAGGAGCCAAAGGTAGCCAAACCTGGGAACTGGGTCCAGGCTTTGGGTGTGCTGGCGAGCATCGTGGAAGGGGTCACCGAACAATGCGCCAACCTCTTGCGTACCTTGACCAGATTTTGGAGCATACAAAATTCACGGTGGCTCCGCCTGGTGGAGGTACGACGAAGAGTTCTGGCATCGAATGGCACTAAGACCGGAAGTCGGTTGGAACGCAAAAGCCACCGATGCATGGATTAGGCTAATGACGGCCCCCAGGGCCCCTTTCCCCGTGTCCTCGCCGGCCCCAACATATTTCACAAGTTGCAACACCCAGGGCGCTAGCAGGAGAGCAGGCATGCTGGCTTTTTAATCAAGGCCAATGCCATTTCGGTCCCGCATGCAGATTCAAACATGACTGCTCAGTATGTGGGGGTGCTGGCCATGCAACGAGCAGGTGTTTTGGTCTGCAAAGACCACAACAAAATCCACCAAGCTTCAGTGGACAAGAGAACACCGGTGAGCGTGGCCGCGATGGAAGGTTGGCTCGCAGACTACCCCAGAGGGAGGAAGCAGACCTACTTAGGTCAGGCTTCACCGTAGGTTTCTTAATCCATTTGTTTATTCCCAGTTTTCCCAGTTTTCTATTAATTTAAAATCGGTTCGAGAAATGCTAACAGTAGCAAAGGAAAGCTACACCGAAGTGAGTGGGACGAATGGCTGGTCCTTTTCTGGATCCCCCTTTCCTAACCTGAGGATTTCCCCCCTGGAGTGATACCCAAGAAGGAGCCAGGAAAATACAGGTTAATTCACCATTAATCATATCCTAAGGGCTTTAGCGTAAACGATGGACCCAATTCCAAGCCTTAACATCAGTCTCATACGTTTCCTTTGATAGGGCAGTAGAATTAGTCAGAGAAGCAGGGCGGGGGACACTGTTAGCAAAGTCTGACATTGAGTCTGCATTCCGGTTATTGCCAGTTCACCCCAGCTGCTTCCATTTGCTGGGATGTCAGCTCGAGGGTCAGTACTTTTATGACATGTGTCTTCCCATGGGTTGCTCCATATCCTGCTCGTATTTCGAGCTGTTCAGTTCCTTTCTGGAATGGATGGTGCGTTACGAGACGGGATCTGAGGCAATAATCCATTACCTAGATGACTTTCTATTTGTTGGCCCCGCAGATTCTCCGCGTTGCACGTTCCTACTAAACACATTTAAAATACTCATGGAAAAAATAGGTGTGCCTCTTTCAACCGAAAAAACCATAGGCCCACAAAAAGGTATAGAAATTGATACCGACGAAATGGTTTTTCATCTCCCCCTGCAAAAGGTTTCTGAAATCAGGAGTCTTGTAGGTACGTTCCTAGCGGCCAAAAAAGTAACACTACGGCAAGTTCAGTCATTATTAGGTTCCCTAGTTTTTGCATGCCGTATCATGCCCATGGGCAGGGTTTTCAGCCGCAGACTAGCGTGGGCAACAAAGGGTTTATCTAGTCCCTTCCATCATGTTAGACTTAATAAAGCCCTAAAAGAGGATCTCAAAGTGTGGAGATCCTTTTTGCTAACATACAATGGCAGAACCTGTTGCCAAGAACGAGAGGTCAATAATGAGGCTTTGGAGCTATATATGGACGCTGCAGGGGCGCACGGTTTTGGGGCCATTTTCGGAAAATTTTGGTGCGCAGAGGCCTGGCCAGAGACATGGATAAACAGGGGGTGGTGCAAGAACTTAACCTTGCTAGAACTCTTTCCCATAGTAGTGGCAGTAGAGCTATGGGGCATGGAGATGCGGAACCGGCGAATTTGTTTTTGGTCTGACAACATGGGTGTGGTTCAGGCCATCGGCAATTTCTTTTCTTTCTCTCCTCCAGTTTTAGCATTATTGCGTCACCTCATACTGCGCTGCTTGGAATATAACATATTATTCAAGGCTAGGCATATCCCAGGTACTAACAACATGGTCGCTGATGCTTTATCCCGTTTTCAATGGCAGGTTTTTCAGTCGCTGGCACCACTGGCCAACAAGGAAGGAGTTCCTTGCCCACTGGCCATCTGGAACATCGTGGAGAAAACTTACAACAATTGATACAAGCGTTGGTTGCTCATTCCACCTGGTCCAGTCATGGTAAGGCATGGGGGGAATGGGTTGAACTTGTCCAGAATCAGCGTTGGGAGGACGAGCAAGTAAGATGGGATAGTCTATTGTCTTACTTGTCACAGCTGCGCGAGCAAGGGAGCTCCGCTCTAGTCACCCAATGCAGAATGTCAGGCTTTTCTTTTTTCTTCAGGCTTTTGGGATGGAAGGATATAACAAAAGAATTCATAGTTACCTCCATTTTGAAAGGCTGGAGAAAAGAACATGTTTCTAGAGAAGCCAGACGCCCTATTTCCTTCAACTTATTATCAAGGTTATGGTCGGTATTAGATAAGGTTACCAGGGATGCATATGAATGCTCACTACTTAGGGCCAGCTTCGTGCTGACCTTTTTTCGGGGCATTACGGGTGAGTGAATTGGTCCCTCCTAGCCGAGCCCGCCAAGGAGGTTTATTATTGGAGGATGTAGTGGTCTCGGAGTCCCTAGTATAGGTTAGGATTTCCAGATCAAAAACAGACATATGTGGCATGGGTTCATGTTTCTCCCTATTCCCTTTACAGTCTCCATGTTGCCCAGTAAAGAATTTAAAGGGCTTCTTGCTGATTAGAAAGTCGGGTTTGCATTTCCTAACTCATGCCGACGGCTCACCGTTGACTAGGTTTCAATTCGAAGCTGTTCTGAAGTCCACTATACGTTTATTAGGCTTAAACCCAAAGGAGTTTGGCACCCATTCCTTTCGAATCGGTGCCGCGACAGAAGCCAGTGGCCTGGGTTTTTCCAATGCGCAGGTAAAACGGATAGGAAGATGGCGCTCAGATTGTGTGGCGCGTTACATTCGCCCAAACCTAGTGACTGATTGACTTCTCTTTTCAGGTGCAAATAGGCCCTCCTTTTGGATTATTGGGCATTCCTATATACATTGGGCAGAAAGGCGCGCCGAAGTTCGGCCTGGGGGAAAACAACTTGGCTTCCGAGACGCAGACATCTATTGGAGAGGCATTAAAGAACTAAATTGGATCAGGCTACTCCCGGAAATCATCATCATCAGTGTAAGGTGCCAAGGACCGGTGGGGTTGATTCTTCATGCAGCTGGGAATGACCTGTGCACGAACAGATTGTCGGACCTCATAGCCAATATTAGATATGACTTACTCCGCATGGGTGAGTTCTTTTCTTCGTCCATAATAGTGTGGTCAGAGGTCATTCCCAGACAGCATTGGAAGGGTGCAAGAGTTCAAACAGCAGTAGAGAGGTCTAGACGCGTCCTCAATACGCGTATTTCACGTTTGGTTCGCTCATTAGGGGGTGTGTCCATAAGACATCAGGAGCTTGAGGGTGACAACAGAGCCCTATTGAGACCAGACGGGGTTCACCTTAACGACCTAGGCCTGGACATATTTCTTAGTGGATTACAGGATGGGATAGAAAGAGCAATGCTTTTGATGGGTGGGGGTCGGAGTCGTTAATAGGTGTATAACGGCTCCTAGTGGCGGTCAGATCCTTGCAAATAAATATGGTATGGTTTACATGCCCTCCTAACGGGAGGCCGGCATACAAACAGGTGGCTTTGGAATGCCAATATATATGGTGATGGGGTTGCTAGGGCAACCACGGTTACAGAATTTTGCAAGGATCGGTGACGTAACATCTGACGTCATTATCAATAAATGCTGTGGCCGTTATTACACCCAACACTTGGTCTCTGTCTCATTATTGGGTGGGAGTTTTAGACCTGCTTATGGCGTTCCTAAAGGTTGGATATGAGTTTAAAGGGGGCGGGCGACTCCCTCAATGACTCAGTCTGGGTGGCACCGCGCTGTCTAAGCGACGGTGCCGCTGACTGAGGAGAGGGGAGCTCTCCAGCGTCTCTCAGGATCCCCCTCTCCGCGCGCCGGCATCGCCCGCGGCCTGGCCCGCTCACCCGCAGCCGAACTCGCGGCCGAATGCATCCGTTCCCAAGGATGCATTGCGGGTGGGCGGGTGGGCGGCTGCGCCTATATAATTCGGACGCCACGAGGGAACGGGCGCCATTTTAGTTAGAACTTAGAGAGGAAAAATCTCCCCACCCTCCCCAGTCCCTTCTTATTATTGGCACTTATGGCAAGTTTTTCTAATGCTATCTCGCAATATGTAAATTAAATTATTCATTCTGTTCTGTATGTTGTTTAAAAATTTTCAAAAAAAAAAAAAGTTATAGAGAGAGATTTATATGTTTATACGAGCTTTATGATTAAAAAAAAATATATATATTTGGGTCGTCACAGTGGGAGGCGGTCAGATCCTTGCAAATAAATATGGTATGGTTTACATGCCCTCCTAACGGGAGGCCGGCCGGCCGGCATACTAACAGGTGGCTTTGGAATGCCAATATATATGGTGATGGGGTTGCTAGGGCAACCACGGTTACAGAATTTTACAAGGATCGGTGACGTAACATCTGACGTAACATCTGACATCATTATCAATAAATGCTGTGGCCGTTATTACACCCAACACTTGGTCTCTGTCTCATTATTGGGTGGAAGTTTTAGACCTGCTTATGGTGTTCCTAAAGGTTGGATACGAGTTTAAAGGGGACGGGCGACTCCCTCAATGACTCAGTCTTATATTTTGAGTTTTTATATATTCCTTTTCCAAGTGGGTGATTTCTGTTATTATAGAATTCTGTTTTGCTAATTTTGTTTTTTTGAGTCTTGCAGCTTCCTGGATTAGTATGCCCCTGATATATGCTTTAAAGGTATCTGTTATTTCTTTGTTGTCGTTTAGCTTAAAGAATTCTTCAATGCTTGCTTGTATTTTTGATTTGGTTTCCGGATTTGTTAGGAGATACTGGTTTAGTCACCATGAATATTTTGGGATAAAGTTGTTGGTGTCTCTAATTTTTATAGTTATATGGGCGTGGTCTGATTTTGGCTAGGGTATTTAGATCGGTCCAGCACATATCGATGCGGGAATACATGTTGTGGACAGCAGAGTAGTAGGTATATGATTTGTCCAAGGGATATTTACATCTCCATATATCATCCAGGTTTAGTTTGTATTTAGTTTTAGCGATCGTGCCTTGTTTCGTGCGTGTAGTATTAGTGGAGTCCATTGTCGGGTCTATAATTGCGTTGTAGTCTCCACATATGAGAGTGTTGGAGTTTTTGTTCGTTGTAAGGGTTTGTATTTTCTCAAGGAATTTGTCCTGTTTCTTGTGGGGGGTCTATATATTGATCAATGTATAGTGTTTGTTGTTTATCAGGCATTCTATGATCAGGTACCTACTTTCGGGGTCTATTAGCACATTTGTTGGTTGGAAGTCTACAGTTTCTTTGATTGCTATAAGAACTCCTTTGTGTTTCTTTTCTTGGGTAGTGTATATATGTGGGTATTTTTTATGTGAGCATTTGGGCACTTCTTGAAATGTGTCTCTTGAGCAAATATTAAGAGAGGAGAGAGAAGAGAGGAAAAAGAGATGCAAATAAGTTAGCAAGGCAAATAAAAAAAAAACAAAAAAAAAAACAAGCATGATGTTATTGAAGTTTTTGTCAGGTTTTATAACCTTGCTTTTAGAGACTTTTGTTGTTAGTATATTTCTCCTATTGAGTCATGGTAATCATATATCAATTTAGCATTTTCATTGTTTGGATATTTAAAGGTCAATTTAGATAACTTATTACAAAAACAATGTTAACAATAACAGTTAAAACAAACATAGTTTAAACAATTGAGATCTTAACCTGTCGTAGATCTCGGAGTCTTTGGGGTAAATGTATGATAAACAGTCAGCCAGTTCAGAACCAGAAATATTTGTTGGTTCAAGATTGATATCTTATTAGGCACCTTTGTAGTCATTTGGGAGAGCTTGCTGGTGAATTTCTGGGTGAGTGGGTTTATGTTTTGCTCCAGCTTTGTTGTAATTTTGCTGGAGAGTTGTTTCTGCTTTTGGAGGGTGAGTTCGTTGTACAGAGTAGAAGGTTCCAGTCTCTTAGTAGTGTTTCGGCCTCTTGTGGGGAATTTGCAATGTGGTTGATTCCGTTTTTTCTGATAATTAGTTTGGTAGGGAATCCCCATCTGTAAGGGATTTAAGAGTTTCTCAGTATGGTGGTGGTGTTTATGAATTGTCTCCTGGCTTGCAGGGTGCTTGGTGACAAGTCTGTGAATATCTGTATATCCCTGTAAAGGGTTGACATTTTTGGCATTTTTCTTGATGCTTACATAATTTGTTCTTTAATATGGAAGTAATGCATTCTGACCAGGGTGTCTCTGGTGGTCGTTGGGAAGATGTGGGGGTTTTCTGACTCTATGTGCACGATCTATTAGGATGTCGGATTGTGATGCTTCAGGTAAAAGAGTCAGGAATAGTTTTGTGAGGTACGGTTTTAATTCTGTGGTGTCAGTTGTTTCGGGAATACCTCTTATTTTGATATTACATCTTCTGGCTCTGTCTTCCATGTCTGATATTTTTAGTCGAAGTGACGCTACTTCATCTTGAAGGGCGGAGTGAGAGTCTATGAGGTCATTCACCATGGAAACAAAGGGGCATATTTATAAAGGTTCGTTAACTTTTCGCGGCCGTTTTCGCGGCCATTAACGCATGAATCGCGTTTACCGCGATTTATAAAGGCCCGAAAACGGCCGCGAAAAGTTAACGAAGCGTTAACCTTTCGCGCCGATACTTACCTGTTACCGCCGCTTCTATTTATAAAGCGGCGGTACTGGTTTCCTCGGCTAGTATCGGCTGTTTTACTTCGCCACCTTGAAGAGGCGAAGTCAGCCGATACTAACCTCCCGCGGCGGGGATGGGCAGGCAACCCGCGGCGGTGGTCGCACCCCCGCCCGGGAGAACACCCCACCCCGCCCACACCCCCCCGCGGCGGCAGCGGCGACCACCCGCCGCCGCCGCCCCCACTTCCCAGCACCCTCCCACACCCGTTCCCCGTTCGCGGCAATCTCGGAACGGGAGGCTAGAAGGGGCTGCCGGGAAGGGGCCGCGCAGGTGGTCGCGACCACCCCGCCACCCCCCCTCCCCGCAACCCCTCCAAGCCCCCCGCCCCGGCCGCTCCCGGGGAGGGGACGGGAGGGAGCCGCGGGGGGGGTGGAGGCTCCCTCCAGCGGGGCCCTGAGAAGGGCCTTTGGGGCTTAGGGGGTCCCGCAGCTCGAACCGGGACCCCCCTCCCCGGCCCTTATAAGGGCCCTTGCGGCACTTCAAGTGCCCTTGCGGCTCTATAAAGAGCCCTTTGGGGCTTAGGGGTCCGTATTTTAATACTTGCTTTACATTAACCAATCAGATTTCAGAAACTTTCCAGAAATCTGATTGGTTAATGTAACAAGTATTAAAAATTGACCAATCAGAAACGGATTATGGATTTCTGCAAACCTATATAAAGAGGAGCTTTCCGCCGCGGAACTCAGATGCCATCCAGTAGATGGCTGAAGAAAGAAGAAAGAAGCGGCTGGCAACATCGGCTCCGCTGAGGCCGGCGGTGCCAGCAGGCTCACTGGCGGCCGCAGTGATTCGCCTGGCACGGCGACCTGTGGGGTTGGTGTCGCCAGCCCGAAACGTCGCGTCGGATCAAGACGCCGGCAACATCGGCCTCGTTGAGGTCGCCGGCGCCCGCCGGGGGTACCCCTGGCGGCCGCAGGGGTACCTCTCGGGGGTCGGCGGCCTCGGCGGAGCTGGTGTCGCCGGGACTGGAAGAAAGAAGACGTCGCCCAAGGGCTCTTTTAAGAGCCGCACTGGGGGTCCCGGTTCGCTGCGGGACCCCCGCCAAAGGCACTTGTCAGTGCCGCAAGGGCCCTTATAAGGCCGGGGAGGGGGGTCCCGGTTCGGGCTGCGGGACCCCCTAAGCCCCAAAAGGCCCTTCTCAGGGCCCCGCTGGAGGAGCCTCCACCCCCCAGCGCTCCCTCCCGTCCCCTCCCCGGGACGGCCGGGCGGGGGGCTTGAGGGGTTGCCGGGGAGGGGGTGCGCGGCGGTGGTCGCGCCCACCTGCTCGGCCCCTTCCCGGCAGCCCCTTCTAGCCTCCCGTTCCGAATTGCCGCGAACGGGGAACGGGTTGGGAGGGCGGCTGGGAATGGCGGCGGCGGCGGCGTGGTCGCCGCTGCGCCGCGGGGGGTGTGGGCGGGGTAGGAGCAGCGTCGGGAAGGGATTTAAGTCCCTTCGCGGCGATACTATACGGTATCGCCGCGAAGGGGCTTAAATTCCCGCAGCACATCGCGGCCGCGATAGGTATCGCGGGAATAGCGCTCGCCGTTATAAATACGGCGATAGCGCTATTCTCGGCCGCGATGTGCTGCGGTAATTTTTTTGCGCTAACATCGTTCTTATAAATCTCCCCTAGTCCACCATTTTATTTTCCATGTGGTCAGTACGCTGGCCAAGGTCTGTTAGTGATTTTTGTATATTACTGATAGGGGGTCGTAAGTCTTTTTGTAGGGTTTCATGCAGGGATAGCATTATATCCTTCAGTATTTGGTCTGTTATGGGGATGTTTTGGACTGGAAATGAGAGCAGGGGATTTCCTACCTCCTCTGATGTCTGTTGTTGGTTGTCATGGGCCATTGTGGCTTGTTGGTTGTCCTGGGCCTTTGTGGGTTGATGGTTGCCCTGTACTGCGTGGCGTGTCCTCGCTGGGGATGCTCCCTCCACTTCCACATCCTCCGGTGATTCTCCCGCGGGTATGGGGGAGCTGCCACGCTCAGGCGACAGACCCGGAGTGGCAGGACAAGTGTCGGCTCTTTCCCGCTCCGGTAAGTTAGCTGGATGTGAGGGCCCGGCGCCATCTTTGCAGCTTTCACGGCTGCTGCCATAGTAGTCCGTTAGTTTGTTGGGGACGGACTTAGTTGTTTTCCGTCTACCCATGCTGTGGGTTGGAGCGAGGGGTTTTCTCCTGGTAAGTGGATATTAAATTTGGGCTCTCCCGGTGCCTAATTGCTTTGTATCTGGCGTCTGTTAGCAGGAGCCTTAGGCACTTGCGACCATTTGCTTCGGCTGCCTGGCTCCGCCCCCATGTTTTGTCTTTTCTAATATCTGTATATGGCTAAAAATTATACACTGCTCTGCTCCATATGGTGACCCGCTAATGTGTACCCCCCCAAAACTATAACTCTATAAAAACAATACCTGGAGCACGCCCACTAAAAGACCTCCCATGCTCTGGCTTATCTATTCTTATGTCCCAGTAATGATATTATGGGATAGTTGACCTAGGAATCAAAGCGAGAAGGCTGAGTAATATAACTAGGAACCACCCTGCTCTCAATTAAGGACAACAAAGCAAAACCAGAATATTGATAATTATTTCTCCAGCTAACCTAAAAATCGAAATGTAATTACAGCCTAAAAATTTGTGTACCACACATGACAATGTATTTCGTTTTCGTCTCAAAAAGTACCGGAACCCTGACGCTCTTTAGAAAAGTAATGAGTGTTCCCCTTCAAACTATGCCTTATTACATAGCTGGAGACCACTACCCCTACATCCCTCCAGCATCCCACTCACCCCTTTTACCCTCAGCTAAACACCCCCCCCCCCCTCAGGGGCATATCACAAAGCCTAAGACGCTTCCCCCTTCTGAGTCAACCAACGATACAGTAATTAGATACCTAAATAACGTTTGCCAATTGGTGGCATAAGTAAATAGGACTCTAGAATCCAAGGGTCTAACCCCAATCATAAAAGGTAACAATAACAGGCTAAAGCTCCAGCAAACAGCACTATGGAATAGCCCTTAGGCAACCTAATACTTACTTGTATCTACAGCACCTACTGGAGTTCTAGGTTACATAACCAAAAATATAAGCTCCCGGAAAACCACAGATGACCTTCAATAAAATTGGCCCCCTTTAGAGCGGAGGGTCATAAAATCTATTTGTTAACAAATCTATGCGTACCCCCATCCCCAGATAACTAATAACGCTATGCTACAAACTAAACTGGATAGGTCTAAGCTACCTAGTTCTGGCTTTAATTCTCTAAACTCACAAAGCTTCCGGTCCTTTCTGACAACTAACAATTTGGTGGACCCTTGGAGACTGGCATAACCGAAACTGAGAGAATACACCTATTACTCAACAGTCCACAAACTTTTTACCAGACTGGACCATATCCTTCTTTCCCCGCAGCTCTTACCCTCAGCGCAGAAACCATATATCTCGGAGATCTCATGGTCGGACCATGCATACACCACAGTAACACTAAGAGATCTCATACAACATAAACCTCCCCCTGCTTGGCGACTCAATGAGTCCCACTTAAATATCCCTTTAGTTCACGAAGAAATCAATCAAACAATTAGGCTGTATTTTGAGGAAAACAAATCCCCAACTATTTCCCAATGCCTCCTTTGGTCCGCACACAAAGCGGTTATCAGAGTGAAATGTATCCAGATAGCAGCCAGGCTCAAAAAAGCGAGGATAACAAACTCAGCAGATCATGGGAAACCCCTACATTCCAAACAGCAGAACAATGTAAAAGAGAACTAAGCCAACTTCTATCTTCTAAAGCTGAAAAATCCCTCCACCTTACCAACCAAATATTTTACCATAAAGCAAATAATCCAGACACTATGTTGGCAAATAAACTGAACAAAAGGCTCACGGCAAATAAATTTATGCCTATCAAGGATGGGAATGGAGCCCTGCATTTTGATCCGCAATGGATAACGGACCATTTTGCAGCGTACTATCAGTCCCTGTACAATGGTAACACAATCCGCCACAACTCGGAAACACAAGCCAGAATAGAGGAGTATTTAGAGTCCCTACAGATCCCACAAATGTCTCCTACCCAATCGGACCCCCTTACAGCCCCCATTACCTCTGAGGAACTTACGGACACCTTGAAAGAATTTAAGACCAGAAAATCCCCAGGCCCAGACGGATTTATAACCCTATATTATAAACTATATAAGGAAAATCTAATCCCTCAGCTATTAGAGCTCTTTAATGCTATTTTAACAGGTAAAGATATATTCCCCCCGAAATGCTCAACGCCAATATTATTGTTATACCTAAAACAGACCGGGACACACATTATCCCCAAAACTATAGGCCCATCTCATTGATAAATGGTGATATAAAACTTTTTGCCAAAACTGCCAACAGACTCAAAATAATCCTACCATTACTGATTCATTACGATCAGACAGGCTTCATAACACACCGCCAACCCACTGATAATATAAGAACAGCACTCAACTTAATGCAAACATTTCTCCTAAACAAAAAAACAGCAATGTTTCTCTCCCTCGATGTAGAGAAGGCATTTGACAGGGTTGACTGGTCATATCTGTGTACAGCTTTGCAGCGATTTGGTCTCCTGGATGCCTTTATAAGAGCTCTCTTCAGTCTATACAGAAAACCACAAGCCAGGGTTCGTAATATGGGATACCCCTCTACCACAATTAAAATATGCAATGGGACTAGACAGGGATGCCCCTTATCCCCCCTCTTATTGAGCCATTAGCAATTCACATCAGGCAAAACCCCGATATTTCAGGGAATATTCATGGGACAGCTGGAAACTAAGCTCTCATTATTCACGGACAATACCTTGCTGTACCTGTCCAATCCTGAGAAGTCCCTGCAAACAGCTTTCCAGGTGTTAAGTGAATTTGGTGAGATCTCTGGATTTAAGATAAACCATACTAAATCTACTGGTTATGGTATACATATCTCAGAACAATCACGGAAGGAACTAAACGAGAGGTTTCCATTCAGGTGGGCTGTTGACTCGTTCAAGTATCTGGGGGTCCAATTAAGTGCAAACACATATTATATAATCACAATTACACAAGACTTCTTACCCACCATTCAAACTTCTCAAAGAATGGTCATCATATCCTTTATCATTATTTGGCAAAATATCTGCAATTAAAATGACTATACTCCCCAAAATCCTTTTTAGAGCTCTCCCGATCCATTTTAAACTGAAAGACGCCCAAACCTTACAGAAAGAAATAAGACAATTTGTATGGCATAACAAAAGGCCTAGAATCAAATACTCCTACCTAGCCAGACACAAGGACAAAGGAGGCTTTGCTCTATCGATGTTTTACCAATATTTTTTAGCAGCTAGGATAGCTCAGACAACATAATGGACCAACGGTTTCAAAAAAGTAAGATGGGTGGATCTCGAAAATACAATGTTCTCTCCCCTCAATGTGTACTCTGCGCTGTGGGTGCACCCAGGGATAGAAAATTGCATCTCCCCCATAACGAATATATCATCCGTACATCCCTTTCAAATATGGGATAGATGCAATAAACAATTTAAACTCAGTCAATATCCATCCCCATGCATGCCTCTCTTTTTCACTCCCTTCTTCGGAGGTAAACCATCTGTGGTGGATGATGAAATGTGGACCAAGCTTGGGATTACAAGAATACCAGATATCACCTCAAACTCAGGCAACCCATTGACCTTGGAAGAAGCCCAAATAAAATTCAAACAGACCTCAGCCTGGTACCCCTACACCAGAATTCTCCACTACACAAGAAAAACCATCGCAAACTGCACATCAATCCACCCAACCGAATTCGAAAGAATCTGCACCCATTGAAAGATACACAAAAACACAATATCCAAACTTTACAAAATTATAAGGCATAACACCCAGCTTATTAAAATCTCCCCGTTGATTAAATGGTCAAATGATCAAATTTCATTGGAGGAAAAACAGTGGACACAGATTTTCTTGGCATCAGCTAAATGTACCTCAAATATATTATTAAAAGAAAAATCGTATAAAATTTGGTACAACTGGTATGCCACCCCGGTCTCCTTGCATAAAATCTCATCTACTCTATCACCGTTATGCTTCAGGGGGTGCCAGCTAATGGCAGACCAGTTACAATGCTGGTGGCAATGTCCTAGAGTCCAATCTATTTGGCACTCCTGTGAACAAATTCTAAAAGAAGTAATTGAAAATTCCTTTACCTTAACTCCTTATACAGCCCTATTCAACCTCCCTGTCACAAAATATAAAAAATATGTCAATACACTGATAAAAGTTATCTGTGCCATCACTAGAAATACTATAGCCAAAAAATGGAAGGGAGGATCTATTACAAAAACCGAATTAATAAATAGAGTATGGTGGGTACATGACAGCGAGCATATGGTACACGCATCTCGGAACAGTCTGAGAAACTGGACTAAATCTTGGGAAACATGGATTCTAAATATGCAACCACAGATCGCGAGAAATGATTAGTTCCAACATATTGGGGGTACCCGCGGATGCGCCGCCACGTGGCGCAACTATGCCTCACCAGGCAGGTATTTCTGTGTCTTCTATTCTTTCCAATAAGATCTCCAAGGAACGTTCCGTGGCAGAGCCAATGGAGGATGCAATAAGAAGAAACAATAGCACTATAAAAAATAACTTTTATGTTTATGTTAACTGAGCGCACTGATGACAGTAATGTATGCTGACCAATATTTTATGTTATACTGTTAAAAAAACTACAATAAAAATTTATTGAAAATTATTGAAAAAACTTTATTTCCTACACAAATACCCTAAAGTACTACTCCCTATAATTACAACTATCCATATATGGAGACAGGCATGCAAAACACACAATATATATATGAATCTGAGTGGAGAAATCCCAATCACATCACTAGACCACCTAGTTCCAGACCTAGACTTAACTTCCTGACAAACATTAGGCCTAACCCAACTAAAACAAATACATAACGAACAAGGCCTTCGATTATTCAAAGACTTGAAAACAGAATACCAGATCCACAAAAGAGACTTCTATAAATACCTGCAACTGAGACATGCAATGCAAAAACCCCGCAACCCAACAGCCAAAACACTTCAACTCTCTTAAAATGGTTATCTTCAGAACATAACAAAAAAGGAATAACACTCAATTATAAAGCTCTCACGCCAGATTTAGAGCTTACCACCATACCCCCCCACAAAAAATGGGAAGAAGATCTACAAACGCATATTACAGACAAACAGTGGCACAAAGCAATTACAATAGCATATAAACTATCTAACTGCGTCAAACATTGGGAAGCCAATGTAAAAATCCGAACACGATGGTATAAAACACCTGCATTATTAAACAAGTTCAACCCAGATGTAAGAAATGATTGCTGGAGACAGTGCGGTCACAAAGGCACATTATTACATATCTTTTGGCAATGCCCAAAAATACTAGATCTTTGGAAAGATGCTTTCAATCTACTTTCAACAATTTTAGCCTGGCACTTACCACCTAATCCAGCACAAGCGCTGCTAAATATAGATATTCTTGAATACCCGAAACACATGTCGACAATTATGCTACACCTATTTACAGTTGTACAGACAAAGATAGCCAAATACTGGAGATCCTCTGAAATCCCAACTTGGACAGAAATAATTAACACAATTAATCTTAACATAGAATACGAACTGACTTTTGCCGCCTCAAAAGACTGCTATAAAAAAGTGTCATACGCATGGATGTTGTGGCAAGACAACAGACACAGAATTAAAGAAATAACCAACACTACTTAGACTATATAAAGACCCACCAACTCAATTAACACAAACCAACAAACCACTGTCTTATTGGGCTAACATCTGAATACCCAAACCTATGGCAAACCAACAAACAAACACAACTCTATACTAACCCTTAACCCTTTCACTGCCAGAAGATTTTCATTTTTTTTGGGTTAACTGCCAGAAGAATTTTCAGGATTTTGCCCTTAATCGCTTTAGACTAATTTTACAGTAGGAAACCTTGCAGTAAATCAGGAATATTATACATTGTTTTTTTCAGCACAAAGTCTACTTTAACAAGGTAACAGAATTTTGTAACTTTTCTGGAAATTTTACTGGAATTATGGGTAAAATATGTAAAAAAAATGAAAAATTTGCAAATTTTCATGGATTTTTCCCATTTTTACTTATAGTTATCTTAAGGTTACACACAAAAATCTCACTGTTTCTAAAAGCTCAGATACTCCCGAGTACAACGATACCAGATATATGTAGGTACCCCACTTTTCCTGTACAGGAGACCCCCCCAAACTAAAACTGCACCTTCAAGAATATTACACCAAATTAAAATGTATAACCACTACTGACAGTTAATAGAATAGTGTTATACTGTTTTATTACAGTTTATGGGTTTTAATTGTTTGCACTTTACTTCTGTTTCATAGAATTGAAATCTTTTGACCAAAAGATTGAACTAAATGACTCTTATTGAACTTGCCTAGATTGCTCAACCAAACTTAATTTGCTTCAGATTTAATTTTTTTCATATTTCTCTTGATTAAATGTGTTAGATGTTGTAAAAAGGCATTTCATATGGTCAGGTTAGCTTTAGCTAGAGTTTGTTAGGTTAGTGTAGGTTAGACTAGTTAGGTTAGTTAGGTCCCTGCTGAAAGAGTCTACCTTGACGTGGTAGCAAAAAAAAACTTACCAAATATCAATCTCCTAAATGTCCTGAATCAAACGGTATGCCATATGTGTGGTTACACACACGGACGTGGAAGCGACTAGTCACAAATTAAGACAAGGCACAGTGGCTTAATTACAGCAATGTTCCAGAATTTTCACGGTAAACCCCCTCCAACTCAGAAATACCCAACACAAACTATATATTTTTGGAATCTACATAACTTTAGCTATACAACAGTGCCATTTCTTTGTTCATACATGCAATCTTGTAGCCGCATTTCAAAGTAGTATTTCGAACTTTTAGCAGACAGAACTCGCACTTGATCCGGTGCCTGGAAAACCTGGAAAATATGTTTCAAATCTTCCTACCTTGCTGGATATCTTTGCCTCTGTGTTGTTGCCTATTTGCATTACTGAGAAAATACTGATAGCTTTAGTGAAGGCTATTGAGCTTTTGCTGTGAAAAAGTTTTGTAGCATCAGATCGAAAGATGAATAATAAAATTCACTTTCTATTTCATCATTTGCCACAAGCGCCCTTGAACCTACAAGCTCTGCCCCAGCACAAGACTAGGTGCTTTCAGTTTGGAGTTTAGTTGTTACGTCTCCAGTTTTTTTTCGGCACATCTTGAAAGATAAAAGCAGTTGTTAAATGCAATACATAGAACCATTCATACATTTACTGCAAATACACCATAACGCATCACCCTGTTACTGGTGTATTTTACAGGAACCTCAAAAATCCTTGGGAAAAATAAACTAGCGGTTAGTACAACATTACTGAACAATAAAACACATTGTACCTTATGCCCCCTATACAGTAAATAACTATTTTAACTAGAAGGAGACCTTACCTGTCCCAACCACAAAGCTATTTCAGAAAAAGGCAAATGAACCCCGGAGCATGCCAAATAAGGGCCTAGGACACCCACAAATCCAGAGAGCCTCCTATCCTATCTAACTTTCAAAGTGCACCAAAGTATGGTAGCGCTCAAAACAGGGCTTCAGACATAAAGCAGGCTTGCTAGGGCACTTAGGACAAAAATACCTTGTATCTCGCCTAGTCCCATTTTTACGGCAAACCTTGCAGGCTCTCTGGGGATGCTGCTTATTAGGCGTGGGTGGAATGGGTTCTAAAAAATGCTTTCCTACTAATCTAGCTACATTATCATTACTAGGCATCTTCGGGACCTCCTCTACACTACCAAACAACATAGCTGGAATAAGCTGCAGCTGGAACTTATAATAGGACAGTACAGGCTCTGGTACCACTGTCTTGTAAACAATATACAAATTATGTAGGGCCGTTTGCAAAAGATAAATGGCTAATTTATTGTACCAGGACTTTGTTTTTCTGGTGGCGTTGTAGTAGTGTTGGATCTGATCAGTTTTGTCAACGCCACCCATGTACTTGTATTCTTTGCTACAGAGTGGTCTAATTTTGGGGGGCCTACCACCACTTCTGTTCCCTACTCTTTCCGACTCATCGTGAATGGTGTTCAGCATGAATACAACCTTAGTATCACAAAACTTGATAGCCAGGAGCTCATCGCTTCTTAGAGCAAAATTCTCTCCACGCTTTAGTGTCTTATCCAGTAAAGCCTTGGGCAACCCTTTTCAAATAGGATTTATGGTGCCACAGGCTGGGGTGTCAAAAGAATAAAGATATCTAAACAAGGGAATACTTGTATAAAAGTTATCCACATATAAGTGGTAACCTTGGCCCAGCAATGGAGAAATGAGCTCCCAGACTATCTTGCCACTGACCGTTAAATCCAGTGGACAACCAGGGGGGTCTAACTGTGAGTCCTTGCCCTCATATATCATAAACTTGCTAGTGTACCCGGTACTACTTTCGCAGAGCTTATATAATTTGATGCCATAGCGAGAACGCTTACTTGGCATGTATTGACGGAATATTAGGCGCACTTTGTAGAGCATAAGGGACTCATCAATACAGATATTCTGGGAAGGGATGTAAACCTCTGCAAAGCGTTTAGATAGGCTATCAATAAAGGGCTCCAATTTATGAAGCCTGTCATGACCGGGTGCACCGGGGGGAACAGCTGTGGTGTTATCATTAAAATGCATAAACCGCAATAAGATTTGGTAGCGGTTTCTAGGCATTACAGCTGAAAAAAGGGGGAGGGAAATTACAGTGGTGGTATCCCAATAGCCTTCCAATGTATAGTTCTTTACGAGACCCATTGAAAGAGTGAGGGCAAAATTTTTTTTCATTTCTACTATTGTGGTGGGATACCATGCACGAGCACGTGAATATACACCTAATTGGTGTGTGGCAATATACTGCTCGGCAAATAGATTAGTATAGTGGACCACATCCTGTAGGATTGCATCCGTCAGAAACAGCTGAAAGAAGTCTAGCACTTCAAAATTACTGGTGTCCACCTTCACGCCAGGGACTGCTAAAAAATCAGGAATTTGGGGGGTAAAATTAGCGGGAGGCCTCCACGCAGGCTCTCCTCCAACTGCAGCACCAGCAACACTCCCATCATCTACCTCCATAGGACCAACAATGCTAGGACCAGCCTCATCATCAGCAGAACCACTACTCTCTAAGGCTGTGACAGTGTCACTACTGCCATGCTCGTCAGAATCTGATGATTCTGATCCACTGGGTAAATACTCAGGGTCAGCATCAACATCAGAAAAATCACTTTCCTCTGAGCTGGTCAGCATAAAGAATCTAGCAGCCTCCTCTACAGAAAAGCTCCTCTTCCTAGCCATTGTATCAAAAGTCACTGTACCAATTTTTTTTTCAAACAAAAGACCTGCAGTTAACCCCTTCAGCAAAAAGACCTGAAGTTAACCCCTTCAGCAAAAATGACCTGAGGTTGACCTCAAGCAAACTAAGTAACAATGTTTCAACTTTCCAACACTTTCTAGAAAGCACCAGAAAACTGAAATACTATAAAAAACTAAACCTAATGAACAGTATACAAAATTTAACACCGTACAATTCCAAAATACAGAAAATAACTTTTATATATTTTAGATAACTTTATAAAACAGAAATCAAGGGTAACTGAAGCAAAAAAAAACTATATCATAAAGACACTGAATATATTAGCACAGAAAAGCAAAAATGCACAAAAGTACTTCACTACACAGCAGGACTGGGGGTCAAAATCACAGATCCACTAGTCTGTTGTGTAATAAGAAATCAAGGGTAACTGAACCAAAAAGTATATAAAACTGAGATTGCAGAAAATTACAACACAAAATGGCTAAATAACTTTACCGCACAGCAAGACTGGGGGTCAAAATGACAGACCCACTAAGCTTCTTGATGGGTAATAAACATGTTAACAGTAAATTCAATACCACAAACAGTTATCAGTAAGAGGGTCTGGGGGTGGGGGAGGGTAGGGGGTATATAGGGATATAAGAGGGGTAATAAGGAATACGAGGGGTAAAACACAAAATATACACACAAAAACAAATACAATTATAGAAATAATATAAATAAACACCAAAATAAAAGAAACAGCAAAAAAAATCCAGAAAAACTGTCAAAATCAAAATGAATGAAAAATACAAAATAAAAAAATATGTTGATTTTGTGTGTATTTGTGTGTGTATGTGTGTGTGTGTGTGTGTTAGAGTGTAAATGTGTGTTTGTAAGTGTGTGTTAGTGTGTACTAAAGTGTGTAGATGTGTGTAATACAAAAAAAAAGTTTATAAACTAAATATATGTGTGTAGTGTGTGTATATACTGTACCAGCCCAGTAGACAGACGATCTAAAGCAGGCAGCAAGGTAAATCCCAGCAGGAAACACAGCAGATCACAGCAGGAGGGCTCCAGCAACATAATCCACCAGGTAAATTGTGAGAAAAATCCAGCAGGGGGCGGTTCCTTTACACTGATCATCAGCAAGTCACTGCCCATGTGACTTCTGATGTCAGTGCCTTCCCATTGGCTCCTCGGCGATCATGGACCGGGGAGAGGTAAGTAACCCGACATTGCTCGTTGCCTAGGGGGTTTGCAAGAGCGGGGAAGCGGTTTCCCCGCTCTCACTTTTGCCATTCCGCTCCCGGACCCGGAAGTGCTGCGGATCGTGAATATACGATCTGTGGCAGTGTGGTACTTGTCTGCACAGATCGTATATTCACGATCTGTGGCAGGCAAAGGGTTAAAGGTCAATTATTATTTTAGATGTTTTTGTTGACCCTAAGTTACCCCTTATCAATCTCTTTCCCACAATCGCCTCAGATTTTTCCTCCCCCACTCTACTATCCGACCCATCCTTTCCCTTCTCTCTACTATATAAAGATAAACAGGGTTATTCAATAAAAGTTCTTATCGTTTAAAATGGTGCTAATTTTGCCCCAACCAATCAGATGTTAGCTTTCAAATATTAAAGGGTCCAGAGCCCACTTCACACACACACACACACACCCCCACACACACACCACACACACACACACACACACACACCACACACACACACACACACACACACACACACACACACACCACCACCCCACACACCACACACACACACACACACCCCCACACACACACACACCACTCTCTCTCTCTCTCTCTCTCTCTCTCCTGAGTTCACTGCTTAATGGAGGAATAATCACATGACAATCACAGCAGCTTGCTGACCTCATTAATGGAGGAGTAATCAGGTACTATCTTTTTCTCTCTCCCACTCCCTCCCATACCAGATTGCCTCATATTCCCAGCATCCCCAATGAAATCAATCATTGATCAGAGTTAGACACAAAAAATCTTTATTAAAAACAAAGTCCCCCTGCCTTTGTAACAGTAGTGTGGGAAGAGGGTTTTAACTTTTCCTCCCCTGTCTCTCTCTGCATGATTAGCTGTAAAAATGAACTTAGAGAGTCAGGGAGGAAAGGATTTCTTACTGCAGCCAAGTGGGTGTGTCTGCTACCATGATGATGCACATTGAGTGACAGCACTCTCAGCCCAGGGGAAGACACACCCCCAGGAACCTGCACAACTTTCCCATGCTGCTGCAATCAAACGAAAGGGAATTCTGGGGGAAAAAAGGTAGGGGGGGGATTGGGGGATGGTGTACTTTAAAATAAACCAAAAAAAAAAATTTGCTTTTTCCTCAGTGAAGATACCCTTTAAATAAGATCTGATTGGTTGGGGCAAAATTAGCACCATTTTTAACGATAAGAACTTTTATTGAATCTCCCTGAAAATACCTTATTGAGCTAATGTCAATTATAACTGCGATACATAAGTAGAATAATCAAGAGCCTAACAAACTAGTGTACCAGCATATGTATAATGTATTGATGACCTACTGCTTTAAAATAAGATACAATAAGAACAGGATAATAGAGATAAATCAACTAAAGTTGAATATAGAAAAAACAACTGTTTCATTCTGCAGGATTCTTTAATGCAGCGAGTCCAAGACTGAGATCTATATGAGGTGATGAACACTAGATTTTGCACTAATGCACCACAATCACCTTGATTGACTGTGTTACATATTGTTCCCTTCACAAACCAACTGCTATAATAAGGATAGCTATACAATGCTATCCTTCAATGAGTTAATTACCATGAGTCAACATATGGGGAAATAACTGCAAAACCCGGGGATAACATGGGCATTACTCTTATTTTAGGGCACTGCACCATTTTCAAATGTTTTTGGAAATAGCACAGAGCTTATGTGGTATTATTGGGGACTTCAAAGCCGTGTAAACCCCTTATACCTAGAATCCATTCAGACTCATTCACAGAGACATTTCTATGATCACAGGGATATTAGTAAATAATAAACACTCAACCAGACATAAAATAAAAGGATAACCCGGTCGATGGATGGAAACCAATTCAGTTCCATCTTATTAGCCCCGGAGCTGGCGTTAGGATAAGGTCACATTCTAAATTGGGCCCATTAAAACTGATGGAGAAGCATTAAGCATATTTCAACCTCCTCAATAATTTATAAATCAAATAAAATGTCGTTATTGCTACACTTTACCACTCTTTCATAAAGGTCACACAGCAACTATTTCAAAGGAGTACTGTTGAAATAGACATGAAAATAGCACATTATTTCTCTAATGGTGCAACACGCCGGGTAATATATATCCTCCGTCAATTCTACTCATCAATAACAAGAGAAGGATTGATGGTTGCTGTAAACACGCCACATCTGGTAGGATTAGGTGGACTCACACTATGGAGCTAATATCAATATCTAACATGTACACGAAATACTGGGGAAACACACAGTAACCCTAAAGATGAGATAAAGGTTTAAATTATCTTCTCTTTATCAATGTTTGTAGAAAATTGGGGCAAGGTAAGGACTAGGCCAAACTACCCCAATGGTAATCTGATTGCACATTAAAAAGCATGTTCGCCAATTGGTCTGACCATACCAGGTTTGCTGGAGTCCATTGCACTGCAATCTGCTTATCGGAATGCATGTGGTCATCATTAGTAATGGACCCGAACTATCCGAACTATGGACTAGTTCAGGTTTTTTGAACTGGCAAACATATTTTCGATAATTATCGAATTCTCAAAACTGTAACCCTCGAATGTATCCTTTGATTTTGGTAGCTCTCGAAAGTAGCCTTCGGTTTCGGTAACCCTTGAATGATTTGTTTGATTTCGGTAGCCCTCTAAAGTAGCCTTCGATTTTGGTAACCCTCGAATGATTTGTTCGATTTCGATAGCCCTTGAATGTATCCTTTAATTTCGGTAACCCTCAAATTATTTGTTTGATTTTGGTAACCCTCGAATGTAGCCTCCAATTTCGGTAACCTTTGAATGTAGCCTTCAATTTCGGTAACCCTCAAATGTAGCCTTCTACTTTGGTAACCCTCAAATGTAGCCTTCGATTTCGGTAACCCTTGAAAGTAGCCTTTATTTCGGTAACCCTCAAATGTAGCCTTCGATTTTGGTAGCCCTCGAATGTAGTCTTTGATTTCAGTAACCCTTGAATGTAGACTTTGATTTCGGTAACCCAAAAATGTAGCTTTAGAACTATTGAATTTTTACTTAAGTTATATAGTTGTAAAACGGACCGAACTTTAGGAAGTTCAACATCTCTAGTCACTGTTTGTGGTGCGATTCACATGTGCTCCAATACCTGAATATTACAGGGATCAGGGATTGCAGACAGACGCTAACACGCACGAACAAGGAGTTAAAGTCGCAATTACCATTATTAAATCTGTTAGCACATGTAGAAACCTGCACATCGCCACCGTGTAAATCACTTAAAATAGTGAAAATATTCACAATTCTCTCTTCATTTTACTTTCAGTACAGTCCTGCATGGGTCTGATGTTCCAGACCCGGACCTGACCTAAAAAATCCATACCCGCACCCGACCTACAACCAGCTTTTCTATCTGCTTCATACCCGCGACCCGACCCAACCCGCAAGTTTTGGACCCGACCTGCTTTTAGTCTTTCTTCCTAAAATTTGTACAGGGAAGTTAAAAAACGTCTAAAAGTTAAAATAAACGTTTTATTCATAACGAAAAATGTTCATAGAAACAAACCTACCGCACCACTAAATATATAGCAGGGTCTTCAACTTGCAGACATCCAAATGTCTGAAAACTACAACTCCTAGCATTCCCTGGATGCCTTCTGATATTGTCTGTGCTGTAGTGGAATGCTGGGAGTTATATTTTTCAAACAAATGTAGGCCCACAGGTAGGAGATCCCTGGTAAAAAGTACAATGTACACTCACTGGCATAGGTACCGGGGTCGCAGCGGTCGCAATTGCGACTGGGCCCATGTACCTGGAGGGCCCACAACAGAGCCAGCAAGTAAGTTCCAAGTGGTTTGCAGCCACAGTGCCAGCAGGAGACTATATAAACCAGACCTGGGCAAAGTCTTCATCCGGCCCGCAGCTGTACATAAAATTTTTTTATACTGAAACAGGAAACAGAAAGATGCAGTGATAGTCTAGTCTCAGAAGCCCCTGCTGGCCAATCATACCTTCCACAAACCACATATCCCCTACACACTCCACCTGCAGGCCTATAATATCTTCTGCACTTCTGCTAATAAGATCGGCCGCACAACACGCAGAGGAGACGCTGTGTAACAGCCGTAACTGAAGGTGTTTGTGGGAGAGAGGAGCATGACGAGGAGCTGCCACATTAGGGACCACATGCTGCTGTCAGAAATTGTCAGTCTCTTCTGCTGTCTTTGCTGATCTGTGGTAGGAAATAATTTGTGCCCCTGGGATTGTGTGTTTTTATTGTTTTCCAGCTGTATGAATGCATTTGCTGTGCTGGCTGGTTTATTAAACCTTTTAAAATAATTTTATTTTAATAAAACATTAAAATGCTCAGTTGATTTATATACAAATAAATAAAAATTCAGTAATACAAATTAGTTGATTGTCTCACATTGGTAATTAAATTATATTAAAATTAAATAAATCATAAGATGGGCAGGTAAATTAATTAATTTTAAATTGATGAATTAAATGTGTCATTTTCAAAGACAAGTCCAAGAGCTGCTGTGTTGGTTTCTTATGATGCTGTCACGTTTGTACTGCTCCATGTTACCTTTCCCTTTTTCAATTTTGCCACCCCCTTTCCGCATTTTGCTGTCCTTGTCTTATTTTCCTTCTCCACATTTTGTTTTAAGTAGCTAGCTGAATTAAGAAGACACTGGAAAGCAGAATGAAAACCAAGACAAAATGGGAAAATGGAAAATAAGACCAGGACAGCAAAATGGGGAAAGGAGGTGGCAAAATTGAATAAAGGGAAAGGTAACATGGAGCAGTACAAATGTGACAGCATCATAAGAAACAAACAACTAGTTCTTGGGAGTGGAATTGGAAAATGGGAAAGCTGAAAGAAAACGGGGAAAAACAAAATGTAAAAGGGGAAATAGGGGTTGGGTGGGCCTATCACCAAATTATGCACAGGGCCCATAGGTCTGTAGCTACGCCACTGTGTACACTTTATATAATATATCCCTACTGTCCCCTACTACCTAATCACGGGCCTCTATTTTTCCTTACCACCTACCCATGGGCCACTACTGTCCCCTACTACCTACCCATGGGCCTCTACTGTCCCCTACTACTTAACGATGGGCCTCTACTGTCCCCTACTAAGTACCCATGGGCATCTACTGTCCCCTACTACCTACCCATGGGCCTCTACTTCCCCTACTACCTAACCATGGGCCTCTGCTGTCCCCTAATACCTACCCATGGGCATCTACTGTCCCCTACTACCTACCCATGGACCTCTACTTCCCCTACTACCTAACCATGGGCCTCTACTGTCCCCTACTACCTAACCATGTGCCTCTACTGTCCCCTACTACCTAACCATGGGCCTCAGCTCATTTTAAATCTTTATCTGCAACTATTGTTGATCTGTGACAGGAATCGGTAGCCAGTAGTTATTCAGATTGTTTAAAAACTACAATTCCCAGCTTTCACTCTATAGCCAAGGAATGCAGGGAGTTCTTGTTTTCTGGTGGTCTACTGGTTACCTATCTATGAATTTATAACAATGTCCTGCAGAATATACTTTTCAATCTCCACCCACTGTGTAAACTTGCATTATGGTAGACAGTAAAAGTTACAATGAGCAGGTACCATAACATGGGTAGGGAGCAGGTGGAGCTGCAGTGAAATATCTACATCTTTATATGGGTGAAGATATTTATGCTGTTATGAAAAATACAACTCCCAGCATTCCCTGTCAGCACTCTGCTGTTGTACAATGCTTGGGAGTTTTAAATGTCAATCATCTGGATATTTTAACTTTTAGACTTTTTTTTTAACTTCCCTGTACAAATTTTAGGAAGACTAAAAGCAGGTCGGGTCCGAAACTTGCGGGTTGGGTCGGGTCAGGTCGCGGGTATAAGGCGGATAGAAAAGCGGGTTGTAGGTCAGGTGCGGGTATGGATTTTTCGGGTCAGGTCCCATCCACATCCCATAGATCGTTATGGTCAGAAGGATTTACAAAGACTAATGAATTCACATGTCATCTGTTCCCGTGCAGACAGTTGCTCTGATCTCATGCATATGCAGATAGAAGTTTGTTACTTTGCTGGCCCTGACCTCTACTAGTAAAACCAAGGTCAGAAGTTTAACCCCTGCCTTTCCAGTGACTCGAGCAGTAAATGCTTTTTTACCCACTGATCTTTGCCAAACCTACCCAGGCACTACAAGAGTTAAAGTTCAACATAGCTTTCTGTATTCCTATCCACAATGCCATCCTGTATAACATTATAAGTACATTAGATCTGTTGACAACTCAATATTTACCCAGCCAAAATCACAGTAAGAGGCTGGGAGATTTTGCAGCTAGATATATTTGCCCTTTATCTGCCATAAATCTGCCAGTACTGATAAAGCCTTGATACCGTCGGACCATCGGAATGGTATCGGGGCTTGTATGTACTTAGTTTTCCCGAACGAGCGTGTGGCTGCCGAATGTTCGGGTCGGCTAAATGGTCGTTCTGGAAATATGGAAAAATTCCCTTGGCCGCAGTCCTCTGCTTATAGGGGAGTCGAGGGCCGAGGCCAAGGGAAACACGCAGTCCCGAGCATTCTCCCTATGCTGTGTATATGCTGTGTACCGTATATACTTGAGTATAAGTCGAGGTTTTTAGGCTAAAAATAAAATCTTGACTTATACTCGAGTCACTTACCTGCCTGTCCTGTAATCCAGCTGCTGAACACTTCCGCATCCACTCTTTTGGCCACTGATGTCGCTACTCACTTCCCGGCGGCTAGTAGTGGAATCAGACGCGGATTGTAAGTTCTCTCCTCCTACAAATCCTCCCACAGCAAGTCCTGTGTCCACAAGGAAAGTCCTCTCCTTTACTAACCCTGGGGGGTGTGCAGTGCTTGCCACTGCAGATGTTTGGAAACTACAGCTCCCAGCAACTAAAGCATGCTGAGAGTTGTAGTTTTCAAACATCTGGGGTGGCAGTGAATTGGGAGGTTACTGTGTGGGATTACCTTTACTGTGTGGTTTACCATTACATTTAGAGGGCAACTAATACTTTAAAACAATACAGAATCAGGATGGTATCTATTGATAAAGATTGGCTTCTGATTCTGTATTGTTTTGAGGCTTAAGTTGCCCTTTAAATGGATAACAGACTTCCCATACAGTAGTCCCATACAGTAATAGCCATAATGGATTTATTACTGTATGGAACTGCTGTATGGGAATTCTGTTGTCCATTTTAAGGGCAACTAAATCCTCAAAACAATACAGAATCAGAAGGCAATATTTATAACAATAGATACCATCCTCCTGATTTTGTATTGTTTTGAGACATTAGTTGCCCTTTAAATGGACAGTAATCCCATACAGTATATTTCTTGCCACTCCAGATGTTTGGGAACTACAACTCCCTGCATGCTTTAGTGGAAGCACTGCCCCCCCCCCAGTACAGTGGAGGAGAGGACTTGGTAAGTGTCAACTTACCAAGTCAATCACTTACTTAGCAATCTGGCTCCCGCTCCCTCCGCATCCACTGATCTGCTGCCTTGACATCACTACTCGGCGCCGGTAAAATGAGACAGGCGCCTAGTAGTGACTGTCATGATATGGATCCTGCTGTAAGCAGATCTAGTATAGTTATTAATTATATAATGTCTGTAATAGTAGGATCCCATTTGTTTTATTTATTTGTACCTTGTGTTTTCCCCTTTCCCTCTGTATTACTGTACCATTTGGCTGAGGTGTCATAAAACTCAGCAGGATGCCCAGGATTGTTATTTCTTGGACTTTACTTTAAAGGATACAGTAGACTAGAGTCTCCTGATCTCAGCGGGAGGTCAAACAGACCTGGGAATGTGACCTTTGGTTTAACTATGATAAAGGCACATATCCCCTTTTCCATAACCTATACATAACTCTGTAATAGAATATGGCAAGCCAATATGAAATATGGTTCCAGGTAGGTGAGACCAGTCGGTACAACCCAAACGTCATGTATGTAGGCCTTAGTAGAGGCTGGGAACCTACCTTATGTCGTTCTGGTCAACTATATTTTCCATATCTGTCATGTTTGGTGTCTATCAACTGGTAAATTCATGACAATAACTAATTTAGTGATTTCCAGTTGGTAGCACCTTGGACCACAGAGATATGAATACTCTAATACATAATGTCACTGTAGGGTGTGTCTTCCATAGGTAATCACATTTAATCAGGGTAATCATTTGCCCTCCTTTTGCCTGGGGGTAGATAAGGAGCCGCACAGCTACTGGAGAGAGCTCCTGATTTTACATCTTATGAAACATCAAAGTGGATTACAGCGAGTTACCTTTTTAGAGCCAAGGAACTCTTTTACATCAAATGGACTTATTCTTTTAAGGACTTGGACATTGACCACCATATAAGTATTTTTCCCTTTTATCCCTTTTATTTTACTGTTGCTTGTTTTTATGTCTGTTATTAATTATTTTTGTAACCACTATTGCACCATTTAGCTGATTCTCCTAATGCTCTAACAGAACTAAGTAAGAATCCTGTCCTCTGAGACGCTACATATAGTAATTGCATTTAGTACTTATTGTATTATCTGGTACTATTCCTGCCTGAGTGTGGCAGCGAGTGTACAGGTATTTAGTATTATTTTACAGTTATAGCCGCGAAGGCTGGTATCGGTTTCCACGGCCTTTAGTAATTGGGTTTTTGCAGTAGTTTATATACCTGATAAGGGGTATATGTTAGTGATGACAACCTTTAACCTGGTTTTGACCCGGTGAGCTGGGAAAGCTCTGTTTGGTCTGAGGTTGAGAGTTGTGGTATCGTCACTGGTATCGGTTCCCAAAACCGTTAGTGTGTGGGTGGTGGCAGTGTTTTAAATACCTGGTATATGGTAAGTGACGGCAGTCCTCAGCCTGGTTTTGACCCTGTGAGCTGGGAAAGCTCCGTTTGGTCTGAGGTTGAGAGCTGTAGTTCCGTCACAGTGACGTTAGCCGGCAGATCAGTGAATGCGGAGCAAGCAGTAGCCGGATTAATGACTAGGTGAGCGATTGATCCGTGTATAAACCAAGGTTCGGTTTTCAGGCTATTTTTAAAGGGCATGTCCACCCTTTATGGAAACTTTTAATATATTATAGCCCATGTTCCCCCAGCCCCAACCGCTATAATTATTGTCTCAGAAAGTCCCCCGATCGTAACTTACCTTCCCTCTCTCCTTCGCCACAATGCCCTGGCCCTCTGCTTGCACGGAACTGCAAGCAGGGGGCGGGACCGGCAGCCGTGTCTGTGATTGGCTGAGAGGCAGCCAATCACGGACGCTGCTGCCAGCTGCTCAGAACGGTGAAGGAGAGAGGTAAGGTAAGTGATGATTGGGGGACTTTCTGAGACTATAATAATAGCAGTTGGGGCTGGGGAACATGGGCTATAATATACTAAAAGGGATTTATGCTAGGGGGAGGGAGACCAAAGCGGGTGGGAAAGGGAGGGGGAGAAGGGCTGCAGTGCGCATGCCAAACTTCTCCCTAAATGGAGACAGGAGGCAGAGTCCTATATGGACTCTGCTATCCTCCTGGTGGCCAGTTTTTGGGACTTTGGGGGGACATTACAGGAGAACTATTTGGAGCTGGGATGTAAGGTAAGGACTTTATTACACTACAGAGTGGGGCCAGTAGTTTGGGGGATTATAGTTTGGGGGGTGGACATGCCCTTTAAAGCCTGAAAACCTCAGTTTATGCTTGAGCATATACGGTATGTATTTATTATTTTATTTATGTACATGCGTCTTACAGTGAGAGTGCGTCTTTTATGTATATGTGGAATATTGGGGGAAATAAAAGGTGCAACAAATCTTTTTATTTTATTGGAGTTACTCTTTTAGGTCTCTTTAAATAAAATGCACAATCTACAATCCAAATGTTGGATTTCCACAATACACAAAAGAAGATTTGCTGAGAACTTTTTTTTCATTGTTTACAAAGTCATTAGTTCTGTTTTGTTGACAACGTAAAAAGAAACCAGACAAATGGAATGTAATTTCTAGATTGTCTTTTTGGGGAATCGGAATATCCCAGATCGCACGTACCTGGCACTACACGCCCATCATTTCATTTGCTTGTATTTTGCACAAATTGCAAAGGATAAGAATATAGTAAATAAAAGTTATTGAAACTATTTCACGTAAGATCCACAAGCTGTTAGTGAATAGAAAGAAATAAACGAGTTGACGGTAGAATTAAAAGCTATAGTAAGTGAATTTACATGAATGATTTGGAGAGATTTTCCTATCATAATTTGTGGGCTGACCGAGGAAAAGGAATCAAATCCCCAAGAGAAAAAGCTAAACAAAATGTTACGATATTTTATCGAGTGGAGCCCACTCGATAAAGGTTCCAGGTAATTTCGATAGTGGAATGAAAATCACTGGTCTCCAAAATATTTTTTAATATATACAGATATATTTGGTTTTATTTGGGCAATGTTGACCAGTGGGCTGGCTGGCTGTTGGACTAATTGGCAGGACTCGTTTTTGCAACAACCATCTATCAGCTCCCCTTAAACAACAAAATGGGTGATATAAAATGGCCGTGTTTGGGTGTTTTGACCCTAATGACTAGCATGTTATTATAACACGGTGTATAATGAAAAAAGGTTTTGCAAACCAACTTGATCAATGTCTATACAAGTGTGTATTGTTTATAATGTAGAGAAGCGTTGTGTTATAGCCTTATAAAATTATACATCATAATAGTCACACAGCTATGTCATAGCTCATGTGACCACTGCCAAAAAAAGCAGAGCCATCACCACTCCCAATTTCAAGAAACCCAAACACACAAATGCAACCAAGGAGCAAACACATACTCTTTAAGGTCCGTACACACATCCAATTGGGCGCCAAATAAACAACTCCCGAGCACAAAACACACACACAACGAACGGGCGTTTCGGTCAGTAATCACACGTGTGTATACGCCGCCCAAGGGAACACATACACACACGAGATTATCGGACAAAACTGGCGTTCGTTGCACATATGCATGCAATTGGGGGCCGCACACTGTGCATCAAATTGGATGTGTATGCGAGGCTTTGCAGTGTAATAGTAAGATAAGGAAAGTCACCTTGGAAATTTATGACTTCTAGAACTCTGCCTGCTTTGTTATACTTTATATGATCATGTTAAGCTTCTGTGACTTCTATAATTCTTATATTTTACAGGAAATGCAGTATTATTCCTGAAATTATTGAGCTTGTGTAATAAGATGGGCAGATGTTAGCCATTAATAATAATCCACCGCAACCAGTCAGCCAATCCCTACTTACTGGTATACAGCAGCTAGAAAACAATGTTTTTTGTAGGCTAATGTCATGGACACACCTTTGGCCATTATACTACCGTAAGTACGCTACAATATGGATGTGATTTAATGGAAGAGGAGCATGGAATTTAGATTCCACCAAGGTCATGACGGTCAATTTGTATAAAGAGGTGTGTATCAATTGTAAGGGGTCCCATCCCAATTATACCCCAGCAGAATCCACTTACGAGGTAGTACTCAGAACAGACTGTACCGTATATACTCGAGTATAAGCCGAGGGTTTTAGGTTTAAAAATAAGCCTAAAAATCTTGCCTCTGCTTTTACTCGGGTCATATCGGTAAACTAAGAAATGGAGGAATGCCATCGGAGGGAAATGGCACTATGGTAATGCTAAGCCATTACTTACATTTCTTTATCCATTGAGCTGGAGACAGCTGCTGCAGGAGATGTGTGGCGCGGGCGCAACGTTACGCAAGTTAAAAAGTCTTGCGATGGAGGAGCAGGGAAGGAGCAAGTCCTGTGGGACTGGTGAGATCAATCTTCCATTTTACAGTATTGCTTGTGAAGGTTCTCATTCATCCAGGTCATGGTATATCTGTTGTATTCAATTAGATCAACTGGACTTGAAATGAAGTTCTTGAAGACGTTTCGCTAGTCATCCGACTGGCTTTCTCAATTCAGAATGACTTGTACAAGAATCTGTGGCAATTATGTACCCTGGAAAATCCCAATTAGCATATCACAGCCAGGTGTTAAGGGTGTGATGTAGATAACCTCTTAGCCACTATCTAATCACACCCTTAACACCTGGCTGTGATATGCTAATTGGGATTTTCCAGGGTACATAATTGCCACAGATTCTTGTACAAGTCATTCTGAATTGAGAAGCCAGTCGGATGACTAGCGAAACGTCTTCAAGAACTACATTTCAAGTCCAGTTGATCTAATTGATATACAACAGATATTTTACAGTATTCTTCTTCTGTGGGGGTTAGAGTTAATTTGCCAATACAGCTGTTTAGAAACTACAACTCCCAGCAAGCAAAGCATGCTGGGAGTTGTAGTTTCCAAACATTTGGAGTGCCTCAAAACATTACAATGATGGGTTACAGAGTTGGGTAAAGTGGATTTTTATTTTGCTTAAATTACTACTACAGAAGTTTAAGTTTCCAAACATCTGGAGTGCCTTTAAAACAATACAATCATGATTATGGGTTACAGAATTGGGCAAGGTTTTTTTTTGAGGCTTTAGTTGCCCTTTAAATGGACAGAATTCCCACACAGTAGTCCCATACAGTAATAGCCATACTGGATTTGGCTATTACTGTATGGGACTACTGTATGGGAATGCTGCTGTCCATTTAAAGGACAACTAAAGCCTCAAAACAATACAGAATCTGAAGGCAGTAGTGGTCATAATGTCTACCCTCAACTTATACTCGAGTCAATCATGTTTTAATCATTTTCCATGTAAAAATAGGTACCTCGACTTAAACTCGGGTCGGCTTATACTCGAGTTTATACGGTAAAACACAAAGTAATGATGGTGTGCAACACCACAACACCACAGTGTGGAATAATCACTGTCAATGCCTGTTACTTGGCTGTGATTTGGGCAGCACAGTGGCTCAGTGGTTAGCACTGATTCCTTGCAGCACTGAGGTTCTGAGTTCAATGCCACCCTTGGACACATCTGCAAGGAGTTTGAATGTTCTCCCCATACTTGTACGGGTTTCCTCCGGGCACTCCGGTTTCCCCCACAATCATAAAGATAGGGTTTCCAGATTTTGAAATACAAAATAGAGGACAAAAGTAGGGAGTGAGTGTGTGTGGAAATTTTTTAGGTCACACCCACTTTCCCGGAGCCACGTCCATTTTATTTTGCGGTAACACCCACTTTAAGGTAATGCTCATTTTAAACACCACTATTGCCATTTTACATTGTTGAGCTGACTACACTGGCTAATGAACTGGAGGGCTGGCTAACACTGGCTAACGAAAGGCTGCTATGTGCACAAATTTTGGGGGCCAGGCCTACTTTTCAAAGGACCTGCCCATTTGTTTATGTAATGGCCACATTCCCAAATTTATATTCATCAAGATAGATGATAGATCGATCAATCGCTAGATATATAGACAGATGACACATACAGTAACATAGTAACATAGTAATTAAGGTTGAATAAAGACATACATCCATCAAGTCTAACCTATTCACCCTCATTTTTTTTTTTAACCCTACCAAACAGTTGATCCAGAGGAAGGCAAAAAAAACAGCTAAAAGAAGGGGGGTGGGAATTCCTTCCTGACTCCAAACGGCAATCGGAAAGTATCCCTGGATCAACCAGATCTATATGCATTAATACCAGTAATTCTCTAATTTTTTTAGTTTAAGAAATTTATCCAGCCCTTTTTTTAAAGCTATTCAATGAGCTTGCCATTACCACTTTTTCACCTTTCTCACTGTAAAGAAACCTTTCCTAACCTGAAGATGAAACTTCTTTTCTCCAACCTTAAAGGATGTCCACGAGTCCTCTGATATGACCTATTAGTAAACAAGCACCAGAGAGTTCATTGTATGGCCCATTATATATTGTATAAGGTTATCATGTCCCCACGCAAACGTCGCTTCTCCAATGTAAAAACCCTAACTTGTCTAATCTGCCTGCATATTCAAGCCCCTCCATTCCCCTTATTAATTTAGTTGCCCTTCTCTGAACTGCCTCAATTTCCAAGATGTCCCCTTTTTGTATATGGGATTCCAAAACTGCACCGCATATTCCAAATGAGGCCTTACCAGTGCCTTGTAAAGAGAGAGAATAATATTTTTCTCTCTTGAATCTATTCCCCTCTTTATACTAGACAATATCTTACTAGCTCTAGCCTTGCTACCTGGCATTGTTTGCTATAGCTGTTATCTACCAGAACCCCCAAATCTTTTTCCATTACAGATGCACTTAAAGGAACAGTTCACTGCTCCAAACAACTTAGCCTCAAAAGAAAACATATTTCTAGGTGTTTCCTTACCTATTTACAGCTCCTCAATCAGATTAGCAGGGCCCCTGCAATCTTTCCCAATAGATGGACACCCCTTCCCCTTCATGCTAGCTCAACTCGGCCTCCGCCGATATTTGCGACTGTCCAAGCCGATTCGCGCATGCGCAACGAGCGGCTAATGTAGTCGCGAATCTGTGACTGCTGAGAGAGTGCCGGCATCCATGAGTATTTTGTAACTATGGTGACGAGCAGGTGCGCGCGCGCGCGCATGTGTTATAACTGATAACACATGCAGTGAGTGCTGCATGTGTCTGGATTTCTTGCATTAATTTCGTTTTTTATGGGCTACCTTTTTTTATATATATATATGGTATAGGGGTGACCTGGTAGGTGGTGGGGATGTAGGTAAACTTTATTTAAATTGAATTATGAGGGAAGGGGGTGGGGTGGAAGATGCCCATTTTATTTGATTTATATTTGAATTATGGGGGACATGGGAGTGGTGTGTTGTGGGAGGGTATTATTCTTTCACTTCCATTGTGGCACTTGCACAGGTAGGTCAGGCTGTGGTCAGGAGTGTTAATTGGACAAAATGTGTTGAAAGCGATGCACAGGCACTATGGGAAGGGGAAAGGGCTGTGCATCATTGATGGCTGTCTTCTCCACACTGAAAGAGATGCACAGGCACTATGGGAAGGGGAAAGGGCTGTGCATCATGGATGGCTGTCTCCTACCTACACTACTATGCCACACTGCAAACTACTATGCCACACTGAAAATGATGCACAGGCACTATGGGAAGGGGAAAAGGGCTGTGCATGATGGATGGCGTTCTCCTACCTACACTACTATGCCACACTGAAAACTACTATGCCACACTGAAAATGATGCACAGGCACTATGGGAAGGGGAAAGGCCTGTGCATGATGGATGGCGTTCTCCTACCTACACTATTATGCCAAGATGAAAGTGATGCACAGGCACTCTGGGAAGGGGCTGTGCGTGATGGATGGCTGCCTCTCTCCTACCTTCACTATTATGCCACACTGAAAATGATGCACAGGCACTATGGGAAGGGGAAAGGGCTGTGCGTGATGGCTGACTGTCTCTCTCCTACCTAGACTATTATGCCACACTGAAACAATGCACAGGCACTATGGGAAGGGGAAAGGGCTGCGCGTGATGGCTGACTGTCTCTCTCCTACCTACACTACTTTACCACACTGAAAGCGATGCACAGGCACTAGGGGAAGGGGAGAAGGCTGTGCATGATGGATGTCTCTCTCTCCTACCACCTACACTATTATCCCCACTGAAAGCGATGCACAGGCACTATGGGAAGGGGGAAAGGCTGTGCATGATGGATGACTGTCTCTCTCCTACCTACACTACTTTACCACACTGAAAGCGATGCACAGGCACTAGGGGAAGGGGAGAAGGCTGTGCATGATGGATGTCTCTCTCTCCTACCACCTACACTATTATCCCCACTGAAAGCGATGCACAGGCACTATGGGAAGGGGCGAGGCTGTTGCTGATTGGATGTCTCTCTCTCCTACCACCTACACTATTATCCCCACTGAAAGCGATGCACAGGCACTATGGGAAAGGGGAAAGACTGTGCATGATGGATGACTGTCTTTCTCTTATCTACAATTCTATTCCACACTGAAAGCAATGCACATGCACTATGCAAAGGGAAAATCCAAGATTGAGTTTATTATTTTTTTAATGCAGGCTTCACTACTGTGGAACTCTTTACTACAGTTGCAGTGAGGCTAGTGAAGATTGCTTTTAGGACACAAATGACAGACTCACAGTTACACAAACAGACTGACTGACTCACACAGTTACAGTTACACAAACACACAGACTGACTCACTTACAAACACATTGACAGACTCACAGTTACACAAACAAACACACAGACTGACTCACTTACAAACACATTGACAGACTCACAGTTACACAAACAAACACACAGACTGACTCACTTACACAAACACATTGACAGACTCAGTTACACAAACAAACACACAGACTGACTTACTTACACAAACACATTGACAGACTCTCAGTTACACAAATACTGACAGACTCACAGTAACACACTGCTATATACAAACATAGAAATCAATAAAAACATTATAAACATTAGTAAATATATATATTTTATTCCATTAATCAGTACCAAGTGAGGTGTAAGTTGTCTGTCAGTAATCTCTTAGTTCAGTAGATGAGCTGTGTTAATATTCCCTCTCTATGTACAGTAACTATCTGATGCAGCAAAAAAAAGTGCACGTGAAGAGAGGGAACAGTCTATTAGTCATGTGATCAAAGGGGGCGGGGTTATAACATGTCAGTACAGCAGATAGACAACAAGCAGTGCAGAGTGGAGGCCACACCCCCAAAAACGAGCAGAACTTTACAAGCTGATTGCAGAGACTACAAGCAGAATTATTTCACAAGAAAGGGATCCTGGGGGCTGGGGCACAGGGGGGTTTAGTATAAAGACGTTTGTAAAATATGCCATTTCTGAGAGAACACTTCCTTTAACACAGAGTTATTTATGGTGTAGGTGGCACAGGGATTATTAAATCCCAAATGCATCAGCTTACATTTATCAACATTGAATCTCATCTGCCATTCTGCTGCACATTTTGATAATCTATCTAGGTCTGCTTGCAGCACTTGCACATCATTTGAAGTTTCCAAAGCTCTGCATAGTTTAGTGTCATCAGCAAACACTGAGACCTTGCTCCCAATGCCCACTTCTAAGTCATTTATAAACAGATTAAACAGAAGCAGCCCCCAGTACAGAACCCTTAGGCACTCCCCTTAGAACTTTAGCCCACATAGATGTAGCTCCATTAACCACCACTCTCTGTTTGCGATCCAATAATCAGTTCTCTATCCATGAACAAATGTTTTCTACAAGGCCAACAGTCCTCAGTTTACACATTAGTCGCCTATGTGGCACAGTATCAAAAGCTTTACTGCTGTGCCTGAATCTAACTTCTTACTCGCTTCTTCATAAAAACCAATTAAATTTGTCTGGCATGATCTATTTCTCATAAATCCATGCTGACTACTACTAATAAGATGATCTCTGGAGACAAAGTCAAGGATATGATCCCGTAACAAAGTTTCCAGCATCTTCCCTACCACTGATGTTAGGCTTGCTTACAGTTTTTTAGGTAACCAGGCTGTGAACGACTATCGTACCTTTTTTGAATATTGGTATTACATTGGCTTTTTTCCAATCCAGCGGCACATCCCCAGACCAAAGCGAATCTGAAAAGATGAGAAACAGTGGTCTAGATAGAACTGAACTAAGCTCTTTTAAAATCCAAGGATGCAATCCATCTTGTCCTGGGGCTTTATTGATATTAACTTTGTCTAATTGTTTCCGTATCATATCATCTGTGAGCCAAAGTGAATACTCTTCATTTCTCCCCTGCATATTATTACAATCCCTGCTGTAAGGACAAGGATTCTCAACAGTAAAAACCGATGTAAAAAAACGGTTTAGCAGATTAGCCTTTTCGGCATCCTCTACAACCACCTCAGCCCCATTATTTAATGGTCCTTCATTCTCAGTCCTCATCTTTTTACCATTTATATACTTAAAAACATTTTGGGGTTGGACTTGCTTTGTTCGGCAATCCGTGTTTCATTTCCTATTTTAGCTAGTGTGAAAGAAATGCTGGGATAGTGGTGGAAGGTGTTTATATTTCCCCCAGATTTCTCTCCTATATGTATTTAGCTCCAGGGTAAGTAGATCAGCAGTGAAAGGGTGTTCTTTCACTGCATTTGGCTTTTTGGAAAATCTGGGAAAAGGGGCCCTGGAGCTAATGGAAGTGAGTGGGTGGGACTTCCATTCACCAGACTATCCAGGCTTTTAGTAAAGCCTGGCTAATTAATAGCCTCATTAGGCTGCAGGGGAAAACCCTTTGAATAAGGTTTCCCTGGTCCTACCACGGCAGTGGTTAACAATGGGTTAATCCCCTGATCCTCCGGATTGACAGGCTGGTCCCTCCCCTAATTAAATAAATTTTGGTCAGGAACCTACCCCCATAGTCTTTTTTCTCCTGTCCTCGCTTGACATGGAATCTCATCAGCTCCCCCAGCTATCCGGTAGTGGGTCTCAGCCTCTCTTTCCCCTACTGCAGCAGCACTTAAGCGTCCACGCGATGTGCTGTCTGGGGCTCCTTGTACGACGGACCTCTTTCGCGGGAGATTCAAAAGAACCGGCGTTCTCTGCTCCTCGCTCCTGCCTGTTTGCTATTCAGTCAGAAGAGAGAGGAAGCTTGCTGTACCCAGCCCTGCTGTCTGCCACTGCTGTAAGCATGGTTTCACAGCCTGTGAGTACTTTATCATGGTTCTTGGTTGTAACCCATGGTTTTTCTTCCTTAGGTGCCTGCCATGAGTCACAAGAGGAGATCAAATTCAAGGGGGTGAGCTGCCTTTTTAAAGAGAGAGCGTCACAAAACTTTTTGTGATCTTTAACCAATTTCTTTCAGATCTTCTTCCAGACATAGAGAGGATAGAAGGGGCCCCCACCAGTTGTCCGAATGTTCACGCTCCCTATATGTCCTAAGGCTACCCCACGTTATAGCCCACAAACCTTGTGACACACAAATATATCATATATGACAACAACCCTTATTAAGACTATTAGCATGGATAAAAACAATAAATAATATATTCCAAACTATAGTCAGAAAAATTGTATATGTATACAGATGTATCAATACAAATGGTCTGTATGAATGGTTTTAACTAAATATCTCTTAAATAGGATTATGTACATATATAGTCAATAGCCAAACAGTCTTGGGCTCTATTACAAAATTAAATTGCAACTCTAGGCCAAGAAGTCAGGTTTTCTAGAAGCAGGATGGAAAAGTCATTGACAAATTCACAGTATCCTTATAGAATACCCGAGAGGTTATAACTCACAAGGATGATGGCACATTCACTAGAGTGTCCGTGTCAAAAACCCTCCTCCTACTGCAATGCGCACCGTTGTGAGAAGCCGACCCCTATTGTGTGGCAAACACTCCACAGTGGGGAGGAGGGTTGATGGCGCTGCCTTTCCAGAGGGGGCGAGAGAGGGTAAGAGAGGAAGGGAGCAACGTAGGAGAGGGTGAGAAGTAAGAGAGTAGGAATGGAAAAGGGGAGAGAAAGGGAAGATGGGAGAGGAGAGATGAAGGAAATGGGGGGGAAAGAGGAAACTAAGGGGAAAGAGAAGGAAAAGGGGGAGAAGGAAAAGAGGGGTTAGTCGTAGATGAGGAGGGAAGGTGAGGGACCATAGTGGGCTCACTCTACGAGTTACTGTTTGTGGTGAGATTAATGAGATTTGTATATATTGTCCCTTAAAAGAATACAAACTACATATAATATCCCTATTTTATCTATGGCTTCAATTAAAATATAAATAACAAAAAAGTTTAATTAACCTGTGTTATACTTACTCTGATTCCAATGACATGTTTATAAATCCAAATATGCAGTCTTTGTTCGGCTTAAAACTCTCTGGTAAAAGGTAGAGATAAGCCCACAATGAGACTCAGTGAACTCTTTGATCTCTTAAAGGGCAAGTCAACTCACTTTTAAAATTTACCTTGCATTATTGCTCCCCCCACACAAGGCTGAGGTCAGCATGGGAGGGGGGTTACACTTAAAAATGGGGATAGACTATGCTCTCTAAGTGTTTCCGTAATTGTTGCTGGGCTGGGTCACATTGCAGGTTAATATAAACTCAAGAACCCTGTTAGCAGTTGTTCCTTTTTCACCGCCTGTCTCCTTGGACCTTTTATATGACACACTTCTCCTGACTATACCTATATTTACATGACATCTATTACAGTGGACCATTTTCTGACATCATCCTGTCTACCTTTCATCGACGGACTCGTACTTAATCCTAAATTAATATAACTTCCCTTATATACATGATTGGTACCCAGAGTCCCTGTAAACCTCAACCTATCTACTTTTGTCATTTATTATGGAAACAGAACTCAGAGGCATATACTATTCTTTGATCATATACTCACTGAGGGCTACTCCCGCACTGTAAATTATAAGGGTGATAATTATTCATCACTGAGAATGTTGTTCCATATAAAGGTACAAGGAGACAGGCTGATTGTGTCAGGAGACCACTGCTAACACGGGTCCATTGAGTTCTATTACTCTATTTGACCCCACACAGTAACAATTACAGAATCTTTAGATGGCAGTCTATCCCCATTTTTAAGTAGAACCCCCCCTCCCCATGGGACCTTACCTGTTTTATTAAAGCTCCAACCCTATGGTAATATTAAGGTGTGGAGAGAGGAGGTAAGTATCTTCTTTTCAAAAATACTTTTGATATACAATATTTAACCATTCCTCCCCACACCCCAATCCATACACCAACGTGCCCACACCCTTATTGCACACATGATTACAGATTGTCCTCTTTGGATTTCCAAATGTGGAGGTAGGGATTGCCGCGGACAAATGACTGTTAGGCGCGGCATAGTAGCCACGGACGGAGTTTGCACAAGCAATTGTGTCATCCATAGGAAAACCACACCAATCAGACATGATTTACACGCTATCTGGTGCTGCACACAAACACTGTATCTTTCCTCTAGTCCTGCTGCAACCCAGACTGAGGCACAATCATAACCCATCCCCATCCCGTACCTGCTATGTATATTATAAAATAAATTGGACCAAACATGTTGCCTGGTCATTTTGATGTGTAGACCCTCATGTGGTCTAATGCCCATAGTTAAAATTTAATATAAAAGAGTTCTACTCTTAGTTCCACATGATGTTTTCAAAACCTCAATGAAATTTTTCAATCCCCAATATAGTTTTCAAATCCGTTATCCAATGTCGTTGTTCAAATCCACGCCTTGTGTTCAGCTAAAAACTTCTCGGTAAAAAGGGCACAGATAAGACGTGACAGGACATCAGATTACTTTTTATGTGTATCTAAACACCACCCCATGTACTTTTGTATTAACTTTAGGACACATAGCCAGCCATCCTAGATGTAGCAACTAATAACTCTACAACCATCTACCTTAAAATGGTGTGTCCTCCACAGGGTTGCCTATTTCAGCTACTAAGCCCCCACCCCCAATCCAACCAAAGCCCACCATCCCAGCACACCATATAGGCCAGCGGGGACACCCCTGCACACATCCATATATGACGTTACAGTGACCAGCCATTTCAACAGTAATAGAGATGATTCGGCTTAGGGCCATGTGACCTTCCCTGGCCGGCTGAGCCAGCAGGTGACTGGTCACCAGGACCCAAGCGATTCACCCCCCACTTTAAATACTTGCCAGGATGCCGAGTACACAGTCACCTCTCAACCTCTTACTGACATGTTAACAATAGTGGCAGCCCTGCGGCCTATCATACCAGGCACGGCCAAAGAGAGCAAAGAAAGAGCTCCTTCTCCCCCCGCATGGTTGTGGCTGAATAAGAAAGGGCCAGAGGCGGGCATGGAATCATATATGCAGGCAATGATGACGTATCACATCTTGCAATGCTAAAGGGGGATCATGGGGTCTTCCTCGTGGCAAATTACTTTAACCATAACAATAGTGGAAGTGTTACTGTATCTGACCAAAACATTGAACAAACAAGAGAGATTATGGCATTAGGCAATAATAATTTGCAGGCAAAACATAAATAAACTGTGTTTTAAACGAGGAAAGAGACCACATTGCATATATCATAATATTCATGCCAGTGCAAAACAGGTAAAAAACAATGGGGGGTTTAGTTACAAGTTTTTTATGCATAAAAGTGAAAATCTTCACAACCACGTCAAGGTAACCCCAGTATGAAGTCCTACACAGTTTACCTTGGGAATCATTTATCTGGCATGTACACTCCCTGCTTGTTGCATTGTCATGGGAAGGTTTGCTCGCCATGACCTTGCATTGGATTAGTATTAACAGGGCTATCCATTCCCCCCCCCCCCCGCCCTACTGGCTTTTGAACAAGGAGGGCAAGAGGCCTCCTACCAATGCTTAGTTATTCAAGGCATAAACCTTGGCAATATATAGGCGTATTCTATATCTGTAAGCACTCACCAATTGTCGCTGCATACCTGGTGCAAGTTATGGGAGATGACTGTCTTTCTCCAATCAATAGAACATAATAACGGCACTTCAGGATTTTGATTGTTGCAGCAAAAATCTTTCATTCTGTTCATACAACAACCTGTACACCGAACGAGCAGCAACTTTGGGGAATTAACCCTTTTCTCACGCTGAACAGATAGCAATACAACAATATGATAAACACACCACACGATTTATTATCATGGAACAGGAAAATGAATCATTTCACTGTTACAACTTCCCATGTACATATATTAACAAACACAGTTACACTCAGACCAATATAACCATGAAATACAGGCTGACAACTCCCTATTTACTATCTACGGCTATTGTCAGAGTCATCCATGGGGTAATAAATGAAGCATAACGCATCTGAACATAGAAGGAAAAAATAACTCATCACATATGATTAGCAGGAACAAATCATATGATTCGTTTACTTGGACCAATGGTGCCAGGGGTATTTAGCTTATGCACCCACCAGACCTCTATCCAATAAACACCAATAAGTCCGCATAAACCACAAAACAAGGTGGATCAAGATGATGATCAGACTACTAATACAGAGTATATTTCCCATAAGCCCCATGTCAGCATGGGATTGTAAAAAAAAGATAATTCTCCTCTCCGTCAATAGTACGTCCAGCCCAATACAACATTACAAACGTGGTCGCCTTTAAGGAAACATGTTAGTTAATAGGATACCCAACACCAGTAAAGCAGGTAGCCAAGCAATTCCGGGTGTTTTAGGTGCCACAACTGCACACTCACCTGCAATGGCATGTTGTTAGGAATTCGTTCCCTATCCACGACGGGCAGACGTTTCAAGATTGTGGGGTAGATTCACGTGCACAAGTCACATGCATACTACATCGTGTGCCATGCACGCCGTTCTATATTGGGTAGAAAACAACAACATCTTTAAAGAGAACGCATGGCGAATCACCGACCATCTATTAGACAAGCATGGTGGACAAAGCAGAAAAAGAAATGATTCCAGCAAAATCTGGTGACATGGCTGTGGGCGAACAACACTGCAGACCGATTATATCACCACCATCAGGCACCTGCGTGGATCAAACCAGCGAACACTACCAAAAAAAAGTGACGATTCTGAGAACTATTGCTTTTGAGACTGTCACGAAACCCAGTTCGCTGGGCAGTGTATCTGAATACGTATATTCGCTGCCGACCACTTTAAGTACGGCCTTAAAGACGCCCAAAAACCACTTTGACTCTCATCTGACTATGCACACCTGTCCTTGGCAGGCTTAAAATGGTTTAACACTACACTTCACTCCAGCAACAACTGGTTAATTAGCATCAGTCCTTCACAAGCAGAATCCCACAGAGCTTCATTAGCATTTAAACCTCGGCACCACTCCTCTCAAACCACATTATAATTAGTCAGAAGGCTAACACTGAGTTCTTTTGAGCTCCAAAGACAAAACTTATTAAATTTTAGATGTAATATCCAAAAGGGTGGACATGCATATAATACCAAAATAAAATAACAATGGTGTTTTTACAATAAAAATACCATACAAAGCTATCCAACATTATTAAAAAAAAGTATAAACATATTCAGACGCCCTACTCAACTAGAAAGAAGTCCTGTATCCCGGGGCGGGAAGAAACATCGGGTTCCAACACACGGTCTTTAGCATGTCCCCAAGTAATAGAAGCAACATTATTTTTGGACGTACATGGACTTTAAACCATTTTTTTTGAATACGCCCTCCACAGAGGGGGGTGTCCAGGAAGTCCAGATTTACGACAGCCAAAAGCATTCATTCCCCTCATTGTAGCAGACTCCATATAAATGTCGTATGTACTTGTATTGGGTAATTGAATCACAATATTCCTCTCCTATTAATGTAGCAATTCCGTCCAATACCAAACATGGACCTTGTGTATCCATATTTCCCCAGATATTATATCCTCACCTTGCAAGGGAAAGGGACTCCACTGTTTGGTATCTATTAATGGGCATATATTATATTTACAACTATAACATGGTTTCTGTCTTAACACATTCCAAATAACCGAAATACACAATTGTTTTTTAATGTAGACTTGTCTTAAAAGACCTCTTATTACCCACCGAGACCCCTACTGAAGAGAATCCCAGATGCACGTTCGGCTCAACATTGTCTAGAAAAGGAGTACCTGGTTCCATGCTGACTGAATCGTATATAACATTAGGATGTTCCGGGTGGAATGGAATTGGTCCTAAGAACTATTACCATAGTTAACCATTCTTGCAAAGCTCACTATACACTTTGCCTGACAGAGTCGTGAAACCAATGGTATCATCCAATTGGGGATTTGGCCTCATGGCCTCAATGAGCAATGGTAATTACATGTTTTCTATAGTTTTATATTTTTATTTTTAACAGGTCCTTAATAATACGGACAATTTTTCACTGTCAGGCCCCCACATTTTTTACACACGTAGCTGTGTGTTCCCACATTGATCTTATAGTTGCATTTTTACGGTGATACGATTGCCCTGCCATATCCTTCTCTATTTCACCCTTACCCAGTTTACAGCTCAAGTTGCTGATATTTAGCTTCTCTTGTACCCCCTCTCACTGGTTTCACATGTTTATTGGAGGTCATGTTGCTGGGGTCAGTCATTGTAGGCCCATTATACATAATCTCTGGCCCTTGTATAGCATATTGTAAATCCACACTTTGTGCATTTTGATATGTTACAACACGCACAAACATCAGCTGCCAGACTGAGAACCGTTTACTTATCTTTAGGTCTAGCAGCACGTATTCTATCCATACTTACCCTTTTTGTTATAGTAGTAGACACTCTTAACAGTTTCGTTCATGCGCGAGAAATCTCAGAGTTCGACCAGATTGTTTTTAATTGTAATAATGTTGTGCCGCAGTTTCAGTGTGATCCCCGTCAGTTACATTTTTAAACTTTTTTCAAACGTTTGTTATGTACGCTTGTTTATCACTGATAAAATGAGTATCTGACTAACTTGTTACAAAGAACAGTTAAGGCCAGCGATTTTACAATATTTATTCTAAATAAAGTAAACACACTGAAAGAAAAAAAGGTACAAAGGTATAAATAAAGGCAGCTACTCCAAGGGTGTTATACACTTAGCAGTCCTCTTAGTGTCAAATTCTGCAATGATGAAGTCTTATGGAGTTTCTCTCTCTAGTGCGCTTTTGGGGCAACTCATGTACATTTACATCTCATTCATAACCGAAACTCCACTCTACTAAGGAATACCAACCCCTGAAGAAGTACCAGCCAAATTCAAATTCGATGTTATAGTATAGACATGTATGAATTCCAGACTGGATAGCTGTGGTCTCCTGTAGGTGGCAGTAGTATAAATCTGCCACTAGGGGGTGTCCAAGAGGCTGACTGAAATCAGTTCTGCTTTCTGGGTGGAGACAGCACCCCGAGCGCAAACCCTTTTCACATGGATATCCAAGGTTGTATAGCCAGTTATTCCTCATAGATGTTATATTTTCTCTGCGTTCTATTGTGGTGGCACCTTTTGAAGTTCCAGTTGTGCAACATAGTATTGTTTGTCTATGCTTGGGATCCAGCTCACTGAATCACTTGTCTGGGGTACTTGCATTTTATGACAGGATGGGCAGTTCCTGACTGTAGCTGTTCCCGCCCAAAGATGATGTGGATGTAACCCTTTCATTCCACAAGGCCATGGTCACACATAGGAAATATAACATCACCCTCTCATTCTTTCCAGCACTCAGTGCACTTAACTGGTGACATAATTGCCTTTAATTCCTGATTTAGAACTGATTGTTCAGCACAGCAAGGTGTAAAAATCGTTCGGTCACCTTTCCCCTTCCGTGGGTTTCCGTTCCCTGTTCATATCATTCGTATGTTTTTTCGATTCGTAGAAGGGGCAAAAGTAGCATTGAGTTTCAACCTACTATAAATCCTTATGGTAACGACTAGGGGTTTCTAGGGTAGGCTAAAGGCCCAATGAAGCTTATGATTGAGAGGTCACCAAAGGAAATATGAGCCAGCAGAGGTTAACGCATCTTTTACTCAAATGTCCATCGCAATTAGCTTAAAAATCAACTTTTCCCTGCCATAATAGGTGCAGCAAAACAGGAACCAGGAGGCAATAACAATTTTTTCCCATGGCAGAGATGTTCCCCAAGATTACTACAGTGTGTATTTTTTTAAACACCATACCTGAAGAATCAGGTCCACAGAAGTAGAGATTTTTCCAGCAAAATGTAAAATATATATATAAATCCTTCAGAATGATAACTTAAAAGAAAAATATAGTCAGATAAGGATAGTGTTAATAAACTGAGGGAATCAGCATGTTATAGATTACATTCTACTAAACGCATTGCTTTCGCCCCTCCCGGCAGCGGCTTAACTGCTGATCTGTAATATCAAGTACACAACACACCCATGAATCCTACCACGAACCTCCTGGTATAGTAATGCTGTGTTCAACAATATAGATTGTGCACAGTAATTTCTAAGAAACTAATTCTCCTCAATTAAGATGAACACAGACTTCGGGAATAATAAACAAGATCTTGCAAGATAGAACCTGTAATAGCTCTCAATCATTCAAGAAATCTGGTACTCCACAACAGTTCTTTCTTTATAATTAACGAGCTTCTCTAATCGGAGTATCCGCTATCATTAGTTGGGACTGTGTAAGTCTATTCAAACACATTCGCTTTGGCCAGCTGACTAAGGACATTGGGCGATATTAGGTGGATTAGCAGAGGATTGGATTCGGATCCATTTTCATGGATGCCTTTCCACGACGTTCGCGATTTCTCCGATCGTTTGGCGGCAGTACAAGCGCTCTTCGGGTCAACGACATCTACTGAGATAACCCATCCGGGCCATCCTGGTTCGCTAACTTAGTTGTACGATCTAATAATTGTATACGTTAAATAAAGTGTGGCATAAAGACTACAAGTATTCTCCATGAGCTATTAAAACCAGATTACTGGAACTTCTACTCATTATACTCAAGATTTTAGGAAGCATACTTCATAGATCCACTAGAAACAGTTTTCTTGTAGTACAATGTAAATCATGGATCAATTGCCCTTATAATCTTTGTTCATATTATCCAATGCATGTTGAAAAATGTATCAACGATTTAAGCCTAACGTTAGTTTTATTTCGAACTGATGTCTCTGCCCTATCCTAGAATCGAGAGATCCACTAAACGTCCTCTTATCAACATCTGTTTTTCAGTCTTGTGGTACATTGATAATGGAACATGTCAGGCTAGTTTATTTGTAAGATTTATTGTTTATAGTACCAACTTTTAGATATCCCAGATCCTGTTTTCGTAAATATTAACGTATCTGTATGGAGTTGTCTGTATAATAGGGAAGGGCAACCGGCTTACTTGTATAAAGGCCCAGCACCATTTTCCCAGTAAGTTGTAGAAAGGGCTCTCAGCAAAATGATAAAGGGTCCCTCTTTTTAGCACTTCCTCAGCATGTATTTCGAGAACTGTTTTTAATGTGGCAATAATCAGCAGGGCTCTTGGACTCTTCTATACAGTGTGTAGTATAACACTTTTAAATGTTTCTTTATAAACACTTATACTAAATACTTATTGGAGCAATGTACTGATATTTATAGGATGCTTGATCAGTGTAACTATATACACGTGTGTATCGAGATGGAGTTTTGCTTAGATGGGTCTTAATGTGGGTTAAGAGTACTTACTGTGGTACGTTCATTTTCGAAAACTTTTGTTTCTTCCTTTGGCAATGCAGTGGTGAAAAGTATGTTTTTTTTTTATCCACTCGTCCCTCAAAAGTATACAAAAAAAATATAACTGGCAAAATGAGATTGAGAAAGTATTTTATGGTAATTATCTTCGGTTGTCCACTTTCTATCTCATTTCTTACGACGACCTCTTCGTCCTCGAATATCCGATTACTTTCCTTCAGCTCTTCACTCCTCACCCCCACGTTTTTTACTATATCTACTGTTCTGGCTAGAGGCGCCGGACGTGGAGGTGTAAGTGTACTAGCAGGAAGTAGTAGCGCGCGGCAGTGGCTTGTAGCACGCCGCTGCGCCAGGCACCAGCTCAAGGATAATGGAGCCTCAGACCAGGAAGAGCAACTGCATGTGCCAGCATTCGCCCAACCAAGCTGTGGATTTTGGAAATGTGAACCACTGCTTGGCGTCATGGTGGAAGCCCAATCAGAGCCGAGCAGGAATGCTGCGGGGGGGTCGTGGCCTTTGGCCCTTGATGCTACTAGAAAAAGGCAGATGCAGGAGCCCTAGTGCTTGCTGGTAGGTTGAGTACGGTATCATCTGTCTGGTGCTGGCTGTGTTGCTGTGCTCGGTCTTTGCCTCTGCGTGACTGGTCTGTCAAGTTGAAAACTGTCCTGTCTGTATTTTAGGTAAGGGAAACACCTTATGTTCGGCTTCCTCCATCCCAAGAGTTTCACACCAACAGTTAAAGGGCAGTCCACCCTACAAACTAAAATTTAAACCCCATACTGTGCCCCACTGTGTTGAATTTGTATAAAAATCCTTACCTTACATCCCTGCTCCTTATGGTTCACGGCTAGTGCCTCTTCAAAGTCAGGAACACTGAGGGTGAGTGTAGCTTCTTCCTTTTAAAGGTTTCTTGCCTTAATCTTGCCTCCAGGAGGTAGTGTACCTGCACAGGGGAGCCCTTTCCCCCCCTTCTCCCACCCTCCTGGATCCCTCTATGGTTACACTCTCCGCCTTCTAAAAAACATGTAACATCGTTGTAGGCACCACAAACACTGAATGACATTGTCTAAAATGAAGGAATTGGAGACACACTTACAGCCCCTTCACTTCGCCGTTTCAAAAAGCTGGTGCGGCGTCTGTGATATGGCTGCCTCTCAGGCAATCCACAGGCAAGGCGCTGGTCTGGCCCCTGTTTGCACCTTCTGCTGACAGGGGAAAGCCTTGAGGGAGAGCACCATGGAGGTTGAAGGGCTGAAGTAGGAATTTGGGCTTTTTTGGAAAGAAACTACATGGCGGACGGGGAGGGGGGGTCTCCGTTTATATATATATATCGAAAGTTTATTTTTAGGTCTGGGACTTGGCAGCCGTATCAAACGATGCAAGGTTAAAAAATGGTACACTATGGTGAGATCCGTAGGTCCACTATATGACCTCAACATTAGGATACTGGTGAACATTGAGCCTACTGTATGTAGCAGTATAAACCGGGTTTCAGGCTGAATAATAAAGCCTGAAAATCAACTTCGATTTTACCTGATCAGTAACTAACTTTTGTAGTCGGTACTGCGCTCGCTGCTCCCACGCTGCATTGTACCTAATGTTGGCTGGCTGAGGTCACCTGCCTGGTGGTACGTGATAGTGATGTTCAGCAGCGATGGCAGCGAGCAAGCAGAGGCGCGATTTCTAAAGTAGTGACTGATTGGGTAGAGTCTTGGACAGCTACTGTACTTTCTATATAAATTTTTTTTTTTATTGCACATGCCCCTGATATCATGTGCCAAGGATGTGAACCTGTAACTTCACAGATGTGCTAGCTTGTAAAGAAGAGAAGGACCCACGGTCCACTTTTCGACTGGGGAGTAGGGTGAGTGTGCAGATGTTTTGCAAAACTACAATTCCCTCAACTACTAAAGCATGTGGAGTGTATGTTTCCAGAACATCGAGAGTGCCAATGAACGAGGCTTTAGTTTCCCTTTAAATGGACAGTAGAATTCCCATACAGTAATATCCAAATCCAGTTTGGTTGCTACTGTATGGGACTTCTGCTATCCATTTAAAGGGCATCGAAAACCTCAGAACAATACAGAATTAGAAGGCAGTAGTGGTGATAATTTCTACCCTCGGTTTATACTTGAGACCTTGAGTCAATCGCTTACTAGTTTTTCCAGGTAAAAATAGGTACCTTTGTGTGTTGGTGTCTTAGAACCAATGACTCAGTTACCCAATTGTCAGAGGTTTGCTCCCCATTTAGTTTAAATATATTTGTCTTACACTAGCACAATCCTAAAAGTACAACACAGGCTTTTAAATGATTGTGCACACTGAATTATCTTATCTAGTGCTCCTAAAGTATTTTGTTTTTCTTAATTCCCAACCCCCCCAGTAAAGTAAAAATGTCTGAGTGCAAGTGGAAGAAGCTGTCTGGAGCAGCTTATAAAAAGCTCAGGGAAAAGAGGGAAGCTGCTTTATCAAAACAGAAAGGAGCAATTCTGAAGTTTTTGTCAGGCCCAGAAGAATCTGAAGAAGTTGTAGAAGATGCAGGATGTAGTTATGATTTGGACCACGAAAGTGAAACACCTGTTGCAGAATCTGCTGGTAAAACAACATCAACAGTAGATTTGATTTCAGAGGAAGAAAGTTCAAGCGATGCTATTACTGGTAACACAACACCAATAGTAGACGACTTGCCTTCAGGGGCAGAAAGTTCTCCATCACCATCTCTAATAGAAGTTGAAACGGAAGAAATAAATACAGAGGAGGAAATAAATGAGCCAAGTCAACCATGCGTTCAGTTCAGCTCCTCTCTACTGAAAGACCCAGGACTGTGGATGGATATGAGCAAAGAACTTGTGACACCTCTCTCTGATTTGAAGAGAGAAGACAGTATATCAAGATTTTATTCTGGATTTGTGGCAAGATAGTGACATTGTATCTCTTGTTGGTAACCCTTTTCACAGATTCGCAAGAACAGCCATCCAAACTGAGAATATAACGTCAACAAATTTGAGAAGTGCCATTGTTTCTTTCATGCAGCTTGCTGGACTTCCCACCGAAATGCGATGTCTGGTAGCCAGTTCTGACAAAGATAAAAAGTCTTTTAATACTTATCTCCAGGCGAGTTTTGACGAAGCAGTTATTTGTGTCCTCAATAGTTAAATGCAGTCGTATCTGTCTCCCTATCTTGCCATTTGCAAGAAGGCCCTTGTGTGTAATCTGCTTTTTCATGATCAGTCAATGTTCTATTTCTATCTTAACAGTCATTATATCCCAGTTTGTGCATATGACTAAAACTGCAGCCTTGGAGGAAATTATGTTACAAAAGAAACAAAAGACAACATATCTGCTCTCAGAGTACAGAAGACATGTCTAGCTTGGTCTCTGAATTTGCCAATTCACGTCTATAAGTGTCTCTGAATAAAACCTCTCTTTTTTTGCTTGTCCTTTGGAAAGTGAAGAAAACTGTGACTGCTGGGGACCATGTGACACAAGAAAATGTCGCGAGGATGAAACATGGATACCATAAGGAATATAGAATGGAATGCCGTGTGTGACCAGCCTGCAACCAGAGGGAAGAACTCTGCAGTGACGTGTTCAACTTCAGAACAAATCTCTCTCAAGGAAACTGCTAACTTCAGTTACAAAATGATGGAACTCCACATATCCAAGTTTGCTGATTAACATGATGGTTTTAAGTTGCGGATTAGATCCATCCACAGCCAGCATCACCAAGACTACAATCAGAGACCCAAAATCAAAATCTACTGGAAGTCGGGCAGAGTATCTGATAGAGAATCCGATTCAGACAAAGGGCATGAATCTTTGACTCAGAAGCCCTATGTCTCTTGATAAAAAAGATGAAAAAATCTTTGAGGATTTCCGAGCCACCTCCAGTAGACTACTCAGACATTCATGATCAATCAAGGAAACGATTTCACAGGAAGGAAATCCAGATAAAAAATCTCCATATCACAGGGGTTTTCAAAGACGGACCCCATTATTCCTTCAGATTCTACATCTTGGGACCTTGTCCCCAAAGTAGATACAGCCATCATAAAGACCAACAAAAAATCGGCACTAGCCACAGATGATGCTTGATGCTGTGGCCCCAAAAGACCCATGGAAAGGAAAGAAGATGACTTCTAAAAAGAATATATCTTCTAGCAGGGGCATCCATCAGACCTCGGTGGCCATCACAAGCTTTGCCAGGCTAATAAGGTCCTGGATATCGGACCTTGAAGAGCGATCAAGTGGAAACACGAGGGATGAACTACTGCAAAACCTAGCAGACATCAAACTTTCTAACGAATATATGGCCGAAGCCTCACATGGACTCTATGAAACTATCCTCAAGGATATGGGATCTTCTGTGGTGGCTAGGAGAGCGTTATGGATAAGCAGTGGAAGGCAGATGTGCACTAGAAGCAGGGGTTGACTTCAATTCCTTTGAAGGAAGTTTATTATTTGGCTCTAAACTAGAGGAGTTAATAGACAAAACCCATCAAAGAAGCCTCCCTCAGTCAGCAACCCTAGAGGTCCATTCCTTCCAAGTCATTTTCTTCTCAAGCGGCCTTAGAGAAGCTAGACAATATCGGCCTAACAAATCATACGGCCAAAGAAATTCTTGGAGGCCATTTCAAAGCCAACAGCCCTTTCGAGGCAAGCCCAACCAAACCAAAAGCTAGACCTTTATGAAGGGTGTGCGAGCCTGTCCCCCAAAGGTGGGAGGAAGAATTCTCTCCATTTCCGGAGACATGGGCTCAAATAACGTCAGAAATTCTTGGGTCAACAAGATCATCATCTAGGTAATTCCCTAGACTTCCAAACTACTCCGACATTCAGCAAATTTCTGTGATCTCGACCTCCCCAGGATACTATCAATGAATGAAAGGGTTACAGCAGACTCTGAACCTCCTATACGAAATCAGGTCATAGAATGGTCCCGGCTTCTCAAAAAACTAGGGATTTACCCCCAATCTTCTAAAAAAGAAAAAATCAGGGGAGCTCAGGCCAATTCTCAATTAAAGCAGTAAACAATTTCTCGGTTTCAAAGGTTCAAGATGGGAAACCATAAGACAGTAAACTCCAGATGGAACCAAAAGATGTGATGGCAAAATAGCATCCGTAGATGCTTATCCGCATATTCCCATCTGCCGCGGAAGCGAAGGTTCTTACGTTTCTGTCCCTTGATTCCTCAAATCCTCAGGAAGATTCAAGACGAGAAAGCGATAGCAATCCTACCTTGGTGGCCATGGAGACCATGGTTTCACTGGGCTCTGCCAGGGGGGCTTCTAGGGTTTTTGCTGCCTGAGTCAAACTTTAGAATGCCGCCTCTGACCATACTACTAAGATTTTACAGTACAGGCCACTGATCTTATCTAACCAGGCCAGCCCCCCCACTCCAAGGCCATGATGAGGCTGAGGCCATGATTCAATCCAGCCAGCCCCCCAAACCCCGCCCTCCCCCCCCAAGCTTGGGAACCATGGCTGGCTGTCCTGTAGCATATGTAGTTAGAAGAGTGAATAATAGAAACACTAGAGTTAGTATTTTTAGTTTTTTTTTTTTAAGTACACTTTGTCCCCTTAACTTACAGTTACAACTTGTCTGGCACTCTTGGCATGCCAGCTGTGACTTGTGGAAACGTCGGTCTGGTCTGGCACTGGCTCCTCGCTCCTCCCCAGGCTTTTTTCACACAGACACAGTCCACTGTCTGTCTGTCTGTCCCAACTCACACACCAGACACCCACCGGAGTGATAACAGTCAGTGTCAGTGAGTGTGAAGCGCGAGTGCGTGCTGTGGCTCTGTGCAGAGTGAGGTGCTGGCCACTCCCTCCAAAAGTTGAAGTCCGGCCGCGGCCGCGCAAGTCCCGGAATGCGCGCGCGGCTGCGTGGGCAGCGCGGCGGCGGTATCGCTGCGCCTAACAGGTTCTGTGCTGACGCACGGCTGATCGGCGCCGTTGTACATCTACAATGAATTTTTTTTGTGTGTTCTTTTGAAATTGGCGCCTTTGGCAGAGTGCCCCTGAGTCACATGACTCGTGAGCCTCATATAATTCGTGCCCGGGGCTCTGCAACTATCAGGTCCAGCCGCCCTTCAAGATCCCCCCACTCAGGCCAGACCTCTAGGCAGGGTCCATTCCTTACACACAGACATAGTGGAATTATCACTAGCCGGCCTGGCGGAGACCCGTCAACATTACGAAGAGAGAGTATTCTCTGAAGAAACTATCAAAACCATATTGGCAGCAGCAAGGAAGCCATCCACATCGCACAAGGTATATAGGATAGGAAAACATTCTGTAACTGGTGTCAGTCCAAAGACTTTCTCCCACTTTCAACCCTCATTCGATCATATCATTGAATTCCTTCAAGAAGGTTCAAATAAACTCTAGTCTTGCATCCGCTAAAAAATCTCAATCTCTTCCTCTATCTCACTCATCCGATGGGCACTGGATGCAACAGTGACTGATTCCTCCAAGGGTTAAACCCTCACCATCAATTACAGATCCATAGTGCCGCCCTTGGACTTTACCTTTGGTATCCAGGGCACTGCGAACAGCTCCATTTGAGCCAATCTCTTCATGGCAGCATGGAATAACCTCACTTTAAAAACAATCTGCCTAGTGGCCCCCAATTACTTCGCCATAGAGTCAAAGAGATCAGACTCTAGGGATCCTCATCCATTCACCCTCTTTCTCAACGACAGAGTTTGTCCTGCCACAGATCCATCCTTCTACCAATGTAGTTCTACATTCCCATATCAATGAAGATTCATCCTTCTACTCTGGGAAACCCGACTTTCAGAATCTGATAAAGACATCCATCTCTTTGGATGTGGCAGATGGCTTAAAACTTATATTGAAATATCTGCAGGGTTCAGGAAGACAGCTATCTCTTCATTCTTCATTCTGGGAGAAAGAAGATACCATCCATCTACCAACTATCTCAGCATGGATCAAAGGTTGCATCAACGGCAGGCTATGCAGCAATGGCAGCAGTTCCACCACCGATAGGGTTACCAAAGCGCACTCACCAGGTCTTGGCAGCCTCCTGGTCGTTTTTTCTCTGCTCGAGCAGCCCGCCCTGAGGAGATTTGTAAAGCTGCCACTGGACATCACTTAACAACACCTTTATAAAGCCTATAAACCTAGATGTCTTTGCATCTTCCCAAGCAGGACTTTGCAAAAAAGTTCTGTCTGCTTCTCGCAATAAAATTAGTTCTGCACTTTACTACTTTTTGTTTCCCTCCCTATTATTTAGCTTATCAAATCCCATTGTTAACCACTGCTGTGGTAGGACCAGGGAAAACCGAAAATTTATACTTACGTAATTTTCTTTTCCTGGTCCGTCACACGGCAGTGGTTAGGATTTCCCCCCCTTCATTAATTCTATCTCAAGCTCGTACAGTCGGCAAAGACTATTGGGGTAGGTTCCTGACCAAAATTTATTTAATTAGGGGAGGGACCAGCCTGTCAATCCGGAGGATCAGGGGATTAACCCATTGTTAACCACTGCCGTGTGACGGACCAGGAAAAGAAAATTACGTAAGTATAAATTTTCGGTTGTCTCAAGAGTTTTTTCTCTCTCTTCCAGGGAACTGTCTGGAGGCAGTAAAGGAGAGAGCCAGACACAGTGAGGAACTACCTGGAACTGTTGTTTTTTTTCCTTCTGGAGTCATTCTGGTCCCTGCAATCTGCCCAACCCCCCAAGAAACTGTACCTTTTGGGCAAGCCCCTTTAAATGTGGTGGAGGATGCTTTGGCAATAAAATCCACATTGGGGTTTTTTTTCTGTTTTTTAAAGGGACAGAAACCCAATCTCAAATCTTTTCACTATAAAGAGTTTTGCTGTGTGACGTTATGGAGGACGTTGTCAAAGCCCTAATACAGGCTACAGCAGCACAGCAAGAGGCCACCAGAGTTCAGCAGCAACAGCTGGTGGCAAACCAAGAGGCACAGCTACAAGACCGTGAACTCCTCAAAGAGGTAGTGCAGCAGCTGGCTGCAAGGAATGTGGAAGCACCTCCTACAGAAATGCCTAAACAAAATGCTATACGTGCTAGCTACTATCTTCAAAAACTGACAACAACTGATGACGTTGAATCGTATCTTTCCACTTTTGAAAGGATAGCGGAACGAGAGGACTGGCCTAAAGAACAGTGGGCAAGCCTGGTAGCCCCCTTTTTATCTGGAGAGCCACAAAAAGTCTATTTTGATCTGGATCATGCAGCTGCCAATGATTATGACAATTGAAAGCGGAGATTTTGGCCTGGCTGGGGGTAACACTTGCAGTCCGTGCACAGCGTGTTCATCAATGGATGTTCTTAGCAGACAAGCCTCCACGCTCCCAGATGCATGACCTAATTCATCTAACTAAAAAATGGCTGCAGCCGGAGACCCTCACAGGGCCACATATCGTGGAGAGGATAGTGGAGAGGATGGACAGATACCTAAGGTCCCTACCTGCAACTTTGCGCAAATGGGTAAGCCATGCAGATCCAACAACGGCAGACCAGCTTGTGGAGATGGTAGAGAGGTACACGGCTGCAGAGGAGCTGCTTAGTTCTCAACCAATAGAGCGCCCCTGAGCTGCCAGGGAAAAACTTTCTGGCATACCCAGCAAACTTCCTGCATGGGAAAAAAGGACCTACAGCTGATAAGAGTATGCCCCATCGAGAGTCTACAGGTGCTAGACCCAGATATGGGCAAAATGCATCAGGGGGAACCCCTCCTCGCAGGGGGCCTAATAAAGACTTGGTGCAGTGTTTCAGGTGTAATATGTTGGGACATTTTGCTGCAGACTGCGGCCTAACGGATGAACCTATGCAGTGTGACACTGCATTAACAAATAGACCTATGTCAATGTATGCTCGGACTGTGTGTACTACCATACCTAAGACAAAGAGTGATAACTACCTGTGTAATATTATTGTGCAAGGAAAGTCAGTGAATGTATTGTTAGATTCTGGCAGTCAGGTTACCCTGATGAAATCTATGTTGGTTGACACTCCTCAGGCAGTGCCTGATACTACAGGGGTCACATTTATACATGGTGATACTCGTGAGTATTCTATGGCTAACGTGGAAATCAGAACTTCCTACTGGACATTAATGTACCCCATAGCGTTGGTTCCCACTTTACCACATGATGTAATTTTGGGGAGGAATTTCCCACATTTTTGGAAATTGTGGGAGACTGACAAGGTTATAGACCAAGCTTGCTTAAAGGAAAGCACCCCCAAATCCGGAAATAAAGTGTCTGAACAGGAGGGTGTAGCTACGATAGATTTTCCCTTCACTGTTTTAGCGGGGGAATCTGATGAGGTAGACGGGGGAACCCCAAGCAAACCAGAGGGTACCAGGTGGTGAAGACCATGTAGAGCCGATGGGGCGAGACAATGACATGCCTGACTTAGACATTAGGAGGGATAATTTTGCGTCAGAACAGTTAAAAGATCCCACACTGTCCAGAGCAAGGGCCAACTTAAAAATAATAGATGGGAAACCCATAGACTGTGACTCTAGGCCTTCTTGTCCCTACTTGGCCCTGCAACATGACCTACTATATCAGGTGGTAGAAAAGGGAAATGATTTAGTTGAGCAGCTGGTTGTCCCTAAACCTTACCGGCGTATGGTACGTGACCTTGCCCATAAACATGTGATGGGTGGACATTTGGGGGTAGAGAAGACCAAGGAGCGAATTTTGCAACATTTTTTCTGGCCAGGACTCCATAGAGAAGTCGAAGAATACTGTGGTTCCTGTCCAGAATGCTATTCAGCCCCTAGGCTGCATTTTCGTAGCCCTTTGGTCCCTCTCCCTGTGATAGAGACACCATTTGAGAGGATAGCCATGGATTTGGTGGGCCCGATAGTAAAATCTGCCTGGGGGCATAAGCATATATTAGTAATAATGGATTATGCTACCCGCTACCCTGAGGCCATTACTCTAAATAATACCTCCTCTAAATCTATTGCTAGAGAGTTGGTACATGTCTTTAGTCGGGTAGGAATTCCGCAGGAAATACTTACCGACCAGGGCACACCTTTTATGTCCCGGGTCATGAAGGAGCTGTGCAAGTTATTCAAAGTGGTCCAACTTCGCACCTCTGTATACCACCCCCAGACTGATGGGGTGGTGGAAAGGTTTAATAAAACCTCTCAAAAATATGCTCAAAAAGGTGGTGGACAAAGACGGGAAAAATTGGGATTACTTGCTACCGTATTTAATGTTTGCCATCAGGGAGGTCCCTCAATCCTCTACGGGGTACTCACCTTTTGAATTGTTGTAAGGTAGACACCCTAGGGGCTTGTTGGACATAGCAAAGGAGACCTGGGAAGGACAACCCACCCCCTTTAAAAGTGTCATTGAACATATATGCCAAATGCAGGACAGGATAACGGCAGTACTGCCCAGAGTGAGGGAACACATGGAGCAGGCACAAGAGGCCCAACAGAGAGTGTATAATAGGGGTGCCACAGTATGCAACTTTTCCCTGGGTGATCGAGTCTTAGTGCTTATACCCACGGTAGAAAGCAAATTTTTGGCAAAGTGGCAAGGACCCGTTGAACTCCTTGAAAAAATGGGTGAGGTAAATTAGTTAGCCAACAAGGTAAAAGGAAACCCGGGCAGGTTTACCACGTCAATCTTATAAAACCTTTTTAAAGAAAGAATGGCCTTGGTCACTAAGCCTACTTGGTCAGAAAGTGCAGAACCCCTAGTGCCAGAGGTTAAGGTGGCTGACTCCTTGTCAGATACTCAGAGGAAAGAAGTACAAACCTTTTTAATCAGGAATAGAGACGTTTTTTCTGAGAAGCCGGGACGAACCTCTTTGGCAAAACACAACATCATAACTGAACCTGGGGTAAGGGTTAATTTAAAACCTTATAGGGTACCTGAAGCTAGACGAGAAGTCATATCTCAGGAAGTTAAAAAGATGTTGGAATTGGGAGTTATTGAGGAGTCGCATAGCGACTGGTCCAGTCCCATTGTTTTAATTCCAAAACCGGAAGGGAGCTGGCGCTTCTGCAGTGATTTTCGAAAATTAAATGCTGTCTCCAAGTTTGATGCCTACCCTATGCCTCGGGTGGATGAATTAATTGATAGACTAGGGACGGCGAGGTATCTAACAACCTTAGATTTGACGAAGGGCTATTGGCAGATTCCCCTAACTGACCAAGCCAAAGAGCATATATTAGTATATTTCAGTACTCCAGAAGGTCTGTTCCAGTACGTTGTATTACCGTTTGGTCTACATGGTGCCCCGGCCACCTTTCAACATACCATGGACAAAATATTAAGGCCCCATAGGCAGTATGCAGCGGCTTACCTAGATGACGTGATTATCCATAGCCCAGATTGGCAATCCCACCTACCTAGAGTACAGGCAGTGCTGGATTCCATACGTAAGGCCGGATTGACAGCCAACCCAAATAAATGTAGCATAGGCCTGGAAGAAGCCAAGTATTTGGGATATCACATTGGTAGAGGGCTAGTTAAGCCTCAGCTTAACAAGGTGCAGGCAATTCAAGACTGGCCTAGACCAGTAACAAAAAAACAGGTTCGAGCTTTTTTGGGGATCACTGGTTACTACAGACGGTTCATAGCTGACTTTGCCACTATAGCTGTCCCTCTGACTGACCTTACAAAAGGGAACAAGTCAGTAATGATCAAGTGCTGTGAAATAAGTACGTACCTGCGCGTGTTAGGAGCGTCTACCACCACCTGTGAGTCCAGTGCTGCAATCGCCTCCCAGAACAACCTGCCTCCCAGTAGGTATATGGATAAGCACAAAAAACGGGGGATCTCCCCCAAAGCGGAGGCCGGCAACCAGACTCGGAGCGTATAGGTGAAAGATAAAAGTCAATACTTTATTGTAGCTTCTCATACCCCCAGCAAAAATACTTCCTGCAATGGGAAAAAAGGGACCCTACAGCGATAAGAGTATGCCCCATCGAGAGTCTACAGGTGCTTAGACCCCAGAATGGGCAAAATGCAATCAGGGGAACCCCTCATCGCCCAAGGGGGGGCTAATAAGACCTTGGTGCAGGTGTTCAGGGGTATGTTAATGTTGGGACATTTGCTGCAGACTGCGGCAACCCCTAACGGAGAACCTATGCAGTGTGACACTGCAGAACAAATAGACCTATGTCAATGTATGCTCGGAATGTGTTGTACTTTACCATACCTAAGCCAAAGAGTGATAACTAACTGTGTAATATTATTGCTTGCAAGGAAAGTCAGTTGACTGTTATGTTAGATTCTGGCAGTTTCAGGTTACCTGATGAAATCGATTGTTGGTTTGACACTCCTCAGGCAGTGCCTGATACTACAGGGGTCCATTATACATGGTGATACCTGTGGAGTATTCTATGGCTAACGTGGAAATCAGAATTCCTACGGACATTAATGTACCCCATAGCGTGGTTCAATTTACCACTGATGTAATTTGGGGTAGGAATTTCCCACATTTTTGGAATTGTGGGAGACTGACAAAGGGGTATAGACCAAGCTTGCGTAAAGGAAAGCACCCCCAAATCCGGAAATAAAGTGTCTGAACAGGAGGGTGTAGATACGATAGATTTTCCCTGCACTGCTTTTAGCCGGGGGGAATCGATTGGAGTAGACGGGGGAAACCCCAAGCAAACCAAGGGTTACCAGGGGTGGTGAAGACCAGTAGGCGCCGATGGGGCGGAGACAAATGACATGCCTGACTTAGACATTAGGAGGATAATTTTGCGTTCAGACAGTTAAAAGATCCCACACTGTCCAGAGCAAGGCCCCAACTTTAAAAAAATAGAGGGAAACCCATAGACTGGACTCTAGGCCTTCTGGTCCCTACTTGGCCCGGCAACATGACCTACTATATCAGTGGTAGAAAAGGGAAAGATTTAGTTGAGCAGCTGGTTGTCCCGAAACCTTACCGGGCGTATGGTACGTGACATTGCCCATAAACCATGTGATGGGTGGGACATTGGGGGTAGAGAAGACCAAGGACGCGAAATTTGAAACATTTTTTCTGCCAGGAACTCCATAGAGAAGTTCGAAGAATACGTGGTTCCTGTCCAGGGAGCTATTCAGCCCCTAGCTGCATTTTCGTAGCCCTTTGGTCCCTCTCCTGTGTAGCGACACCATTTGAGAGGGTATAGCCATGGATTTGGTGGGCCCGATAGTTTAAAAAAATATGACTGGGGGCAATAAGCATTATATTAGTAATAATGGATTATGCTAACCCTACAAGAAGGCATACTCTAAAATACCTCATCTAAATCTATTGCTAGAGAGTTGGTTAACATGTCTTAGCGGGTAGGATTCCGCAGGAATACTTACCGACCAGGGCCACACCTTTTATGTCCCGGGTTCATGAAGGAGCTTGCAAGTGATTCAAAAGTGGTCCAATTCGAACCTCTGTAGACCACCCCCAGATGATGGGGGTGGTGGAAAAGGTTAATTTAAACCTCTCAAAAATATGCGCAAAAAGGTGGTGGACAACGACGGGAAAAATGGGTACTGCTACCGTATTTAATGTTTGCCATCAGGGAGGTCCCTCAATCCCTACGGGGGTAATCACCTTTTGAATGTTTGTAAGTAGACACCCTAGGGGCTTGTTGGGACAGAGCAAAGGAGACCTGGGAAGACAACCCACCCCCTTTAAAAGGGTCCATGGAACAATATGCCAATGCAGGGACAGGTAACGGCAGTACTGCCCAGAGTGAGGGAAACACATGGAGCAGGCACAATGGAGGCCCAACAGAGAGGGTATTAATAGGGTGCCACAGATGCAACTTTTCCCTGGGTATCGAGTCTTAGTGCTTATACCCACGGTAGAAAGCAAAATTTTTGGACAAATGGCAAAGGACCCGTTGAATCCTTGAAAAAAGGGTGAGGGTAAATTAGTTAGCCAACAAAGGGTAAAAGGAAACCCGGGCAGGTTACCAAAGTCAATCTTATTAAAACATTTTAAAGAAAGAAGGGCCTTGGTATAAGCCTACTTGGTCAGAAAGTGCAGAACACTAGTGCCCAGAGGTTAAGGTGGCTGACTCCTTGTCAAGATAATCAGAGGAAGAAAGTACAAACCTTTTTTTAATCAGGAATAGAGACGTTTTCGGAGAACCGGGACGAACCTCTTTGGCAAAACACAACATCATAAGAACCTGGGGTAAGGTTAATTAAAACCTTATAGGGACCTGAAGCTAGACGAGAGTCATATCTAAGAAGTAAAAAGATGTTGGGGAATTGGGAGTTATTGAGGCGTCGCATAGCGGACTGGTTCCAGTCTCCATGGTGTTTTCAATTCCAAAACCGGAAGGGAAGTGGCCGCTTCTGCAGTGATTTTCGAAAATTAAATTGCTGTCGCCAAGTTTGATGCCTACCCTATGCCCTCGGGTGGATGAATTAATTGATCAATAGGCGGCGAGGGTATCTAACAACCTTAGCATTTGACGAAGGGCTATTGGCAGATTCCCCTAAATGACCAAGCCAAAGAGCATTATATTAGTATATTTCAGTACTCCAGATGGTATGTTCCAGTACGTTTGTATTACCGTTTGGTATACCATGGTGCCCCGGCCACCTTTCAACATACCATGGACAAAATATTAAGGCCCCATAGGGCAGTAGGCAACGGCGCTTACCTAGAGACGTGAGTATCCCTAGCCCAGATTGCAATCCCACCTACCTAGATTACAGGCAGTGTGGATTCCATAAGTAAGGCCGGATGACAGCCCAACCCAAATAAATGTAGCATTAGGCGGGAAGAAGCCAAGTATTTGGGATTATCACCATGGTAGAGGGCTAGTTAACCCTCAGCTTAACAAAGGTGCAGGCAATCAAGACTGGCCTAGACCAGTAACAAAAAAAAAACAGGTTCGAGCTTTTTTGGGGATCACTGGGTACTACAGACGGTTCATAGCTGACTTTGCCACTATAGCTGTCCCTCTGCGACCTTACCAAAAGGGAAAAATTAAGATAAAGATGCGTGTGAAATAAGTACGTACCTGCGCGTGTTAGGAGCGTTTACCACCACCTGTGAGTCCAGTGCTGCAATGCCCCGAACAACCTGCTCCCAGTAGGTATATGGATAAGCACAAAAAACGGGATCTCCCCAAAGCGGAGGCCGCAACCAGACTGGAGCGTATAGGTGAAAGATAAAAGTCAATACTTTATTGTAGCTTCTAAAAACAAGACAGCAGGTCCAAACAGGTGTACTATGAGGCACACACACAAGCTCCGCCATACGCGTTTCGTGGAGTACCTTCCACTTCCTCAGGGGCTCAAAAGGGTGTGTCACTCTAGTACTATATATACAGCCAAAAATTAACCCCTACATCAGCTCAACCAATTAAACCACCCTTAAGAACATAAATGCATATTATACATATTCAACAATATTAAAAACAAGCATAGACCTCTTCTTAGTCAATAGTAAAGTACATGTTCTTATCGATATTATAGTTATAACATCGCTAAAAACAGACTTATCTGATATATGGTGTATCATATGGTAGACATATACAAAAACAATGTTCGAATCGCATACTAATTTGACATAATAAGTTAGATCAATAGATACCAATCACCAAATGGAAGACATGATCCAGAAAAGATATACATTGATACAAGATATTTAGTTGCAAAAGCAACTCAATTCAAAATCCCGATTGAGACCATGGGGAACAACTGTGCCTAAGGAGTAATCCAGAATGCTTCCTGTTTAAGCAGACTGCGTTCTCTGTCTCCCTTCCTGATATTCAGGGGTACATGATCTATAATTTGAAAAGATATCGCCAGGTTACCTTCATGACAATCTATAACATGAGCAGATATGGCTGTATCTAAATCACCCTGAGAGCACGATTCACGTGTTCGGCTATTCTTTTGTAAGCCGGCCTGATTGTTTTGCCGACGATTGTTGCCACAAATGCATGTCGCTAGGTATATAATGTGAGATGATCTACAATTTAAATGTCTATGATAGATATCTCCTCTCACCCCTGCATCGTGTCAGTCCAATATATTTGCACATGTTACATCGTGCTAGTCCACATTTATAGCATCCTTTATAATTAAGCCAAGTAGGGGTGGTTTTTCAATAGTTTCATCCCTAAACAAGCTAGGGGAAACCAGAGAACCTATGGTACGCCTTTTTGTATACAATCCTAGGATTGGATGGTAATAAATCCCTCAAAAGAGGATCCATTTTTAAAATGGACCAATGTTTTTTAATATACCACAACTTTGTTACTGTCTGTTGAAGGCCGTAATAAAGCTCGGGCTGGAATCATACTGCAGTTCAATTTTATTCCTTCTAGTATTAGAATTACATTTGTTTTTCATAAGTAGGGACTTCCTATCACAAATGCCTTCTCTAGGCATCTTTATATTCCCTGTGGGGTATCCCCTCTCCAGGAGTCTATCCCACAGTTCCATAGATTTATTTTGAAATTGTCCCAATTGGAACAGATACGCCTTAAGCAAAAACTGTCCAAATGGTATACACACGATGTCGAGGGCAGAGTGGCAACTATCTGCTCTAACGGTGTTCCTCGTGATGGGTTTACGATATAAATCCGTCGTCACCCTTCCATTATATGTACTGAACTCTTATCCAAGAATTCAATATTAGTTTCATTCTGTTGGACGTAAAAGTGACACCCCCAACCATGTTATTACAATGTTAAAAACCTTCAAAAGAGGTAGGATCACCAAATCTTGCCATATCAGTATCAGATCATCTATGTATCTATAGATGACCTTAATATTTTCTCTATACGGATTTGACTGATTGAATATGAAGTTATGTCCCAGAACCCCATAAATAAATTAGCGTAGGAGGGTGAAAATTTTCCCCCCATAGATGCCCTTTTTTGTGAATAATATTAATTTGTTGTAACATAAAATAGTTAGTGTATAACAGAAACATAGAGCTTTCATAATAAAACTTTTTTGGTTACTGGGATAACCTATTATGTTTGTCCAACCAGTATTCCACAGACTGTAGACCAATATCGTGGGGGATGGAAGAATATAGGATGAAACATCCATAGTTACCCATGTAAAATTAGTCTCCCTTTAATGTTGGACAAAACATTGATGGCATGTGTGGTGTCTTGGAGGTAGGTAGGTAGATTCACCACCATGGGTAACAGCATGGCATCTACATACTGAGAAAAGGTGTTCGTTCAGAGAACCTGCCCGATACTATGGGTCGTCCTCTCACCTCCTCCAAGGATTTATGGACCTTCGGAAGTATATGGAAAATGGGGGTAACAGTTTTTATTGAGTAAGAACTCATATCCGTATCGTTAATAACCCCTTTAGATAAACAAAATCCAGGAGTTCTTGAAGTGTACCATATATTTCCGAATGGGTCCTCCTTGAGGATCATATATGTTATCACTATCTGAAAGTTGTCTCATAACCTCCTAAGATATACTTAGTGTCCAAGACAACTATTGCGCCACCTTGTCTGCATTCTCACCAAATATCTGGATGTTCTTGATCCCTTTGAGAGCAGTAATATTGCTGAGAGTATTAAGGCTATTGTTATGAACCTTCAAGTCTTTTTAGATTCGATTTTATTAAACTCAGATCCCCAGTTTGTGGAACAGATCAATATAGCTCCCCTGCTTTGAACGGGGTAAAAGCTGGATCTGTCCTCAATCCGGGTAACTACCGGTAAATTCAATCCGTGGAACTAAGTACTATCTAAGGAGTTATGAGACAAAAAAAACTTTCAGATAGTGATACATATATGATCCCAACGGAGGACCCGAATATATGGTACAACTTCAAGACTCCGTGGATTTGGTTATTCTAAAGGGGTATTAACGATACGGAATATAGTGTCTTACTCAATAAAACCTGTTACCCCCAATTTTCCATATTACTTCCGAAGGTCCAAATCCTTGGATGGAGTGAGTGCAGGACGACCCATATATCGGGCATAGCTCTCTGAACGAACACCTTTCTCATTATGTAGATGCCATGCTTGTTACCCATGGTGGTGAATCTACCACCTCTCCAACACCCACACAGTTGCCATCAAGTTTTGTCCAACATGAACTGGGAGGACTAATTTTACATGTGGTAAAAAATGAGTTTCATCCTGATATTCTTCCTCCCACGATATTGGTCCTACAGTCTGTTGGGAATACTGGTTGGACAACATCTAGTATCCCAGTAACCAAAAAAGTTTTATATGTGAAGCTCTATGTTTCTGTTATACACTAACAGTTTATAGTTTCAACAATGACTATGATTACAGGAAAAAGGGGGGCGGCATATATGGGGGGGAAATTTTCCACCCTCCTACGCTAATTTATTATGGGTTCTGGGAAACAGTAACTTCAGATTCAATCAGTCAAATCCTGTTATAGAGAAAATATAAGGTCATCGATAGATACATAGATGATCTGATACTGATATGGAAGATTTGGTGATCCTACCTCTTTGAATGGTCTTTAAACAATTGTAATATAACAGTGGGTTGGGGTGTCAATTCTACGTCCCAACAGAAATGAAACTAATATTGAATCTTGGATATAGAGTTCAGTTAAATATAATGGACGGGTGACGACGGATTATATCGTAAACCCATAACGAGGAACACCCTGTTACGAGCAGATAGTTGCCACCGCCTCGACCATACGGTGGTTATCCCATTTTGACAGTTTTTGCGTTTAAGGGCGACTGTTCCAATGGGCAAATTTCAAAATAAATCTATGGAACTGTGGCATAGACGATAGACGTCGGAGAGGGGGATACCCCCACAGGGAGAATATAAAGATGACTATGAGAGAGAGCAATAGGCTGTGATTAGAAGTCCCTACTTATGAAAAACAAATGTATTCTAATTACTAGAAGGAATTAAATTGAACTGCAGTATGAGGCCAGCCCGAGCTTTATTACGGCCTTCAACAAGGACAGTAAACAAAGTTGTGGTATATTAAATAAACATTGAGTCCATTTTCAAAAATGGATCCTCTTTTGAGGAAATTTTAAATTTACAATCCAATCATAGATGTCTACAAGAAAGGCCGTACCATAGGTTCTATGGTTTCCCCCTAGCTTGTTTAGGGATGAAAACATTGGAAAAACCAACCCCTACTTGGCTTATTATAAAGGATGCTAAAATGTGGACTAGCACAATGCAAACATGTGCAAAAAGATATTTAGACATCTAGCACTGTTTACGGATAGGCAGGGGTGATGTACTTTTAATTGTAGATAATCTAACATTATAACCTAGCACATGCCATTTGTGGCAATACAATATGTAGGAAAAACAATCAGGCCGGCCTTACAAAAGAATAGCCGAACACGTGATGCTGCTCTAATGGGTGATTTAAGAGACAGCCATATCTGCTCATGTTATAGATTGTCATGAAGGTAACCTGGACGATATCTTTTCAAATTTATAGATCATGTACCCCTGAATATCAGGAAGGGAGACAGAGAACGCAGTCGCTTAAACAGGAAGCTTCTGGATTTACTCCTTAGGCCCGGTGTTCCCCATGGTCAATAGGGATTTTGAATTGAGTTGATTTTGCAACTTAAATATCTTTGTATCGATGTATATCTTTCTGGAGCAGGGTCTTCCATGTGATTGTATCTATTGATACCCGAACTATTTGGTCCACAATGTAGAGGCAGATTCGAACAGTGTTTTGTAATGTCTACCACATGATACAACATATATCAGAGAAGTCGGTTTTATGCCGATGTTATAACTATAATTATCGATTAAGAACATTAGTGTGGTGTACTTTACTATTGAACTAAGAGAGGGCTTATGCTTGGTTTGAATATTTTTGAATAGGTATTTAATATGCATTTATGTTCTTAATGGTTGTTTTATGGTTTAGCTGATGAGGGGTTAACGTTTGGCTGTTATATAGTATAGAGTGGACACACCCTTTGAGCCCCTGAGAAGTGGAAGGTATCTCCACGAAATGAGTAGGGCGGAGCTTGGGGTGTGTGCCTCATAGTACACCTGTTTGGACCCTGCATGTCTGTTTAGAAGGCTACAATAAAAGTATTGACTTTTATCTTTCACCTATACGCTCCGAGTCTGGTTGCCGGCCTCCGCTTTGGGGGAGATTCCCCGTTTTTTGTGCTTATCCATATACCTACTGGGAGACAGGTTGTTCCGGGAGGCGATTGCAGCACTGGACTCACAGGTGGTGGTAGACGCTCCTAACACGCGCAGGTACGTACTTATTTCACAGCGCTTGGATGTCTCATTTCTCCCTTGTACCTGCCGTGTTAGTTTCTGTAGCGCTGTCATCTGTACCTATCTATTTATCTACTTTGCTTACGATTACCATGGACATTTATGTCGCGGGCCACAGGTGATAGACTGTTTTAAATCGTGGATAGAAGTTCCCGACTTTAACTGACGGATTATACGGACTGTTGTATAATACATTATTTAGTTTAACCCTGTTTTTACTATGGAGTACACACAGAATAGTAATACATCGAACACAGACTATAGATACAAAGATGCCGAGTTGATTTTTTCGGATGACCTTAATGGGGACTGGGACCAACGAATTTGGACCCAAGATAATGATCATTTGTCTAAGGAATTAGAAAAAAAGATGACCACTGAACTGAAGACATGGTGGGATATTTGTACCTTAGAAAATTATATTAAAGTTAAAAGGATACCACGCGGACTCCGTATTAAAAAATATCCTACATTTAACATGATTTCCAAAGAGTTCATGACGGCCTGGAATATGGTTCTCTCTGATTGTTCATTCAAATTAATGGATCTGATTATTACACATTATAGAGAACAACATACTAAAATAATGAAAGATATACAACATATTAATGATAGCATTTTGGATAGAGATCGTAAAAGTGGAGATGAACTGATCCAGTCAGTTAAACACAAGTTATCCAAAATGGAGTTCGAGATAAAGAAATTGAAACATGATAAGTTCCTGAGGGATAAAATTGACTATGATCTGGATAAGGTATACACGTGGCACAATGAAAATAGAGGCCGATCCCGTAGTAGAGATAACTTGAGATTTCCCAGGAGACAGGGATCTACGGACAAAAAAGTTCATTTTGCTGCACATAACTCTATACAGACATGTAATAAAGTAACGAGGGATCAGCCTCCGTCTCTCTCCTATTCTTCCCCTCCCTCTTCTCCTCCTTCGCCTTTTTTAGCACAGGATTTGGACAAGCCAATAGATACGGGATATCGGACCAGTCCATCGAGACCAAAATACCGGGACAAACTGAGAGGAAGAATGGACACAAGAGAAAGAAGAGGGGACGCAGGAAGAAATACCGAGGATCTTCAACCCCTAAAACAACGGGCACAACGCAAGAGAGTAACACGAAGAATTTGAGTCCCTATGTGCTGGTAAGCAAGGAACAAGGTAAAGAGGCTATTACAACATATAAAAGTAACGTGATTAACATTTCTAGCTTTACCCTGAGCGATGAGGAAACATCGGCCCTTGATCTAGGACTTAACTTCGTGTTACCTGAACCATCCAGGGTCTTTGACTTACTCATTGATTTGAACCGTTTCATTAGAAAACTTACATTGAAAAGAAATTTTCATCAGTCTATAGAAGGAGACTTCAATTCCTCCAATTATTTGGATAAAAACAAAACGAACTTGGTTCAAAATAGTGTTGGGTCTTTGTTTGATGTTGATACATATGTAAAAGGTGATGTTGGATTTCGTGACCAATATAATTTAGATATTCTTATGTCACTGGTGGATAACAATACCACGGATATGAATTTACCGGTAGTTACCTCCGGATTGAGGAACAGATCCAGCTTTTACCCCGTTCAAAGCAAGGGGAGCTATATTGATCTGTTCCACAAACTGGTGGTATCTGAGTTTAATAAAATCGAATCTAAAAAGACCTTGAAGGTTCATAACAATAGCCTTAATACTTCAGCAATATTAACTGCTCTCAAAGGGATCAAGAACAATCCAGATATTATGGTGAGAATGGCAGACAAAGGTGGCGCAATAGTTGTCTTGGACACTAAGTATTATCTTAAGGAGGTTATGAGACAACTTTCAGATAGTGATACATATATGATCCTCAAGGAGGACCCAGTTCGGAAATATATGGTACAACTTCAAGAACTCCTGGATTTTGGTTTATCTAAAGGGGTTATTAACGATACGGAATATGAGTTCTTACTCAATAAAAAACCTGTTACCCCCATTTTCCATATACTTCCGAAGGTCCATAAATCCTTGGAGGAGTTGAGAGGACGACCCATAGTATCGGGCATAGGCTCTCTGAACGAACACCTTTCTCAGTATGTAGATGCCATGCTGTTACCCATGGTGGTGAATCTACCTACCTACCTCCAAGACACCACACATGCCATCAATGTTTTGTCCAACATTAAATGGGAGACTAATTTTACATGGGTAACTATGGATGTTTCATCCTTATATTCTTCCATCCCCCACGATATTGGTCTACAGTCTGTGGAATACTGGTTGGACAAACATAATAGGTATCCCAGTAACCAAAAAAGTTTTATTATGAAAGCTCTTATGTTTCTGTTATACACTAACTATTTTATGTTCAACAATGAATATTATTTACAGAAAAAGGAAAACAAGACATGGCAGGGTCCAAACAGGTGTACTATGAGGCACAAACACAAGCTCCGCCATACGCGTTTCGTGGAGTACCTTCCACTTCCTCGGCTCAAAAGGGTGTGTCACTCTAGTACTATATATACAGCCAAAAAGTTAACCCTACTCAGCTCAACCAATTAAAACACCCTTAAGAACATAAATGCATATTATACATATTCAACAATATTAAAAACAAGCAAGACCTCTTCTTAGGTCAATAGTAAAGTACATGAATGTTCTATCGATAATTATAGTTTTAACATCGCGTAAAACAGACTTATCTGATATGTTGGTGTATCATATGGTAGACCATATCAAAAACAATGTTCGAATCGCATACTACATATTGACCATAATAGTTAGTATCAATAGATACAATCACCAAATGGAAGACATGATCCAGAAAAGATATACATTGATACGATATTTAGTTGCAAAGCAACCTCAATTCAAAATCCCTATTGAGACCATGGGGAACAACTGTGCCTAAGGAGTAATCCAGAATGCTTCCTGTTTAAGCAGACTGCGTTCTCTGTCTCCCTTCCTGATATTTCAGGGGTACATGATCTATAATTTGAAAAGTATCGCCAGGTTACCTTCATGACAATCTATAACATGAGCAGATATGGCTGTCTAAATCACCCGAGAGCAGCATTCACGTGTTCGGCTATTCTTTGTTAGAGCCGGCCTGATTGTTTTGCCGCGAATTGTTTGCCACAAATGCATGTCACCAGGTATATAATGTGAGATGATCTACAATTTAAATGTCTATTGATGTATATCTCCTCTCACCCCTGCTATCCTAAAAGTGCTAGATGTCGAATATATTTGCACATGTTACATCGTGCTAGTCCACTTTATAGCATCCTTTATAATTAAGCCAAGTAGGGTGGTTTTTCCATAGTTTCCATCCCTAAACAAGCTAGGGGAAACCAGAGAACCTATGGTACGTCCTTTCTGTATACACATCCTAGATTGGATGGTAATAAATCCCTCAAAAGAGGATCCATTTTTAAATGGACCATGTTTATTTAATATACCACAACTTTGTTACTGTCCTTGTTGAGGCCGTAATAAAGCTCGGGCTGAATCATACTGCAGTTCAATTTTATTCCTTCTAGTATTAAATTACATTTGTTTTGTCATAAGTAGGACTTCCTATCACATAACTTCCTATCACATAAGGCTATCTTTATTTCCCTGTGGGGTATCCCCTCTCCAGGAGTCTATCCACAGTTCCATAGATTTTATTTTGAAATTGTCCCAATTGGAACAGATACGCCTAAACGCAAAAACTGTCCAAATTGGTATACCACGTATGGTCGAGGCAGAGTGGGCAACTATCTGCTCGTAACGGTGTTTTCCTCGTGATGGTTTACGATATAAATCCGTCGTCACCCTTCCATTATTATGTACTGAACTCTATATCCAAGATTCAATATTAGTTTCATTTCTGTTGGACGTAAAAGTGACACACCCCAACCCATGTTTATTACAATTGTTTAAAAGACCATTCAAAAGAGGTAGGATCACCAAAATCTTGCCATATCAGTATCAGATCATCTATGTATCTATAGATGACACTTAATATTTCTCTATACGGATTTGACTGATTGAATATGAAGTTAGGTTTCCCAGAACCCCATAAATAAAATTAGCGTAGGAGGGTGAAAATTTTCCCCCATAGATGCCCCTTTTTTCTGTAATAATATTCATTGTTGAACATAAAATAGTTAGTGTATAACAGAAACATAGGCTTTCATAATAAAACTTTTTTGGTTACTGGGATACCTATTATGTTTGTCCAACCAGTATTCCACAGACTGTAGACCAATATCGTGGGGGATGGAAGAATATAAGGATGAAACATCCATAGTTACCCATGTAAATATCCTCCCATTTAATGTTGGACAAAACATTGATGGCATGTGTGGTGTTTTGGAGGTAGGTAGGTAGATTCACCACCATGGGTAACAGCATGGCATCTACATACTGAGAAAGGTGTTCGTTCAGAAAGCCTATGCCCGATATTATGGTCGTCCTCTCACCTCCTCCAGGATTTATGGACCTTCGGAAGTATATGGAAATGGGGTAACAGGTTTTTTATTGAGTAGAACTAATCTTTCCGTATCGTTATACCCCTTTGATAAAAAAAAACCAAATCCATCCGGTTCTTGAAGTTGTACCTCATATTTTCCGAAACTGGGTCCTCCTTGAGGTCAGATATGTATCACTACTGAAAGTTGTCTCAATAACCCTCCTTAAGATAGAACTTAGTGTCCAAGACAAACTATTGCGCCACCTTGTCTGCCATTCTCACCATAATATCTGGATTTTCTTGATCCCTTTGAGACAGTTAATATTGCGAAGTATTAAGGCTATTGTTATGAACCTTCAGTCTTTTTAGATTCGTTTTTTATTTAAACTCAGATACCACCAGTTTGTGGAACAGATCATATAGCTCCCCTTGCTTTGAACGGGGTAAAAGCTGGATCTGTTCCTCAATCCGGAGGTAACTACGGTAAATTCAATCCGTGGACACTAGTACTATCTTAAGGAGTTTATGAACAACTTTCAGATAGTGATACATATATGATCCTCAAGGAGGACACTATAATGTGTAACATGCAGGGTCCAAACAGGTGTACTATGAGGCACACACACAAGCTCTGCCCTACGCATTTCGTGGAGTACCTTCCACTTCCTCAGGGGCTCAAATGCAGGGTCCAAACAGGTGTACTATGAGGCACACACACAAGCTCCGCTCTACGCATTTCGTGGAGTACCTTCCACTTCCTCAGGGGCTCAAAAGGCAAGGGACCAGCCTGTCACATCCGGAAGATCAGGGGATTAACCATTGTTAACCACTGCCGTGTGAAGGACCAGGAACGAAAATTACGTAAGTATAAATTTTCGGTTGTCTCAGAGTTTTTTCTCTCTTCCAGGGAACTGTCTGGACGGCAGTAAAGGAGAGAGGCCAGACACAGGAGGAACTACCTGGAAAACTGTTGTTTTTTTTCCTTTGGAGTCATTCTGGTCCTGCAATCTGCCAACCCCCAAGAAACTGTACCTTTGGGCAAGCCCTTTAAAGTGGTGGAGAGGATCTTTGGCAATAAAATCCACATTGGGGTTTTTTTTCTGTTTTTTAAGGGACAGAACCCAATCTCAAATCTTTTCACTATAAAGTTTTGCTGTGTGACGTTATGGAGGACGTTTCACAGCCCCTAAAACAGGCTACAGCAGCCACAGCAAGAGGCCACCAGAGTTCAGCAGCAACAGCTGGTGGCAAACCAAGAGGCACAGCTACAAGACCGTGAACTCCTCAAAGAGGTAGTGCAGACAGTGGCTGCAAGGAATGTGGAAGCAACCTCCTACAGAAATCCTATCCAACCAAAAATGCTATACTGCTAGCTCTTCTTCAAAAACTGACAACAAATGATGAAGTTGAATCGTATCTTTCCACTTTGAAAGGATAGCGGAACGAGAGGACGGCCTAAAGAACAGTGGGCAGCTGGTAGCCCCCTTTTTATCTGGAGAGCCACAAAAAGTCTATTTTGATCTGGATCATGCAGCTGCCAATGATATGACAATTGAAAGCGGAGATTTTGGCTGGTGGGGGTAACACTTGCAGTCCGTGCACAGCGTGTTCATCAATGGAGTTTCTTAGCAGACAAGCCTCCACGCTCCCAGATGCATGACCTAATTCATCTAACTAAAAAAATGGCTGACAGCCGGAGACCCTCACAGGGCCACATATCGTGGAGAGGATAGTGGGAGAGGATGGACAGATACCCAAGGTCCCTACCTGCAACTTTGCGCAAATGGGTAAGCCAGCAGATCCACAACGGCAGACCAGCTTGTGGAGATGGTAGAGAGGTACACGGCTGCAGAGGAGTGCTTAGTTCTCAACCAATAGAGCGCCCCTGAGCTGCCAGGGAAAAACTTTCTGGCATACCCAGCAAACTCTCTGCATGGGAAAAAAGGACCTACAGCTGATAAGAGTATGCCCCATCGGAGTCTACAGGTGCTAGACCCAGATATGGGCAAAATGCTCAGGGGGAACCCCTCCTCGCAGGGGGCCTAATAAGACGTGGCAGTGTTTCAGGTGTAATATGTTGGGACATTTTGCTGCAGACTGCGGCCTAACGGATGAACCTATGCAGTGTGACACTGCATTAACAATAGACCTATGTAATGTAGCTCGGAATGTGTGTACACCATACCTAAGACAAAGAGTGATAACTACCTGTGTAATATTATTGTGCAAGGAAAGTCAGGAATGTATTGTAGATTGGCAGTAGGTTACCCTGATGAAATCTATGTTGGTTGACACTCCTCAGGCAGAGGCCTGATACTACAGGGGTTACATTATACATGGTGATACTCGTGAGTTTCTATGGCTAACGTGGAAATCAGAACTTCCTACTGGACATTAATGTACCCATAGCGTGGTTCCCACTTTACCACATGATGTAATTTTGGGGAGGAATTTCCCACTTTTTGAAATTGTGGGAGACTGACAAGGGTATAGACCAAGCTTGCTTAAAGGAAAGCACCCCAAATCGAAATAAGTGTCTGAAAAGGAGGGTGTAGCTACGATAGATTTTCCCTTCACTGTTTTCGGGGGGAATCTGATGAGGTGAGGGGGAACCCCAAGCAAACCAGAGGGTACCAGGTGGTGAAGACCATGTAGAGCCGCGATGGGGCGAGACAATGACATGCCTGACTTAGACATTAGGAGGGATAATTTTGCGTCAGAACAGTTAAAAGATTCACACTGTCCAGAGCAAGGGCCAACTTAAAAATATAGATGGGAAAACCATAGACTGTGACTCTAGGCCTTCTGTCCCTACTTGGCCCTGCAACCTGACCTACTATATCAGGTGGTAGAAAAGGGAAATGATTTAGTGAGCAGCTGGTTGTCCCTAAACCTTACCGGCGTATGGTACGTGACCTTGCCATAAACATGTGATGGGTGGACATTTGGGGGTAGAGAAGACCAAGGAGCGAATTTGCAACATTTTTTTGGCAGAGACTCCATAGAGAAGTCGAAGAATACTGTGGGTTCCTGTCCAGAAGCTATTCAGCCCCTAGGCTTCATTTTCGTAGCCCTTGGTCCCTCTCCCTGTGATAGAGACACCATTTGAGAGGATAGCCATGGATTTGGTGGGCCCGATAGTAAATCTGCCTGGGGCATAAGCATATTTAGTATATATGGATTATGCTACCCGACCGCGGCCATTACTCTAATAATACTCCTCTAAATCTATTGACGAGAGTTGGTACATGTCTTTAGTGGGTAGGAATTCCGCAGGAAATACTTACCGACCAGGGCACACCTTTTATGGCCCGGGTCTGAAGAGCTGTGCAAGTATTCAAAGTGGTCCAACTTCGCACCTCTGTATACCACCCCAGACTGATGGGGTGGTGGAAAGGTTAATAAAACCTCTCAAAAATATGCTCAAAAAGGTGGTGGACAAAGACGGGAAAAATTGGGATTACTTGCTACCGTATTTAAGTTTGCCATCAGGGAGGTCCCTCAATCCTCTACGGGGTACTACCTTTGAATTGTTGTAAGGTAGACCACCTAGGGCTTGTTGGACATAGCAAAGGAGACCTGGGAAGGACAACCCACCCCCTTTAAAAGTGTCATTGAACATATATGCCAAATGCAGGACAGGATAACGGCAGTAAGCCCAGAGTGAGGGAACACATGGAGCAGGCACAAGAGGCCCAACAGAGAGTGTATAATAGGGGTGCCACAGTATGCAACTTTTCCGCGGTGATCGAGTCTTAGTGCTTATACCCCCGGTAGAAAGCAAATTTTTGGCAAAGTGGCAAGGACCCGTGAACTCCTTGAAAAAAGGGTGAGGTAAATTAGTTAGCCAACAAGGTAAAAGGAAACCCGGGGGCAGGTTACCACGTCAATCTTATAAAACCTTTTTAAAGAAAGAATGGCCTTGGTCACAAGCCTACTTGGTCAGAAAGTGCAGAACCCCTAGTGCAGAGGTTAAGTGGCTGACTCCTTGTCAGATACTCAGAGGAAAGAAGTACAAACCTTTTTAATCAGGAATAGACGAGTTTTTCTGAGAAGCCGGGACGAACCTCTTTGGCAAAACACAACATCATAACTGAACCTGGGGGTAAGGGTTAATTTAAAACCTTATAGGGACCTGAAGCTAGACGAGAGTCATATCTCAGAAGTTAAAAAGATGTTGGAATTGGGAGTTATTGAGGAGTCGATAGCGAATGGTCAGTCCTGTTTTAATTCCAAAACCGGAAGGGAGCTGGCGCTTCTGCAGTGATTTTCGAAAAATTAAATGCTGTCTCCAAGTTTGATGCCTACCCTATGCCTCGGGTGGATGAATTAATTGATAGATAGGGACGGCGAGGTATCTAACAACCTTAGATTTGACGAAGGGCTATTGGCAGATTCCCAACTGACCAAGCCAAAAGCATATATTAGTATATTCAGACTCCAGAAGGTTGTTCCAGTACGTTGTATTACCGTTTGGTTACATGGTGGCCCGGCCACCTTTCAACATACCATGGACAAAATTAAGGCCATAGGCAGTATGCAGCGGCTTACCTAGATGACGTGATTATCCATAGCCCAGATTGGCAATCCCACCTACCTAGAGTACAGGCAGTGCTGGATTCCAACGTAAGGCGGATTGACAGCCAACCCAAATAAATGTAGCATAGGCCTGGAAGAAGCCAAGTATTTGGGATATCACATTGGTAGAGGGCTAGTTAAGCCTCAGCTTAACAAGGTGCAGGCCATTCAAGACTGGCCTAGACCAGTAACAAAAAAACAGGGTCGAGCTTTTTGGGGATCACTGGTACTACAGACGGTTCATAGCGACTTTGCCACTATAGCTGTCCCTCTGACTGACCTTACAAAAGGGAACAAGTCAGTTAGAATCAGTGCTGTGAAATAAGTACGTACTGCGCGTGTTAGGGAGTTACCACCACCTGTGAGTCCAGTGCTGCAATCGCCTCCCAGAACAACCTGCCTCCCAGTAGGTATATGGATAAGCACAAAAAACGGGGGATCTCCCCCAAAGCGGAGGCGGGCAACAGACTCGGAGCGTAAGGTGAAAGAAAAGTCAATACTTTATGTAGCTTCTAAAAACAAGAACATGCAGGGTCCAAACAGGGGGTACTATGAGGCCACACACAAGCTCGCATACGCGTTTTCGTGGGTACCTTCCACTCTCGGGTCAAAAGGGGGGTGTGTCACTTAGTACTATATATAAGCCAAAAAGTTAACCCTACATCAGCTCACCAATTAAAACACCCTTAGAACATAAATGCATATTATACATATTCAACAATATTAAAAACAAGCATAGACCTCTTCTTAGGTCAATAGTAAAGTACATGAATGTTCTTATCGATAATTATAGTTATAACATCGCATAAAACAGACTTATCTGATATATGGTGTATCATATGGTAGACATATACAAAAACAATGTTCGAATCGCATACTACATTGTGACCATAATAAGTTAGTATCAATAGATACAATCACCAAATGGAAGACATGATCCAGAAAAGATATACATCGATACAAGATATTTAGTTGCAAAAGCAACTCAATTCAAAATCCCTATTGAGACCATGGGGAACAACCGTGCCTAAGGAGTAAATCCAGAATGCTTCCTGTTTAAGCAGACTGCGTTCTCTGTCTCCCTTCCTGATATTCAGGGGTACATGATCTATAATTTGAAAAGATATCGCCAGGTTACCTTCATGACAATCTATAACATGAGCAGATATGGCTGTATCTAAATCACCCCTGAGAGCAGCATTCACGTGTTCGGCTATTCTTTTGTAAGCCGGCCTGATTGTTTTGCCGACGAATTGTTTGCCACAAATGCATGTCACTAGGTATATAATGTGAGATGATCTACAATTTAAATGTCTATTGATAGTATATCTCCTCTCACCCCTGCTATCCGTAAAAGTGCTAGATGTCCGAATATATTTGCACATGTTACATCGTGCTAGTCCACATTTATAGCATCCTTTATAATTAAGCCAAGTAGGGGTGGTTTTTCCAATAGTTTCATCCCTAAACAAGCTAGGGGAAACCAGAGAACCTATGGTACGTCCTTTCTTGTATACAATCCTAGGATTGGATGGTAATAAATCCCTCAAAAGAGGATCCATTTTTAAAATGGACCAATGTTTATTTAATATACCACAAACTTTGTTACTGTCCTTGTTGAAGGCCGTAATAAAGCTCGGGCTGGAATCATACTGCAGTTCAATTTTATTCCTTCTAGTATTAGAATTACATTTGTTTTTCATAAGTAGGGACTTCCTATCACATAACTTCCTATCACATAAAGGCTATCTTTATATTCCCTGTGGGGTATCCCCTCTCCAGGAGTCTATCCCACAGTTCCATAGATTTATTTTGAAATTTGTCCCAATTGGAACAGATACGCCTTAAACGCAAAAACTGTCCAAATGGTATACCACGAATGATCGAGGCAGAGTGGCAACTATCTGCTCATAACAGGGTGTTCCTCGTGATGGGTTTACGATATAAATCCGTCGTCATACGATATAAATCCGTCGTCACCCTTCCATTATATGTACTGAACTCTATATCCAAGAATTCAATATTAGTTTCATTTCTGTTGGACGTACATACCCCCAGCAAAAATACTTCCTGCAATGGGAAAAAAGGGACCCTACAGCGATAAGAGTATGCCCCATCGAGAGTCTACAGGTGCTTAGACCCCAGAATGGGCAAAATGCAATCAGGGGAACCCCTCATCGCCCAAGGGGGGGCTAATAAGACCTTGGTGCAGGTGTTCAGGGGTATGTTAATGTTGGGACATTTGCTGCAGACTGCGGCAACCCCTAACGGAGAACCTATGCAGTGTGACACTGCAGAACAAATAGACCTATGTCAATGTATGCTCGGAATGTGTTGTACTTTACCATACCTAAGCCAAAGAGTGATAACTAACTGTGTAATATTATTGCTTGCAAGGAAAGTCAGTTGACTGTTATGTTAGATTCTGGCAGTTTCAGGTTACCTGATGAAATCGATTGTTGGTTTGACACTCCTCAGGCAGTGCCTGATACTACAGGGGTCCATTATACATGGTGATACCTGTGGAGTATTCTATGGCTAACGTGGAAATCAGAATTCCTACGGACATTAATGTACCCCATAGCGTGGTTCAATTTACCACTGATGTAATTTGGGGTAGGAATTTCCCACATTTTTGGAATTGTGGGAGACTGACAAAGGGGTATAGACCAAGCTTGCGTAAAGGAAAGCACCCCCAAATCCGGAAATAAAGTGTCTGAACAGGAGGGTGTAGATACGATAGATTTTCCCTGCACTGCTTTTAGCCGGGGGGAATCGATTGGAGTAGACGGGGGAAACCCCAAGCAAACCAAGGGTTACCAGGGGTGGTGAAGACCAGTAGGCGCCGATGGGGCGGAGACAAATGACATGCCTGACTTAGACATTAGGAGGATAATTTTGCGTTCAGACAGTTAAAAGATCCCACACTGTCCAGAGCAAGGCCCCAACTTTAAAAAAATAGAGGGAAACCCATAGACTGGACTCTAGGCCTTCTGGTCCCTACTTGGCCCGGCAACATGACCTACTATATCAGTGGTAGAAAAGGGAAAGATTTAGTTGAGCAGCTGGTTGTCCCGAAACCTTACCGGGCGTATGGTACGTGACATTGCCCATAAACCATGTGATGGGTGGGACATTGGGGGTAGAGAAGACCAAGGACGCGAAATTTGAAACATTTTTTCTGCCAGGAACTCCATAGAGAAGTTCGAAGAATACGTGGTTCCTGTCCAGGGAGCTATTCAGCCCCTAGCTGCATTTTCGTAGCCCTTTGGTCCCTCTCCTGTGTAGCGACACCATTTGAGAGGGTATAGCCATGGATTTGGTGGGCCCGATAGTTTAAAAAAATATGACTGGGGGCAATAAGCATTATATTAGTAATAATGGATTATGCTAACCCTACAAGAAGGCATACTCTAAAATACCTCATCTAAATCTATTGCTAGAGAGTTGGTTAACATGTCTTAGCGGGTAGGATTCCGCAGGAATACTTACCGACCAGGGCCACACCTTTTATGTCCCGGGTTCATGAAGGAGCTTGCAAGTGATTCAAAAGTGGTCCAATTCGAACCTCTGTAGACCACCCCCAGATGATGGGGGTGGTGGAAAAGGTTAATTTAAACCTCTCAAAAATATGCGCAAAAAGGTGGTGGACAACGACGGGAAAAATGGGTACTGCTACCGTATTTAATGTTTGCCATCAGGGAGGTCCCTCAATCCCTACGGGGGTAATCACCTTTTGAATGTTTGTAAGTAGACACCCTAGGGGCTTGTTGGGACAGAGCAAAGGAGACCTGGGAAGACAACCCACCCCCTTTAAAAGGGTCCATGGAACAATATGCCAATGCAGGGACAGGTAACGGCAGTACTGCCCAGAGTGAGGGAAACACATGGAGCAGGCACAATGGAGGCCCAACAGAGAGGGTATTAATAGGGTGCCACAGATGCAACTTTTCCCTGGGTATCGAGTCTTAGTGCTTATACCCACGGTAGAAAGCAAAATTTTTGGACAAATGGCAAAGGACCCGTTGAATCCTTGAAAAAAGGGTGAGGGTAAATTAGTTAGCCAACAAAGGGTAAAAGGAAACCCGGGCAGGTTACCAAAGTCAATCTTATTAAAACATTTTAAAGAAAGAAGGGCCTTGGTATAAGCCTACTTGGTCAGAAAGTGCAGAACACTAGTGCCCAGAGGTTAAGGTGGCTGACTCCTTGTCAAGATAATCAGAGGAAGAAAGTACAAACCTTTTTTTAATCAGGAATAGAGACGTTTTCGGAGAACCGGGACGAACCTCTTTGGCAAAACACAACATCATAAGAACCTGGGGTAAGGTTAATTAAAACCTTATAGGGACCTGAAGCTAGACGAGAGTCATATCTAAGAAGTAAAAAGATGTTGGGGAATTGGGAGTTATTGAGGCGTCGCATAGCGGACTGGTTCCAGTCTCCATGGTGTTTTCAATTCCAAAACCGGAAGGGAAGTGGCCGCTTCTGCAGTGATTTTCGAAAATTAAATTGCTGTCGCCAAGTTTGATGCCTACCCTATGCCCTCGGGTGGATGAATTAATTGATCAATAGGCGGCGAGGGTATCTAACAACCTTAGCATTTGACGAAGGGCTATTGGCAGATTCCCCTAAATGACCAAGCCAAAGAGCATTATATTAGTATATTTCAGTACTCCAGATGGTATGTTCCAGTACGTTTGTATTACCGTTTGGTATACCATGGTGCCCCGGCCACCTTTCAACATACCATGGACAAAATATTAAGGCCCCATAGGGCAGTAGGCAACGGCGCTTACCTAGAGACGTGAGTATCCCTAGCCCAGATTGCAATCCCACCTACCTAGATTACAGGCAGTGTGGATTCCATAAGTAAGGCCGGATGACAGCCCAACCCAAATAAATGTAGCATTAGGCGGGAAGAAGCCAAGTATTTGGGATTATCACCATGGTAGAGGGCTAGTTAACCCTCAGCTTAACAAAGGTGCAGGCAATCAAGACTGGCCTAGACCAGTAACAAAAAAAAAACAGGTTCGAGCTTTTTTGGGGATCACTGGGTACTACAGACGGTTCATAGCTGACTTTGCCACTATAGCTGTCCCTCTGCGACCTTACCAAAAGGGAAAGCATAGATAACAGAAGCGTGTGAAATAAGTACGTACCTGCGCGTGTTAGGAGCGTTTACCACCACCTGTGAGTCCAGTGCTGCAATGCCCCGAACAACCTGCTCCCAGTAGGTATATGGATAAGCACAAAAAACGGGATCTCCCCAAAGCGGAGGCCGCAACCAGACTGGAGCGTATAGGTGAAAGATAAAAGTCAATACTTTATTGTAGCTTCTAAAAACAAGACAGCAGGTCCAAACAGGTGTACTATGAGGCACACACACAAGCTCCGCCATACGCGTTTCGTGGAGTACCTTCCACTTCCTCAGGGGCTCAAAAGGGTGTGTCACTCTAGTACTATATATACAGCCAAAAATTAACCCTACATCAGCTCAACCAATATAAAACACCCTTAAGAACATAAATGCATATTATACATATTCAACAATATTAAAAACAAGCATAGACCTCTTCTTAGTCAATAGTAAAGTACATGTTCTTATCGATATTATAGTTATAACATCGCTAAAAACAGACTTATCTGATATATGGTGTATCATATGGTAGACATATACAAAAACAATGTTCGAATCGCATACTAATTTGACATAATAAGTTAGATCAATAGATACCAATCACCAAATGGAAGACATGATCCAGAAAAGATATACATTGATACAAGATATTTAGTTGCAAAAGCAACTCAATTCAAAATCCCGATTGAGACCATGGGGAACAACTGTGCCTAAGGAGTAATCCAGAATGCTTCCTGTTTAAGCAGACTGCGTTCTCTGTCTCCCTTCCTGATATTCAGGGGTACATGATCTATAATTTGAAAAGATATCGTCCAGGTTACCTTCATGACAATCTATAACATGAGCAGATATGGCTGTATCTAAATCACCCTGAGAGCACGATTCACGTGTTCGGCTATTTTTTGTAAGCCGGCCTGATTGTTTTGCCGACGATTGTTGCCACAAATGCATGTCGCTAGGTATATAATGTGAGATGATCTACAATTTAAATGTCTATGATAGATATCTCCTCTCACCCCTGCATCGTGTCAGTCCAATATATTTGCACATGTTACATCGTGCTAGTCCACATTTAAGCATCCTTTATAATTAAGCCAAGTAGGGGTGGTTTTTCAATAGTTTCATCCCTAAACAAGCTAGGGGAAACCAGAGAACCTATGGTACGCCTTTTTTGTATACAATCCTAGGATTGGATGGTAATAAATCCCTCAAAAGAGGATCCATTTTTAAAATGGACCAATGTTTTTTAATATACCACAACTTTGTTACTGTCTGTTGAAGGCCGTAATAAAGCTCGGGCTGGAATCATACTGCAGTTCATTTTATTCCTTCTAGTATTAGAATTACATTTGTTTTTCATAAGTAGGGACTTCCTATCACATAATGCCTTCTCTAGGCATCTTTATATTCCCTGTGGGGTATCCCCTCTCCAGGAGTCTATCCCACAGTTCCATAGATTTATTTTGAAATTGTCCCAATTGGAACAGATACGCCTTAAGCAAAAATGTCCAAATGGTATACCACGATGTCGAGGGCAGAGTGGCAACTATCTGCTCATAACGGTGTTTCGTGATGGGTTTACGATATAAATCCGTCGTCACCCTTCCATTATTGTACTGAACTCTTATCCAAGAATTCAATATTAGTTTCATTCTGTTGGACGTAAAGTGACACCCCCAACCTGTTATTACAATGTTTAAAAACCTTCAAAAGAGGTAGGATCACCAAATCTTGCCATATCAGTATCAATCATCTATGTATCTATAGATGACCTTAAATTTTCTCTATACGGATTTGACTGATTGAATATGAAGTTATGTTCCCAGAACCCCTAAATAAATTAGCGTAGGAGGGTGAAAATTTTCCCCCCATAGATGCCCCTTTTTTGTGAATAATATTAATTTGTGTGTGAACATAAAATAGTTAGTGTATAACAGAAACATAGAGCTTTCATAATAAACTTTTTGGTTACTGGGATACCTATTATGTTTGTCCAACCAGTATTCCACAGACTGTAGACCAATATCGTGGGGGATGGAAGAATATAGGATGAAACATCCATAGTTACCCATGTAAAATTAGTCTCCCTTTAATGTTGGACAAAACATTGATGGCATGTGTGGTGTTTGGAGGTAGGTAGGTAGATTCACCACCATGGGTAACAGCATGGCATCTACATACTGAGAAAGGTGTTCGTTCAGAGAATCCTGCCCGATACTATGGGTCGTCCTCTCACCTCCTCCAAGGATTTATGGACCTTCGGAAGTATATGGAAAATGGGTGGTAACAGTTTTTTATTGAGTAAGAACTCATATTCCGTATCGTTAATAACCCCTTTAGATAAACAAAATCCAGGAGTTCTTGAAGTTGTACCATATATTTCCGAATGGGTCCTCCTTGAGGATCATATATGTTATCACTATCTGAAAGTTGTCTCATAACCTCCTAAGATATACTTAGTGTCCAAGACAACTATTGCGCCACCTTGTCTGCATTCTCACCAAATATCTGGATTGTTCTTGATCCCTTGAGAGCAGTAATATTGCTGAAGTATTAAGGCTATTGTTATGAACCTTCAGTCTTTTTAGATTCGATTTTATTAAACTCAGATCCCCAGTTTGTGGAACAGATCAATATAGCTCCCCTTGCTTTGAACGGGGTAAAAGCTGGATCTGTCCTCAATCCGGGTAACTACCGGTAATTCATATCCGTGGACATAAGTACTATCTAAGGAGTTATGAGACAAAAAAAACTTTCAGATAGGATACAATATGATCCAACGAGGACCCATTATGCTACAAACTTCAAGAACTCCGGATTTGGTTATCTGAAAGGGGCTATTAACGATACGGAATATGAGTTCTTACTCAATAAAACCTGTTACCCCCATTTTCCATATACTTTCCGAAGGGTCAAAATCCTTGGAGGAGAGGCAGGACGACCCATATATCGGGCATAGGCTCTTCTGAACGAACACCTTTCTCTTTATGTAGATGCCATGCTGTTACCCATGGTGGTGAATCTACCACCTCCTCCAACAACCCAACATGCCATCAAGTTTTGTCCAACATGAAATGGAGGACTATTTTACATGGTAACAATGAATGTTTCATCCTATTCTCCTCCCACGATATTGGTCTACAGTCTTGGAATACTGGTTGGCACACATCTATGTATCCCAGAACCAAAAAAGTTTTATTATTGAAGCTCTATGTTTCTGTTATACACTAACAGTTTATAGTTTCAACAATGACTATGATTACAGGAAAAAGGGGGGCGGCATATATGGGGGGGAAATTTTCCACCCTCCTACGCTAATTTATTATGGGTTCTGGGAAACAGTAACTTCAGATTCAATCAGTCAAATCCTGTTATAGAGAAAATATAAGGTCATCGATAGATACATAGATGATCTGATACTGATATGGAAGATTTGGTGATCCTACCTCTTTGAATGGTCTTTAAACAATTGTAATATAACAGTGGGTTGGGGTGTCAATTCTACGTCCCAACAGAAATGAAACTAATATTGAATCTTGGATATAGAGTTCAGTTAAATATAATGGACGGGTGACGACGGATTATATCGTAAACCCATAACGAGGAACACCCTGTTACGAGCAGATAGTTGCCACCGCCTCGACCATACGGTGGTTATCCCATTTTGACAGTTTTTGCGTTTAAGGGCGACTGTTCCAATGGGCAAATTTCAAAATAAATCTATGGAACTGTGGCATAGACGATAGACGTCGGAGAGGGGGATACCCCCACAGGGAGAATATAAAGATGACTATGAGAGAGAGCAATAGGCTGTGATTAGAAGTCCCTACTTATGAAAAACAAATGTATTCTAATTACTAGAAGGAATTAAATTGAACTGCAGTATGAGGCCAGCCCGAGCTTTATTACGGCCTTCAACAAGGACAGTAAACAAAGTTGTGGTATATTAAATAAACATTGAGTCCATTTTCAAAAATGGATCCTCTTTTGAGGAAATTTTAAATTTACAATCCAATCATAGATGTCTACAAGAAAGGCCGTACCATAGGTTCTATGGTTTCCCCCTAGCTTGTTTAGGGATGAAAACATTGGAAAAACCAACCCCTACTTGGCTTATTATAAAGGATGCTAAAATGTGGACTAGCACAATGCAAACATGTGCAAAAAGATATTTAGACATCTAGCACTGTTTACGGATAGGCAGGGGTGATGTACTTTTAATTGTAGATAATCTAACATTATAACCTAGCACATGCCATTTGTGGCAATACAATATGTAGGAAAAACAATCAGGCCGGCCTTACAAAAGAATAGCCGAACACGTGATGCTGCTCTAATGGGTGATTTAAGAGACAGCCATATCTGCTCATGTTATAGATTGTCATGAAGGTAACCTGGACGATATCTTTTCAAATTTATAGATCATGTACCCCTGAATATCAGGAAGGGAGACAGAGAACGCAGTCGCTTAAACAGGAAGCTTCTGGATTTACTCCTTAGGCCCGGTGTTCCCCATGGTCAATAGGGATTTTGAATTGAGTTGATTTTGCAACTTAAATATCTTTGTATCGATGTATATCTTTCTGGAGCAGGGTCTTCCATGTGATTGTATCTATTGATACCCGAACTATTTGGTCCACAATGTAGAGGCAGATTCGAACAGTGTTTTGTAATGTCTACCACATGATACAACATATATCAGAGAAGTCGGTTTTATGCCGATGTTATAACTATAATTATCGATTAAGAACATTAGTGTGGTGTACTTTACTATTGAACTAAGAGAGGGCTTATGCTTGGTTTGAATATTTTTGAATAGGTATTTAATATGCATTTATGTTCTTAATGGTTGTTTTATGGTTTAGCTGATGAGGGGTTAACGTTTGGCTGTTATATAGTATAGAGTGGACACACCCTTTGAGCCCCTGAGGAAGTGGAAGGTACTCCACGAAATGCGTAGGGCGGAGCTTGTGTGTGTGCCTCATAGTACACCTGTTTGGACCCTGCTGCATGTGCATCGTCCACATGTAAGGAACCTGGAGCATAGTTCCCGGTGAACTATGTCTGTGTCACGGTGTTATGTTTGCCCGTTTGGAACTGGAGGTTGACGTCTAATGGGGGCAGCTTGCAGCATTGGCGGGGATGGCAGAACTGTGGGTATCAGCAGCACTGGCTGGGCCAGTATAGAGATGTGGGTGGAAGAGGTACAAGAAAGGATGAGGGAAGGAGGTAGTTTTGTTTAGGGTTACTGGGGGAAGTGGGGGACGAAGAGTAGGGGTTCTTCTTCCCATATTGTCTATCCCAACGATTTGCCGCCTTAGGTAAGAAGTGGCGGAGGACCTCGTAATGTAGCGTGTATGGAGGGGGCCTAGCCCTTGAGAGCCCCAGGGACTGCTCTCTGTACCACGGGAAGGCTGAACGAAGGGTCAGGAATTCAAGGCAGGTGGTAGTGTAGGGGACTCATTATCAATGAAGGTAGATAGGTAATCTGCCGCCAGACCCTACAATGCCCGAACTGTGTGTTGCCTGCCTGTGCTAGGGTTCGATGTGGTGGATGTGGTAGACAGATGATTTGGGTGGGGGCCGGGTGTGACCCGCGTCTTGGTTCACCCTTGGTGGCCAAGACAAAGTTAGAGGTGGAGGTGAGCCGTAAAAATGATTTTCTTCCGAAACTATGGGCAAGATAAAAAGCAAGGACCTCCAGGGTAGTGTTTTCAGAAATACTCCCGCCGCCACGTGCTAAGCCCAGGGAACAGCGGGAGCTTATAGGAGCATTAATGCGTGGCTAAGAGAGTGGCGTAAGGAGAAGGTTTTGGGTTTATTTAGACTGGCGACTTTGCTGTCGGCTACAGGCTCTTTAGTAGGGATGGGTTGCACCTCACTGATGGTGGTGCAGCTTGTTTTGAGGGGAGAAGATGGCTAGGGGGTTGGAGGACTTTTAACTAGGTTGGGGGGGGAGGGTATTAGCAGTCTCACTGGATAGATTGTCCAGGAGAGAAGCAGGGTGTAATATAGGCCATGGTGGGCAGAAAGGGGTGGGCTAGCATAGGGATAGGGAGGCAGTGGTTTATTAAAGGTACAATAAATTACAGGATCATAATCTAATGTATGTTTGCACATGGCGAGAAGCCTGGCTGACAAAATGGGTGAAATTGGAAATGATGGCATTGAATGAAAAGTGATGTATAGGTATAGCATAAACGTGGTTTGAACAGTTCTCACGACGGGGCTGTAAATATAGAAGGATCTGCCTTTGTGTAGGCCAGGACGAAAAAAAGGAAGGTGGATGAGTATGTTATATGTGAAAAGAATTGAAGCCAAATTTAAACAAATATTAGCTGGGTATATGGATTATAAAGTGGAGGCCAATATGGTGGAATTAGAGCAAACAGGAAGGGGGTAATGTCATTTTTGTTGTCCTGCTATAAGCCGCCAACTGCTAGCAAGAGATGAGGTGAGTCAACTTCATATGCTTTGGCAAAAGGGCCTGCAAAGTTTGGGGAGTGTGCTCATTATGGGGGACTTTCAATTAACCCTGACATTGATTGGTTTTGGTGGAAAGCCATCACGACACAGGCGATGAGTTCCCTGAATTTGCTGCGTATAATTTTTCTCACATGTGGTTAAGGGTTCCTACTAAAAAGGAGCTCGGTTGGATCTGTATATCTACTTGTGGAGCGCATTATAGATTAAAGGTAACTAAGGCTTAGGGAATAGATTGGATGATACCATGACAATAGTGCATTTGGACTTTGTTTATCCGAAGGAAAAGTGCGCTGGGTAACAAGACATTTAATTTCAGGAAAGCTAATTTTTCCCAGGTTAAATGCAGCTCTTCAGAATGTCAACTGGGATAATGTAATTAATCAGGTAAGTGTACTGAACAAGGTGGACTGGATCAGGGGATATTTAAGCCGTTCATTTCAACATCTAAATTTATACCCTGTGGAACAATGTAAAAAAAATACATCCTGCCCATGTGGGCTGAATGCCTGATGTAAAGGCAAATGGGAAGGAAAGAAAAAGGGCATTTCAAAACCTTTAAAGGCAGAGGGAACGGAAAGGCCTTTAGAGGGAGTATAAGATGTAACAGGAGTGTAGAAACTCAACTAGCTAAAAATTAATACTGAAGTTAGATGCTAAATAAAGATCACTAACCTAAACATTTTTATATTTATTTTATTAGTATTTAATTAGTAAGAAGATTGAGGACTGAGTAATGTGCCACCAATTAATTATGGGATAAGTTAGTTTACGGAGGATGGCGATAAGGCAAATGTCTTAATCTTTTTTTTCCTCCTTGTAGACCCTATAGAAGATCCCAAGCAGATATCAAGAGTTATATACAATAAAGGTATCAAGATGTCAAGTTCACTTTGGTTACCGTAGATTGGTACAGAAGAACTAAATACGGTTAATATTAGTAATCCTGGACCGGATTAAAATACATCCTAGGGTTACTTAGGGAGCTAAGTTCATTTTAATCTAGGCCTTGTTTTCTTTTTTTGCTGATTCCCTCATGTCCGGTGGTGTGCCTCTGGATTGGGAAAAGGCTGATGTTTTCCATATTCAAAAAGGTAGTCGTTCACATCCCCCGGGGTAATACAGGCCTGTAAGTTTAACTTCAGTGGTGGGGAAGATCCCTGGAAAGTTTAATAAGGATCATGTCTCAGAGTTGTTTCAAAGGACTGTACTTATAAGTTAACCAGCATGGATTTTAGGATGAATAGATCTTGTTCAAACTAACTTGCTTGGCTTTTATGAGGAAGTAAGTAGAAATTTAGATCTGGTATAGCAGTAAATGTCAGTTTACTTGGATTTTTGCCAAGTCTTTTGAAGACGTTCACCCCATAGGCGTACTAATATAACGCTTAGTCTGGGGAGTCAACATTTGTACATGGATAAGAAATTGGTTAAAGAATAGGATGCAGAGAGTAGTTTTGTTAATGTGGCTTCATCAATTATGGACTAAGTGCTAAGTGGGGTGCCACAGGGTTTTCTGTGTTGGGGCCCGCTTCTATTTACATCTACTATTCAATGGGTTCATTTGGAAGTGGTATTGTCCGTCAAAGGTTTTCTGTGGTTTGCTGACGACAAAACTTTGTCGACCATTAAAAACTTCAGGGATGGTGCAATCGTGTGCATTGGCGTAACTAGATAGATTATTCACATTGGGCTGCTAAGTGGCATACTGAATTCAATGTTTGATCAATGTAAGTGATGCAATTTTGGTACTTAAAAATACTTGTGCTACTTAACTAATAAATGGCTCTGTGTAAGTTAATCCCTGTTGGAAAGGTGATCTTGGAGTTTTTGGGTGGATAACAAACTTAAAGGTGCAAAGCAGTGCCGGCAGCAACAGCCAGCCAGCTGTATTGTCTTGTATAAACGAGGGTAAATTGGTTCAAGGGAGGTATGTTCTCCCTCTTTACAAAGCATGGTAAGGCCTCATTTGGAATATTCAGTGCTAATTTTGGAATCCTGTGTACAAAAAGGACCCTTTAAAATGGAAAGGGTTTCAGAGAAGGGCAACTAAATAGGGGATTGGGGGAAGCTTGATTGAGAAGAGACTGGAAAAGTTACAATTATGTACGGCTGGAGAAAAGGCGGCTTGGCGTGGGGTTGAATTATGTGTATAAATATAGTAACGTGCCCATACAATAAAAAACTATATGGGCATTGTTTCACACGAAGACTCACATGTCAAGAGGACCGAGGACATCCCTTTAGACTGAAAAAAAAGTGTTTATGCTTCAAGCTTGGAAAGGGTTTTTCTTTCCACTGTAAAACGGTAAGGCCGTATTGGAACTGTTCTTGGAATTTTTTCTCCCCTTCATAAATTTGGTGGGTGTTTTTTTGCCTTCCTCTGGATCAACAGTTAGGCAGGAAATGATCTCTTGCTAGATGGTTGGACTGGATGGGACGTATGTCTTTATTCAACCTCAAATCTATACTAACCTATACTATCTTCACACGCTTAGCCCCATGTGCAGTGCATGGACGTGCTGGCAAACGTTTTTGAGTAGATGTGTATCAAGCTTTTTTTTTCGAGTTATCACACCAAACAGAAGCGTTAACGCATATTGAACTTCCCCTGGATATACCTTACAAGGATGAGTGCTACCCGTAATTCTCTAATTGTGCAGTAGAAAATTGTTATTTGATTGCATTTGTTTGCCTGACTTCCCACGTGTATGATGGGACTATAACACGAAACACTTCACTGAACAAACTCCCACTATTCCGTCTTCCGTTCTGAACACACATAGCGAACGCGACGAATGAGATTGCGTACCGCAGAGCATGTGGTAGTGGACAGAATCACTACGGACCCGGCCGCGCTACGGAACTTGGCGTCCGCTGGCCTAAATCTTTAAATTTTAGAAAAAAAAGATGTTTGGTGGAAACAAGCAATATGGCTGAGAACTCTGATTGCTACATTTAACGAGAAGCGAAACGCGTCCTAACGCTTTGCTTTAGCTCTAGAAATTTACAGGGGAGGCCACGTCGCATACTACACCACCTGACACTACTGATGATACTGAAGACTGGTAGCTATATGGCACTTTATCAATAGCTTATCTAAGCCTTATCTGTATTAATGAGATTGTTAGAAAATTTTGTGAGATGCCCTGTATATTTATTGTGAACATAAGTAATTTGTAACTAGTACATTAGAGCTTGAATTAAAGACACTTCTCCACTCAAGTCCACCATCTTTTTTTTTTTGTTTTATTTTATTACCACTACCTAACTAGTGATCCAGAGGAAGGCAAAAAACCCCAGCTAAAAAGTGGGGAAAAAATTCCTTCCCTGACTCCAGAACGGCATCGAAAGTACCCGGGATCGAACCAAAATATCTATATTGCATTAATATTCCAGTAACTGTCTAAATATTTCATTGTAGTTTTAGAACACTTATCCAGGCCTTTTAAAGTTTTATTTCATGAACTTGGCCATTACAATCCAACCGTCCGCTGGAGAACAGTTCCACCTTTTCAATCCGTTTCTCACTGTCAAAGAAACCTCTACCTAACCTAGCATGAAACTTCTTTGTCTTCTTTCTAACTCTTAAAGGCTGTTCCACGAGTCCTTCTGATTTACCTACTTAGTGAACAATGCAACCAGAGATTCACTGTATAGAGTGCCATAATAATTTGTAGTAAGGTATCATTCCCACGCAACCTGCCGCTTCTTCTCTCTAATGTAACGAGCCCTAACCTTGTCTACTCTGCTGCATATCCTGCCCCTCCATTCCCCTTATTAATTTAGTTGCCCTTCTTCGAACTCCCTAACATCACTTTCGCAGAATGTCTCCTTTTGTTATATGGAATTTCCAAAACTGCCAATACAAAAACGCATATTCCAAATGTGGCCTTATCACAGTGTGCCTTGTAAAGAAGGGAGAATAATAATTTTCTCTCTGATTCCATTTTCCCCTTCTTTTTAAACAGACAATACTTGCTAGCTCTAGCTGTTGCTACTGGCATGTTTGCTCAGGCTAGTCTGTTATCCTACCAGAACTCCCCAAAAATCCTTTTTTCCATTTCAGCATGCCTTAACACGATTTATTTTATGTGTAAGTTGGCACAGGGATTTATTAAATCCCAAATGCCATCACCTTAATTTATCAACATTGAATCTCATCTGCATTCTGCTTGCCCATTTTGGATATCTATCTAGTCTGCTGCCAGCACTTGCACAATCATTGGTAAAGTTTCCCAAAGCTCTGCATAATTTAGTGTCCTCAGCAACACAGAGACCTTCCTCTCAATGCCCCCCCTCCTCTACTGTCATTGGCTATAAACAGATTAAACTAAACAGAAGCGGCCCCAGTAACAGAACCCTGAGGAACTCCGCTTAGAACTTTACTCCACATAGATGGTAGCTCCATTAACCCACCACTCTCTGTTTGCGGTCGCAATAACCAGTTCTCCTATCCTGAACCAAATGTTTCTTTCTTTCTTACAAGGCCAACAGTCCCTCTAGTTTATACATTAGTCGCCTTTGTGCCAGTATCAAAAGGCTTTTGCAAAATCCAAAATATACCACATCCACAGCTGTGCCTTAATCTAACTTCTTACTCCCTTCTTCATAAAAACATTCATATTTGTCTGGCATGATTATTTTCACATAATCCATGCTGACTAACTACTAATAAGATGCCTCTGGAGACAAAGTCAAGATATGATCCTTAACAAAGTTTCCATCCCCCCTTCCCCAAGCAACGATGTTAGGCTTACAGGTCTATAGTTTACTCAGGCTGTGAACGACTACCTTTTTTTGAATATTGGTATTACATTGGCTTTTATTTTCCCAATCCAGCGGCACATCCCCAGACAAAAGCGAATCTGAAACATATAGACACAGTGTCTTGCTAGAAACTGACTAAGCTCTTTTAAAAAATCCTATGGATGCAATCCATCTGGTCCTATGCTTTTAATTGTTTTTAAAAATAGTATTCCCCTTCAGAATAAAGGCTTTTAGTTATGATACATTCTACAGACGTGTTGCAGCCTATAACTTCCTTTTGTGTATCTTTGATATTCCTGATATGTGTTTTAAACCAATAGGCTTATAATCCCCTCTGCCCACAGAGTAATATACATAGAATAGAGTGCCCTATCCTCTCCCATTGTTAACCATATTGAAAACTAGATGCTCATGCTCATGTGTGTTGCTTCAGCCCCTAATACTGAAACAGTTTTTGTGAGGGCTTGGTCCAACCCCAAAGCTAAAATGGTACCCACTACTGCCCCCACTGTGTAGTGTGTAAAAAATTGTTACCTTACATCTCTGCTCCAAATGGTTCTCTCTCCGCGTTGCCCTGTGTTCAAATTTAAGAAAAGTGAAGAGTAGGAGGAGTCTTGAGTAAATTCTGGGTGCCTGCTTCCTCCTCGGCCCTCCGAGAGGTTTTCTAAGCATGCACAGGGAGCCCCCCAGTCACTTGCCGCCCATCTTGAGAACGGACGTTTTTCTCTACAGACGAAAACGCATGCTGCATGGCACAAACAACAGTTTGTTGTTCCGCCATTATCCCCCGGCACACAGTAGGGTAGGTCCCACAGCCCCCAGCACTCTTACAAATCAAAGTTATTGCTCTACAGACAGTCATGTCCCCCATACTGCTAGCCAGTGGGGCCTTCCAATCATGGCAAAGCAATCGTAATACAATGCATGCTGATTGGTCCCGGAGCCGCTCCAACCGCCCCCAACACAGTTGCCATGTGACGCGAAGACCACTTCATCGCACAAACGGGGTCCAGCGGCATGCGTATGTATGTTAGGCTGAATGCTGAGCTATGGACCTAGAATGGTTGGAGTTTCCCCAAGCTCGGCAAGTCAGAAGTAATGTACATAAGCATAGCACCGGAGTCCATGGAATAAAAAGTGCAACAGCTCTGCTGCCTTTTTTCATCTACAAGTGGGCAAGCAGTATATTGCTTTATGGCAGCGCAGAACTGGGCATTACTATACTCTACTCATATTATAAATAACAATCACATGTTCACCTACAATTTGTCTTAAAAGTTACCAAGAATTTAAAGTAACCGTTTGTGAACTAGGCTTAAGTTCCATTGAACCAATGTAAATATCAAACTTTTCACCTCATACGCCCTCAGTTTTTTTTTAGGATAAAAGTCTAAATTGTTCATACACTTAAAAGTCTTTTTCCACCATTACTTTTCGTGTTTAAAGGGACAATACACACCGGCATCACCCTGATGTTTTCCCAATATCAACTTTTACACAAAAATAATTCCTTAAGTGGTCCTAGTTGGCTATAATCCACCCCTTGTCACACAAGCACATTACATCATAACCGCGATGAAGACCAAAATATGGCGGCGGTCCATAAAAACATTGAAAGCGCTATTTCGCTCTAAGTTTCTATTTAGAAGAACCACCGGGGCCTGACGCTTCGAACGTTTTTGCCTTAATTTATCTGGAACACACCAACATAATTAAAGCATACAGAAAGTTTGGAGATTTCTTTACCGTTAGTCCAAATTCACCTAGTTCAGATTAACTTTCGAGCAGCAAATATAAAATCATTAACGCACGCACCGTCCTCGTTAAACTAATATGATGTATATACATACTTTACTGACCCGTATCACCGTAATGTCTGCTCCCCGTGTCACTCATCTTTGCTTGCTTACTTAGTAAGCGCTTACAACCTTTATAACCAGACGTTTATCAACATCCGGAAAATGAATGTAGACATCTGGTATAGCGGTTGCTGCGACGCATTTTTACAGTAAATTGGGCTTTGTCGTAATTATCTCAATACACAGTTTTTAAGGTGTTTTCGCTCCGATGCTTGTTATATTCATAATTATATCAATACAATGTAGGTTAATAAAAAAAAAAAATCAGGTTATAAGACTTAAAATATATAATCATTGACTACATACTGATATTGGGATTGTGTTGTCCGTTTTGGTTCACGATACGCCTTCTTTGTAAATATCTAATATAGGTGGACCTTTATAATCCCTTTCAGCTGTAACACAATTCACAACCTTGTGTACATCCTGTGCCAGAAGAACACCAGTAAGTTTTACAGAAGCAAAACTGTACTGTGAGGCTCCAGATATTTATCAGGACCATGCAATCAGCACACAAAAACTGGTGATGGCATGCGTTCTGAAACTAATCATTGTATCTCAAACAGTGTGACCAGCTAAATTGCAGTGACACTGGCCGAGTGAATCTCATTGTGTTGGAATTGGCAAATTGATTAGAAGCGTGTGAGAAATCACACCAGTCCAACCACTGTGGCCCTAGCCCTCATATTTTAATTGGCACTTAGGTGAGGCACAAACAAGCCGCAAGTCCACGGCATGTACATTGCCAAGGGTCTGTATTGGTGTGGCTGCTTCGTGCAATTGGGAAATTTACGTCACACTCCCCCTAACCACGCCTCTTGCTGATTGTAAATTCGTCACATGCAGTGGCCTGCCATAACCCGCCCCCTTTGTGAAGTCATTGATGTCTGCCCGCCCTACCCCACTCCTTTGGATGTTCATTGACGTCACGTCCTAGTAAGCTCCGCTCCCTTTCTCCCCACCCGGCCCGGAAACCAGATTTGGCAGGGTGGGATGTCTGGTAACAAACAGTCACAGTCCTGTAGTCCATGCACTGTGTCTGCATTAGGCTCTGATCCAATTGCACCATTGCTCATCTAATTCATCTATGCGCATCTGGAGTGCATGCGATCACCATTTTTTGGTGCATCTCAAATGCACTCTCAGACTTGATAGAGATAATGTGCTTCCAATCACCAGTAGTGGCCACTGCTTTATCCAAGTCCGTACACCTTTGTTTAATATGTAAAATTGGTGTCAGTGTGCAGTGAGTAACACCCTAAAAAAAAAATCATTCCCCTTCCCCAATCTGTCTTCTGTTTATCACCCATGTTACATGTATCTAGAAGGGGAATCTATATCCCCTGTTGTATGTCTTTTTGCTGAATAAAACACTGGAAATGAATAGTGTGCTCCTCCAACTTTTTTTGCATTTGCCATATTGCTGTGGAGGGCTGGGAGGATTGCACCTATAACTGAAGGCCGTGCCAAGAGGTGTGCTGGAGTATACTTTACGGAAGCTTTGGATGACTATCTATCACCCCATGTATCTATTGGTCTGTCTATTCTGTCTATCTATCTCTCTATCGCTCTATCATCTATCACTCATGTATATATGGTATCTATTTTTCCATCTATCTGTCATCTATCCATCATCTGTCTATTTTTTTCTTTCTCCTCTCTGATTGGATGGGGGTATATCTAATAATTTAAATTGGCTAAGGGCTGTTGGCTCTTTGGTTTTGAACCTCATTTAAGGGCATGTCACCCCTTAAAAATTGTTTTTATAATGATGTTCCCCCAGATTCCCCCGCCCAGGAATGTCTGGCGGCCCAACCGCATATATTTTAATTTTCCAAAAGCCCCCCAAACTCTTACTTACCTCCCCTTTGTTCCCTCCGCCGCACTGCCGGCCCTCTGCTGCGAGAATGCAAGCAGAGGGTGCGGGACCGCGTCGCGTCTGAGATTGGCTGAGCGCAGCCAATCACGCGGACGCGGCCTGCCGTCTCTTCAGTGCAGCATAGGAACGAGGAGAGGTCAGTAAGAGTTTGGGGAGCTTTTGGAAAATAAAAAATATGCGGTTGGGCTGCCGACATGGGGGAACATCATATTAGGGGTTTTTGCTCGGGGGAGGGATATAGAACTTTGTGATGGGAGGGGGAGGGTGGGAGGGGTGGGGAGGTGAGGCGGGAGGGGAAGGGGAGAAGGGCTGCAGTAACGGTCATGGCAAATATCTACACCGGAGGCAAGGTAGCAGGCAGAGTGCCTGCTAGCCCTCCCTGGTGGACAGTTTTTTTGGGACTTTTAGGGGGGGGGTCTACAGGAGACCCTATGGAGCTGGGATGTGAGGTCAGATTACCCTACACTACATGGTGGGGCCATTTACTGGGGGGGGGATTATAGTTTTGGGGGGGACGATGCCTTTAATCATTTCTCTACAATAGTGGTGAAGTTTTAGAGGGGTCGCGGCCAGCCGCATATACAACAGTTTTATAAAACAAACAGTCCTTTTTATTTGCAGAGGTAACTTAAAAAAAACACGCAGCTTTGTTCCAGCACAAAGGAATAAGTAATGAAGGCTTACATTAGCTTTGGAATCTTTAACATAAATAAAGTCCAGCTTAATCAGCACGTCCCACTTGTAGGCAAAACTACAAATCGAGCCGTCTTCTGTAGTTTTTTCTTTTTCTCCTCTGCACAGTGCACTCAACACCTTTGGGGCAGGAAAACAGCAGCACACAACACAACAACCCTTCCTCGCCACATCCTCAACATACTGCCCCCAGCTCTGCTTCTGATATCCAAATCTATTACCAGAGCTCCTCTCTGCTTCCCAAAAACCCCCGGTGTGTACTTGGTGGAATGGGCAAGGCCCACCTGTCCTCCCTCCCAATTCCAGGAGTCCGGCCCTAAACAAAACAACAAGGCAGCAACTAGCTTCTGCAAACACTACCACGGATACCCGTCCCAGGTACACAAGAGCTCTTAAGGGAACCAGAGACCAAATAAATGGAGACCATATCTCCCATACCAGTACCACAGGAATGTTCCCCTCTACATCCATCCCCCCCCTCTCTGGCCTCAACCCCACGGAGGTGGAGGCACTCTGACCACAAGCATGAACTCTGGAAAGGCCATCATGCATTCTGGTGCATTTTATACCAGGCCTGATGTGGGTCCCACCACATAGTTGAACTCTTGAGAGAGAGAAACCACCTGGACACTCTGGCATTCGACCCTTTGTTTCCTTCTTTCATCCTCAGGTTAGGGGAGACATGGTCAGAAACCAGCCTGAACTTCCTGCCCAACAAATAATATCGCAAAGAGTCCAAGCCCTTTTATGGCCAGCGCACCCTCCCCCTCTCACCACGCATAGTTTTTTCTCAGCAGGCCGTCACCGATTCCGACTGAGAAAAACTATGAGAATGTTTCTTCTCCGTCAATTATTTTGGGACAGTACTGCCCCCAAACCCAACATCAGGCAAATCCGACTTCGAACCACGAATTCCCTCGCCATGAAATCTGGGGCTACCAGGACAGGGTGCCGACAAATGGCGGACTTTAGCTCCAAAAGCTTTTCTTTATCTTTTCTTCTCCCCTCCTACTTGCATTCCAGTGTATCATCACTGACTTGCGATCTTTTCGCAAGTCAGTTAAGGGAAGCTGCCAAAGTAGAGAAATTGGGAATAAAAATCGTGCTGTAGTAAACCCCACTATTCCCAGGAAAGTCCGAACCTGCTTCTTACTGAGGGGGACGGGGCCATTTCTGGATTGCCTCAATTTTATTGATTTGGGGTTTCACACCAACCCTCTTCCGACAATGTACCCCCAAGTATTTCGCTTCCTCCATACCCAGGGAACACTTCAGGGTTAACTGTGAAACCCCCTCTCCTCAGTGCATCCAGGAACTACTTGGACCTTTGGAAGATGGGATTCCCAGTCTGCACTAAAAATCACAAGTCGTCCAAATAGACGGACACGCATATCTCTGGTGTGTGGACGTAACAACCTGTCCATAACCCTTTGAAAGTTGGCAGGGGCAGATCTGTTAGTCCAAACGGCATTCTCTTATACTGAAAGTGACCTTCGGGCGTAGAGAATGCCTGTTTTCCTCTCGAGCATCTTTGGCCAAGGGTATTTGCCAATCCCTTTGGTCAGATCTAAGGTGGTGATGTAGCGGGCAGGACCTAATCTTTCAATCAGCTCATACCACTCGTGGCATGGATATCCATCAAATTTAGATATTTCATTTAACGTTTCGGAAGCCTTACAGAATCGCAGAGTTCCGTTGGGCTTGGGTACCAACACAATCGGGCTCGACCATTCACTCTGCGACCTTCAATAACGCCCAATTCCAACATTCGTTTTACTCCTCTGAAACGACCATTCTGCGGGCCTCTGGAATTCGATAGGTTTTGACAAACACTTTAGCCTTGGGCTCAGTAATATGTTTGTGTTCAATCATACAGTGGAGCCCAGGCAAATCAAAAATATTCCTTTGTTTTCTCGGAGAAACTCCTTTACCTGTTGGACCTGTGACTTAGAGTGGGGGCTATTTTAACATCCTCAATGCTAACTTGTGGTATAATACTCACCAACCCACCATAACTGGAGCATCTTCTCTCTTCCAGGGCTTCAACAAATTTATATGATAGATTTGATAGGGGTTTTTCGTCTACCAGCTGATGGCCCTTATAATTTACTTCCCCCACTTTTTTCAATAATCTCGACGGGAGACCTTGCCACCGGCCAAGAATTTACTCTTCTACGGTAGGAATCAATACTGCCACTCCTGGGCTGCCAGTATTGTTCCTTGACCAGGGCATTACCCTTGGCAGCGTTCTTGCAACTGGGAACATTTCCACCACCACCTTTTATGGGGACTGAACTTACTTCCCAGGTTTCTTTTTACCAAGTCAAGCAACCCTCGAGGTCCTGCGCCTACAACCAGTTCGAACGGAGAAAATCCTGTGGAGGCCTGGGGTAATAGCAAAACATCACAGCCGGCAGTAAACAATCCCAATCTCTTCCATCCCTTTGAACTACTTTTTTAAGCATCATTTTTAGCGTTTTATTAAAACGTTCAACCAGCCCATCTGTCTGGGGGTGATAGACAGATGTTCTCAACTGCTTAATCTGGAACAGCTTACACATATCCTCCATAACTTTGGACATAAACGGAGTTCCTTGGTCCGTGAGTATTTCCCTGGAAAACCTGTCCGCGTAACATATTAAACAATTCTCGGGCTATGGCTTTGGACGTAGGTTTTCTCAAAGGAAAATGCTTCCGGGTAGCGGGTGGCATAATCGAGTATTACCAGGATATATTGGTGTCCCCTGGCCGATTTACTATGGTCCCACTATTCCATGGCAATGCGATCGAATGGTACCTCTATTATTGGTAAGGGTACCAAAGGACTTTGAAATGGGATACTGGCGGCAGTTAACTGACAGGTTGGGCAGGAAGCACAATAATTCTTTACTTCGGCCTTTAGCCAGGCCAATAAAAGTTGTCGGTTATCCGCGCCTCCGTTTTCTTCTCGGCCCCCAGGTGACCCCTCAAGGCCTCATTTGGCGCCAAATCCAGAACCATCCTCCGGAATGATTGAGGACTAATACTAGCTCCCACCACCTCGTCCTGGACCTTAGCAACCCGATACAACAGATCCCTATTAACTGAAAAATGAGGGAATCTCTCCTCAGACCCAGGACCTGGGGTACCCCCTTCACTACAGATACCTGTTCTCTACATGGGATAATGTTTAGATCCCGAATCTGTGCCGTAATAAAGGTACCTTTTGACACATCCAGGTCAGGGATCGCAGCATGGGGAGAAGATTCCTCATCATCCTCTCCCAGCATGCCCTGTAATAGGGAATCCTCCCCCCCCTCAGAGGTCAGCTCAGGGTCCCGACATGGATGGTCGTACAATTTCACAATTTGTAACAACACATTCTCAAGGTCTACTTCAATCGGACTTTGTACATCAGTTTCTGCCGATGAGGGAATAGGAGTTAAATTATTCTCAACACCTTTCAAACCATTTCCCTTTCACTCTCTCCCCAAATTTCCCACATGGAAAGTTCGCTCCCAATATCACCTGATACATCAGGTTTCTTACCACCCCCCAAACGGTGTGGTCACCTGTTCACATCAGTGGCAATTGACACAGCACTACAGGATTGTTTTTGTATCTCCATGGATGCAAACGACTCTTAGTGGTTTTTATTTGTATCAATTTCGCCAATCAGTTCGGCATCACCATAGTTACCATACTGCACAGTGCCTCCCTTTCGAGGTGCCTTGGTAGCCGGTGGTCTCCCGAAGTTGTTGTTGGCGATACCTCGCTATTACTGTTGGTGCTGGTTCTGGGGTTCTGTGAAGTACTCTTTCCCACAGAATGAAACCTTGCCACACACGGGATGCCGTTGCGACTGCCCGGCGCTCTGGGGAAACAGACCCTCAACTGTGTTGTACCTCTCCACCATCTCCACCAACTGCTCTGCGCGTTTTGGGGTCTGCATGGCTGACTCACCACTGTAGCTCCACTGGCAAGGCCTGTAAAAACCGGTGTAGCACAAATCGTTCCACCATCTGTGGACCGGTGAGTACCTCTGGTTGCAACCACTTTGTTGCCAGTTGGATGAATCATGCATTTGCGACCTCGCCGGATGATCCATATGGTACCTCCAACTGTACACCCGCTGTGCCTGGACTGCTGTGGTCACACCTAGCCGGGCCAGGATCTCTGCTTCAGACTATCATAGTTAAGGGCGTCTGCAGGGGTCAGGTCATAATAGGCCTTCGGGGTTCCCCAGCCAGGAACAGGGCAAGGAGACCAGCCCATTTGTCTTTCTCGGCCATCCTTCCCGCTCTGCTGTCCTTTCAAACGTTTTCAGAAAGCTCCAAACTCATCGGTGGGTGTCAGTTTTTGCAGATAGTGGCTGGCTCTCATCATGGCTTGATGGCTAGGGGCAACTCCTGCTGCCTCTTTCCCCTGTGCTAGCTGTTGCACTGCCTCAACCAGCATTTTGGACTGTGCCTCTGTGGCTTCTCGCAGTGCGTCTGTGGCTGCTGCTGCATCATCTCATGCTTGCCTGCTGAGTTACCATGCCTGCTGCAACTGCACAGTCCGCCCAAGGCCAACTGCTTCACCAACTCCTCCATAATGCAGACAAGATTCTGGCCCTTTAAATGGCACCTTTAAACTGAGCTTTTCCTCAGTGCTGCGCGCTGCCCGACATCCGAGCACCAGTTGTGAAGTTAGAGGGTCACAGCCATCACGCAGTACACAGTTTTATAAAAAAACAGTCCTTTTTATTTGCAGAGGTAACTTAAACAGCTTTGTTCCACAGCACAAAGGAATAAGTAAATGAAAAGGCTTACATTAGCTTTGGAATCCTTTAACATAATAAAAAGTCCAGCTTAATTCAGCACAGTCCCACTTGTAGGCAAAACTAACAAATCAGCCGTTCATTCTGTAGTTTTTTCTTTTCTCTCCACGTGCATTCAAACACCTTTGGGGCAGGAAACAGCAGCACACCCCCTTCCTAGACCACATCTCTCAACTAACTGCCCCAGCTGCTTCCGATATCCAAATCTTTACCAGAGCTCCTCTCTGGTTCCCAAAAACCCCGGTGTGTACTTAGGTGGAATGGGAAGGCCCACCCTTCCTTCCCTCCCTTCCAGGAGTCTGGCCCTAAACAAAACAACAAAGGCGCAACTAGCTTGCTGCCAACCCTACCCCGGATCCCTTCCCAGGTAACCAAGAAGCTCTTAAAGGACCAAGACCAAATAATGGAGACACATATCTCCCATCCAGTACCCAGCCGTGATGTCCCCTACAATAGCGATCAGCTCTAAAGGGATTTTCTGTTTTAAAGGGTTTGTCTGTATTTAAGGTGTGTGCGTTAAGAAACACAAGCGTTTAGAACAAGAAAAGGTTTAGAACAACAATGCTGTTTCTCTGGTGTGTATTGCTGTTTCTCTGGGTGTGTATTGCTGTTTAGTATGGACAGTTTTGTTGGGGCCAACGCTGTCATCCTGCCGCATGTATGGGATCTTGGAGCAGCCACCCAAGGGACCTATGTATGTGTCAGATGTGAGTGGGTTGCCCATTTGAATCTGAAGTCCAGAATAAAGAGGAACATTGCAGCATTGCAGGGCTTGGCAAACCTGGGGAAATGCAGTACTGGCAGGGCCAGTAACTGGAGGGTGGAGATGGGGCATAAGGTGGCAAAGGAAGATAGATTTGTAAGGGTCACCAGGGGAAGTAGGGGACGGAAGGATAGGGGCGCTTCTTCCCAGTTGGTAGATCCCAACAGATTTGCCATTTTAGGCGAAGATGTGGAGGCGATGGCTCGGAAGCATGAATGGAGTGGGCCTTTCCTTGAGCCCCCAGGGACGGCCATCTCCAATACAAAGGAGGGAGAACTGGGGCTAGGAAGGATAGGCAGGTGGGTAGTGGTAGGGGACTCCATTATTACAAGGGTAGATAGGGTAATCTGTCGCCAAGACCCTGCATACGAACAATGTGTTGTCTGCCTGGTGCTAGGTTTCGACATGTGGTGGATCGTGTAGACAGATTATTGGGTGGGGCTGGCGTGACCCGGCAGTCTTGGTTCACGTTGGTGCCAATGACAAAGTTAGAGTGTGAGGTGAGGTCCTTAAAATTATTTCCAAGAATTAGGGGCAGCCAAGTTAAAAGCAAGGATCTCAAGGGTAGTGATTTCAAATACTACGCAGCCATGTGCTACACTAGGAGGAGCAACGAAGCTCAGAGGATAAATGCGTGGCTAAGAGAGTGGTGTAGGAGATGGTGTTTGGGTTTTTAGAGTACTGGGCTGACTTTTCTGTTGGCTACAGGCTCTTTAGTAGATACGGATTGAACCTCAATGGTGATGGTGCAGCTGTTTTGGGGTAAAAAGATGGCTAGGGGGGTTGGAGAGATTTTAAACTAGGTATGAAGGGGAGGATATGTTGAACTACACAGGGGTAGACAGAGAAGTTGGGGATCAGGGGGCTATTAACCCAACAGAGTATGGAGAAGGGGGAGCATAGAGGATAAGGAGGCATGTACGACCATGTATGGAATTAAATCAATTGATAATCTAAAATGTATGTTTACAAATGCAAGAAGTCTGACTGGAAAAAACGGGGAACTTGAAATAATAGCTTTAAAGAAAGGTATGATGTAATTGGTATAGCAGAATCAGGCTTAATGTTCACACGACTGGACAGTAAATATTGAAGGATACTCCTTATTTGGACATGACAGAGTTAATAAAAAGGAGGAGGAGTATGTATGTATGTTAAACAGGATTGAAACCAAATTTAAAAGATGGAATAGATGGGGGAGTAAACGATACGGCAGAACAATATGGGTGGAACTGTGTATAGGAAGCAAGTAGGCAGGTAAATTAATTGTTGAGTATGTTATAAAGCTGCCAAATGCTGGGGGGGAGGTGGAAATGAATGTCCCATATGCAGTTGGCGAAGGCTGCTGGTATGGAGCATGTTCTGATTATGGGGGATTTTAACTACCCGACATAGATTGGAGTAAGGGAACTGCCAGCACCTTAAAGGGCAATTATAGTGAGAAAATTGTTTTTTTTAATTTCTTCTAATGTACCTAAAAGTCATCCCATCCACCAGGGTACCTTTAGTTTCTTTAAATTCTACATAGTCCCCCGAGATATAAGCCTTTGAATTGCTGTGATTTGTAGGAGCTGCTACACCTCATCTGTCACTCAAAGGCACACACCCACACAATCCAAGCTCCCCTGCAGTACTGTCCACACACTCTCTCACCCACACTTATGTACCATGTGCAACATATAGTCAAATGCTGTAGTGCTAAACACAATCAATAACCATTAACCCAGCAATATGAGCATAACACACTATAAAACACAGCCCCCCCCCCAAAAAAAATCTTATAACATACAAAACCAGTGACTCAAATGGAACACTAATACAGTATATATAATACAGTAATACAGACTATATACCAAACAAGACACACAGTGCAATGTATGAAATATATAGACTAAAGCACTGAAATGTAACAGGACAACAAGCAGTGTCACTGTGTTTGTGAAGGTCTCACTACAAGCTGCTGTTACCTGACTCTCTCTTCATGATAATGATCTCAGCTAAGCAGGGGGAGAGATATGCCTTTAGGTAAAAAGTAAATAACAATTAGCAAAGTTAGAGAACAGGCAGAGTTCAGTAACTTACTTGTAAAGAATCTCAGCACCACTTGTCCTCTCTCTCCCCCTCTGCCCCTCCCCTTCAGCATATTGCTCTTTATTCCACACTTTGATTGCTTGCAGTCTAGCTCTGGAAGGGAGGGGTCAACAGGATGTTCAGCACTTCATTTAAAGTCCTTTCAACTGACAATGCTCGGACTCTGTATACAGCCCGTCACTGCTTGAGGGGGAGTAGACAGAGAGGGAGGGGGACTACACAGCTTGGTACAAACTTCTCGCCAGTCTGAAGAAACGAAGCCACACAGAAACATGAAAGTAAGGCAGCTTATACTAAGTGATCTATACATTGTATACAGACAAAGTTTTTTTTTCACTATAGTTGCCCTTTAAAGTTAAAAGTTTTAAACTTCCTTACTACTATCTGTGAAAGAAATTTCCTATATGAGCATTTTCTTTCACAGATAGTAGAAGTTCCACTAGACAGATGTGTTTTGGATCTGGTGATATCTATAACCCGAACAGGCTTACAGGGAGTACAAAAGCTTGTAATAAGAGTGCAAAAAAGCATTAAACTAGTGTAAGGGGCTTGCCCAAAAGGTACAGTTTCTTGGGGGTTGGGCAGATTGGAGGGACCAGAATGACTCCAGAAGGAAAAAAACAACAACGTTCCAGGTTTAAGCTGACTGCATCAGCTTTATTTCACCAGCGCAGAGCACATTGGTACATCCATAAACAAAACATAAAAAATAATCCTAGCCTGTTCGGCTCTAACTAACATTCAGAATTCCCTATGCGACAGAGAGGACCTAATATCCATCTCTGCATAACACCTACAACAGGTAGTTCCTCACTGTTTCTGGCTCTCTCCTTTCCTGCCTCCAGACAGTTCCCTGGAAGAGAGAGAAAAACTCTGAGACACCTTATTCAAAGGGTTTTCCCCTGCAGCTAATGAGGCTATTAATTAGCCAGGCTTTACTAAAGCTGGATAGTCTGGTGAATGGAAGTCCCACCCGCTCACTTCCATTCGCTCCAGGGCCACTTTTTCCGGCTTTTCCAAAAAGCCAAATGCAGTGAAGAACACCCTTTCACTGCTGAGCTACTTACCCTGGAGCTAAATACATATAGAGAGAAATCTGGGGGAAATATAAACACCTTCCACCACTATCCCAGCATTTCTTTCACATACCCTCCCCCTCTGTTTCGACGTAGGGTCGGAACACCTGTAGCCTCAAGGCAGTGTACCCGGGACAAGGCATCTGCATTCGCTAGCTGTGCCCCCGGTCTGTGCTCCACGGTGAACTGTAGCTCTGAAGGGCCAGAACCATCTGGTCACCCTTCTATTCTTTTCCCGATTTTCACACATCCATTTAAGGGGGGCGTGGTCAGTAACCAATGTAACTGACGGCCTAAAAGATAGTATTTGAGTTTCCTCCAGCGCCCACTTATTGCTAACATTCCTTTTCAGCTGTAGCATAGTTTTTCTCATGGATTTTTAGCTTTTAACTCAGAAAAACCCACCGGATGCTCTTCACCTTCTCTGATTTGCGACGTACGTACCCGCTCCCACACCTAGATCAGATGCATCAGTCTGCACAATAAATTTCTGTGTGAAGTCTGGGGTTATCAGCACTGGTTGACTACATAGGGCTCTTTTAAGGGTCTAAAGACCTGTTCCTGCTCAGAGTTCCACTTGATCATTACTGCACAAAAACGGGGAATCTCCCCCAAACGGAGGCCGGCAACCAGACTTGGAGCGTATAGGTGAAAGATAAAAGTCAATACTTTATGTAGCTTCTAAAACAAGACATGCAGGGTCCAAACAGGTGTACTATGAGGCACAACACACAAGCTCCGCCATACGCGTTTCGTGGAGTACCTTCCACTTCCTCAGGGGCTCAAAAGGGTGTGTCACTCTAGTACTATTATACACCAAAAATTACCCCCTACATCAGCTCAACCAATTAAACACCCTTAGAACATAAATGCATATTATACATATTCAACAATATTAAAACAAGCATAGACCTCTTCTTAGGTCAATAGTAAAGTACAATGTTCTTATCGATAATTATAGTTATAACATCGCATAAACAGACTTATCTGATATATGGTGTATCATATGGTAGAACATATACAAAACAATGTTCGAATCGCATACTACATTGTGACCATAATAAGTTATGTATCAATAGATACAATCACCAAATGGAAACATAATCCAGAAAGATATCATTGATACAAGATATTAGTTGCAAAGCAACTCAATTCAAAATCCCTATTGAGACCATGGGGAACAACTGTGCCTAAGGAGTAAATCCAGAATGCTTCCTGTTTAAGCGACTGCGTTCTCTGTCTCCCTTCCTGATATTCAGGGGTACATGATCTATAATTTGAAAAGATATCGCCAGGTTACCTTCATGACAATCTATAACATGAGCAGATATGGCTGTATCTAAATCACCCCTGAGAGCAGCATTCACGTGTTCGGCTATTCTTTTGTAAGCCGGCCTGATTGTTTTGCCGACGTATTGTTTGCCACAAATGCATGTCGCTAGGTATATAATGTGAGATGATCTACAATTTAAATGTCTATTGATAGTATATCTCCTCTCACCCCTGGTATCCGAATATATTTGCACATGTTACATCGTGCTAGTCCACATTTATAGCATCCTTTATAATTAAGCCAAGTAGGGGTGGTTTTTCCAATAGTTTCATCCCTAAACAAGCTAGGGGAAATCAGAGAACCTATGGTACGGCCTTTTTTTGTATACAAACCTAGGATTGGATGGTAATAAATCCCTCAAAAGAGGATCCATTTTTAAAATGGACCAATGTTTATTTAATATACCACGAACTTTGTTACTGTCCTTGTTGAAGGCCGTAATAAGCTCGGGCTGGAATCATACTGCAGTTCAATTTTATTCCTTCTAGTATTAGAATTACATTTGTTTTTCATAAGTAGGGACTTCCTATCACAGCCTATTGCTCTCTCATAGGCCATCTTTATATTCCCTGTGGGGTATCCCCTCTCCAGGAGTCTATCCCACAGTTCCATAGATTTATTTTGAAATTTGTCCCAATTGGAACAGATACGCCTTAAATGCAAAAACTGTCCAAATGGTATACCACGAATGATCGAGGCAGAGTGGCAACTATCTGCTCATAACAGGGTGTTCCTCGTGATGGGTTTACGATATAAATCCGTCGTCACCCTTCCATTATATGTACTGAACTCTATATCCAAGAATTCAATATTAGTTTCATTTCTGTTGGACGTAAAAGTGACACCCCAACCGTGTTTATTACAATAGTTCAAAAACCTTCAAAAGAGGTAGGATCACCACAATCTTGCCATATCAGTATCAGATCATCTATGTATCTATAGATGACCTTAATATTTTCTCTATACGGATTTGACTGATTGAATATGAAGTTATGTTCCCAGAACCCCATAAATAAATTAGCGTAGAGGGTGAAAATTTTCCCCCCCATAGATGACTTGTTCCCAGAACCCCATAAATAAATTAGCGTAGGAGGGTGAAAATTTTCCCCCCATAGATGCCCCCTTTTTCTGTAAATAATATTCATTGTTGAACATAAATAGTTAGTGTATAACAGAAACATAGGCTTTCATAATAAAACTTTTTTGGTTACTGGGATACCTATTATGTTTGTCCAACCAGTATTCCACAGACTGTAGACCAATATCGTGGGGGATGGAAGAATATAAGGATGAAACATCCATAGTTACCCATGTAAATATCCTCCCATTTAATGTTGGACAAAACATTGATGGCATGTGTGGTGTTTTGGAGGTAGGTAGGTAGATTCACCACCATGGGTAACAGCATGGCATCTACATACTGAGAAAGGTGTTCGTTCAGAAAGCCTATGCCCGATATTATGGTCGTCCTCTCACCTCCTCCAGGATTTATGGACCTTCGGAAGTATATGGAAATGGGGTAACAGGTTTTTTATTGAGTAGAACTAATCTTTCCGTATCGTTTAACCCCTTATGATAAAAAAAAAACCAAATCCACCGGCTTCCTGTGAGGAAGAAGTTGTACCTATATTTTCCGCAAAAAACTGGGTCCTTCCATCCTCCTCTTGAGGTTCAGATATGTACATCACTATCTGAAAGTTGTCTCATAACCTCCTTAAGATAGTACTTAGTGTCCAAGACAACTATTGCGCCACCTTTGTCTGCCATTCTCACCATAATATCTGGATTGTTCTTGATCCCTTTGAGAGCAGTTAATATTGCTGAAGTATTAAGGCTATTGTTATGAACCTTCAAGGTCTTTTTAGATTCGATTTTATTTAAACTCAGATACCACCAGTTTGTGGAACAGATCAATATAGCTCCCCTTGCTTTGAACGGGGTAAAAGCTGGATCTGTTCCTCAATCCGGAGGTAACTACCGGTAAATTCATATCCGTGGACACTAAGTACTATCTTAAGGAGTTTATGAGACAACTTTCAGATAGTGATACATATATGATCCTCAAGGAGGACATATATGGTACAACTTCAAGAACTCCTGGATTTTGGTTTATCTAAAGTTCAACAATGAATATTATTTACAGAAAAAGGGGGCATCTATGGGGGGGAAATTTTCACCCTCCTACGCTAATTTATTTATGGGGTTCTGGGAACATAACTTCATATTCAATCAGTCAAATCCGTATAGAGAAAATATTAAGGTCATCTATAGATACATAGATGATCTGATACTGATATGGCAAGATTTTGGTGATCCTACCTCTTTTGAATGGTCTTTAAACAATTGTAATAACATGGGTTGGGGTGTCACTTTTACGTCCAACAGAAATGAAACTAATATTGAATTCTTGGATATAGAGTCAACAATGAATATTATTTACAGAAAAAGGGGGCATCTATGGGGGGAAGTTCAGTACATATAATGGAAGGGTGACGACGGATTTATATCGTAAACCCATCACGATGAACACCCTGTTACGAGCAGATAGTTGCCACTCTGCCTCGACCATACGTGGTATACCATTTGGACAGTTTTTGCGTTTAAGGCGTATCTGAAGTCTGTTTTATGCGATGTTATAACTATAATTATCGATAAGAACATTCGTGTACTTTACTATTGAACTAAGAAGAGGTCTATGCTTGTTTTGAATATTTTTGAATATGTATAATATGCATTTATGTTCTTAAGGGTGTTTTAATGGGTTTAGCTGATGTAGGGGTTAACGTTTTGGCTGTATATATAGTACTAGAGTGACACACCCTTTTGAGCCCCTGAGGAAGTGGAAGGTACTCCACGAAAAAGTCATCTATGGGGGGGAAAATTTTCACCCTCTACGCTAATTTATTTATGGGGTTCTGGGAACATAACTTCATATTCAATCAGTCAAATCCGTATAGAGAAAATATTAAGGTCATCTATAGATACATAGATGATCTGATACTGATATATGCAAGATTGTGGTGATCCTACCTCTTTTGAAGGTTTTTGAACTATTGTAATAACACGGGTTGGGGTGTCACTTTTACGTCCAACAGAAATGAAACTAATATTGAATTCTTGGATATAAGAGTTCAGTACATATAATGGAAGGGTGACGACGGATTTATATCGTAAACCCATCACGAGGAACACCCTGTTATGAGCAGATAGTTGCCACTCTGCCTCGATCATTGTGGTATACCATTTGGACAGTTTTTGCATTTAAGGCGTATCTGTTCCAATTGGGACAAATTTCAAAATAAATCTATGGAACTGTGGGATAGACTCCTGGAGAGGGGATACCCCACAGGGAATATAAAGATGGCTATGAGAGAGCAATAGGCTGTGATAGGAAGTCCCTACTTATGAAAAAACAATGTAATTCTAATACTAGAGGAATAAAATTGAACTGCAGTATGATTCCAGCCGAGCTTTATTACGGCCTTCAACAAGGACAGTAACAAAGTTGTGGTATATAAATAAACATTGGTCCATTTTAAAATGGATCCTCTTTGAGGGATTTATTACCATCCAATCCTAGGTTTGTATACAAAAAAAGGCCGTACCATAGGTTCTCTGATTCCCCTAGCTTGTTTAGGGATGAAACTATTGGAAAAACCACCCCTACTTGGCTTAATTAAAAGGATGCTATAAATGTGGACTAGCACGATGTAACATGTGCAAATATATTCGGATTACCAGGGGTGAGAGGAGATATACTATCAATAGACATTTAAATTGTAGATCATCTCACATTATATACCTAGCGACATGCATTTGTGGAAAACAATACGTCGGCAAAAACAATCAGGCCGGCTTACAAAAGAATAGCCGAACACGTGAATGCTGCTCTCAGGGGTGATTTAGATCAGCCATATCTGCTCTGTTATAGATTGTCATGAAGGTAACCTGGCGATATCTTTTCAAATTATAGATCATGTACCCCTGAATATCAGGAAGGGAGACAGAGAACGCAGTCTGCTTAAACAGGAAGCATTCTGGATTACTCCTTAGGCACAGTTGTTCCCATGGTCTCAATAGGGATTTGAATTGAGTTGCTTTTGCAACTAAATATCTTGTATCAATGGATATCTTTCTGGATTATGTCTTCCATTTGGTGATTGTATCTATTGATACATAACTTATTATGGTCACAATGTAGTATGCGATTCGAACATTGTTTTGTATAGTCTACCATATGATACACCATATATCAGATAAGTCTGTTTATGCGATGTTATAACTATAATTATCGATAAGAACATTGTACTTTACTATTGACCTAAGAAGAGGTCTATGCTTGTTTTAATATTGTTGAATATGTATAATATGCATTTATGTTCTAAGGGTGTTTAATTGGTTGAGCTGATGTAGGGGGTAATTTTTGGTGTATAATAGTACTAGAGTGACACACCTTTTGAGCCCCTGAGGAAGTGGAAGGTACTCCACGAAACGCGTATGGCGGAGCTTGTGTGTGTGCCTCATAGTACACCTGTTTGGACCCTGCATGTCTTGTTTTAGAAGCTACATAAAGTATTGACTTTTATCTTTCACCTATACGCTCCAAGTCTGGTTGCCGGCCTCCGTTTGGGGGAGATTCCCCGTTTTTTGTGCAGTAATGATCAAGTGGAACTCTGAGCAGCGAACAGGTCTTTAGACCCTTAAAAGAGCCCTATGTAGTCAACCAGTGCTGATAACCCCAGACTTCACACAGAAATTTATTGTGGCAGACTGATGCATCTGATCTAGGTGTGGGAGCGGTACGTCGTCGCAAATCAGAGAAGGTGAAGAGCATCCGGTGTGGTTTTTCTGAGTTAAAAGCTAAACATCCATGAGAAAAACTATGCTACAGCTGAAAAGGAATGTTAGCAATAAGTGGGCGCTGGAGGAAATCAAATACTATCTTTTAGGCCGTCAGTTTACATTGGTTACTGACCACGCCCCCTTAAATGGATGTGTGAAAATCGGGAAAAGAATAGAAGGGTGACCAGATGGTTCTGGCCCTTCAGAGCTACAGTTCACCGTGGAGCACAGACCGGGGGCACAGCTAGCGAATGCAGATGCCTTGTCCCGGGTACACTGCCTTGAGGCTACAGGTGTTCCGACCCCTACGTCGAAACAGAGGGGGAGGGTATGTGAAAGAAATGCTGGGATAGTGGTGGAAGGTGTTTATATTTCCCCCAGATTTCTCTCTATATGTATTTAGCTCCAGGGTAAGTAGCTCAGCAGTGAAAGGGTGTTCTTCACTGCATTTGGCTTTTTGGAAAAGCCGAGAAAAAGTGGCCCTGGAGCGAATGGAAGTGAGCGGGTGGGACTTCCATTCACCAGACTATCCAGCTTTAGTAAAGCCTGGCTAATTAATAGCCTCATTAGGTGCAGGGGAAAACCCTTTGAATAAGGTGTCTCAGAGTGTTTTCTCTCTCTTCCAGGGAACTGTCTGGAGGCAGAAAGGAGAGAGCCAGAAACAGTGAGGGAGGAACTACCTGTTGTACGGTGTTATTCAGAGATGGATATTAGGTCCTCTCTGTCGCATAGGGAATTCTGAATGTTAGTTTAGAGCCGAACAGGCTAGGATTATTTTTATGTTTTGTTTATGGATGTACCAATGTGCTCTGCGCTGGTGAAATAAAGCTGATGCAGTCAGCTTAAACCTGGAAACGTTGTTGTTTTTTTCCTTCTGGAGTCATTCTGGTCCCTCCAATCTGCCAAACCCCCAAGAAACTGTAACCTTTTGGGCAAGCCCTCTTACACTAGTTTAATGCTTTTTTGCACTCTTTATTACAAGCTTTTGTACTCCCTGTAAGCCTGTTCGGGTTATTAGATATCACCAGATCCAAAACACATCTGTGCTAGTTGGGAACTTCTACTATCTGTGAAAGAAAATGCTCATATAGGAAATTTCTTTCACAGATAGTAGTAAGGAAGTTTAAAACTTTTAACTTTTAAGGGCAACTATAGTGAGAAAAAAAACTTTGTCTGTATACAATGTATAGATCACTTAGTATAAGCTGCCTTACTTTCATGTTTTCTGTGTGGCTTCGTTTCTTCAGACTGGCAGAAGTTTGTACCAAGCTGTGTAGTCCCCCTCCCTCTCTGTCACTCCCCCTCAAGCAGTGACGGGCTGTATACAGAGTCCGAGCATTGTCAGTTGAAAGGACTTTAAATGAAGTGCTGAACATCCTGTTGGACCCCTCCCTTCCAGAGCTTAGACTGCAAGCAATCAAAGTGTGGAAAAAGAGCAATATGCTGAAGGGGAGGGGCAGAGGGGGAGAGAGAGGACAAGTGGTGCTGAGATTTCTTTACAAGTAAGTTACTGAACTCTGCCTGTTCTCTAACTTTGCTAATTGTTATTTACTTTTACCTAAAGCATATCTCTCCCCCTGCTTAGCTGAGATCATATCATGAAGAGAGAGTCAGGTAACAGCAGCTTGTAGTGAGACCTTTCACAAACACAGTGACACTGCTTGTTGTCCTGTTACATTTCAGTGCTTTAGTCTATATATTTCATACATTGCACTGTGTGTCTTGTTTGGTATATAGTCTGTATTACTGTATTATATATACTGTTATTAGTGTTCCAATTGAGTCACTGGTTTTGTATGTTATAAGATTTTTTTTGGGGGGGGGCTGTGTTTTATAGTGTGTTATGCTCATATTGCTGGGTTAATGGTTATGATTGTGTTTTTAGCACTACAGCATTTGACTATATGTTGCACATGGTTACATATAGGTGGGTGAGAGAGTGTGGACAGTACTGCAGGGGAGCTTGGATTGTGTGGGTGTGTGCCTTTGAGTGACAGATGAGGTGTAGCAGCTCCTACAAATCACAGCATATTCAAAGGCTTATATCTCGGGGGACTATGTAGAATTTAAGAAACTAAAGGTACCCTGGTGGATGGGATGACTTTTAGGTACATTAGAAGAAATTAAAAAAAACAATTTTCTCACTATAATGCCCTTTAAGGTGCTGGCAGTTCCCTTACTCCAATCTATGTCGGGTAGTTAAAATCCCCCCATAATCAGAACATGCTCCATACCAGCAGCCTTCGCCAACTGCATATGGACATTCATTTCCACCTCCCCCCAGCATTTGGCAGCTTTATAACATACTCAACAATTAATTTACCTGCCTACTTGCTTCTATACACAGTTCCACCCATATTGTTCTGCCGTATCGTTTACTCCCCATCTATTCCATCTTTTAAATTTGGTTTCAATCCTGTTTAACATACATACATACTCCTCCTCCTTTTTATTAACTCTGTCATGTCCAAATAAGGAGTATCCTTCAATATTTACTGTCCAGTCGTTGTGGAAAACATAAGCCTGATTCTGCTATACCAATACATCATACCTTTCTTTAAAGCTATTATTCAAGTTCCCCGTTTTTTCCAGTCAGACTTCTTGCATTTGTAAACATACATTTTAGATTATCAATGATTTAATTCCATACATGGTCGTACATGCCTCCTTATCCTCTATGCTCCCCCTTCTCCATACTCTGTCTGGGTTAATAGCCCCCTGATCCCCAACTTCTCTGTCTACCCCTGTGTAGTTCAACATATCCTCCCTTCATACCAGTTTAAAATCTCTCAACCCCCCTAGCCATCTTTTTACCCCAAAACAGCTGCACCATCACCATTGAGGTTCAATCCGTATCTACTAAAGAGGCCTGTAGCCAACAAGAAAAGTCAGCCCAGTACTCTAAAAACCCAAACACCATCTCCTACACCACTCTCTTAGCCACGCATTATCCTCCTGAGCTTCCGTTGCTCCTCCTAGTGTAGCACATGGCTGCGTAGTATTCTGAAATCACTACCCTTGAGATCCTTGCTTTTAACTTGCTGGCCCCTAATTCTTGGAAATAATTTTTAAGGACCTCACCTCACACTCTAACTTTGTCATTGGCACCAACGTGAACCAAGACTGCCGGGTCAACGCCAGCCACCACCCAATAATCTGTTCTACACGATCCACCACATGTCGAAACCTAGCACCAGGCAGACAAACACATGTTCGTATGCAGGGTCTTGGCGACAGATTACCCTATTCTACCTTGTAATAATGGAGTCCCCTACATACCCACCTGCCTATCCTTCCTAGCCCCCAGTTCCCCTCCTTTGTATTGGAGATGGCGTCCCTGGGGGCTCAAAGGAAAGGCCCACTCCATTCATGCTTCCGAGCCATCGGCCTCCACATCTTCGCCTAAAATGGCAAATCTGTGGGATCTACCAACTGGGAAGAAGCGCCCCTATCTTCCGTCCCCTACTTCCCTGGTGACCCTTACAAATCTATCTTCCTTTGCCACCTTATCTGCCCCATCTCCACCCTCCAGTTACTGGCCCCTGCCAGTACCTGCATTTCCCCCAGGTTGCCAAGCCCTGCAATGCTGCAAGTTTCCTCTTTATTCTGGACTTCAGATTCAAAATGGGCAACCCACTCACATCTGACACATACATAGGTCCCTTGGGTGGCTGACTCCAAGATCCCATACATGCGGCAGGATGACATGGCGTTGGCCCCAACAAAACTGTCCATACTAAACAGCAATACACACCCAGAGAAACAGCAATACACACCAGAGAAACAGCATTGTTTGTTCTTAAACCTTTTCTTGTTCTAAACGCTTGTGTTTCTTAACGCACACCCCTTAAATACAGACAAACCCTTTTAAAACAGAAAATCCCTTTAGAGCTGATCGCTATTGTAGGGGACATCACGCGGCGGGTACTGGGAGGGAGATATGTGTCTCCATTATTTGGTCTTGGTCCTTTAAGAGCTTCTTGGTTACCTGGGGAAGGGATCCGGGGTAGGTTGGCAGCAAGCTAGTTGCTGGCCTTTGTTGTTTTGTTTAGTGGCCCAGACTCCTGGAAGGAGGGAAGAAGGGTGGGCCTTCCCATTCCACCTAAGTACACACCGGGGTTTTGGGGACCAGAGAGGAGCTCTGGTAAAGATTTGGATATCGGAAGCAGCGGGGCAGTTGTTGAGAGATGTGGGTCTAGGAAGGGGTGTGTGCGTGCTGTTTCCTGCCCAAGGTGTTTGAATGCACGTGGAGAGAAAAGAAAAAACTACAGAATGAACGGCTGATTTGTTAGTTTTGCCTACAAGTGGGACTGTGCTGATATTAAGCTGGACTTTTTATTATGTTAAAGGATTCCAAAGCTAATGTAAGCCTTTCATTTACTATTCCTTTGTGCTGGTGGAACAAAGCTGTTTAAGTTACCTCTGCAAATAAAAGGACTGTTTTTTTATAAAACTGTGTACTGCGTGATGGCTGTGACCCTCTAACTTCACAAAACTGGTGCTCGGATGCGGGCAGCGCGCAGCACTGCAGGAAAAGCTCAGTTTAAAGGTGCCATTTAAAGGGCCAAGATCTTGTCTGCATTATGGAGGAGTTGGTGAAGCAGTTGGCTTGGGCGGACTGTGCGTTAGCAGCGCATGTCTCAGCAGGCAAGCATGAGAAGTTTGAGCAGCAGCACGCCACAGACGCCACTGCGAGAAGCCACAGAGGCACAGTCCCAAAATGCTGGTTGAGGCAGTGACAACAGCTAGCACAGGGGAAAGAGGCAGCAGGAGTTGCCCTAGCCATCAAGCCATGATGAGAAAGCCAGCCACTATCTGCCAAAAACTGACACCCACCGATGATGTTTGGAAGCGTTTCTGAAAAACGTTTGAAGGACAGCAGAGAGCGGAAGGATGGCACGAAGAAAGACAAATGGGCTGGTCTCCTTGCCCTGTTCCTGGCTGGGGAACCCCAGAAGGCCTATGTATGACCTGACCCTGCAGACGCCCTTAACTATGATGTCTGAAGCAGAGATCCTGGCCCGGCTAGGTGTGACCACAGCAGTTCCAGGCAACAGCGGGTGTACAGTTGGAGGTACCATATGATCATCCGGCGAGGTCGCAGAATGCATGATTCATCCAACTGGCAACAAAGTGGTTGCAACCAGAGGTACTCACCGGTCCACAGATGTGGAACGATTGTGCTACACGGTTTTTACAGGCCTTGCCAGTGGAGCCTTACAGTGTGAGTCAGCCATGCAGACCCCAAAACGGCAGCAGAGCAGTTGGTGGAGATGGTGGAGAGAGTACAACACAGTTGAGGTTGTTTTCCCCAAGTAGCGCGGGCAGTCGCAACGGCATCCCGTGTGGTTGGAAGGTTTCATTCTGTGGGAAAGAGTACTTCACAGAACCCCAGAACCAGCACCAACAGTAATAGCGATGGTATCGCCAACAACAACTTCGGGAAGACCACCGGCTACCAAGGCACCTCGAAAGGGAGGCACTGTGCAGTATGGTAACTATGGTGAATGCCGAATGATTGGCGAAATTGATACGAATAAAAACCACTAAGGTCGTTTGCATCCATGGAGATACAAAAACAGATCCTGTAGTGCTGTGTCAATTGACCACTGATGTGAAACAGTGTGACCCACGTTGGGGGGTGGTAGAAACCTGATGTATCAGGTGATATTGGGCCGCGAACTTTCCATGTTGGGAAATTTGGGAGAGGAGTGTAAAGGGAAATGGTTTGAAAGGTGTTGAGAAAATTTAACTCCTATTCCCTCATCGGCAGGAAAACTGATGTACAAAGTCCGATGAAGTAGACCTTGGAGAATGTGTTGTTACCAAAATTGTAGTGAAATTGTACGACCATCCATGTCGGGACCCTGAGCTGACCTCTGAGGGGGGGGGAGGATTCCTATTACAGGGCATGCTGGGAGGAGGATGATGAGGAATCTTCTCCCCATGGCTGCGATCCCGACCTGGATGTGTCAAAGGTACCTTTATTACGGCACATGATTCGGGATCTAAACATTATCCCATGATAGAGAACAGGGTATCTGTAGTGAAGGGGGTACCCCAGGATCCTGGGTCTGAGGAGAGATTCCCTCATTTTTCAGTTAATAGGGATCGTTGTATCGGGTTGCTAAGGTCCAGGACGAGGTGGTGGAGAGCCGTTAGTATTAGTTCCTCAATCATCCGGGGATGGTTTGGATTTGGCGCCAAATGAGGCCTTGAGGGGTCACCTGGGGCCGAGAAGAAAACGGAGGCGGGATAACCGACAACTTTTATTGGGCTGGGCTAAAGGCCGAAAGTAAAGAATTATTGTTGCTTCCTGCCCAACCTGTCAGTTAACTGCGCCAGTATCCCATTTCAAAGTCCTTTGGTACCCTTACCAATAATAGAAGGGCTACCATTCGATCGCTTGCCATGGACATAGTGGGACCATAGTAAAATCGGCCAGGGGACACCAATATATCCTGGTAATACTCGATTATGCCACCGCTACCCGGAAGCTTTCCTTTGAGAAACCTACGTCCAAAGCCATAGCCCGAGGAATTGTTTAATATGTTACGCGGACAGGTTTTCCCGGGAAATACTCACGGGACCAAGGAACTCCGTTTATGTCCAAAGTTATGGAGGATATGTGTAAGCTGTTCCAGATTAACAGTTGAGAACATCTGTCTATCACCCCCAGACAGATGGGCTGGTTGAACGTTTTAATAAAACGCTAAAAATGATGCTTAAAAAAGTAGTTCAAAGGGATGGAAGAGATTGGGATTGTTTACTGCCGGCTGTGATGTTTGCTATACCCAGGCCTCCACAGGATTTTCTCCGTTCGAACTGGTTGATAGGCGCAGACTCGAGGGTTGCTTGACTTGGTAAAAAGAAACTGGGAAGTAAGTTCAGTCCCAAAAAGGGTGGTGGTGGAAATGTTCCCAGTTGCAAGAACGCATGCCAAGGGTAATGCCCTGGTCAAGGAACAATACTGGCAAGCCAGGAGTGGCAGTATTGATTCCTACCGTGAAGAGTAAATTCTTGCCAGGTGGCAAGGTCCCCGTCGAGATTATTGAAAAAGTGGGGGAAGTAAATTATAAGGCCATCAGCCTGGTAGACGAAAAACTATCAAATTATCATATAAATTTGTTGAAGCCCTGGAAAGAGAGAAGATTGCTCCAGTTATGGTGGGTTGGTGAGTATTATACCACAAGTTAGCATTGAGGATGTTAAAATAGCACCCCACTCTAAGTCACAGGTCCAACAGGTAAAGGAGTTTCTCCAGAGAAAACAAAGGAATATTTTCTGATTTGCCTGGGCTCCACTGGTTATTGATTGAACACAAACATATACTGAGCCCAAGGCTAAAGTGTTTGTCAAACCTATCGAATTCCAGAGGCCCGCAGATGGTCGTTTCAGAGTGGTAAAACGAATGTGGAATTGGGGCGTTATGAAGGTCGCAGAGTGAATGGTCGAGCCCGATTGTGTGGTACCCAAGCCCAACGGAACTCTGCGATTCTGTAATGACTTCCGAAAGCGTTAATGAAATACTAAATTTGATGGATATCCAATGCCACGAGTGGATGAGCTGATTGAAAGATTAGGTCCTGCCCGCTACATCACCACCTAGATCTGACCAAAAGGGTTTGGCAAATACCCTTGGCCAAAGATTGCTCGAGAGGGAAAACAGGCATTTTACAGCCCGAAGGTTCACTTTCAGTTATAAGAGAATGCCGTTTGGATACAGATCATGCACCCTGCCACATTCAAAGGGTATGGACAGGTTGTTACGTCCACACCCAGAGATATGCGGTCCGTCTATTTGGGACGATTGTGATTTTTAGTGCAGACTGGGAATCCCCATCTTCCAAAGGTCCAAGTAGTTCCTGGATGCACTGAGGAGAGGGGGTTTCACAGTTAACCCTAGAAGTTTCCCTGGGTATGGAGGAAGCGAAATACTTGGGGTACATTGTCGGAAGAGGGTTGGTGTTGAAACCCCAAATCAATAAAATTGAGGCAATCCAGAAATGGCCCCGTCCCCCTCAGTAAGAAGCAAGGTTCGGACTTTCCTGGGAATAGTGGGGTACTACAGACACGATTTTATTCCCAGATTTCGTCTGATTTGGCAGCTTCCCTTAAACTGACTTGACGAAAAGATCGCAATGTCAGTGATGATACACTGGAATGCAAGTAGGAAGCAGAGGGAGAGAAAAGATAAAGAAAGCTTTTTGGAGCTAAAGTCCGCATTTGTCGGCACCCTGTCCTGGCCTAGCCCCAGATTTATGCGAGAGGAATTCGTGGTGTCAGAGCGGATTTGCCTCAGATGTTGGGTTTGGGGCAGTACTGTCCCAAATAATTGACGGAGAAGAAACATTCTATAGTTTTTCTCAGTCGGAATCCTGCTGGACGGCTGCTGAGAAAAAACTATGCTGTGGTGAGAGGGGGATGGGTGCGCTGGCCATAAAAGGGCTTGGACTCTTTGCGATATTATTTGTTGGGCAGGAAGTTCAGGCTGGTTTCTGACCATGCTCCCCTAACCGGATGAAAGAAGGAACAAAGGGTCGAATGCCAGAGTGTCCAGGTGGTTTCTCTCTCTCAAGAGTTCAACTATGTGGTGGGACCCCACAGGCCTGGTAAAATGCACCAGAATGATGATGGCCTTTCCAGAGTTCACTGACTTGTGGTCAGAGTGCCTCCAACCATCCGGTGGGGTTGAGGCAGGAGGGGGGGGATGATGTAGGGGGAACATTCACTGTGGTACTGGTATGGGAGATATGGTCTCCATTTTTTGGTCTCTGGTTCCCTCTAAGAGCTTCTTGTGTACTGGGAACGGGATCCGTGGTAGTGTTTGCAGAAGCTAGTTGCTGCCTTGTTGTTTTGTTTAGGGCCGGACTCCTGGAAGTGGTGGGGGAAGGAAGGACAGGTGGGGGCTTCCCATTCCACCCAAGTAACACACCGGGGTTTTTGGAAGCAGAGATGGAGCTCTGGAATAGATTGGAGATCAGAAGCAGAGCTGGGGCAGAGTTTATTGTTGAGGATTGTGGCGAGGAAGGTTTGTGTAGTGTTGGGCTGCTGTTTTCCTGCCCCAAAGGTGTTGAAGTGCACTGTGCAGAGAGCAAAAAGAAAAAACTACAGAAAGAACGGCCTCAGACTGTTGTTAGTTTGTGCCTACAAGTGGGACGGCTGATTAAGCTGGACTTTATTTATGTTAAAGAATCTCCAAAGCTAATGTAAGGCAGTTGCATTACTTATTCCTTTGTGCTGCGAACAAGCTGCTGTTTTTTTAAGGTACCTCTGCAAATAAAAAAGGACCTGTTTGTTTTATAAAACGTGTTTAATGCGTGCGTGGCGCGAACCCCCTCTAAAACTTCACCACTAGTTGTAGAGAAGACTCTTAAAGGCATGGTCCCCCCACACAAAACATAATCCCCCCCCCAGTAGATGGCCCCACCATGGTAGTGTAAAGGTAATCCTAGACCTTTCACACCCCGCTTCCATAGGGTCTGCCTGTAGACCCCACTCCTAAAAGTGCCCAAAAAATTGTCACCAGGAGGGCTAGCAAGGAACTCTGCCTGCGAACCTGCCTCCGGTGTAGATATTTGCCATGACGATTCTGCAGCCCTATCTACCCCCCTCCCCACATCCACCTCCCCTACCTCCTCCCACCCTCCTCCCCTCCCCATCCAAGTTACTACTATCCTCCCCCTGAGCATAAAACCACCTAATATGATGTTCCCCCATGTCGGCAGCCCAACCGCATATTTTTATTTTCAAAACTCCCAAAACTCGTTATGTACCTCCCTCTTTCCTCATGCTGCACTGAATTGAACCGGCAGCCGCGTCCGCGGATTGGCTGCCGCTCAGCCAATCTCAAGGACGCGACGCGGTCCGCCCCTCTGCTTGCATTTCGCAAGCAGGAGGGCCGGCAGTGGCGGGAGGCGAGAGGGTAGGAACAAAGGGGAGGTAAGTAAGAGTGTGAGGGGGCTTTTGGCAAATAAAAATATATGCGGTTGGGCCTAGCCAGGACAGTGCGGGGGTGGGGGTGGGAAGGTGGGCGGGTGCGACATCATTTAAAAACAATTTTAAGGTGTGTGACATGCCCTTTAAATGAGGTTCAAAACCAAGAAGAGCAAACAGCCCTTAGACCAATTTAAATGATTAGCTATACCCACATCCAATCAGAGAGAGAAAGAAAAAATAGACAGAGATGGATAGATGCAGATAGATGAAAAATAGATCATATATACATGAGTGATAGATGATAGAGCGATAGAGAGATAGATTAGGACAGATATAGACAGACCAATAGATTACATGGATGGTGATAGATAGTCATCCAAAGAGCTTCCGGTAAAGTAGTACTCCCGCAAACCTCTTGGCACGGCCTCAGTTAGATAGGTGCAATCCCCCAGCATCCACAGCAATATGGGCAAATGCAAAAAAGTTGAGGAAGCACACTATTTCAGTTCCAGTGTTTTATCAGCCAAAAAGACATACAACAGGGGATTATAGATTACCCCTTTAGATAACATGTATGACATGGGTGATAAAACAGAAGACAGATTGGGGAAGGGGAAAATATTTTTTTTTTAGTGGTGTTGACTCTAGACTGCACACTGCAACCAATTTTTACATATTAAAAAAGTGGTACGACTTGATAAAGCAGTGGCCACTACTGGTGTATTGGAAGCACATTATCTCTATCAAGTCTGAGAGTGCAATTTGAGATTGCACCAAAAAATGGTGATCGCATGCACTCGATGCGCATGCTGAATTAGATGAGGCAATGGTGCAATTGGATCAGAGACTAACTGCAGGACACCAGTGCAGGACTACAGGACTGTGGACTGTTGTTACCAGACATCCCACCCCCTGCCAAAATCTGGTTTCGGCGGGCACGGGTGGGGAGAAAGGGAGTCGAGCTTACTGAGGACGTGGACGTTCAATGAACATCCAAGGAGTGGGCTAGGGGGGCAGACATCAATGACTTCACAAAGGGGGCGGGTATGGGCAGGCCACTGCATGATGACGAATTTACATCACCAAGAGGCGTGGTTAGGGGGAGTGTGACGTAAATTTCCACAGCCATCTGGCGCACAGAGAAATGGACGCCATTTGCGCCATCACACATACACGCCCTTGGCCCACACTCCTACTCGCCTGTACTTGCGGCGTGTTGTGCCTCACCTAAGCTGGCCATATTAAAATATGTAGGGCTAGGGCCACAGTGGGGACGTGCGAACGAGCTGCGACACACCACCCACGGACCATGCGGATGTGCCATCCGATATCGTTCGTCTTCTTTCAGCCACGGCTCTCCTAAATCAATTTTGCCGTATTACGTTCCACACGTCAGTACGTTTATTTATTTTTTTTGTGGCAAGATTCACTCGCCCACGCGCCAGTGCTTACATGTACAATTTAGCTGGTCCACACTGTTGAAGATACATGATTAGTTTCAGAACGCATGCCATACCATTTTGTGTGCTGATTGGCATGGTCCTGATAAATATCTGGAGCCTCCAACAGTACAGTTTTGCCTTCGTAAATACTACGGTGTTCTTCTGGCACAGGATTGACATCAAGGTTGTGAATTGTGTTACAGTGAAAGGATAAAGGTACCACCTATATTAATATTTTACAAAGAATGGGTACCGTCGAACCAAAAGGAAAAACACAATTCCCAATATCGATGATAGTGTAGTCAATGATTGATATATTTTTAAGTCTTATACACCTGAATTTTTTTTTTTATTAAACCCTACATTGATTTGATATAATTATGAATCAAACAAGGATCGGAGCGAACAAACCTTAAAAACTGTGTATTGAGATAATACGACAAAGCCCAATTTACTGTAAATAAGCGTCGCAGCCAACCGCTATACCAGATGTCTACATCATTTTCCGGATGTTGATAAAACGTCTGGTTATAAAGGTTGTAGCGGCGTACTAAGTAAGCAAGCAAAGTATGAGTGACAAACGGGGAGCAGAATTACGGTGATCGGGTCAGTAAAGTATGTATATTACATCATTTTAGTTAGAGGACGGTGCGGTCGCGTCTAATGATTTTATATTTCTTGCTCGGAAAGTTAATATGACTAGGTGAATTTGACTAAGCGGTAAGAAATCTCGCAACTTTCTGTATGCTTTATTATGTTGGTTGGGTGTTCCAGATAAATAAGCAAAACGTTGAGAAGCGTCAGGCCCGGGTGTTCTTCTAAATAGAAACTAGAGCGAATAGCGCTTTCCAACTGTTTTTATGGCCGCCGCCATATTTTGGTCTTCCATCGCGGTTATGATGTAATGTGCTTGTGTGAAAGGGTGGATTATAGCCAACTAGGACCCACTTAAGGAATTATTTTTGTGTAAAGTCTGATATTGGGAAAACATAGGGTGATGCCGGTTGTATTGTCCTTTTAAACACGAAAGTATTGTTGGAAAAAGTACTTTTAAGTGTTGTAACATTTAGACTTTTATCCTAAAAAAAAACTGATACGGGCGATGGTAGGCTGAAAGTTGATATTTAACATTGGTTTCAATGGAACTTAAGCCTAGTAAACGGTACTTTAAAATTCTTGGTAACTTTAGACAAACTGTAGTGTGGAACATGTGATTGTTATTTATATTAGTGAGTAGAGTATTAATGCCCAGTTTGCGCTGCCATAAAGCAATATATGCTATGCCCTTGTAGATGAAAAAAGGCAAGCAGCTGTTGCATTTTTATTCCATGGACTCCGGTGCTATGCTTATTACCTGTACTTCTGACTTGCACGCAGTTGGGAAACTCCAACCATTCGAGGTCACATACTAGCATTAGCCATAACATACATAGCATTGCCGCTGGACCACCGTTTGGTGCGATGAAGTGTCTTCGCGTCACATGGCAAACTGTGTGGGGGCGGTTCTGGAGCGGCTCCGGGACCAATCAGCATGCATTGTATACGATGCTTTGCCTATGATTGGAAGCCCACTGGCTAGCAGTATGGGGGACATACTGTTGTGGGCAATAACTTGATTTGTAAGAGTGCAGGGGGCTTGGGGACCTACCCCTACTTGGTGCCGGGGGCTACAATGGCGGAACAACAAACGGTTGTTGTGTGCCATGCAGCTGCGTTTCGTCTGTAAGAATAAACGTCCTGTTTCAAGATGGGGCGGCAAGTGTGGGGGGCTCCCGTGCATGCTAGATAGAAAACCTCTCGGAGGGACCGAGGAGAAGCAGGCACCCAGATTTACTCAAGACTCCTCCTACTCTTCACTTTTCTTAAATTTGAAACAGGCACTGCGAGGAGAACCATTTGGGAGCAGAGATGTAAGGTAAACATTTTTTTAACACACTACACAGAGGGGGACAGTAGTGGGTACATTTTAGCTTTGGGTTGGACCAAGCCCACAAAACTGTTTCAGTATAGTAGGCTGAAGCAACACACATGACAGCATGAGCATCTCAGTCATTTCAAATATGCGTTATACAATGGGGAGATAGGGCACTCATTCTATTGTATATTCTCCTGTGGCGCAGAGGGCGATTAAAAGCCTATTGGTTTAAAACACATACAGGAATATCAAAGATACACAAAAAAGCAGAAGTTATAGGCTGGGCAACACCTGTAGATATGTATCATAACTAAAAGCCTTTATTTTGAAGGGAGAAATATGATTTTTAAAACAATTAAAAGCATAAGGACCAGATGGATGCATCCATAGGATTTTTAAGAAGAGCTAGTAGTTCTAGCAAGACACTGTGTCATCATAATTTCAGATCGCTTTTGTCTGGGGATGTGCGCTGTGGGATTAGGGAAAAATAAAAGCCAATGTAATAACCAATATTCAAATAAAAGGTAGAGTCGTTCACAGCCTAGTAAACTATAGACCTGTAAGCCTAACATCGTTGTGTGGGAAGGGGATGGAAACTTTTGTTAAGGGATCATATCCTTGACTTTGTCTCCAGAGACATCTTTATTAGTAGTTAGTCAGCATGGAGTTATTGTGAAATAGATCATGCAGACAAATAAATTGGTTTTTATGAAAAGTGAGTAAGAAGTTAGATTAGGCACAGCTGGGGATGTGGTATATTTGGATTTTGCAAAAGCCTTCTTGATACTGGGCACAATAGGCGACTAATGTATAAACTAGAGGACTGTTGGCCTTGTAAGAAAGAAAAACATTGTTCATGGATAGGAGAATGGTTATTGGACCGCAAACAGAGAGTGGTGGTTAATGGAGCTACCATCTATGTGGTAAAGTTCTAAGCGGAGTTCCTCAGGGTTCTGTTACTGGGGCCGCTTCTGTTTAGTAATCTGTTTATACCAATGACGTAGAGCAGGGGGGGCATTGAGAGGAAGGTCTCTGTGTTGCTGAGGACACTAATTATGCAGAGCTTTGGAAACTTACCAATGATTGTGCAACGTGCGGCAAAAGCAGAACTAGATAGATCTATCAAAAATGGGCAGCAGAATGGCAGATGAGATTCAATGTTGATAAAATGTAAGGTGATGCATTTGGGGATTTAATAATCCCTGTGCCACTTACACCATAAAATAACTCGTGTTAAGGCATCTGAATGGAAAAAAGAGATTTTGGGGAGTTCTGGGTAAGTGATAACAGATTAGCTGAGCAAACATGCCATGTAAGCAACAGCTAGAGCTAGCAAGTATTGTCTTGTTTAAAAAGAGGGGAAATGGAATTTCGAGAGGAAAATTATTATTCTCCCTTCGTTACAAGGACACACTGGTTAAGGCCACATTTGGAATATGCGTTTTGTTGGCAGTTTGGGAAATTCCCATATAACAAAAAGGAACATTCTGCGAAAGTGATGTAGGGCAGTTCGAGAAGGGCAACTAAATTAATTAAGGGGAATGGAGGGGCTGGCATATGCAGGCAGATAGACAAGTTAGGGCTGTTACATTGGGAGAAGTAGCGGCGGTTTGCGTGACATGATACACCTGTACTACAAATTATTAATGGCACATTCTATACACAGTGAATCTCTCTGGATTGCATTGATTCCACTAATAGGTCAATACTAGAGGACTCGTGGACATCCTATTAAGAGTTGAGAAAGAAGACAAGAAGTATTGTCATAGCTTAAGGTTAGGTAGAGGTTTCTTTGACAGTGAGAACGGGATTGAAGAAGCGTGGAACTGTTCCAGCGGAGGTATGGATATGTAATGGCCAAGTTCATGAATAAATTTAAAAGGCCTGGATAAGGTTCTACAAACTACAATAAATATTAGGAGTTACTGGATATTAATGCATATAGATATTTTGGTTGATCCAGGGATACTTTCGATGCCGTTCTGGAGTCAGGAAGGAATTTGTTCCCCACTTTTTAGCTGGGGTTTTTGCCATTCTCTGGACAACTGTTAGGTAGTGGTACAAAAATAAAAAAAAAAAAAAAGATAGGTTGGACTTGAGTGGAGAATGTCTTTATTCAAGCCGTAATTACTATGTTTACAAATACTTATGTTCACAATAAATATACAGGGTCTCACAAAATTTTTCTAACAATCTCACTTAATCAGATAAGGCTTAGATAGCTTATTGTAAAGTGCCATATAGCTACCAGTCTTCAGTTCATCAGTAGTGTCAGGTGTGTGTATGCGAAGTGGGCCTCCCCTGATGATTCTTTAGGCTAAGAAGCAAGCAGTAGGACGCGTTTCGCTCGTTAAAGTAGAATCAGAGTTTCTCAGCCATATTGCTCTGTTTCCCCAACCATCTTTTATTTCTAATTTAAAGATTAGGCCTCGGCGCCACAAGTTCTAGCGCGGCCGGAGGTAGTGATTTGTCACTCCACATGCTCTGCTGTACGCAATCTCATTCGTTATCGCGTCGCTATGTGTGTCAAGACGGAACAGACGGTAGTGGGAGTTGTGTAGTGAAGTGTTTCGTGTTATAGTCCCATCATAACGTGATGGAAGTCAGCAAACCAATATGCAACTCAAATAACAATTTTCTACTGCACAATAGAGAATACGGGTAGCACTCATCCTTGTAAAGGTATATCCAGGAAGGTTCAAATATGCGTTAAACGCTTCTGTTGCGTGTGATATCGAAAAAAAAGATGATAACATCTACTCAAAAACGATATTGCAGCACGTCCAACTGCACGCACATGGGGCTAAGCGGTGAAGATAGTATAGTAGTATAGTATTTGAGGGTTGAATAAAGACATACGTCCCATCCCAGTCCAAACCCCATCTAGCAAGAATCATTTCCTGCCCTAACTGTTGATCCAGAGGAAGGCAAAAAAAACCCACCAAATTTATGAAGGGGAGAAAAAATCCAAGACGACAGTTCCAATAGGCCTTACCGTTATTACAGTGGAAGAAAAACCCTTTCCAAGCTGAAGCATAAACACTTTTTTCTTCAGTCTAAGGGATGTCCTCGGTCCTTTGACAGTGTCTTGCGTGAAACAATGCACCATATAGTTTTATGTATGGGCCACGTTACATATATTTATACACATAATCAGATGCCCCACGCAAGCCGCCTTTCTCCAGCGTACTAATTGTAACTGTTCCAGTCTTCATTTCAATATTCAAGCTTCCCCCAATCCACTATTTAGTTGCCCCTTCTCTGGAAACCCTTTCCATTTAAAGGAGTCCTTTTTGTACACAGGATTCCCAAAATTACACTGATATTCAAATGAGGCCTTACCAATGCTTTGTAAAGGGGAGAACAACCTCCCTTGAATCTCATTACCCGCTTTATACAAGACAATACCAGCTGGCTCGGCTGTTGCTGCCTGGCACTGCTTGTCACCTTTAAGTTTGTTATCCACCCAAAAACTCCCAAGATCCTTTCCAACAGGGATTCACTTAACACAGAGCCATTTATAGTAAGTAGCACAAGTATTTTTAAGTACCAAAATGATCACCTTACATTGACAAAACATTGAATTTCATCTGCCACTTAGCAGCCCAATGTGAATTAATCTATCTAGATACGCCAATTGCAACGATTGCACCATCCTCTGACGTTTTAATGGTCGACAAAGTTTTGTACGTCAGCAAACCACAGAAAACCTTGACGGACAATACCAACTTCCAAATACCCTTGAATTACAGTAGATTAAATAGAAGCGGGCCCCACACAGAAAAACCTGTGGCACCCACTTAGCACTGTAGTCCATAATATGATGAAGCCCATAAACAAAACTACTCTCTGCATCCTATTCTTTAACCAATTTTATACATGACAAATGTGACTCCCCAGACCTAGCGTTGATATTTAGTGCCTATGGGGGAACTGCGTTCAAAAGAACTTTGGCAAAAATCCAAGTAAAACTAATCTACTGCTATACCAGAGTCTAAATTTCTACTTACTCCTCATAAAAGCCAAGCAAGTTAGTTTGAACAAGATCTATTCCTCCTAAATCCATGCTGGTTATCACTATATAACGATAAGTCTTAAACAACTCTGAACATGTCCTATAAACTTTCCAGGAGTCTTTCCCCACCACTGAAGTTAAACTACAGGCCTGTATTACCCGCGGGGGATCTTGAACGACTACTTTTGGAATATTGGAAAACATCAGGCCTTTTTCCAATCCAGAGGGCACACCACCGGACATGAGGGAATCAGCAAAAAAAAGAAAACAAGGCCTAGATAAAACTGAACTTAGCTCCCTAAGTAACCCTAGGAGTATTTTATCCGGTCCAGAGATTACTAATATAACCTATTTAGTTTTCTGTACCCAATCCTACGGTTAACCAAATGAACTTGACTCTGTGATACCTTATTGCTACTATAACTCTACTGATATCTGATTGGGATCTTCTATAGGTTACAGAGGAGGAAAAAAAAGATTAAGACATTTGCCTTATCGCCATCCTCCGTAAACTAACTTATCCCCTAATTAATGGTGCCACATTCTCGTCCTCATCTCTTACTAATTTAAATACTAATACAAATAAATAAAAAATGTTTAGGCTTAGTGATGCTTTCATTAAGCATCTAATTCATATTAATTTTTAGCTAGTTGTGAGCTGTTCTACACTCTGTTACAGTCTTATTACTCCTCTCTAAAGGCCCTTTCCGTTCCCTCTGCCTTAAAGGTTTTTAAATGCCTTTTTCTTCCTCCATTTGGCCTTTACATGCAGCAATTCAGCCCATGGGCAGGATTTATTTTTTTAACTTGTTCCACAGGGTAGTAAATTTGATTGTGAAATGACGGGCTTAAAATCCCCTGATCACGTCCACCTTGTTCAGTACACTTACCTGATAATTACATATCCCAGTTGACATTCTGAAGAGCTGCATTTAACCTGGCGAAAATTTGCTTTCCTGAAATTAAATGTCTTGTTAACCCAGCGCACTTTTCCTTCTGATAAACAAAGTCCAAATGCCACTATTTCATGGTCTCCCTATCTATTCCCTAAGCCTTAGTTACCTTTAATCTATAATGCGCTCCACAAGTAGATATACAGATCCAACCGAGCTCCTTTTTAGTAGGAACCCTTAACCACATGTGAGAAAAATTATACGCAGCAAATTCAGGGAACTCATCGCCTGTGTCGTGATGGCTTTCCACCAAAACCAATCAATGTCAGGGTTAATTGAAAGTCCCCCATAATGAGCACACTCCCCAAACTTTGCAGGCCCTTTTGCCAAAGCATATGAAGTTGACTCACCTCATCTCTTGCTAGCAGTTGGCGGCTTATAGCAGGACAACAAAAATGACATTACCCCCTTCCTGTTTGCTCTAATTCCACCATATTGGCCTCCACTTTATAATCCATATACCCAGCTAATATTTGTTTAAATTTGGCTTCAATTCTTTTCACATATAACATACTCATCCACCTTCCTTTTTTTCGTCCTGGCCTACACAAAGGCAGATCCTTCTATATTTACAGCCCCGTCGTGAGAACTGTTCAAACCACGTTTATGCTATACCTATACATCACTTTTCATTCAATGCCATCATTTCCAATTTCACCCATTTTGTCAGCCAGGCTTCTCGCCATGTGCAAACATACATTAGATTATGATCCTGTAATTTATTGTACCTTTAATAAACCACTGCCTCCCTATCCCTATGCTAGCCCACCCCTTTCTGCCCACCATGGCCTATATTACACCCTGCTTCTCTCCTGGACAATCTATCCAGTGAGACTGCTAATACCCTCCCCCCCCAACCTAGTTAAAAGTCCTCCAACCCCCTAGCCATCTTCTCCCCTCAAAACAAGCTGCACCACCATCAGTGAGGTGCAACCCATCCCTACTAAAGAGCCTGTAGCCGACAGCAAAGTCGCCAGTCTAAATAAACCCAAAACCTTCTCCTTACGCCACTCTCTTAGCCACGCATTAATGCTCCTATAAGCTCCCGCTGTTCCCTGGGCTTAGCACGTGGCGGCGGGAGTATTTCTGAAAACACTACCCTGGAGGTCCTTGCTTTTTATCTTGCCCATAGTTTCGGAAGAAAATCATTTTTACGGCTCACCTCCACCTCTAACTTTGTCTTGGCCACCAAGGGTGAACCAAGACGCGGGTCACACCCGGCCCCCACCCAAATCATCTGTCTACCACATCCACCACATCGAACCCTAGCACAGGCAGGCAACACACAGTTCGGGCATTGTAGGGTCTGGCGGCAGATTACCTATCTACCTTCATTGATAATGAGTCCCCTACACTACCACCTGCCTTGAATTCCTGACCCTTCGTTCAGCCTTCCCGTGGTACAGAGAGCAGTCCCTGGGGCTCTCAAGGGCTAGGCCCCCTCCATACACGCTACATTACGAGGTCCTCCGCCACTTCTTACCTAAGGCGGCAAATCGTTGGGATAGACAATATGGGAAGAAGAACCCCTACTCTTCGTCCCCCACTTCCCCCAGTAACCCTAAACAAAACTACCTCCTTCCCTCATCCTTTCTTGTACCTCTTCCACCCACATCTCTATACTGGCCCAGCCAGTGCTGCTGATACCCACAGTTCTGCCATCCCCGCCAATGCTGCAAGCTGCCCCCATTAGACGTCAACCTCCAGTTCCAAACGGGCAAACATAACACCGTGACACAGACATAGTTCACCGGGAACTATGCTCCAGGTTCCTTACATGTGGACGATGCACATGCACACTAACTATTTTATGTTCAACAATGAATATTATTTACAGAAAAAGGAAGCATCTATGGGGGGAAAATTTTCACCCTCCTACGCTAATTTATTTATGGGGTTCTGGGAACATAACTTCATATTCAATCAGTCAAATCCGTATAGAGAAAATATTAAGGTCATCTATAGATACATAGATGATCTGATACTGATATGGCAAGATTGTGGTGATCCTACCTCTTTTGAAGGTTTTTTGAACTATTGTAATAACACGGGTTGGGGTGTCACTTTTACGTCCAACAGAAATGAAACTAATATTGAATTCTTGGATACACTTTTACGTCCAACAGAAATGAAACTAATATTGAATTCTTGGATAAAGAGTTCAGTACATATAATGGAAGGGTGACGACGGATTTATATCGTAAAGTCTGTTTTATGCGATGTTATAACTATAATTATCGATAAGAACATGTACTTTACTATTGACCTAAGAAGAGGTCTATGCTTGTTTTTAATATTGTTGAATATGTATAATATGCATTTATGTTCTTAAGGGTGGTTTAATTGGTTGAGCTGATGTAGGGGTTAATTTTTGGCTGTATATATAGTACTAGAGTGACACACCCTTTTGAGCCCCTGAGGAAGTGGAAGGTACTCCACGAAACGCGTATGGCGGAGCTTGTGTAGAAGCTACAATAAAGTATTGACTTTTATCTTTCACCTATACGCTCCAAGTCTGGTTGCCGGCCTCCGCTTTGGGGGAGATTCCCCGTTTTTTGTGCAGTAATGATCAAGTGGAACTCTGAGGCAGAACAGGTCTTTCAGACCCTTAAAAGAGCCCTATGTAGTCAACCAGTGCTGATAACCCCAGACTTCACACAGAAATTTATTGTGCAGACTGATGCATCTGATCTAGGTGTGGGAGCGGTACTGTCGCAAATCAGAGAAGGTGAAGAGCATCCGGTGTTTTTTCTGAGTAAAAAGCTAAACATCCATGAGAAAAACTATGCTACAGCTGAAAAGGAATGTTTAGCAATTAAGTGGGCGCTGGAGGAACTCAAATACTATCTTTTAGGCCGTCAGTTTACATTGGTTACTGACCACGCCCCCCTTAAATGGATGTGTGAAAATCGGGAAAAGAATAGAAGGGTGACCAGATGGTTCTTGGCCCTTCAGAGCTACAAGTTCACCGTGGAGCACAGACCGGGGGCACAGCTAGCGAATGCAGATGCCTTGTCCCGGGTACACTGCCTTGAGGCTACAGGTGTTCCGACCCCTACGTCGAAACAGAGGGGGAGGGTATGTGAAAGAAATGCTGGGATAGTGGTGGAAGGTGTTTATATTTCCCCCAGATTTCTCTCCTATATGTATTTAGCTCCAGGGTAAGTAGCTCAGCAGTGAAAGGGTGTTCTTTCACTGCATTTGGCTTTTTGGAAAAGCCGGAAAAAGTGGCCCTGGAGCGAATGGAAGTGAGCGGGTGGGACTTCCATTCACCAGACTATCCAGGCTTTTAGTAAAGCCTGGCTAATTAATAGCCTCATTAGGCTGCAGGGGAAAACCCTTTGAATAAGGTGTCTCAAGAGTTTTTTCTCTCTCTTCCAGGGAACTGTCTGGAGGCAGTAAAGGAGAGAGCCAGAAACAGTGAGGAACTACCTGTTGTACGGTGTTATTGCAGAGATGGATATTAGGTCCTCTCTGTCGCATAGGGAATTCTGAATGTTAGTTAGAGCCGAACAGGCTAGGATTTATTTTTATGTTTTGTTTATGGATGTACCAATGTGCTCTGCGCTGGTGAAATAAAGCTGATTGCAGTCAGCTTAAACCTGGAACTGTTGTTTTTTTTCCTTCTGGAGTCATTCTGGTCCCTCCAATCTGCCCAACCCCCCAAGAAACTGTACCTTTTGGGCAAGCCCCTTTACACTAGTTTAATTGCTTTTTTGCACTCTTTATTACAGCTTTTGTACTCCCTGTAAGCCTGTTCTGGGTTATTAGATATCACCAGATCCAACAACACATTCTGTCTAGTTGGAACTTCTACTATCTGTGAAAGAAAATGCTCATATAGGAAATTTTCTTTCACAGATAGTAGTAAGGAAGTTTAAAACTTTATAACTTTTAAAGGGCAACTATAGTGAAAAAAAAACTTTGTCTGTATACAATGTATAGATCACTTAGTATAAGCTGCCTTACTTTCATGTGTCTGTGTGGCTTCGTTTCTTCAGACTGGCAGAAGTTTGTACCAAGCTGTGTAGTCCCCCTCCCCTCTCTGTCTACTCCCCCTCAAGCAGTGACGGGCTGTATACAGAGTCCGAGCATTGTCAGTTGAAAGGACTTTAAATGAAGTGCTGACATCCTGTTGACCCCTCCCTTCCAGAGCTAGACTGCAAGCAATCAAAGTGTGGAATAAAGAGCAATATGCTGAAGGGAGGGGCAGAGGGGGAGAGAGGAGGACAAGTGGTGCTGAGATTCTTTACAAGTAAGTTACTGAACTCTGCCTGTTCTCTAACTTTGCTAATTGTTATTTACTTTTTACCTAAAGTTCATATCTCTCCCCCTGCTTAGCTGAGATCATAATCACTGAAGAGAGAGTCAGTGTAACAGCAGCTTGTAGTGAGACCTTCACAAACACAGTGACACTGCTTGTTGTCCTGTTACATTTCAGTTGCTTTAGTCTATATATTTCATACATTGCACTGTGTGTCTTGTTTGGTATATAGTCTGTATTACTGTATTATATATACTGTATTAGTGTTCCATTTGAGTCACTGGTTTTGTATGTATATAAGATTTTTTTTGGGGGGGGGGGCTGTTTTATAGTGTGTTATGCTCATATTGCTGGGTTAATGGTTTATTGATTGTGTTTAGCACTACAGCATTTGACTATATGTTGCACATGGTACATATAGTGTGGGTGAGAGAGTGTGTGACAGTACTGCAGGGGAGCTTTGGATTGTGTGGGTGTGTGCCTTTGAGTGACAGATGAGGTGTAGCAGCTCCTACAAATCACAGCATATTCAAAGGCTTATATCTCGGGGACTATGTAGAATTTAAAGAAACTAAAGGTACCCTGGTGGATGGGATGACTTTTAGGATACATTAGAAGAAATTAAAAAAAAACAATTTTCTCACTATAATTGCCCTTTAAGGTGCTGGCAGTTCCCTTACTCCAATCTATGTCAGGGTAGTTAAAATCCCCCATAATCAGAACATGCTCCATACCAGCAGCCTTCGCCAACTGCATATGGACATTCATTTCCACCTCCCCCCCAGCATTTGGCAGCTTATAACATACTCCAACAATTAATTTACCTGCCTACTTGCTTCCTATACACAGTTCCACCCATATTGTTTCTGCCGTATCGTTTACTCCCCCATCTATTCCATCTTTTAAATTTGGTTTCAATTCCTGTTTAACATACATACATACTCCTCCTCCTTTTTTATTAACTCTGTCATGTCCAAATAAGGAGTATCCTTCAATATTTACTGTCCAGTCGTGTGAATCATTAAGCCATGATTCTGCTATACCAATTACATCATACCTTTCCTTTAAAGCTATTATTTCAAGTTCCCCCGTTTTTTCCAGTCAGACTTCTTGCATTTGTAAACATACATTTTAGATTATCAATTGATTTAATTCCATACATGGTCGTACATGCCTCCTTATCCTCTATGCTCCCCCTTCTCCATACTCTGTTGTGTTAATAGCCCCCTGATCCCCAACTTCTCTGTCTACCCCTGTGTAGTTCAACATATCCTCCCCTTCATACCTAGTTTAAAATCTCCTCCAACCCCCTAGCCATCTTTTACCCCAAAACAGCTGCACCATCACCATTGAGGTTCAATCCGTATCTACTAAAGAGCCTGTAGCCAACAGAAAAGTCAGCCCAGTACTCTAAAAACCCAAACACCATCTCCTTACACCACTCTCTTAGCCACGCATTTATCCTCCTGAGCTTCCGTTGCCTCCCTAGTGTAGCACATGGCTGCGGTAGTATTTCTGAAATCACTACCCTTGAGATCCTTGCTTTTAACTTGGCCCCTAATTCTTGGAAATAATTTTTAAGGACCTCACCTCCACCTCTAACTTTGTCATTGGCACCAACGTGAACCAAGACTGCCGGGTCACGCCCAGCCCCACCCAATAATCTGTCTACACGATCCACCACATGTCGAACCCTAGCACCAGGCAGACAACACATTGTTCGGCATGCAGGGTCTTGGCGACAGATTACCCTATCTACCCTTGTAATAATGGAGTCCCCTACCACTACCACCTGCCTATCCTTCCTAGCCCCCAGTTCTCCCTCCTTTGTATTGGAGATGGCCGTCCCCTGGGTGCTCAAAGGAAAGGCCCACTCCATTCATGCTTCCGAGCCATCGTCCTCCACATCTTCGCCTAAAATGGCAAATCTGTTGGGATCTACCAACTGGGAAGAAGCGCCCCTATCCTTCCGTCCCCTACTTCCCCTGGTGACCCTTACAAATCTATCTTCCTTTGCCACCTTATCTGCCCCATCTCCACCCTCCAGTTTACTGGCCCCTGCCAGTACCTGCATTTCCCCCAGGTTTGCCAAGCCCTGCAATGCTGCAAGTTTCCTCTTTACATTCTGGACTTCAGATTCCAAATGGGCAACCCACTCACATCTGACACATACATAGGTCCCTTGGGGTGGCTGCTCCAAGATCCCATACATGCGGCAGGATGCACATTGCGTGGCCCCAACAAAACTGTCCATACTAAACAGCAATACACACCAGAGAAACAGCAATACACACCAGAGAAACAGCATTGTTGTTCTTAAACCTTTTCTTGTTCTAAACGCTTGTGTTTCTTAACGCACACCCCTTAAATACAGACAAACCCCTTTAAAACAGAAAATCCCTTTAGAGCTGATCGCTATTGTAGGGGACATCACGGCTGGGTACTGGATGGGAGATATGTGTCTCCATTATTTGGTCTCTGGTCCCTTTAAGAGCTTCTTGTGTACCTGGGAAGGGATCCGGGTAGTGTTTGGCAGCAAGCTAGTTGCTGCCTTTGTTGTTTTGTTTTAGGGCCAGACTCCTGGAATGGGAGGGAAGGAAGGGTGGGCCTTCCCATTCCACCTAAGTACACACCGGGGTTTTTGGGAACCAGAGAGGAGCTCTGGTAAAGATTTGGATATCGGAAGCAGCTGGGGCAGTATGTTGAGAGATGTGGTCTAGGAAGGGTGTGTGCTGCTGTTTTCCTGCCCCAAAGGTGTTTGAATGCACTGTGAGAGAAAAAGAAAAACTACAGAATGAACGGCTGATTTGTTAGTTTTGCCTACAAGTGGGACTGTGCTGATTAAGCTGGACTTTATTTATGTTAAAGGATTCCAAAGCTAATGTAAGCCTTTTCATTTACTTATTCCTTTGTGCTGGAACAAAGCTGTTTAAGTTACCTCTGCAAATAAAAAGGACTGTTGTTTTATAAAACTGTGTACTGCGTGATGGCTGTGACCCCTCTAAACTTCACAACTGGTGCTCGGATGCGGGCAGCGCAGCACTGCAGGAAAAGCTCAGTTTAAAGGTGCCATTTAAAGGGCCAGACTCCTTGTCTGCATTATGGAGGAGTTGGTGAAGCAGTTGGCCTTGGGCGACTGTGCAGTTGCAGCAGAGCATGGTAACTCAGCAGGCAAGCATGATAATGCAGCAGCAAGCCACAGACGCACTGCGAGAAGCCACAGAGGCACAGTCCAAAATGCTGGTTGAGGCAGTGCAACAGCTAGCACAGGGGAAAGAGGCAGCAGGAGTTGCCCCTAGCCATCAAGCCATGATGAGAGCCAGCCACTATCTGCAAAAACTGACACCCACCGATGATGTGGAAGCTTTTCTGAAAACGTTTGAAAGGACAGCAGAGCGGGAAGGATGGCCGAAAGACAAATGGGCTGGTCTCCTTGCCCTGTTCCTGGCTGGGGAACCCCAGAAGGCCTATTATGACCTGACCCCTGCAGACGCCCTTAACTATGATAGTCTGAAGGCAGAGATCCTGGCCCGGCTAGGTGTGACCACAGCAGTCCAGGCACAGCGGGTGTACAGTTGGAGGTACCATATGGATCATCCGGCGAGGTCGCAAATGCATGATCTCATCCAACTGGCAACAAAGTGGTTGCAACCAGAGGTACTCACCGGTCCACAGATGGTGGAACGATTTGTGCTACACCGGTTTTTACAGGCCTTGCCAGTGGAGCTACAGTGGTGAGTCAGCCATGCAGACCCCAAAACGGCAGAGCAGTTGGTGGAGATGGTGGAGAGATACACCACAGTTGAGGGTCTGTTTTCCCCAGAGCGCCGGGCAGTCGCAACGGCATCCCGTGTGGCAAGGTTTCATTCTGTGGGAAAGAGTACTTCACAGAACCCCAGAACCAGCACCAACAGTAATAGCGAGGTATCGCCAACAACAACTTCGGGAGTACCACCGGCTACCAAGGCACCTCGAAAGGGAGGCACTGTGCAGTATGGTAACTATGGTGAATGCCGAACTGATTGGCGAAATTGATACAGTAATAAAACCACTCAAGGTCGTTTGCATCCATGGAGATACAAAAACATATCCTGTAGTGCCTGTGTCAATTGCCACTGACTGTGGAACAGTTGACCACACCGTTGGGGTGGTAAGAAACCTGATGTATCAGGTGATATTGGGACGAGACTTTCCATTGTTTTGGGAAATTTGGGAGAGTGTAAAAGGGAAATGGTTGAAAGGTGTTGAGAATAATTTAACTCCTATTCCCTCATCGGCAGAAACTGATGTACAAAGTCCGATTGAAGTAGACCTTGAGAATGTGTTGTTACCAAATTGTGAAATTGTGACTGACCATCCATGTCGGGACCCTGAGCTGACCTCTGAGGGGGGGGAGGATTCCCTATTACAGGTCATGCTGGGAGAGGATGATGAGGAATCTTCTCCCCATGCTGCGATCCCTGACCTGGATGTGTCAAAAGGTACCTTTATTACGGCACAGATTCGGGATCTAACATTATCCCATGCTAGAGAACAGGTATCTGTAGTGAATGGGGTACCCCAGGATCCTGGGTCTGAGGAGAGATTCCCTCATTTTTCAGTTAATAGGGATCTGTTGTATCGGGTTGCTAAGGTCCAGGACGAGGTGGTGGAGCAGTTATTAGTCCCTCAATCATTCCGGAGGATGGTTCTGGATTTGGCGCATAATGAGGCCTTGAGGGGTCACCTGGGGGCCGAGAAAACGGAGGCGCGGATAACCGACAACTTTTATTGGCCTGGGCTAAAGGCCGAAGTAAAGAATTATTGTGCTTCCTGCCCAACCTGTCAGTTAACTGCGCCAGTATCCCATTTTCAAAGTCCTTTGGTACCCTTACCAATAATAGAGGTACCATTCGATCGCATTGCCATGGACATAGTGGGACCATTAGTAAAATCGGCCAGGGGACACCAATATATCCTGGTAATACTCGATTATGCCACCCGCTACCCGGAAGCATTTCCTTTGAGAAAACCTACGTCCAAAGCCATAGCCCGAGAATTGTTTAATATGTTTACGCGGACAGGTTTTCCCAGGGAAATACTCACGGACCAAGGAACTCCGTTTATGTCCAAAGTTATGGAGGATATGTGTAAGCTGTTCCAGATTAAGCAGTTGAGAACATCTGTCTATCACCCCCAGACAGATGGGCTGGTTGAACGTTTTAATAAAACGCTAAAAATGATGCTTAAAAAAGTAGTTCAAAGGGATGGAAGAGATTGGGATTGTTTACTGCCGGCTGTGATGTTTGCTATTACCCCAGGCCTCCACAGGATTTTCTCCGTTCGAACTGGTGTATGGGCGCAGACCTCGAGGGTTGCTTGACTTGGTAAAAGAAACCTGGGAAAGTAAGTCCAGTCCCCATAAAAGTGTGGTGGAACATGTTTCCCAGTTGCAAGAACGCATTGCCAAGGTAATGCCCCTGGTCAAGGAACACTTACTGGCAGCCCAGGAGTGGCAGTATTGATCCCTACCGTAGAGAGTAAATTCTTGGCCCGGTGGCAAGGTCCCGTCGAGATTATTGAAAAAGTGGGGGAAGTAAATTATAAGGTCCATCAGCCTGGTAGACGAAAACCCTATCAAATTTATCATATAAATTTGTTGAAGCCCTGGAAAGAGAGAGAGATTGCTCCAGTTATGGTGGGTGTGAGTATTATACCACAAGTTAGCATTGAGGATGTTAAAATAGCCCCCACTCTAAGTCACAGGTCCAACAGGTAAAGGAGTTTCTCCAGAGAAACAAAGGAATATTTTCTGATTTGCCTGGGCTCACTGGTATGATTGAACACAACATTATTACTGAGCCCAAGGCTAAAGTGTTTGTCAAACCCTATCGAATTCCAGAGGCCCGCAGAATGGTCGTTTCAGAGGAGGTAAAACGAATGTTGGAATTGGGCGTTATTGAAGAGTCGCAGAGTGAATGGTCGAGCCCGATTGTGTTGGTACCCAAGCCCAACGGAACTCTGCGATTCTGTAATGACTTCCGAAAGTTAAATGAAATTACTAAATTTGATGGATATCCCATGCCACGAGTGGATGAGCTGATTGAAAGATTAGGTCCTGCCCGCTACATCACCACCTTAGATCTGACCAAAGGGTATTGGCAAATACCCTTGGCCAAAGATGCTCGAGAGAAAACAGCATTCTCTACGCCCGAAGGTCACTTTCAGTATAAGAGAATGCCGTTTGGACTACAGACTGCCCCTGCCACATTTCAAAGGGTTATGGACAGGTTGTTACGTCCACACCAGAGATATGCGTCCGTCTATTTGGACGACATTGTGATTTTTAGTGCAGACTGGGAATCCCATCTTCCAAAGGTCCAAGTAGTCCTGGATGCACTGAGGAGAGTTTCACAGTTAACCCTGAGAAATGTGCCCTGGGTATGGAGGAAGCGAAATACTTGGGGTACATTGTCGGAAGAGGGTTGGTGAAACCCCAAATCAATAAAATTGAGGCAATCCAGAAATGGCCCCGTCCCCTCAGTAAGAAGCAGGTTCGGGCTTTCCTGGGAATAGTGGGGTACTACAGACGATTTATTCCCAATTTCTCTACTTTGGCAGCTCCTCTTAACTGACTTGCGAAAGATCGCAAGTCAGTGATGATACACTGGACCTGCAAGAGGAAGAAAAGCTTTTGTGGAGCTAAAGTCCCATTTTGTCGGCACCCTGTCCTGGTAGCCCCAGATTTCATGCGAGAAGTCGTGGTCAGACGGATGCCTCAGATGTTGGGTTTGGGCAGTACTGTCCCAAATAATTGACGGAGAAGAACATCCTATAGTTTTTCTCAGTCGGAAGCTGACGGCTGCTGAGAAAAACTATGCGGTGGTGGAGAGGGAGTGCCTGGCCATAAAATGGGCTCTGGCTCTTTGCGATATTATTTGTTGGGCAGGAAGTTCAGGCTGGTTTCTGACCATGCTCCCCTAACCTGGATGAAAAGGAACAAAGGTACGAATGCCAGAGTGTCCAGGTGGTTTCTCTCTCTCCAAGAGTTCAACTATGTGGTGGACCACAGGCCTGGTAAAATGCACCAGAATGCGGATGGCCTTTCCAGAGTTCACTGCTTGCTGGTTCAGAGTGCCTCCACCTCCTCGGGGTTGAGGCAGAGGGGGGGGATTGTAGGGGACATCACGGCTGGGTACTGGATGGGAGTATGTGTCTCCATTATTGGGTCTCGGTCCCTTTAAGAGCTTCTTGTGACTCTGGGAAGGGATCCGGGTATGTTTTGGCAGCAAGCTAGTTGCTGCCTTTGTTGTTTTGTTTTAGGGCCGGACTCCTGGAATGGGAGGAAGGAAAGGTGGGCCTTCCCATTCCACCCAAGTACACACCGGGGTTTTTGGGAAGCAGAGAGGAGCTCTGGTAAAGATTTGATATCAAAGCAGCTGGGGCAGTATGTTGAGAGATGTGGTCTAGAAGGGTGTGTGCTGCTGTTTTCCTGCCCCAAAGGTGTTTGAATGCACTGTGAGAGAAAAGAAAAACTACAGAATGAACGGCTGTTGTTAGTTTTGCCTACAAGTGGGACTGTGCTGATTAAGCTGGACTTTATTTATGTTAAGGATCCAAAGCTAATGTAAGCCTTTTCATTTACTTATTCCTTTGTGCTGGAACAAGCTGTTTAAGTTACCTCTGCAAATAAAAGACTGTTTTTTATAAAACTGTGTACTGCGTGCTGGCTGCGACCCCTCTAAACTTCACACTATGTAGAAATGACTTAAAGGCATGTCCCCCCCCAAAACTATAATCCCCCCCAGTAATGGCCCCCACCATGTAGTGTAGTGTAATCCTTACCTCACATCCCAGCTCCATAGGTTCTCCTGTAGACCCCCCTAAGTCCCAAAAACTGTCCACCAGGAGGCTAGCAGGACTCTGCCTGCTACCTTGCCTCCGGTAGATATTTGCCATGCGTACTGCAGCCCTTCTCCCCCCTCCCTCCCCCTCCCCCTCCCCCCCCCCCCCCTCCCTCCCCTCCCGTTCTACTATCCCTCCCCCTACATAAAACCCCCTTAATATGATGTTCCCCCATTCTGGCCGCCAACCGCATATTTTTGTATTTTCCAAAAGCTCCCCAAACTCTTACTTACCTCTCCTCTTTCCTCTGCTGCACTGAATGACCGGCAGCCGCGTCCGTGATTGGCTGCCGCTCAGCCAATCTCAGACGCGACTGCCGGTCCCGCCCCTCTGCTTGCATTCTCGCAAGCAGAGGGCCGGCAGTGCGGCGGAGGAACAAGGGGAGGTAAGTAAGAGTTTGGGGGGCTTTTGGAAAATAAAATATATGCGGTTGGGCCTGCCAGACATGGGGGAACATCATATTAAAAACAATTTTTAAGGGTTGACATGCCCTTTAAATGAGGTTCAAAACCAAAGAGCCAACAGCCCTTAGCCAATTTAAATCTATTAGCTATACCCCCATCCAATCAGAGAGAAAAGAAAAAAAAATAGACAGATGATGGATAGATGACAGATAGATGAAAAATAGATACATATATACATGGAGTGATAGATGATAGAGCGATAGAGAGATAGATAGACAGATAGACAGACCAATAGATACATGGGGTGATAGATAGATCATCCAAAGCTTCCAGTAAAGTATACTCCAGCACACCTCCTTTGGCACGGCCTTCAGTTAATAGGTGCAATCCTCCCAGCCCTCCACAGCAATATGGCAAATGCAAAAAAGTTGGAGGAGCACACTATTTCATTTCCAGTGTTTTATTCAGCAAAAAGACATACAACAGGGGATATAGATTCCCCTTCTAGATACATGTATACATGGGGTGATAAACAGACAGACAGATTGGGGAAGGGGAATTTTTTTTTTAGGGTGTTACTCTACTGCACACTGACACCAATTTTACATATTAAACAAAGGTGTACGGACTTGGTATAAAGCAGTGGCCCACTACTGGTGTATGGAAGCAATTTATCTCTATCAAAGTCTGAGAGTGCATTTGATATGCACCAAAAAATGGTGATCGCATGCACTCCGATAGCGCATAGATGAATTAGCATGAGCACTGGTGCAATTGGATCAGAGCCCTAATGCAGACACAGTGCATTGACTACAGGACTGTGACTGTTTGTTTACCAGACATCCCACCCTGCCAAATCTGGTTTCCGGGCAGGGTGGGGAGAAGGGAGCGGAGCTTACTGACGTGACGTCAATGACATCACAAAGGAGGTGGGGCTAGGGCGGGCAGACATCAATGACTTCACAAAGGGGGCGGGTTATGGGCAGGCCACTGCATGTGACGTAATTTACATCACAGAAGAGGCGTGGTTAGGGGGAGTGTGACGTAAATATTCCCAATTGCATGCACTCTGATTGCGCAATTACATGCGTGGACTTGCGTGCTTGTTTGTGCCTCACCTTAAGTGCCAATTAAAATATGTAGGGCTAGGCCACAGTGGTGACTGGTGTGATTCTCACACGCTTCTAATCAATTTTGCAATTTGCCAACACATGAGATTCACTCGCCAGTGCACTGCAATTTAGCTGGTCACACTGTTTGAGATACAATGATTAGTTATCAGAACGCATGCCATCACCATTTTTTGTGTGCTGATTGCATGCGTCCTGATAAAATATCTGGAGCCTCACAGTACAGTTTTGCTTCTGTAAAACTTACTGTGTTCTTCTGGCACAGGATGTACACAAGGTTGTGAATTGTGTTACAGCTGAAAGGGATAAAGGTCCACCTATATTAGATATTTACAAAGAATGGGCGTAACCAAAACGGACAACACAATTCCCAATATCAGTATGTAGTCAATGATTTATATATTTTTTAAGTCTTATAACCTGACTTTTTTTTTTTTATAAACCTACATTGTATTGTATATAATTATGAACAATAACAAGCATCGGAGCGAAAACACCTTAAAAACTGTGTATTGAGATAATTACGACAAAGCCCAATTTACTGACAAAGCGCGCAGCCAACCGCTATACAGATGCTTACATCATTTCCGGAGTTGATAAACGTCTGGTAAAGGTTGTAAGCGCTCTACTAAGTAAGCAAGCAAAGATGAGTGACAACGGGGAGCAGAATTACGGTGATCGGGTCAGTAAAGTATTGTATATTACATCTATTTTAGTTTAACGAGACGGTGCGCGTAATGATTTTATATTTTGTGCTCGAAATGTTAATCTGACTAGGTGAATTTGGACTAATCGGTAAAGAAATCTCGCAACTTTCTGTATGCTTTATTATGTTGTGTGTGTTCCAGATAAATAAGCAAACGTTAGAAGCGTCCAGGCCGTGTGTTCTTCTAAATAGAACTAGAGCGAATAGCGCTTTCAACTGTTTTATGGCCGCCGCCATTTTGAGTTCATCGCGGTTTATTGATGTAATGTGGCTTGTGTGAAAGGGTTGGTATTATACCAACTACGACACTTAAGGAATATTTTTGTGGTAAAGTCTGTATATTGGGAACATCGGGTGATGCCGGTTGTATTGTCCTTTTAAACACGAAAGTAATTGTGAAAAAGTACTTTTAAGTGTAACACTAGACTTTATCCTAAAAAAAACCTGAACGGGCGATGTAGGCTGAAAGTTTATATTTACATTGGTTCAATGGAACTTAAGCTAGTTAACTGTTACTTTAAATTCTTGGTAACTTTTAAGACAAATTTAGGTGAACATGTGATTTATTTCATATTTGAGTAGTAGGTAATGCCCAGTTCTGCTGCTGCCATAAAGCAATATATGCGCCCCTATGTAGATGAAAAAAGGCAGCAGCTGTTTGCATTTTTATTCCATGGACTCCGCTGCTATGCTTAATGTACCTGTACTTCTGACTTGCAGCAGCTTGGGGAAACTCCAACCAATCAGGTCACTAGATCAGCATACATACATACATGCATGCCTGCTTGGACCACCGTTTGTGCGTATGAAAGTGTCTTGCGTCACATGCAAAGTGTGGGGGCGGTACTGGAGCGGCTCCGGGACCAATCAGGCATGCATGTATACGGATGCTTTGCCCTGATTGGAGTCCCACCTGGCTAGCAGTATGGGGACATACTGTAAGTGCAATAACTTTGATTTGTAAGAGTGCTGGGGGGCTGGGACCTACCTACTTGTGTGCCGGGGGCTCAATGGCGGAACAACAAACGTGTTGTGCCATGCCAGATGCGTTTCTTCTGTAGAAACGTCCTTTCTCAGATGGCGGCAAGTGCTGGGGGGCTCCCTGTGCATGCTAGAAACCTCTCAGAGGACCGAGAGGAAGCAGGCACCAGATTACTCACCGACTCCTCCTACTCTTCACTTTTCTTAAATTTGAACAGGCACTGCCGGAGAACCATTTGGAGCAGAGATGTAAGGTAACAATTTTTTTAACACTACACAGTGGGGCCAGTAGTGGGTTACATTTTAGCTTTGGGGTTGGACAAGCCTCCCACAAAACTGTTTCAGTAAGGCTGAAGCAACACACATGAAGCATGAGCATCTGCGTACTTTCAATATGCGTTTAACAATGGGAGAGATAGGGCACTCTATTCTATGTATATTACTCCTGTGGAGCAGAGGTGCATTATAAAGCCTATGGTTATAAACACATACAGGAATATCAAAGATACACAAAAGAATATAGGCTGCAACACTCTGTAGATATGTATCATAACTAAAAGTCCTTTATTTCTGAAGGGATACTTATTTCTTAAAAACAATTAAAAGCATAAGGACCAGATGGATTGCATCCTAGGATTTTAAAAGAGCTTAGTTCAGTTCTAGCAAGACCACTGTGTCTCATATTTTCAGATTCGCTTTTGTCTGGGGATGTGCCGCTGGATTGGAAAAAAGCCAATGTAATACCAATATTCAAAAAAGGTAGTCGTTCACAGCCTGGTAACTATAGACCTGTAAGCCTAACATCAGTGGTAGGGAAGGTGATGGAAACTTTGTTAAGGGATCATATCCTTGACTTTGTCTCCAGAGATCATCTTATTAGTAGTAGTCAGCATGGATTTATGAGAAATAGATCATGCCAGACAAATTTAATTGGTTTTTATGAAGAAGTGAGTAAGAAGTTAGATTCAGGCACAGCTGTGGATGTGGTATATTTGGATTTTGCAAAAGCCTTTGATACTGTGCCACATAGGCGACTAATGTATAAACTGAGGACTGTTGGCCTTGAAGAAAACATTTGTTCATGGATAGAGAACTGGTTATTGGACCGCAAACAGAGAGTGGTGGTTAATGGAGCTACATCTATGTGGGCTAAAGTTCTAAGCGGAGTTCCTCAGGGTTCTGTACTGGGGCCGCTTCTGTTTAATCTGTTTATAAATGACTTAGAAGGGGGCATTGAGAGCAAGGTCTCTGTGTTTGCTGATGACACTAAATTATGCAGAGCTTTGGAAACTTCCAATGATGTGCAAGTGCTGCAAGCAGACCTAGATAGATTATCAAAATGGGCAGCAGAATGGCAGATGAGATTCAATGTTGATAAATGTAAGGTGATGCATTTGGGATTTAATAATCCCTGTGCCACCTACACCATAAATAACTCTGTGTTAAGTGCATCTGAAATGGAAAAAGATTTGGGGGTTCTGGTAGATAACAGACTTAGCTGTAGCAAACAATGCCAGGTAGCAACAGCTAGAGCTAGCAAGATATTGTCTTGTATAAAGAGGGGAATGGAATCAAGAGAGAAAAATATTATTCTCCCTCTTTACAAGGCACTGGTAAGGCCACATTTGGAATATGCGGTGCAGTTTTGGAATCCCATATACAAAAGGGACATCTTGGAAATTGAGGCAGTTCAGAGAAGGGCAACTAAATTAATAAGGGGAATGGAGGGGCTTGAATATGCAGGCAGATTAGACAAGTTAGGGCTTTTTACATTGGAGAAGCGACGTTTGCGTGGGGACATGATAACCTTATACAAATATATTAATGGGCCATACAATGAACTCTCTGGTGCTTTGTTTACTAATAGGTCATATCAGAGGACTCGTGGACATCCTTTAAGGTTGGAAGAAAAGAAGTTTCATCTTCAGGTTAGGAAAGGTTTCTTTACAGTGAGAAAGGTGAAAAAGTGGTAATGGCAAGCTCATTGAATAGCTTTAAAAAAGGGCTGGATAAATTTCTTAAACTAAAAAATATTGAGAATTACTGGTATTAATGCATATAGATCTGGTTGATCCAGGGATACTTTCCGATTGCCGTTTGGAGTCAGGAAGGAATTTTTTCCCCCCTTTTTTAGCTGGGGTTTTTTGCCTTCCTCTGGATCAACTGTTAGGTAGGGTTAAAAAAAAAAAAAAAAAAAGATAGGTTGGACTTGATGGACGAATGTCTTTATTCAACCTTAATTACTATGTTACAATACTATGTTACAATAAATATACAGGGCTCTCACAAAATTTCTAACATATTCTCATTAATACAGATAAGGCTTAGATAAGCTATTGATAAAGTGCCATATAGCTACCAGTCTTCAGTCTCATCAGTCAGTGATCCATGTGGTGTGTATGCGAGGCCCTGTATAGAAGCAAAGCAGGTAGGACGCGTTTCGCTCCTGTTAATCGTACATCAGAGCTTTCTCAGCCATATTGCTCTGTTTCCCCAACCATCTTTTTTCTTTAAATAGGCCGCGGACGCCAAGTTTCGCGCGGCCGGAGTGATGTCACTCCACATGCTCGCGATACGCAATCTCATTCGTCGCGTTCGCGCATGTGTGTTCAAGACCGGAAGTGGGGAGTTTTTGTCAGTGAAGTGTTTCGTAAGTCCCTTCATAACCGGAAGTCAGCAAACAAATGCAACTCAACATAACAATTTTTCTACTGCACAATAGAGAATTACGGGTAGCACTCATCCTTTGTAAGGGTATATCCAGGGAAGGTTCAATATGCGTTAACGTCTGTTTGCGTGTGATACTCGAAAAAAGCTGATCACATCTACTCCAAAAACGTATTGCAGCACGTCCAATGCACTGCAAATGGGCTAAGCGTGAGATAGTATAGTCTAGTATAGTATTTGAGGTTGAATAAAGACATACGTCCATCCAGTCCAACCCATCTAGCAATATCCTCATTTCCTGCCTAACTGTTGATCCAGAGGAAGGCAAAAAAACCCCACCAAATTTATGAAGGGGGAAAAAATTCCAAGACAGTTCCATAGCCTTACCGTTCTTACAGTGAAAAACCCTTTCCAAGCTTGAAGCCTAAACCTTTTTTCTTCAAGTCTTAAGGGATGTCCTCGTGTCCTTTGACATGTTCTCTTGGTGAACAATGCCCCAGATAGTTTATTGTATGGCCCGTTAATATATTTATACACAGTAATCATATCCCCACGCAAGCGCCTTTTCTCCAGCGTACATAATTGTAACTTTTCCAGTCTCTCTTCATATTCAAGCTCCCCCAATCCCCTTATTTAGTTGCCCTTCTCTGAACCCTTTCCATTTTAAAGATGTCCTTTTTGTACACAGGATTCCAAAATTGCACTGCATATTCCAAATGAGGCCTTACCAATGCTTTGTAAAGAGGGAGAATTACCCTCCCTTGAATCCATACCTCGCTTTATACAAGACAATACCATGCTGGCTCTGGCTGTTGCTGCCTGGCACTGCTTGCTACCTTTAAGTTTGTTATCCACCAAAACTCCAAGATCCCTTTCCAACAGGGATTCACTTAACACAGAGCCATTTATAGTATAAGTAGCACAAGTATTTTTAAGTCCAAAATGCATCACCTTACATTTATCAACATTGAATTTCATCTGCCACTTAGCAGCCCAATGTGATAATCTATCTAGATCCCCCTGCAACGATTGCACATCCTCTGAAGTTTTTAATGGTCGACAAAGTTTTGTCGTCAGCAAACACAGAAACCTTGCTGACAATACCCACTTCCAAATCATTAATAAGTAGATTAAATAGAAGCGGCCCCAACACAGAACCCTGTGGCACCCCACTTAGCACTTTAGTCCATAATGATGAAGCCCCATTAACAACTACTCTCTGCATCCTATTCTTTAACCAATTTTCTATCCATGTACAAATGTGACTCCCCAGACCTTAGCTTATTCATTAGTCGCCTATGGGGGACTGTATCAAAAGCCTTTGCAAAATCCAAGTAAACTACATCTACTGCTATACCAGAGTCTAAATTTCTACTTACTTCCTCATAAAAGCCAAGCAAGTTAGTTTGACAAGATCTATTCCTCCTAAATCCATGCTGGTTACTACTTATAATGTCAGTCCTTGAAACATACTCTAGAACATGATCCCTTATTAAACTTTCCAGGATCTTCCCCACCACTGAAGTTAAACTTACAGGCCTGTAATTACCCGGCTGTGAACGACTACCCTTTTTGAATATTGGAATAACATCAGCCTTTTTCCAATCCAGAGGCACACCACCGGACATGAGGGAATCAGCAAAAATAAGAAACAATGGCCTAGATAAAACTGAACTTAGCTCCCTAAGTACCCTAGGATGTATTTTATCCGGTCCAGGAGATTTACTAATATTAACCTTATTTAGTTCTTTCTGTACCATATCCTCGGTTAACCAAAGTGAACTTGAATCTTGTATACCTTTATTGCTACTATACTCTATGATATCTGTACTTGGATCTTCTATAGTGTATACAGAGGAAAAAAATTATTCAAGACATTTGCCTTATCGCCATCCTCCGTAACTAACTTATCCCCATTAATTAATGGTGCCACATTCTCAGTCCTCATCTTCTTACTATTAATATACTTAATAAAAATAAAATAAAAATGTTTAGGCTTAGTGATGCTTTCTTCAGCTATCCTAACTTCATTATTAATTTTAGCTAGTTTGATTGCTTTCTTACACTCCTTGTTACAGTTTTTATACTCCCTAAAGGCCCTTTCCGTTCCCTCTGCCTTAAAGGTTTTAAATGCCTTTTTCTTCCTTACCATTTGCCTCTTTACATCAGAATTCAGCCACATGGGCACGGATTTATTTTTTTTACATTTATTTCCCAAGGGTATAAATTTAGATGTGAACTGGCTTAAAATCCCCTTGAACACAGTCCACCTCTGTTCAGTACCTTTACCTGATAATACATTATCCCAGTTGACATTCTGAAGAGCTGCATTTAACCTGGGAAAATTTGCTTTCCTGAAATTAAATGTCTTTGTTAACCCAGCGCACTTTTCCTTTCGATAACAAAGTCCAAATGCCACTATTTCATGGTCACTATTCCCTAAGCCTCCAGTTACCTTTACATCTATAATGCGCTCCACAATGTTAGATATTACCAGATCCAACAGAGCTCCTTTTCTAGTAGGAACCTCAACCACCTGTGAGAAAATTATCCTGCAGCAAATTCAGGAACTCATCGCCTTTTTCTGTGATGGCATTTCCACCACACCAATCAATGTCAGGGTAATTGAAGTCCCCCATAATGAGCACACTCCCCAAACTTGCAGCCCTTGCCAACTGCATATGAAGTTGACTCACCTCCTCTCTGCTAGCATTTGGCGGCTTATAGCAGACACCAACAATGACATTACCCCCTTTCCTGTTGCCTAATTCCACCCATATTGCCTCCACTTTATCATCCATATCACCAGCTATCTCTTCTTTTAAATTTGGCTTCAATTCTTTTTTAACATATACACATACTCCTCCCCCTTTCCTTTTTTTTCTGTCCTGCCTAAACAAGGCATATCCTTCTATATTTACAGCCCAGTCGTGAGAACTGTTCAACCACGTTTCTGCTATACCTATTACATCATACTTTTCATTCAATGCCATCATTTCCAATTCACCCATTTTGTCAGCCAGGCTTCTCGCATTTGCAAACATACATTTTAGATTATGATCCTGTAATTTATTCGTACACTTTAATACACATGCCTCCCTATCCCCTATGCTAGCCCCACCCCCCTTTCTGCCCACCACTGGCCTATATACACCCTGCTTTCCTCCTGGACAATCTATCCCAGTGAGACTGCTAATACCCTCCCCCCCCCCAAACCTAGTTTAAAATCTCCTCCAACCCTCTAGCCATCTTCTCCCCTCAAACAGCTGCACCACCATCAGTGAGGTGCAACCCATCCCTACTAAAGAGCCTGTAGCCGACAGCAAAGTCTGCCCAGTTCTCAATAAACCCAAACCCTTCTTCCTTACGCCACTCTCTTAGCCACGCATTAATGCTCCTAAGCTCCCGCTGTCTCCCTGGCTTAGCACGTGGCTGCGGTAGTATTTCTGAAAACACTACCCTGGAGGTCCTTGCTTTTATCTTGGCCCCTAGTTCTCGGAAATCATGTTTAAGGACCTCACCTCCACCTCTAACTTTGTCATTGGCACCAATGTGAACCAAGACCGCCGGGTCACACCCGGCCCCACCCAATAATCTGTCTACACGATCCACCACATGCCGAACCCTAGCACCAGGCAGGCAACACACAGTTCGGCATGTAGGGTCTTGGCGGCAGATTACCCTATCTACCTTCCTTATAATGGAGTCCCCTACCACTACCACCTGCCTTGCATTCCTGACCCTTCGTTCCTCCTCCCTTGTATCAGAGATGGCAGTCCCCTGGGTGCTCAAGGGACTAGCCCCCTCCATACACGCTAATTCCGAGGTGTCCTCCTCCACTTCATTACCTAAGGCGGCAAATCTGTTGGGATGGACAATCTGGGAAGAAGCCCCCCTACTCTTCCGTCCCCCACTTCCCCCAGTAACCCTAACAAAACTACCTCCTTCCTCATCCTTTCTTGTCCCTCTTCCACCCACCTCTATACTGGCCCCAGCCAGTGCCTGCTGACCCCCCAGTTCTGCCAATCCCCGCAATGCTGCAAGCTGCCCCCTTAGACTCTCCACCTCAGCTTCCAAACGGGCAACCCACTCACACCTGACACAGACATAGGTTCCCCGGAACGTCTGCTCCAGGTTCCTATACATGTGGCACGATGCACATTGCATGGTACTGACAAAACTGTCCCTTCTAATACACCACACCAACACAGTGACGCACAAACCTTGTTTAATTGCCCTTCTTGTTTCAATGTCCTTCTTTTTTTATGTCCTTGAGATCAAGGTCCTTAAGAGAAAGTTACACTCACAAGTTCGTTACACTCACAGGAAACTTCCTTTTGTTAGGTCCAAACCACAGGCCCAACAACTGTGAATCCTATTTAACTAATAGGCCCCAACCCCCACACCAATTAGTGCAAGAGCCAGAAAGAGAGGGAAAAAAACCAAACACTTATTAACCCTTTCACAGCCTGTTTGTGATTACAACAGGTACAATACTAGAATATAGAAGTCCTGCACACCCCTTTAACTGGAAGAAAGATTAGTCTGCTTACTGCACACTCAATCCTGCACACAGTTTTTAACAGTACAAACAATCCTTATTTTCAAACTTTCACACACACCATACAACCATCAAATGATTAAGTGTCCTTTTTTTATGTCCTTGAGATCAAGGTCCTTAAGAGAAAGGGCCACTCACAAGTTCGTTACACTCACAGGAAACTTCCTTTTGTAAATACGCTAGTGTTGGCTAGCCCTAACTGTTTCAGCCTACATATGAAAATTATCATTAGCACCTGTTTGGTATAATTGGTTAATATCACAACTGTCTATAATCCTACAAAGTGTATGCATAGGAATTGATGCTGATTTGAAGACATACTGTATTTATGTTTGTAGACTGATGGCTCATAATGCCTAAACCTTTCTGCATTTAGCTTGAGAAATTCTGTTAAAAACTCTGTAGAAGGTACAGCATTTCCTTAAAAGCCATCATGGTAATATGGGAAATACCCCAAAGAATCTCCCCTTATTTCTAAAGTATATCATGAGCTGTGCACACATGGGACAATATTCCTTCCAGACTTCTTATCTGTAAACATGGTCTTTGCAATATTTTGTAAAAGCAGTTGCGTGGCATTTTCTATACCACATGATTAGGTTAACATTTTTTACCACGCCAAATCCATTTTTTCCCCATAATATTTTGATGAAATCACAATGACGAAAAAGGTGGTTGTGGTGGAAATTTCAAGTCCTTTTTTTTGGTTCCATTGCCTGATCGGGTTAAAGGGTATCTCCACCCCTCCTACTAAAAATTTCCATAGGGTACCCCAGCCCACCTCAAACAACCATATTAGTTTTCTAAAATAAGCCCCAGAAATACTTACCATCTTTCCTTCCCTCAGCTCCCTGCTTGTTGGAATCTACAAACAGGTGCTGGACCGGCAGCTGCATCTCTGATTGGCTGAGGGTCAGCAAATCACAGACAAGGCTGCCAGCTATGCAGAGAGCCAAGTGAACGCGGTAGGGGAAGTATGTTTCTGGAGGTTTTTTTTAAAAGTTAACACTGCAGTTGTGGTGGGCTGGGGTACCCTACATTACAGAAAATGGTTTAAAGGACAACTCCACCCTCATAAGAACATCTTTTAGAAAGAATGGCCTTTTTATGTTGATATATCATAGTTTGTCCTCAGAATTCATTACTGTATGCCTGCTATGCTTCTAAGGTGCCTCATGGAAACTGAGCAATTTAGTGACCTGTACTGAGCCTAAGCATGCTCAGAAGTGGCAGACGGGATTAACATTCAGTCGTTGGCTTAGATGTCAACTGTCAAATCCATAACTGACAGTTGCTAACTGGAAGAACCAGGAAGCCGAAACAGGACATTGCAGGATTTCAGGTTAGACTTTTATATTTCAGATTTAAAACTATTCTAGTTTAGGGTTTTGGGGGGTGATTTACCTGTTTATAAGTTTTCATATTGGGGCTGGACTTGCCCTTTAAAGCTAGGGCTTGATGCCGTTATCAAGGGATCCGAAGGTTGGGGGAAGGTAAGGATTTTTTTTTACACTATATACAGTGGAGCCAGTAGTGGGTTAAATTTTAGTTTTGGGGGTGGACATGCTCTTTAAAATACACCAATTTACCATTCAAGCTAAAATGGATGTTGTATCAAACATAATGTCTAGAAACATTGTGGTTATACCTGCTGACATGCGCAATGGTACAAATGATCAGGAAATTTTTCCTGAAGCGACTAAAGGAATATCAAGTAATGTATGGGGCCAGTTTTACTAAACAGCATTTTTTTCTGCAAAATGGAGATGTGTATATTTTTAGATCATATTTAAGTCAGGGTCCTGACTAAAGGTGCTTGTACTTTTAGACTTGCCTCAGACGTTCCAGAAAACTGCCCTGCCCAATTACTTTGAATTATGTTACAGGTGTAAAGCATTATCCAGCCAGGATAAGAATGACATACATAGTAACATAGTAACATAGTAATTAAGGTTGAATAAAGACATTCGTCCATCAAGTCCAACCTATTCCCTTTTTTTTTTTTTTAACCCTACCTAACAGTTGATCCAGAGGAAGGCAAAAAACCCCAGCTAAAAAAGGGGGGAAAAAATTCCTTCCTGACTCCAAACGGCAATCGGAAAGTATCCCTGGATCAACCTTACTATAATTTTCATATTTTGGCAGATTGAACTTAGAATTGATGTGTAGTCGAGTAGGTCCATGGCCAGCATTAGCCACTAGTAAATTCACCTTCATATCATTAATTCATGGTGGTGTACATACGGCTGGCTGTATGTTTTGGATTGTCATGTTTAAAGGTTAATGTACCCCATCTATTGCGATCTAGCAGGGGGTTGCATATGTTCTTGAATAATTTGTTTGGCTTAACTCGTGTGTAATTGTTTTTTTGATGAACACATTTTTGTGAACTTTGATCTTTTTCTGCATAGCAGCTAACTTTTCTGGGTGTGTTCACATAGGGCAAACTGGATTAAATGTGGCACTTTATAAAATATTTCTGCCATACTGTAAATCAGGCGTGCCCAACCGGCTCCAGGCACTTACTGGGTGAATTTAATAATCTTTTGCTCTGAATTGCCCAGGCTCACTTTTAACCATGCTTGCTCATGGTTCTTGCAGGCCTTCTGTCTTTCCCAAAAGAGCTGTATGTGGGCTGCGGATCGAGTACTACTGCTGTATATTTTTGTTTAATGCTTAATTGGCATTTGATAGAATTGATGATGATCAAATGTCAAGACATTTGGTACCCAGAAGTGGTTTTACTTACAAATTCCTCTTCTGACCCATTCATTTTATGATTGGAAGTCGATCATAGCAGATATTTGTATATTTATTTGTATATATTTGTGTATGGGCAGTTTAAAGAAACGCTAAACTGAAAAAAAGACTGACTTTCTGCTATTCATTTCTGTAATTTCTCTGCTGCCAGGTTATTTTTATTTCTTCTGCCAGTGATGGCTTTTCCCGAGTATGTCACAGTCACTTAGTACCTTTCTTAATATGCAATACTGGTTCTGGAGCACGACCCCTCCCACATCGCGTGGACAACGGTTGAGCATGCACACTATAGACTGAATGGTAATGCCATAAACTGACTTTGCAGATTCCTGACACTTTTCTCTCAGCCAATCACATGAGTGATTCTCACTCCTCTCCTCCCCTTCAAAGTTAAACAGCAGCCAGCTGTAACTGCTCTGATCTGTACTTTGAACTAATAAAATGCAAGGAATGCCAGAGCTGTTAGATACAAGCACTTATACCCATTCCTTTGTATCTTCAGCCCTTATACCCATTCCTTTGTATCTATATTTTACCCATCTAACTAGATTGTAAGCTCTAAGGGACAGGGACCTTTTTCCTCTTGTGGCAAGGCTCTAGCACTTTTATTTATATAATTTAAATATTAATGCACTGAACTATTTATGTATTTGTACTGTGATTCCGATATGCAATGGTGGCAGGGGGGTTGCTTGTTAGTTGTAAATCCGTTAAAAGGGGCAGAGGGGGATATGTTTGAAAAAGAAAATTGCTAAATCTGCAGGGTGGGGGGGGGGGGTGATTGACAGTCTTTTACTGCCTGGCTGAGCACCATCCCCTTGGAGGAGTGGGGCCACAGCCTAAATCTTAAACCTGGAATCCCATAGATGTCATCATACATACACCATTCAAAGTCCCAGTGCACTCAAGGATTTAATAACAAAGAGCCTTATTGGCTTTATAAATAAATTGGCATGCCTTTGTCCCCAGAATGCTACCTGTTTATTTAGGAAAATCCTGAGAGTCCTGGATTAAAAATGTGCTACATTTAAAAATCAATAAGTTAAGACACAGGCTGCCATAGAAATCCTTCCTTTCACAACTTGAACCATTTACTGTGCATTTTAAAACACACACATCTCTCTCCCTGGTGTGGGCTGTACTGTATTTACCCCCTCCCCTTCTCCCTCTATCTACACTACCTTTCCCTTAAGCTAGGTACACACAGTACCGCTAAGGCCCCGATACCGCCAGATCTGACGGTATCTGGGTTATTGGCACTGTGTGACCGCTTTCCTGAACGAGTGCGCAGCTGCTAAACGTTCGGGTCAGACGAGCGGTAGTTTGGGAAAGACCGTAAATTTCCCTCGGCCACGGTAGACTACCTATAGAGGTAGATGGTTTAGGAAAACTCAGTCCCCAACCTCCTCCCTATGCTGTGTATAGGGAGAATGTATGTATCCTGATCTTTGACAAATTGCAGACAGGATCTGTGTGTGTCAAGCTTTACTCACTGCCTGTAACATTTATTTCTGTACACCCCCCCTCCCATAAAGGAGACCAGGGCTGAAAAGCACAGTAGTGATAGAGAGATCAGGTTAGGGGTAGATAGAATAAGTTGAATATGATTGAACTTTTTTTTTTTTTTTTAGTCTGGAAGGGTGGATGGTTGACGCAACCTAATTAGCCCCCGCCCCAACACTCACACACCTCCAAATGTATCTGCTCATATGCAAATATCTTTGATAATGCTGTCACTATATATTACAGAGGGTGCAAATAATAATGTTTAGTAGTGTTGGGCAACAATAAAAGTATACAGTTTATGTAATACAAACACATCAAGTTTAAATAACTAGCTTCAGGGTTTCAATCAGCAGTGCAGACAACAAAGTGCTTCCATAATACATGTAGCCAAAGGCAAATACGAATTTGGTAGATGTGGCTGAAATATTACATTTTTGCTAATGGGGCACAGATGTGGACAAATACTGATACAGTTGAAAATTGGCTGGTGATCGGCTATACCAGGGATCCTCAAACTTCGGCTCTCTAGATGTTTGAAAACCACAACTCCCAGCATTCTTAGGCTTCCCTCTGTAGTTGAGGAATGCTAGGAGTTGTAGTTTTAAAACATCTGGAGAGCCATAGTTTTACGATCATGGTACTATACACAAACTGATGATACCATATCTGTAAATCCCACTACCGGGGTTGATGCGTGTACGGCCTTCAATTAATTGGCATAAATTTCGCCTAATCATGCAATCTTCAATGGGGACTTTTCTTGGTAGCCAGCTCCATAAGTATCAATTGAAACCCCTTTCAAAATGTAGTCACCTGGCTCCATGAATTTGATCAGTCCTGAATTAAGATTATGAACTTGATGTCCATTGCACATAATGATCTGGCTAGGGAATGTGGGCATTTTACTCGGCTCTGCTTGATGTTACAAGATCGATTCCGTGTGTATAGACAAAATATATTCATTGTAGCAGGTTCATGCCAGGCTGCAATCCACTGCAGGAAAGTCATGTGACTTTACAGGAGATTAAAAAGGTCTTACTGATTATATCTTTGAGCAGTTGTCCTGAGTAATTTCCATGTTGGCAATCCTTTGCAGTTTTTGCTTTTTCTTTAACTCATTGTGACAATTTTGTTAGATGATTTGTCTCGAGGTATGTGATAGGATTGTCAGATTGTGGGAAGATGTTGCAGGGTAATCTGGAAGCAAGTGTAATCTTTGCATTGTCATGCCAGGGTGTTTGAGCTGATGCCTGAAGCTTTAATGAACAGTTATTGTTTTACCGTATTCAGATAGCATATTAGTTATTAAACTCAATGGAAACTAATCTTACACACCACTTGTGTAGGACGATATACATCTATGGTAGATTTAGTAGTTCTTCTAGTACCTACTACTTAGATATGCCTTTCTAACTTATATGTTCTCGAGTTTGATAGAGTATCTCTGAGTTGGATTTTCATCCATGCTTCTATTTGATAAGTTTTTTGCCTCATTCTGGGAAACCACAATTATCTTAATTAGTAAATCATATGCTGAAATCAGTTTGTGGTTATCAAAGCATTGATTGTAGCCTTTTATATCAACGACTAAATTGATATCCATTCATCAGCACTCAATATCTAATGAAATCACTGGTGCCATGTTGAAATCAAAGCTTGCTCTACTGTGTTTTTAAGGATTTTTTTCAGCTATAATTAGATTTCGTCGTGAGGATTTTAAACTTCATCCTGTTCTTTTTCTGTTAAGGTTAAAATTGAAGAAGGAAAATTCAGAAGTCGTCATTTGACAAGTTTAATAAATGAGAATTATTTGAAGCTCAGAATTAAGTGAAGCTGAAATTATGGGGAGAGAGAGAGGAAAAAAAATAAAGAAAATAAAGAAAATGCATGTTAATTATGAGAACTGAAGTCCTACTTTTAGGATAATGAGGAATGTGTGTGAAGTGAGGAAGATGAAAAGAAGTCAGAATTTCAAAATGAAGAATGAAGAAGAGAAATAAAAATGAAGTTAATATAAGAAGTAATCTGGAATCATAAGGCACTACGCTAAGTAATTACTAGTCTGTTTCTGTGTCCCTGTATATTTTGTTATAACTACATATGCATGCATTGTCTGTTAAGCAGTTAAATGCAGGGTAGATAAATTCTAGAGAACATCTTAAAATTAGGTGGGGTTTTATTTTATTTTTTTTAAATTGACATTTTCAATTTTAGTCTTTCAACTCCAAATTTAATACACTCAACTTCATATATTGCTTTTGGACTAAAACCATTTTCATAATACCTATTGTGTTTTAGGAGTCGAGATCTGCCTCTCGAAGTGGAAGTGCCCATCGGTCTGGCAAGTCTCCAAGTCCATCTCCTAATCATTCTGTAGTACGATCTCGTTCAAAGGAGGGATCTAGACATTCAAGATCAAAGACTAGATCAAGGTCTGAATCGAGGTAAGTAACAGAAATTCCTGCAGAGAATAGAACAAAGGCCACTTCTGTGATCTCACTTGGCGGAAAGGGCCAGTTCATTGGGGAGCTTCTTTCTCTACTCTAGAGGAAGCGCAATGATCATGCCTGTACCAGCGATTAGAAGAGTAGTTAGAAATGTTAGCGACTATACATAAAGGCAATTTGTGCTTTAACCCGTAGTTATTGTTTCAATGTTAATTTTAGGTTAAAAATGCCAACTGTATCCCCTCCACACAAAAACCCAATACAACAAAAAAAGCAGTCTTCTCAATTCAACTGATGCATGCGCTTTAGTACTCCAAACTAGACCACAGTTTCTTCTCAGATTCACTTTAGTCTGGTGATGTGCCGTTTGATTGGAAAACAACCAATATAATACCAATATTCAAAAAAGGTAGTGGTTCACAGCCTGGTAACTATAGACATGTAAGCCTAAGGCTGGGTAAACTTGGGTCAAATGACTGCCGGTCGTGGCAATAATGGCCGTGGCCAACAGTGCACGCAACAGATTGCGCGGCCCCATAGGAAACTGCACGATCGGCCATGATTTACCAGCGAACCCTATTAGCCCTCCCACACCATCAGATATTTCAGACCAACAGATCCAAGGCACTGTCAGCTGGAAATATCTGCTGGTGTGTATCCAGCTTAACATCCGTGGCAGGGAAGGTGCCGGAAACTGTTACGGGATTATATGGTCCGCTGCACTCTAGTGTGAACGAGCCCTAAAGCTTTTTATACCGTGCCACACGGTATAGTATACCGTGCCACACTAGTATAGTATTTGAGATTGAAAAAAAGACACATGTCCATCCAGTTCAAACGACACAGCAATACTCGCACTTCCTGCCTAATTGTTGGTCCAGAGGAATTTATAAAGGGGGAAAAATCCCTTCCGGACTCACAAGTGGCAATTGAAAATATCCCTGGATCAACTCTACTTTATGGACTTAACTGAATTTCTCTTCTAGTCTTAAGGGATGTCCGTGGGTCTTCTGACATCTGTTCTTTTGGTGAACAATGCCCCAGATAGTTTAATGTATGGTATTGTATTTGAGGTTGACTAAAGACCTATGTCCATCCAGTCCAAACCATCTAGCAATATCCTCATTTCCTGCCTAACTGGCAAAAAAACCCCAGATAATTTATTGTATGGCCCGCTAATGTATTTACACACAGTAATCATATCCCCACGCAAGCGCCTTTTCTCCAGTGTACATAATTGTAACTTTTCTAGTCTTTCATATTCAAGCTCCCCCAATCCCCTTATTAATTTAGTTGCCCTTCTCTGAACCCTTTCCATTTCAAAGATGTCCTTCTTGTACACAGGATTCCAAAATTGCACTGCATATTCCAAATGAGGCCTTACCAATGCTTTGTAAACGTATGTATATGTTTATTTATATAGCGCCACTTGGGGACGCAGCGCTGTACAGTATTAAAATGCAATAGTCATACAAGGGGGATAAATATAGTTCAGTACATAAATAAATATATAACTTGTATAAATAGAAGTGCTAGGGCTTTGCCACAAGAGGTAATGAGGTCCCTGCCCCGTAGAGCTTACAATCTAGTTAAGAGGGAGAATAACATTTTCCTCCCCTGAATTCATACCTCTCTTTATACAAGACAATACCATGCTGGCTTTGGCTGTTGTTGCCTGGCACTGCTTGCTACCTTTAAGTTTGTTATCCACTAGAACTCAAAGATCCCTTACAGGGATTCGCTTAACACAGAGCCATTTATAGTATAAGTAGCACGAGGATTTTTAGGTCCAAAATGCATCACCTTACATTTATCTACATTGAATCTCATCTGCCACTTAACAGCCCAATATAACAATCTATCTAGATCCCCCTGCAATGGTTGCACATCCTCTGAAGTTTTTAATGGTCGACAAAGTTTTGTGTCGTCTGCAAACAAACTTTGCTGACAATACTCGCTTCCAAATCATTAATAAATAGATTAAATAGAAGCGCCCCAACACAGAACCCTGTGGCACCCCACTTTAGTCCATAATGATGAAGCCCCATTAACGACTACTCTCTGCATCCTATTCATTAGCCAGTTTTATATCCATGTACAAATGTTCCTCCCCAGACCAACAGACCTTAGCTTATACATTAGTCGCCTATGGGGGGCTGTATCAAAAGCCTTTGCAAAATCCAAGTAAACCACATCTACTGCTATGCCAGAGTCTAAATTTCTACTCACTTCCTCATAAAGCCAAGCAAGTTAGTTTGACAAGATCTATTCCTCCTAAATCCATGCTGGTTACTACTTATAATGTCAGTTCTTGAAACATACTCTACAACATGTTCCCTTATCAAACTTTCCAGGATCTTCCCCACCACTGAAGTTAAACTTACAGGCCTGTAATTACCCGGCTCTGAATGACTACCCTTTTTGAATATTGGAATAACATCAGACTTTTTCCAGTCCAGAGGCACACCTCCGGACATGAGGGAATCTGCAAAAATAAGAAACAATGGCCTAGATAAAACTGAACTTAGCTCCTTAAGTACCCGAGGATGTATTTTATCCGGTCCAGGAGATTTATTAATATTAACCTTATTTAGTTCTTTCTGTGCCATATCCTCGAGTGCACAGGAATCTTTTATACTCTATCTGTCCTTGGATCTTCTATAGTGTATACAGAGGGAAAAAAATATTTAAAGGGACACTAAACTCCCATAATTCAGAAAAACATCTTTGCCATTCGTTTCTATTATTCACAGGGAGGTGAGAACGCTTATTCTCACCGCCGCTCCTTCACTGACAGCCACTCTGTCCCGACCGCACGCCCTATCTTAGGCGCACACGCGCCAATACAAAAGATAGAGAACAGCTGTTCAGTGAAGAAGCGGCTGCGAGCAGAGTGAAGGTAAGTTCCAGGTCCCCCGAGCGTAATATTCACAGGGAGGTGAGAATAAGCGTTCTCACCTCCCTGTGAATAATAGAAACGAATGGCAAATAGTTGTTTTTATGGGTTTAGTGTTCCTTTAAGATATTTGCTTTATCACCATCCTCCTTAACTAACTTATTCCCATTAATTAATGGTGCCACATTTTAAGTCCTAGTCTTCTGACAATTAATATACTTAAAACGATTTTTAGGCTTAGTGATGCTTTGTTCAGCTATCCTAACTTCATTATTAATTTTGGCTAGTTTGATTGCTTTCTTACACTCCTTGTCACAGTTTTTATAATCCCTAAAGGCTCTTTCCGTTCCCTCTGACTTACAGGTTTTTTAATGCCTTTTTCTTCCTTTTCATATGCCTCTTTACATCAGAATTCAGCCACATGGGAGCAGATTTATTTTATTTATATTTATTTGCCAAGGGTATAAATTTAGATGTGACATGGCTTAAAATCCCCTTAAACACAGTCCACTTTTGTTCAGCACCTTTACCTGATAATACCTTATCCCAGTTGACAAGAGCTACTTTTAACCTGGGAAAATTTGCATTCCCGAAATTTAAGTCTTTGTTAACCCAGCACACTTTTCCTTTCGATAACATAGTCCAAACACCACTATTTCATGGTCACTATTCCCTAAGCCTCCAGTTACTTTTATATCTATAATGCGCTCCGTGATATTAGATATTACCAGATCCAACAGAGCTCCTTTTCTAGTAGAAACTTCAACCACCTGTGAGAAAAAAAATTATCCTGCAGCAAATTCAGGAACTCATTGCCCTTTTCTGTGTTGGCAGTTCCACCCCACCAATCAATGTCAGGGTAATTAAAGGGGAACTGTGGTCCAAAAATGACTAGGTAAATCGATAGGAATTCCTTTTGCCTAATTCCACCCATATTGCCACCACTTATCACCAGTTATTTTAAATTGGGCTTCAATTCTTTTTTTACATAAACACATACTCCTCCCCCTTTCCTTTTTCTCTTGTCCTGCCTAAACAAGGAGTATCCTTCTAAATTTACAGCCCAGTCGTGAGAACTGTTCAACCACGTTTCTGCTATACCTATTACATTATACTTTTCATTCAACACCATTATCTCCAATTAACCCATTTTGTCAGCCAGGCTTCTCGCATTTGCATTGCATTTTAGCTTATGATCCTGTCATTTATTCATACACTTTAATACACATGCCTCCCTATTCCCAATGCTAGCCCCACCCACCACTGGCCTATCTACACCCTGCTTTCCTCCTGAGCTATCTATCCCAGTGAGACTGCCAATACCCTCCCCTCCCCCAAACCTAGTTTAAAATCTCCAACCCTCTAGCCATCTTCTCCCTTAAAACAGCTGCACCCCCATCAATGAGGTGCAACCCATCCCTACTAAAGAGCCTGTAGCAGACGGCAAATTCTGTCCAGTTCTCTATAAACCCAAACCCTTCTTCCTTACACCACCCTCTTAGCCACACATTAATGCTCCTAAGCTCCCGCTGTCCCCCTGGCTTAGCACGTGGCTGGGGTAGTATTTCTGAAAACACTACCCTGGAGGTCCTTGCTTTTTACTTGGCCCCTAGCTCTCGGAAATCATGTTTAAGGACCTCACCACCTCCTCCTCCTCTAACTTTGTCATTGGCACCAATGTGAACCAAGACCGCCGGGTCACACCCGGCCCCTCCCAATAATCTGTCTACACGATCCACCACACACCGAACCCTAGCACCAGGCAGGCAACACACAGTTCGGCATGTAGGGTCTTGGTGGCAGATTTCCCTATCTACTTTTTTTATAATGGAGACCACTACCACCTACCTAGCATTCCTGATCCTAAGTTCCTCCTCCCTTGTATCAGAGATATACAGTACCATAATCCTATCCCCACACAAGCGCCTTTTCTCTAGTGTACATAATTGTAACTTTTTAGTTGCCCTTCTCTGAACCCCCTTTGTTTCTAGTATGTCCTTTGTACACAGGATTCCAAAATTGCACTGCTTTGTAAAGAGGGAGAATAAAATTTTTGTCCCTTGAATCCATACCTTTTTATACAACACAATATGTTGCTGGCTCTAGCTGTTGCTGCCTGGCACTGCTTGCTACCTTTACGTTTGTTAACCACCAAAACTCCAAGATACCTTTCCAACAGGGATTCTTTTAACACAGAGCCATTTACAGTATAAGCAGAGCAAGGATTTTTAAGTCCAAAATGCATCACATAGGTGACTAATGTACAAATTGAGTATTGTTGGCCTAGAAAAAAACATTTGTACATGGATAGAGAATTGGTTGTTTGATCGCAAACAGAATAGTGGTCAGTGGTGCTACATCCATGTGGGCTTAAGTTCTAAGTGGAGTGTCTTGTGGTTCTGAAATGAGGCCATTTCTTTTTGATCTGTTTATCAATGACTTAGAAAGTGCATTGAGAGCAAGGTCTCTGTGTTTGCGGACAACACTAAACTATGTAGAGCTTTGGAAACTTCAAATGATATACAATTTCTGCAAGCTGACCTAGATAGATTTTTAAAATGGGTAGCAGAATGGCAGATGAGACTCAATGTAGATAAATGTTAGGTGATGCATTTAGCTTAACAATCCTGGTGCCACCTACACCATAAATAACTATGCATTAAGTGAATCTCTAATGGAAAAATAGTATCCAATGGAAAAATGAAAAAAAAAAGTATCCAGGGATACTTTCCGATTGCCATTTGTAGTCCGGAAAGACTGCCGGTTTTTTTTTGCCTTCCTCTAGATCAACTGTTAGTAATTGAGGTTGAATAAAGACATACGTCCATCTAGCCCATACTTTATACCCGCCTCTTTAATTCTACCTATGTTACTGTGTAAATCTATTGACCATAATAACTTCCTAGTGCTTCCTGAAATCAACTCCTACATTTAGGGTGTAACTAGTTATTCCTGCTAATGTGCATAACTCTGCATTTCTCAACATTAAACTTAATTTGACAGTGATTGCAGCCCAATCACCAAGTTTATTTAAAGCAGTTTGTAAGGTGGAGAAATCTTGCAGTGAGCCAATATTCCCGCACACTTTTGAATCCTCCCCATCGGAAATGGTACGCTCTTTTACATAGAATGTAATGAGATTGGTTTGGCAGGGTCTATTACGCAAAAAACAATGCTAGGCACCCGCGATCACACGTGTACAAACCTTTAGGTGTGCTTAAGTGTGTTTAAATTGAAAGTTGAAAAGTTGCCATTACAAATTCAGAAGGGAATTGTAAGCGGCACATTTTCAGATATTAAGTTCAATTAAATACTTTAGGACATAATGTAATTAATGAATATTAAAGCGAAGGCAATAAAAAACCCACATTTGGTATTTGTTTTATTTTATAATGACTCCCCCACTTTCTAACCACCATCTGATTACATTTCTGGACAAATACTTTAATCTTCCTCTTAACATTCAGTCTTGTTTGTTTTCAGTACTTGATCAATAGAAATTTCAGCCCTTGCCTCTGATAATCTTTCTTCTCTGATTGGCGGCTTTTCTGTCATGCTAAACAATGAATATCCTTCTATATGTACAGCCTAGTCATGACAATTATTTAACCATGTTTCTCCATTACCTGTTACATCATACTTTTCAGTCAATGCCATTATCTCCAATTCTCACTTTTTTAGCCAGGTTTCTCTCATTTGTAAACATAGATTTAAGATTTTGATCCTTTAATATATTTGCACACTTTGATATAATATGCCTCTGTTAGCCTCTTCCCCCATTTCCCTCATACCACTGGCTCATCTACACCCTGCTTAACCTCTATCCCTTTGCAAAGGGATTTGGCCAATCTTGTGGGGGCAGAGCTGAAAAGGGGAGGAGACAGAAGGAGGAAGACCACCTTTCAATGAGTAATGGTAGGGTGTAGGAGGGTGCTAGAGAAAGGGGGGGAAACACTTAACATTTAAGCCTAAGCTATCTAATAATAGTAAGTTGGATTTACAATGTACATACCCTCAAAAGAATGTTAAATGGTATGGTAGTAGTGAGTATTCTCGTTTCTTATTGTGCACTAGAATGCCAGCTATTAATGTATTGATTGAAGAGTTTAAAGAGCTATGCCTCACCTCCCTAATCAACTATAGTGTGCATGCGTGATAATGTACCCTATAGTTTATTGGAACCAGGAAGTGGTCGGGAATTTTCAGTGCTTTTTCTTTACAAATATATAGGTCATAGTCCTTTTACAACCAACCCATTGCCAAAGTCCCCGATTTGTGCACCCACCATACACCTTCCTGATGAGTTTCAATGTATGGTTCCCCCTCTACAAGGTTTAACTACTTTAAGTACCATGAATTTAAGCTGTTTTTCATTGTGGTCTGCTTTTACAAAATGACAGGGTACAGGTAATTTGGGATTTATCAGTCTTATAGTTTGGTGAAATATGGGACTTAAATGGCCAATAAATATCAACACCCCACACCGCAATATCACAATGCATATGTGGCAAGTCTTTTGTAAATATCAGCAAATTTTGGATTCCCAACAGGTAAATTGTGAGGTGCACCCCCTGAGGCCTGTGCCACGTCGGGTAAGTATCAAATCAATATAGAATATGCAGGGAGGCACACTCGGGTAGAAGTTAATAGCAAACTTTCATTTATTGAGTGCTCAACATACAAGCCAGATACACAACGTTTCGGGGGGTCCAACCTCCTTCCTCAGGTGTAACAAAATACTACAAGTGCAAGGAATATATAGTGACATCATTAGAAAAGGCCCCACCTACTGCTGATAGGGCTTGATTAAAGTGAGCATGTGCTACATAAAGTGAAAAGTGAATAAATAGATAACATATATAGTCAACGTCACCAAATATAATTATCAAAGTGCATAACCATCATGATAAATAATCCTAAAACTCATTGGTAAAAACTTCATTCTTAATAAAATTGTGATAGTAAAAACGTCTTGGTTTAAAAAGTGCTCATACTGCTCATCGCATAGGATACAATATATATAGTGAAAAAGCTAATAAATGTGTCAAATATTATAAGATATACAATAAAAATATAAAACCATATTGTTTCATATGTATACAATCATAATTGGATACATTAATCCAAAGGGATTCTTCCTCATGTATTTCTTTAGTTCTATGCCTGTGAGGATCCACTAGATGGCGTATGTATTCCTGCAAAGAAACAATGTAGCTGATACATTTCAACATATTGATACAATTTATAAAGGATTAACAAAGTAGCTATTTCTGTCAGTCTACATTGCTAAAAGTGGTGATCTGTAGATTAAACAATTCTAAGTGTATAATAGTTCTAGATCATAAGGCAAGTCTTTGGAAGTGCTAAATAGAATCCCATTTCTCTATAGGAAGCAATTCAAGTTAAAATCTTCATTTAGACCTTTAGGTGTGAGTGTGTGTAGAGTGTAGATCCACCACTGCTCACGTTGTAATAACAATTGTTGGAAGCACTGCTTAAAGGATACTACCGAGTTCTTAAACAAATTCAAATTGATTGAACATGTTAAAGAGGGTGTGTATCTATGTAGTTTGGATGTGGAGTCCCTATATACCTCCATCCCACACGATGAAGGTATAGAACTCATGGAAGAGGCTATGCTGAGCCATGGTTACCCATCACACATGGTATTTTTCATTGGTGAGTTACTATCATTATGCCTGAAAAAGAACTTTTTCAGATTTGGGAAACAATTCTACATACAAAAACAAGGCACCAGTATGGGTGCTAATTTTGCCCCAGCATATGCCAATATCTTTATGGCAGCCTTTGAAAATAAGTGGATTTTACAAAATGAGAATATTAAGCCGTATCTACATAGCTATATGCGATACGTAGATGACATATTCTTTCTTTGGGAAGGTAACGAAGACCAACTTAAAACCATGTGTGATGATCTCAATAAAAAACACAGTACCCTAAGGTTTACTCTTACATATGACACCACGAAATTAAGTTTTTTGGATGTCATGGTACGAATTTCCAATGGGCATCTTATGACTGACTTATATGTGAAACCCACAGATCGTAATAACTTATTACATGCAGAGAGCTTTCATCCGAAGGGATGTATACGAGGGTTACCATATAGCCAGTTACTACGTGTTAGACGCATTGTGAATGATGATGCAACACGTGAGAAGAGATTATTGGAGATGGTAGCCAAATTTGAAGAAAGAGGGTATGATAAGAAAATGCTGATTGAAGCAGCCTCCAAAGCCTTGCACACACCCAGGGAAGATTTACTAAGAGAGAAACCCATGAAGGATAGTAATAAAAAAACAGGGATACCATTTGTAAGCACATATAGTATCTTTTCTAACAAGATTAAAAATATTATTAATAACAATTGGCACATTTTAGTCTCAGATCCACTCATGGGACATCTATTCTCTGACAAACCCCTACATTCCTATAAGAGATCCCCTAATCTAGGTGACAAACTCATACACACCGACATGTTACCAAATAAAGTGGAACAAAAATTATTCTTCGGAGAACCCAAAAACGGCACACACACATGCAGAGCATGCCAGATGTGCAATGCTATCATCCCTGGAGATGTAGTCTATCATCCTACAAAAGGGACACCGATCAAAATTAAAGACTTTGCCACATGCATAAGCCAAGGTGTGATTTACTTTTTGAAATGCCCATGTGGTTTTGGGTATGTTGGCCCGAATCAGATTGGGGGGAGCATAAAAGGGATATCAAACATTACAAATTAGGCGAATCCAAGCATGGTACTCCAATAGCACGGCACTTTAATGAAGCTAAACATAATGCGATGCAACTGCGATGGCAGGTGCTGGAGGTGGTTAAGAAACATAATAGAGGGGGCAACGTCCAACAATTGTTATTACAACGTGGGCAGTGGTGGATCTACACTCTACACACACTCGCACCTAAAGGTCTAAATGAAGATTTTAACTTGGATTGCTTCCTATAGAGAAATGGGATTCTATTTAGCACTTCCAAAGACTTGCCTTATGATCTAAAACTATTATACACTTAGAATTGTTTAATCTACAGATCACCACTTTTAGCAATGTAGACTGACAGAAATAGCTACTTTGTTAATCCTTTATAGATTGTATCAATATGTTGAAATGTATCAGCTACATTGTTTCTCTTTGCAGGAATACATACGCCATCTAGTGGATCCTGACAGGCATAGAACTAAAGAAATACATGAGGAAGAATCCCTTTGGATTAATGTATCCAATTATGATTGTATATGGTTTTATATTTTTATTGTATATCTTATAATATTTGACACATATTTATTAGCTTTTTCACTATAGTATCCTATGCGATGAGCAGTATGAGCACTTTTTTTAAACCAAGACGTTTTTACTATCACAATTTTATCACAGGTTTTTACCAATGAGTTTAAGGATCATTTATCTTGATGGTTATGCACTTTGATAATTTTATATTTGGGGACGTTGACTATATATGTTATCTATTTATTCACTTTTCACTTTATGTAGCACATGCTCACTTTAATCAAGTCTTTTGTAAACCATATATTATTCTCTAAATATATAAAACTAGTTTATTTTTTTTATTGTAGGTCTAGATCAAGAAGAAGTTCTCGTCGACATTATACAAGGTCACGTACTCGTTCCAGGTCTCGAAGAAGGTCTAGAAGCAGGTCTTACAGCAGAGATTATCGACGGCGACACAGTCACTCTCATTCTCCAATGTCTAATAGGCGACGTCACATTGGAAACAGGGTAGGTACAAATGTGCAAACTTTTTAATCTTCTTGCATTAGCAATTATAGTTTCATACAAGTCTGTCTTCATATTTATATATATCCCTACCAATAACAGGACTGCATTATATTTAACTTAATAAAGTTAAGTAATATAGCTCCCCCAGACCTCCATTGAGGAGTATGATCCAAAATCAATCTTTATGGTTGCATCTCTGGTTCAGTTTTCCTGGTCTCACTCCCCTGCTCCCACTTCTGCAGGTACAATTAATTAACCTCTTAATCAAGATTGGAGGAGACACATGCAGTACTTCAACTGCTAACATTTGTTGCAACATGTTTCGGATATTTGATAAAGGATCAAAGAAGATCCGAAACATTTTGCAAAAGATATATTAGCAGTTTGAAGTACTGTGTGTGTCTCCTCCAGTCTTGAAGAGGTTAATTAATTGTACCTGCAGAAGTGGGAGCAGGGGAGCGAGACCAGGAAAACTGAACCAGAGATGCAACCATAAAGATTGATTTTGGATCAAACTCCTCAATGGAGGTCTGGGGGAGCTATATTACTTAACTTTAAGTTAAATATAATGCAGTCCTGTTATTGGTATCCTATGTTATCTACCTTGAACTGTAAATCTAGCAGTCAGGAGCAGTTTTCTTTCCTTTTTAAAGTAAGACAGGGGTTGAAGGAGTTAAACTTGTTAGGGCTAGGCCACACTAACATGTTTTTGCGTGTTTGCGCACTATTTTGGTTAAAATGGAAATTGCGGGAATGCAAAAATTCCAGTGAATTCCTATGCGTTTGTGTAAAAAATTGGTGCACACAACACAAAGTTTTTATAATTACAAAAAAGTATGCACAAACGTGGAACAACGAACAAATCGCACACGCAATTGCATGCACGATTTGGTACATTGTAGTGTGGCCTCGCCCTTAGTCTGCTTAATTATATCAGTGTAATGAGATCCTCCCAATAATTTTTCTTTGGGAGATCATATATTGGTAAATGCTTGCCATGAGTAATTGCTAGGAGTATAGATTGATTGTGACTGTACTTACAGAATGACTTGTAACTTCCTTTTTTTTTTTTTTCAACCTTTTTTAAGAAAAACAAACAGTAATGAGGGAGCAGAATCTTTAAATAAATCTGTAAAATGCGATAAGGAGTTTTAATTAACAGACAAAGTGGATATGTATGTAAATTCACAACTTTGCATTCAAGCTTGACCTATGCATTATAATTTCAAGTGCCCACTATATTTCTGGCTATAAAATTGATATACACCACACTTGTCGTAAGTTAGGGCTAGCCCACACTAGTGCGTTTTCACTTGCGATTGCGCCCACGGTTTTTGCTATCATGGAAATCGGGAGCACGAGCATTCCTGCGATTTCAGGTGCGCATGCAATTCCACGTCCTTTTTGTGTTCAAGCATTTTGTTGCGCAATCGCATGCATTTCCTTGAAAATAGCGAGAGTACACACGTGCAAACGCGAAACAATGCGCTCTAACACACACAAATCGCATGTGATAACTCTCGCGATTGTGTGCACGATTTGGTGCGTTGTGGTGTGGCCCCAGCCGTTTCAAAATTTCATTTTCAGTGAAATACTTAAATAATTTTAACTCTACTGCTCTGGATAGGATTGTAGCAGAAAAGTATATTAATGAATGCATCATACCCCTCATTTCCCCCCCTCCCCCTTTAGGCAAATCCAGATCCTAACTGCTGTTTAGGAGTGTTTGGCTTAAGCCTTTATACTACAGAGCGAGATTTAAGAGAAGTGTTTTCAAAGTATGGTCCCATTGCTGATGTTTCTATTGTGTATGATCAGCAGTCAAGACGTTCAAGAGGATTCTCATTTGTATACTTTGAAAATGTAGATGACGCAAAAGAGGTGAGAATAAGCAGTTTTACCATTGTTGTGTTTTGCCTTATTTGCCTTGCCTAATATTAACAATTGAAGGAGAACTTCAGTGCGTATAAAGTTTTTTTTCAAAAACGGTTTAAATCGAAAGTACCTGGGGTAGGCAGGTAGAATAGTTTTTTTTTCTTCCTCCCACTATCATATCTATGAGGAGCATCTGCATGAAGAAGCAGCACTTAATCTGAGGTGGAGTTGTTGCAACATTTCATCAAGAAGAAAGGGTTGTTAAAAGGCAGATTTGTCCATAAAATAACTTTTGTTAATGCCTAATGCAGGGAGGTAGAAAAGCCTACTAGATGTAAACTTTAAAAATGCTTATGCAGCTGCTTAGAGCTGTTTTTCTTCTTTGCACTTTTTCTTTAACATCGAGTGAGATAGGCACAGTGACGAGAAGTCATGTCGGATGATGCACGAACAACACTTTGCTACTCCCATGTCAAAGTGTGTTGGTATTTAAAGGGGAACTTCAGTGCAAATACATATGCTTTTCAGAAAAAAAGCAGTATTTTTTCATCCCAATGACCTTAATCTGCCAATTCAGCATTTTGTCTGTGTATAAATAAATGCAACTGAAATACTGACTTCCTGTTTGCAGTACCCCTAGTAGAGACCATTATGGTTTTGCCCTTGATCCAGCGCCTGGGTAGGTAGAGATCTTAGCATCTTTAACCCATCCAACAGCCAATCAGTAGAAATTACTGTTAGGAACATTCCATGGATGTGATGCATCATGGGATGAAGAAAGACTGTTAGAACCTGAAATGTCAGTTCTCTAATGTCAACAGCAGGGAACAGCAAAGGGTAAGAAATCTACTGATTTTTCAAAATGGGAGAAAATATGTAGAATAAGTATGCATTACACAAACTAACAATTTAACAAATATTGCTGATTTCCACTGAACTGTCCCTTTAAATCAAACATGGTAAATTCCCAGAAGTCTTTTAGGGAGATTCAATAAAAGTTCTTATCGCTTAAAATGGTGCTAATTTTGCCCCAACCAATCAGATGTTAGCTTTCAAATGTTAAATAAGATCTGATTGGTTGGGGCAAAATTAGCACCATTTTAAACGATAAGAACTTTTATTGAATAACCCTGTGTTCCTTATTTGCATATCGCTTAGAGGGGAGTTTTGAAGCTTATGTTATTTGATGTTTAAATCAAATAGACCCTAGACTATGCACATCATTGTCTAAAAAGAAACCCTTTTTCCGAGTTCATTCGGCCTTGACAATAGAGCCGCCAATCGCATCTGTGATCGGCTGCCTCTCCACCAATCACACACGGCTGCTGATCCGCCCCCAAATTATACTTTCCCGCAAGCATCATTAGAGGCCGTGGTAACGAAGGCTGGTAAGTAAGTTATCTGTCACTTCTCGGCCTCAAGTGTAGTATCTGTTCTTATAGGAAAAGGGGCTGCCTCTGGTCACTGGCGGTCAGCTCCCTAGTAATGAAGGGGAAGGTCTGCACACTACACTATGATCCGACAAAAGCAGAAGCACCACTTCCCTGTCTTTCGCAATAAGACTGTGTGAAGCATCCAATCCTGGCCAGCGCATGGTTGAGAGGGGGGTGTACGTCCCAAGCGCCCTCCAAGCTCCCGCCTGGTACTGAGATGATGCGGAGCCTGGTCGAAGCCTTGAGACATGGGGGGTGTGAAAGCTCGGGCTTCCCTCCAGCACTACTGTGCACTGGGAGCACGTGTGTATAGCACTACATTCACTTTCCTGCCATAGCTTCGGCTATGGCGGAAAATTTTTTATACCTCGGGCCGAAAGGCCTGGGCCTTTAATTGGTCACAGACCACAGAAAGCACGTACCCCGAGCTTTCAAAAATCTGTCACTTTTTTACAATTTAAAGCATGTGGTTAGGGTTGGGAGCAGGATGCCTACATTACAGCATAAAGTTATTTTTAAGGTGGACATACCCTGTAAAATTGCTTTATGCAGTTTTTTTTTGTGGTATTTAAAAAAAAAAAAAAAAAAAAAAAAAACACTGTGGTAGTGCATTACATTACCATTGTAAGATCCCTGGTGTCTGATCATGCTCACTAAGCATGCTATCAAGCATGCTACTCAAATACTGAGTTAGGTCTAGGCCACACTTAACACGTTTCTCACACACTTACAATCATGTTTTGTCAGGCTGACACAATGTGGGCATCAATAGATTCATCTAATAATTGGCATTGCCTAGGCAGTCCATTTCAAACCTTTTGAGCTTATTATATATTATAATTATAACCAGTGAGCTTTTTTATAAACTATGTCTGGGCATACGCTTGGCATTTCTAGCAGCTGGTCAACACCACAGTGTGGGTTTGACAGAGCACTGGCTATTTTATTCAAATTGGGGCTGAGTTAGGTCTGGGTTTTGAAATGTTCCTGAACATTTCAAAGCATGCCTGCACACCTTTCTTAAATCTTTTCCCACCCCCTTTTAAGTGATCACGGTAAACATGCATAATATTTCCTTGTTCAGTTATTGCACTATAATTTTTTTTCTTTTCTCTTCACAAAAGGCAAAAGAACGTGCAAATGGAATGGAACTTGATGGGAGAAGGATTCGTGTTGATTTCTCAATAACAAAAAGGCCCCATACACCTACACCTGGAATATACATGGGAAGACCCACTTAGTAAGTTTACAGAACAGGTTTAAAAAGCCATGTTAAAGACCTAAAATCTTAATATTTGTCTATTTATAATAGTATATTAAATAGCCTTTATCTTTAGAGGAGGGTGGTGCAAGTTCAAAGATACTTACAAAGGAAACTTACCTTCTTTTGTCACTAGAAAAGGGGGGGGCAGCTTGTGAAAGCATATAACCAGAGCCTGATTAAGGGTAAATGAGGTCCTTCGCAAAATGGTACATCTGGGCCCTATAATTTGCATCCGCCTTTTAAAAGCCACGCCAATAAAGTTTCAATGTTGTGGAATGCTTAGAACGATCCTTGGAGTGTTGTATACATTTTTAACTTTAGCCAAATACTTACATATACTTAGAAGTATTTGTCCACATAAGAATATGAACATGAATGGATAGGCCTTGTGCAAGGCTTTGCTCATGGATGTGGTGTATGTGGTTGATGGTGTAGGGGGCGCAGTCCTTACGGGTTAAGTTGACTACCGAGAATTTTTGGATTGTTGATGGGATTTTGCATAGAATGGTTGAAATTGCAAAAAAAAGGAACTTGTTTATAAAGCCTTTAAAAGACTATATAGGGAATTTTTGGCAGTGGTATTCTTCTTTTGTCAATTTGCATTTATTTCCACTAATGGAAACTATTATTAAAATGTTAGTAGGAAGTGTTATTCCCCTCTTATAATAGTTGAAATAACATCTACAAATGCTTGTGACAGTTCTCATTCATCCAGGTCATGGTATATCTGTTGTATTCAATTAGATCAACTATCAACTGGACTTGAAGTTTAGTTCTTGAAGACGTTTCGCTAGTCATCCGACTGGCTTTCTCAATTCAGTATGACTTGTACAAGAATCTGTGGCAATTATGTAACCTGGAGAATCCCAATTAGCATATCACAGCCAAGTGTTAAGGGCGGGATTGCATAGTGGCTAAGAGGTGTCATAGGAACGCCCAGAGTAAGGTGTCAAAACAGCATTGTACATGGCAGACAGTTGGTGTCGAACACCCCCCCCCCCCCACCTCTATTTAGGCTTGGTTTCTTTATTTTCACATAAATGGCCTCCTTAACACCTCTCTTGAACCAGTCACGTTCCTTTCCAATATTTTAACATTACAATCTTCAAAGGTATGTCCTTATCCTTAAGATGCAGGTACACTGCTGAGTCCTGACCCGAGGAATTGGCTCTTCTGTGCTGGGCCATACGTTGATGCAGTTGTTGTTTGGTCTCCCCCACATACAAATCAGAGCATTCTTCACTGCACTGCATATATCATGTTGCTTTTCTTGTGTTTCGGTATTGGGTCTTTCGGATGTACCAATTGCTGCCTCAGTGTGTTCGGTTTAATGCAGACAGGGATAGTGTTTTTTGAAAATTCTTCTTAATTTCTCGGAGACCTCTGCTACATATGGGATGACCATGTTCTTTCTCCTGTCTTGCTTTTCCCCTTCACTGTTGGTATTCATGTTCTTTTCTTTCCTTCTACTTGTTTTGACAAGGGCCCAGTCTGGATATCCACAAGTTTTAAGGGCTCCTCTGAGATGTTTCATTTCTTTAGCCTTCGTCTCTGTGCTAGTGGGGATGTTCTCAGCTCTGTGTTGCAGGGTTCTGATGACACCCAGCTTGTGATCTAAAGGGTGGTGGGAGTCAAACATCAAATACTGATCTCTGTGTGTTGGTTTTCTGTAAACCTCTACTTCCAGTTTACCATTTTCCTTAACAAACTGGCTTTCTTGGACTGCTTGGTAGAAGTTGTTTTGTACCTCTTCCCTTGTAAATGTGATGTTTTGGTCTACCGCATTTGTGTTCTGTGAAAGTTTGTACTTTCTGGTGGATTTTAACCCAGGTGTCATCCACATATCTGAACCAGTGGCTGGGTGCTATGCCCTTAAAGGTATTAAGCTTCTGTTTTTCTACCTCCTCCATGTAAAGGTTGGCCACAATGGGTAAAACTGGAGATCTCATAGCACATCCTTGTTTTTGCTTAAAGAACATATCCCTGTATTTGAAATAGGTGGTATTCAGGCACAAGTCCAGTAAGGAACACACCTGTTCTGGGTTGAGATCAGTTCTGCTGGTAAGAGTGCTGTCTTGGCCTAGCCAACTGTCTGCCATGTACAATGCTGTTTTGACACCTTACATATTCCTATAACACCTCTTAGCCACTATCCAACCACGCCCTTAACACTTGGCTGTGATATGCTAATTGGGATTTTCCAGGGTACATAATTGCCACAGATTCTTGTACAAGTCATTCTGAATTGAGAAAGCCAGTCGGATGACTAGCGAAACGTCTTCAAGAACTAAACTTCAAGTCCAGTTGATCTAATTGAATACAACAGAAACATTTACAAATAGTTAAAGCCTAGTAAATCATTTAACCTTATGCAATATTTTTTTTTTTCTTATCCAAATTTTTTAATGGAAAAGTGGCAGTTCACGTAGAAGAGATTACTACGAAAGGGGATATGACAGAGGTGGATATGACGATCGGGAATACTACAGCAGGTCCTACCGGTAAAGCAATCTCTTTACTCCGTTATTAGTTACTATTACTATTATTAGTAATAAAATATTTATATAAAATTATAAACTGTGGTATTGCCTTTTTATGATTGGTTTACTGTTCTTAAAGGTGAACTAAAGCCAATTTTTTTTTTATACTCCGGAATCTGAAACAACACTTCAGTAAATGTTAGCCTGTTAAGAACTGGATGAAGTACCTGTGTGTATGTGCAGTGTTGGACAACACCTCCTGACCTCCGTCACATACTTCCTTGCTTTCTACCCTTTAAAAGGATTGGCTAGAGATTATTAATGGGTGTGACCAACTGTAACAAGTTTTTGCCATAGCTAAGTACTGAGCATGTGCAGGACATAATGTGCGTTGACCAAACTGTGATACTAGAATGCTGTGTGAAGTAAAGCACAAACCATATGATATTTAGGTAAATTTCCCAGCGCATGTATAAAAATGAGGTAAGACACAGATTATTGGTTTTATATTAAGGTTTCCCCCTTAAAGTCTACTTTGTCAAGATAACAAAGGTAAAAATTAATTAGTTAAGTTTTTTTTTTTTTTAAGAAATCCTTATAGTTACCAAACAAACCTTTTAGATTCATTTGGAGAAGACTATTCTAAGGCAAGTTACACATGGGCAGATTATTTTGAGTCAGCCAAACTGGTTGGGCAGGCCAAAATATTCTTTCTCTGAAATACACTGCATGACCGATCATGTGGTCATAATTTACAGACGTGTCCAATTACTACAAAAGAACTACTGACATTGGTCTGAAATTTATGCCCATGTGTACCTAGCCTAAAACCTACGTCATTGATATTTTAAGCTAAATATTTTGATGTTTCCGATCAGCCACTCAACACTGTGTGTAATCGAAAAACATCTGCGGCCCTCCAGATGTTTGAAAACTTCAACTCCCAGCATTCCATGGTTTCTTCTGCAATGGAAGAAAACTGGAAGTTGTAGTTTTCAAATATCTGGAGGGCCGCAGGTTGGTCATCCCTGGGTTAGATAAAAAATGTGCTGTTCACCCTCATCTTCTAGGCCTCTCCATCTGACCAGATTTCAGATTGTTTAGGCAGTTCTGAAATTTTATTGGGAAAATGTTTGCAATGTGTATGGGCTGGGCTGCTTAAGGCTTTTAGTACACAGTGTTAGAATAAATATCCTCACTAGTCCCCCGGACTCTGATTGATGCCTGTCAGACGCACTAAGAGACCTTTTTACAGCGCCGGGAGATAGAGTTGAACTACACATCTTTGTAGCAAAAATCTAACTCACTTTATTTAGTTATTACATTGGGTTTTCCCAAAGAGAAAAAGTGGGCGTGGCCAGACACAGTGTCTGCCGATGACGTACTAAAACCTTGGAATGTAGGAGGCAAAAGACCTTGAGATAACGTATTATCTATGGCCATGAGAAACAGCTTGGGCTTGGTACATTTTGAGAAAAACAGACTAAGTAATATGGACACAAAATGGCGTCGAAAAACAAAATGGCTGCTATTAGGCTAAGTGATTATACAGAATATATAAAAACCTAACAGTTCCACCCTTTTATCCCGAAGGGATAACTAAACGGAAATTATATGTAATTTATAGCAAGTGGAAATAGTATTCAGAGAAAACATATTCATCTACTTTGATGTGATTGCTAAGTTGTTGCAAATTACTGATCTGATATTGTTTGGAAGGTGAGATTACACTTCATGTCATTGTTCACAGAAACACATTTTACATTAGGGGAACAAATAAAAATAAAACAAACTTCAGCAACAGTAAAATTTTGAGTCCAAATCATAACTATATCTACAGTTCGTTCACGGGAGGTCTGTTGAGTTATTCTGGAAAATTTAAGCGGGTTACATCATCTTCTCGGATAATTGGGATCCAATATCTTATAGTGCTGATCAGTCAGATAGTATTGGAGACATATTGGAACTGAAACTGGAATAGCGACTAAACAAGTACTTATAATGTCCTGAACACTTTTACATTTCCTAAACAAAAGTCAGTTATACTTAGGAGCTTCTTTAAAATATACTCCCAAATGTTACCTAGGGGCAATGGAACACGGGGAGCAATAGAGCGGGAAGCTCTGTTCATTATAATAAATTCAAAATAGAAAAACCACAGAATAAGATGAAAAATGAACAGGTCAGGAAAATGTATTTCATCTGAAGTTTACAATTCATCACTGGTTTGGAATCTGGGCTCATCTTAATCCTCCTCCTTGAGGGTGGGTGTGTTATCTCTGAAGTCATCTGGGTGGTCCCTGAAGTCATCTGGGCGTGTCTGAAGTCATCTGGGCGTGTCTGAAGCCATCTCGTTCTCCAATCAACAGATTTGGTGCGCGCTTTACTCTGGAAGCATGTATCCACGATGGATTGCCTTCAACCAAGATAGCTGTGCGAGTCATAACGCCTTCATCAAGACCACATCACCTGATTTAAACGGGTGCGTCGGAGCACTAGAAAATAAAGAAAAAGACAAAGAAACATCACCACAGATGCCATTCAATTTTTCAATCAGTTTTACCACATAAGCTTCCTGGATAAATTCCAGGTCACCTGTAATTAATGTCCCTGTCTTAACTGCCCAAAGCGTAGGGAATGGTTTACCCATTAAAATTTCGAAAGGAGACAACTTGTATGTAGAATTGGGGCCATAAGAATCTCTGCTAATACAGCTGGTAAATAAATATCCCATTTACTGAAAGAACCTGCAGTAGCCTTCCTAAGCTTCTCTTTTATTGTGCGGTTCATTCGCTCAACAACACCTGAACTCTGGGGATATGAAACTTCTATTCAATGAACATCAATTACACAATGTCTTGTATTAGCTTAGAAGTAAAGGCTGGTCCTTTATCTGAATCTATCCTAACAGGACAACCTCATTTAGGAATAATTTCCTTACACAAAATTTTAGCAACAGTTTTCACATCTTCTTTTTACTACGTATATACATGTGGGCAATAAACATTGTGGCTAAGACTTTTATAAGCCATATTATTACTATAACTAACAAAAACTCAAACCGAAATAATAACATTCTCATGGAAAAGTATGAACGCAGGAAAGAAACAAAAGAAACGGAGAAAAGAATAGCAACTTATACACATATATGAGATCCCTTAAACATGAAAAGAACTCACAATCATTCCATTCAAACAACTAAAACATAAGGAAGATAATAATCCACAAATTAAATTAATGTAAAGTCAGCTCACCATTCTCATTTACAAATTTTCTACTGCCAAAATTCTACCAAAAACCAACTACATTAAAATCATACCTGGAAACAATGAATTAACATCTTAAACCTTAAACAAAACACCAGTACGGGTCAAAGAAAAGATTAAGCTAAATAAACAAAACACGGTAACGGACTAAATTCCAAACAGAATCTGGGAATTGAAGCTCTATATACACTATACACAAACACAACCAACCATAACAGCTCTAATTGGTAGAGAATCAAATCGGACTGGGGAGAGATTTACACCTATATTTAAATATTAATTACTTGGGTATTAATTTAACCTGTAAGCTTAATACAGTAAATAAAAGGAATGTACCATGGGTAAGACCTGACTATATCTAACTTCTAAGACCATGATGGATTTAAAATAACCTCATACTCTGTGAGGCATCAGATAGTTCATATTCTATTCTTTAGCATTTATAAACATGATTAGATGTTAATTAAACATTCTCCGTGTCCAATATAATAAAGTTGGGGCCTCAACAGCCATTGTACAAGCTGCAGAGATGCATTCTCTGAACAGTAATTGCCAATGACTTAGAGAGAAAAAAAAATAAGTGACTAGTTTCAAGGTGTCTCTGTGATATTGTGATAAAACTGCCACCATGATTTTACAATGTTCTCTTATAATACAAATGAAAAGATTTATCATAATTCACAAAGCTCAGAGCAGGGGCAGAGGTAAATGTTATAACAATTATTTAAACATTCTTTGTCATTTTTTGTGCCCATAGAATGATGTTTGGACAGTCTTTAATGGTGCATTTTGGAGCATTTGGTCCCAGTGGGAGCTGGCTGGGATTCATTGTTGGTAAAAGTTCATGAAGCCGACCAATTCAGCTTTATTACAGGGTGTTTGAAAAGAAAAAATGTCTTTATCTCTGGCGGGGCTGACCAGATGTTCACCCTTAGATATTATACAACCAAGATATTGAACTGAGTCTTTGCAATATTGTATTTTCTGGAAACTTTTGATGCAAGACAATTGAGGAGAGAGAAACATTTCATATACCTCCATGCTCTGTATACATAATAATCACATTAACATATTTGACAATTAACATATTTCACATAATCTTAGAACCATGTGGCTAAACCCATTATTATTTTAACACTTCACAGAGAGCCATAGAGTCTGTCACTGGCAAGTCCACCAAATCTCTATGTCAAACAGTGACACATAAATTGGGACACTTCAAAAAATGAATACAAAAAGACTGAGCCGTAGCACCAGCCGACATGCAGAAAAAAGGCATATCTCAAAATCAACAACTGTATTACATTGGGTATCGGCAGAAATGCTAATAAGGTCCTAAATATCCAAAACTATAGGAATTATCTGTATTATGAGCTATAATAGGGGTATAAAATAGGAAGATAGTCTTTATAATCACTCATTGCTTTACAAAGGTACAAACCATTAGCAGAATACTATTAATTATATCCTGTTAAAAAAGGGTTAGGGGCATAAAAAAAATAAGCCGTACATCAACTTTTACTTCCAACAAGTTATGCCACTAAAGAAAATTGAGATACACAATTTACTTACTAAATCCTGTATTACCAAGTTAATGGGGTAATCTGGTAATAATTTAAAGGAAAAATAAGACAATAACAATTGGCCATTATCCCTATTAGTGACAAATATTTTATATTCTTAGTCTCTGCAAGTATCCCAAAAACAAAAAATCTCTACAAAAGACTTGCAATCAGCTGAGGGACCATTAATATAAGGAAACTTTGATAGAGACGCACATAGTCCCTGTATCATCAAAAAAAATTAAACCGCTTACCTCGTATATGAAGAACACAAATAGGATTACACATTCTGTCCATGAGCTGTACCAAAGCGAGGGAATCACTTGTGGGAAAATCCATCACAACTGCCATCATAGGGGATATCTATCTGTGACTGTATTTTCACATCCTACTTAGCTATATAGATATAACGGGTCTCACCAATGATCTAATTTATTACAAATAAACATTTGCTATTATGAAGCTGATTTCTCTTTAACACCAACAGAAACTCTACCAGATCCTTGCCCTTCACTTTCTAAATCTTCACTTTCTCAAAAACCTCTATAATATAAGAAAAAAACTTCCGTAGACATTCCTACCTCCATTCGCAATTATATACCTCCCATTAACTAGTTAATAACATGCGAGCGAAAGAAGAGAAGGAGGCGGGGGAAGAGGGGGGTTAGGAATGTAGGCAGAGATAACGGTTCACACAGAATTTTACGAAACTTGAAAAAATCCAGGATGGAAAATACATTTATAATAGAAAACATAGAGTCCAAACATTCTAAGTGAAACCAGCATTAACCAAATTTAAACTTTACTTATTAATATAATCAGATTTATAATAAAATTCACTAAGAGAGCTCACAATAAGAATATACATCTTTTATCCAACCCAATATATTATCAAACCATGGATTGCCATAATCTGTACCACCAATACGGATCACCTAATCCTCCAGGAAAATTCTTCGGAACTTCTTTACCAGTCTTATCAGTATTTTCCCATACATTGGAAACCTGTAAACTTAGAAATAAAACACTTTAATATACTTTAAATGACTTATCATGTTTGGGTCAGACACCTTTACTGTGAAACTTTCCATCCTGTAAGCAAGAAGGTTAACAATAAGCGCAAAGCAAGCTAGCTCAGCAAATTAACAAATTTGACAGAAAAAAAAAACTGTTACACATAAAACACACAAGACATACAAAGGTAAGGTCTCTTAATGTTCCGTATAATGCTAGCTAGCAAAGAAACACAACTCAGAAGTTCGAACTTCAAATGAACCGGACCACACTGTCCGTTGTATAAATGGTTAAGCTTAACACTTAAGTCCCCGGTCCCAAAACTCCCACGTTTTACACTTCACGCTGAAAGCAACTTCTATTTAAGAAGAAAACATTAACTCTCTATGTGCAGGTCGCCGCCTGCGGGAGTATTATCTCGTAGTCCAACTACGACTTGCGAGTCCCACCCGCATAGGGATCCTATCAACCAAGGGGAAAATATCTCTTGTACGGCTCCCAGTTACCTCTTCCAAAGAGAAACTAAAAATGCAGATCGCCACCTGCGGGAGTCTACCTCAATTCTCTAGAACACCCAGCACCAAGTTTTTACATTCCACTCAGGGAATAAAACTTTCAGAATTTAACACTCCACCCAGAAGCAACTTCCTTAAGAGAACTCGATCACAGGTCCCAGCCTGCGGGCCTTCTACTTAGACACTCTACTTACAGACCCATCTGTAAGACGTGGGGCATGCGTCCGCCCTTCCAAACCCACGTTTTAAAATCTATCCCAATGTGCTGATACAAGTTACAGAACAAGCAAGACAGAACATAAAATTAATAAGTTCAATACTCACTATCCTGTAGGTTGTATCCCCACTTACTGACACCAATTGTTAGAATAAATATCCTCACTAGTCCCCCGGACTCTGATTGATGCCTGTCAGACACACTAAGAGACCTTTTTACAGCGCCGGGAGATAGAGTTGAACTACACATCTTTGTAGCAAAAATCTAACTCACTTTATTTAGTTATTACATTGGGTTTTCACAAAGAGAAAAAGTGGGCGTGGCCAGACAGTGTCTGCCGATGACGTACTAAAACCTTGGAATGTAGGAGGCAAAAGACCTTGAGATAACGTATTATCTATGGCCATGAGAAACAGCTTGGGCTTGGTACATTTTGAGAAAAACAGACTAAGTAATATGGACACAAAATGGCGTCAAAAAACAAAATGGCTGCTATTAGGCTAAGTGATTATACAGAATATATAAAAACCTAACACACAGATTGTTGGAATGACACCACCATGCATAGCAGAGAGCCAAGAGTGTTTAGGCAAAAGTTAACTACCCATTGACATTAATGTAAAGAGCTAGTTAGCAGCCCATATTGTCTCAAACTGTCAGGAATTGGGATGGGTTTCCTGATTTGCAGTGAAATTGTAGCAATGTGCGCTAGGTAGTTAGTGCTTTTACATTATTGTCAATGGACAGTAAACTTTGTCCTGATTATTCTGGCATACAATGTAGGGAGATGAACACTTTTTTAGGGAGATCTTCTCAGAGCGATATTCGCTGCTCCCCCAAACCACTCATCTCCCATTTAAAAGTAGCCAAGGTTAGGACCTAAACTTTTTTTTTTTTTTTTTTTTTTACACCTGGATTTGTCTCTTGCATTGTTAAATTACCAGTATACATTCTGTAAAGCAAGAAAATCACTTCTGGCTTGGAGGTTCATCATCCTATCATGATTTCTGTCGGCTTACAGTGTATCACTAATATTTGTTGGTTTGGCATTTTTGTTTAGACTTGTATTTTCTTAACATTGCTGTGTGTTTTTAATTCCATTTAACTGAAAAACGTGAGGTAAATGAGCTAGTTCTTGCCTCTCGTTCTTCAATAAAAGCTGCGGGATGGAAGGAGAAACTTACTGCTACAGTGCCAGCTCTGATGTGTCCACGCTCCCTTGCACCGTGTGCACAATACAAGGGACTGGGGATGCGTCACTGTCAGCAGCCCCAAATCAAGCCGTGATCAGTTTTCTTCCCTCCTGCAGGTTTTACTGAAGAACGGGAGGACATAGCTCATTTACCTCCCGTTATTCAGTTAAACTGAATAAAAAAAGTTAAAAAAACGCTGTACATACCCTTTAATACTTGGATTGATATTTTTGATTGATTTAATGTAATTTTTTTTTTTAAACAGTATGTACACTGTAAAAAAAAGACAACTAAGGGTATGCAAACTAGAACAAAAAAATTAGACTACCAAGGTTTTTTTTAAGTTTACACACCCTTTAATTTCCACAATTCCCCCCAAAGAAAATTTAGTAGGTCTTTGACTAAAACATTTGAGAGGTTTAAGTAAATGGCAGCAATGATCATAAAAAACTTTGCAAAGACCATTTGGTTTGCTTTTTGTTAAATACTTGCTTATCTACCTAAAAAAATTCAATAAATGTATAGTTAATTTGCATGATCTGCTTTGCAGGGGGGGAGGAGGTGGAGGATGGCGTGGAGGACAAGACAGAGACCAATATTCAAGGTATTGTATACAATGACAAAAGCAGATTTTACTCTTGGGCAGCACAGTGGCTCAGTGGTTATCACTGATGCCTTGCAGCGCTGGGGTCCTGATATCTGCAAGGAGTATGTTCTCCCCGTGCTTGCGTGGGTTTCCGCCGGGCACTCCGGTTTCCCCCACAATCAGACATACTGATAGGTTGTATGTGTTCATAAAGGGATTAGATTGTAAGCTTTTCAGGGCAGGGCCTGATGTGAATTGAGTAAATAATTGCAAAGCGCTGCGGAATATGTAGCGCTATATAAGAAATAAAATACATACATACTCTTGCAAATATTTGTCACATGCACAGCAAATTATAAGTGCTTTGCGTTTTTGCTTCTTACAATATAGCTTGCTTTTTCACAGGAGGAGGTCTCCTTCACCCTACTATAGTCGAGGTGGCTACAGATCTCATTCCAGATCTCGATCCTACTCTCCACGTAAGTATCTTTACCAGAATGATTGTTTTGATTAGCTTGTATAAGGTTGATTTTGGGGGGGTTCAACCTTATACAAGCTAATCATTATTATTTCCATTAACAGCCCTGCACTTGAAGAGTTTGTAAAGGCTATTTTAGTTAAGGGTTTAAAAGTGTTACAATAAATAAATTGAAAAACCATTTACTTTCTTCTGCCACACCTGTACTAAGAGATCCTTCTGAATGACCGAGCTGTATTTGGTTCCTGCTTTGAAAAAAAACTCTTCTCTAACTTGTCTACCTACTTGAGGTGATGTTACTAATGCTCCTGATGGACCAAACAAGGGTCTGAAACATGTCCCTTTTTTGTGATGTTACTAATGCATTAAAAAAGATAAAGTTCCGTTTTTATGTAAGGACCATGTGCAATATTTGTTTCCCCGTTAGGAGTTAGGTGCTGCAATATTTTGTTCCTTTTGGCTTAGTGGTTAGCACTGCTGCCTTGCAGCGCTGAGGTCCTGGGTTCGAATCCACCCTTTGGACACATCTGCAAGGAGTTTGCATGTTCTCCCTGTGCTTGTGTGGGTTTCCCCCACAATCATAAAGACATACTGATAGGTTGTATGTGTTAAATAAATGTGCTTAGATTTGTAAGCTCTTCGGGGCAGGGTCTGATGTGAATGTATACATGTAATAGTAAAGCCCTATGGAAGATGTTGGCACTATATAAATCCGCAATAATAATAATTCTAATCTACCGGTATTAATATATATGTCCCTCCTATTGTATAAGAATATTTCTAGGCGCTACCAATGAGGCGGGGGTAGATATTATACATATACACCTTTCCTATATGTGAATGGCATTTCTTAATTGCAATCTAAATGACCATAAATATATGCATAAAAAACTATAGTACTTGCTTACTTTTAGGTATATGATAAAATAAATAGTTTATAAATGTACTTACATTGCTGGTACCCCCATTTTAATTATTATTATTGTGGATTTATATAGCGCCAACATCTTCCGTGGCGCTGTACAGCTGCATTAAAATACATAAGGAAAACATACATGTTACATAAAATGGTAACGCCTTGGGTAGTATGGGGGGGCTGTATTGAAGAGAGCCTTGTAGGATAAGGTTAGCAGCTTAAATTGGATCCTTTGGGTGATGGAAAACCAGTGAAGAGATTGACAGAAAGGCTCAGTGTGTGAAAAGCTGGAAGAGAGGTGAATGAGCCTGGCAGCAGTTAAGGATTGATTAAAGGGGTGCCAGTCGGTTGCTTCGTAGACTGCACAGGAGGGTGTTACAGTAGTCCAACCGAGAGATAAGGGCATGAACTAGGATTTTGGTAATGTTCTGTGAAAGGAAGGGATGGATGTTTTTGAGCTGTAATGTTGGGGAGATTGGTGTATCATTGATGTGGATAGTAATGTTAGGTAGGGGGGTTGATCGAGAGGGTGGGAAAATGACAAGTTTGGTCTTATCCATGTTGAGTTTGAGGAAGCGGGAGGACAAAAAAGCAGAGATGGCAATTAGGCAGTCAGGGACCCGGGATGTCACCGCATGATCGATCGGTTGCTGTAACTGGGGTGCGGCTGCTTTTTCCACGATAGACAGTCCTTCGAACGGTCGTTCAGGAGGAAAAATTTAAATGTGTGTACCAGGCTTTAGCGAATAAAAAAAAGTTTGATTTGCAGACAGGAAGTCTGTCTCGATCAGAAACTATTTGAAAGGCAAACGACAAAGAAACCCCCACCCCTCTCCTTGGGCAAAAGGAAGACGTGCTGATTCTGGCCCCATCCCCACCAAAAATCTGTAACCAAGAGAAAGTCTGTGCCTACCTGACCACAACTCCTACCACATTAAGATAAAACTTGTTAACTGTCACTGTGGCCAACTTCCATGTACCAGTTACTACTGTGGGCAACGTAGCACATACACAATTATATTAATAAGCACTGTCCACATATCTACGTAAGGTGTTATTTAGTGTTGTGCAACGAACACTGTCCACATTTCTAATTTATAGTAGTTTATAGTATTTGAGGTTGAATATAGACATACATCCATCCAGTCCAACCCATCTAGCAATATCCTCATTTCCTGCCTAACTGTTGATCCAGAGGAAGGCAAAAACCCCACCAAATTTATGAAGGGAAAAAAATTTCCCTGAATCAACTCTACTTTATGTATTAATACCAGTAACTTGCAATATTCCTTGTTTGCAGAAACTCATCCAGCTTTTTTTTTAAACGGACCAATGAACCTGCCATAGCAACGTTCACTGGAAGACCCCATAGCTTTACCGTTCCCTGTGAAAAAGCCTTTCCGAACTTGAAGCCTAAACCTTTTTTTCTTCAAGTCTTAAGGGATGTCTTAGTGTCCTCTGACATGTTCTATGAACCCATCCACCCTTACAAAGTTCATTACTCGTATGTAGAGTATAAACATTTGTGGCCTTATTTACCACTGGACGCTGTTTTCAAAATTAGGGTATAATGTTGTGTTAAGGGCTAATAAATGGGTGAGTTTAATCCCTCCCTTGCAACGTCTGCATGTGTATCATAAACGATACCTGTGTAGCCTCTGCTAATTGTGCACACTTTATATAACAGGTCACGGGGCACACATTTGATGTAAAGATACGAGAATGTCCTCTCTATGATCCTTGTCTCTCCCATTTAAGTCGTGAATAAGTTAGAGAGGTGTTCTTTTCAAAGCAGGAAGTCAGAGCTGAACACCGCTCGGAATGATTTATTCTGCAGTATATTTAAGTTACTGTAGCCCATTTGATTCAAGTTGGCTTTTACTATCCCTTTAAGAAATTCAATTTTTTAACACCTGATTTTATTGCCTTACTAACCCAATTTTCATGTCCTTTTTAGGTCGCTACTGAAATCTTGGGCTGTGAAATAAAGACTGTTCAAATGTAAAGTTTGTCTGGACATATTGCTGATGCAGGATTCTTTATAAGAGGCCTGTGTTCTAAAACACTCTCCCCAGAATTTTATGATTTAAATGATGCTTTACTTGCCTTTGATTCCTAAAAAAAAAAACCATAAACCAATGTGAAATCCCTTCCTCTGACACTTATTAGGGAAATACAAAGAATTTATTCATTTTTATTCCTTATGCTAAAAGATGATGAAAAGTAGGAATTCTGTAGCAGAAGATTTTGCTGATGTCACAAATGAATCTTTTCTTAGGAATAATTTAGATAGGTAAATGGCACATGTTGTCAAATGTTTGTTTTTGACGATAGGTCTCCTTTAACACCAATTTCCCATTTTGGTACTTTGTTGTTGACTTTTATGCTTTGGTCTTAAAAATGTTTTGCTTATGCTTTCTTTTTATGAGTTCTTTAAATTCATAAAGTTCTATACTTTTTGTTTTCTATTAGCTTGCCCTCTCATCACTTAAGTAAATAAAGCAGTCTTCAGTTTTTACTCCTAAGTCCTGCATAAATGGGTTTTATTGTCTCTAAAAGTTCTGGTTCTTCAGATTACAACGATACCATACAGCAAGACTATGTATATATAAAATATCATTTATGGCAGATTTCTAGAAACTACTGTTGTAAGTGGGGAAAGTTTTTTTGATCAAAATACAAATATCCAGACACAGATGTTCATCAAATGGAAAGTTTTTTTTTCTCTAATTTTCCTTTCTCCTGAAAGGAAAAAGACAAAATCAAAGGTGAATTTCACTAAAAAGTGTACCAAAATTTTTTAAATACATGTGAAAGCCTAACCTCCTGAATCAAACAGTATGCCATATGTGTGTTTGTACCATGAACTAACACAAAATGGAACTAACCTCCCACAACATAGTACATTTACAGTCCTTTTTTTACCCTAACATTTGATCCAGAGGAAGACCAAAAACCCAGCTAAAAAAGAGGGGGGATTCTTTCCTGACAATCGGAATGTATCCCTGGATCAACCAGAACTACAGAAGCTACAGAAGCTGTTTAATACCAGTAATTCCCAATATGTTTTAGTTTTAGAAACTTATCTAGGCCACTTTTAAAGCTATTCAACGAACTTGCCATTACCGCATCTGCTTAGACAGTTTCAACGTTCTCACTCTGAAGAAACCTTTCCTAACCTGAAGATGAAACTTTTTATTCCAATCTTAATAGATGTCCACAGGTCCTCTGATTGCTCCTTGTGTTAAGGGCACAGAATGCTTGAACGATGCACAGTGACTCCATCTGCAGCAAGATGATGTTGTAGGTCTTTGGTGCTGGTCTGTGGGCTGTCTCTGTCTATCTGGTCTGTGGGCTGGTCGTTGCTTCTGTCTATCTGAGATTTTTCTTGGTCTGTCACTTCAAGCCTTAACTTGAACTGAGCCTGTGGTCCTCCATTTTCTCAATATGTTCCTAACTGTGGAAACAGACAGGTGAAATTTCTGTATCCTTCCCCCTAAACCATGATGGTGAACAATCTTTGTCGTTAGGTAATTTTGAGAGTTGTTTTGAGACCCCCATGTTACATAGTAATTGAGGTTGAATAAAGACATCAAGTCCAACCTGTTAACCCCCTTAAATACTTTCTCATAACTGGGTTCACCTGTGTATGTAGGTCAGGGGTCACTGAGCTTACCAAGCCAATTTGAGTTCCAATAATTAGTTAAGGTTTTGGAATCAATAAAATAAGTGTCCAAATTTATGCACCTGCCTAATTTTTAAACAATTATTTCACACTTTCTGTAAATCCAAGAAACTTATATCGTAACAACCAACGATTTATACAGGAAAATCATGACTATTAACAAGGTTGCCCAAAACGTTCTCATCCCACTGTATTTCTCATAAATCCATGCTGACTACTACGAAGATAATTTCTGGAGTCAAGGATATAATTCCGTAACAAAGTTTCCAGCATCTTTCCTACCACTGATAGGCTTTCAGGCTGGGAATGACTACCTTTTTTGAATATTGGTATTAAATTGGCTTTTTTCCAACCCAGCAGCATATTACCAGACAAAAGTGAATATGAAAAGATAAACGGTGTTCTACATAAAACTGGACTATACTCTTTTAAGGTCAAAGGATATATTTCATCTGGGCCTTCGACTTGATATTACTTGATACTATTGATATTAACTATTGATATTAACTTTGTCTACCGTATATACTTGAGTATAAGTCGATCAGAGTATAAGTCAAGGTACCTATTTTTACCTGGAAAATTTGTAAAAACTGATTGACTCGCATATAAGTCGAGGGTAGAAATTATCATCACTCCTGCCTTCTGATTCTGTGTTGTTTTTAGGCTTTAGTTGCCCTTTAAATGGACAATTCCCATACATGAATCCCATACAGTAATAGCCAAATCCAGTACCAGTAACTCCAATTCCCTGGCACTCCAGATGTTTGGAAACTACAACTCCCAGCATGCTTTGTTGCTGGGAGTTTCAGTTTCTAAACATGTGGAGTGGCAAGGTTCAGTAAACCTTTAATTAAGCTTATCATTTACAACAGTTAAAAATGTCACCAGAGAGTTGTATTTTCAAGCTCTTTTGCACTGTACTAGCAGCTGTTTTTTGCCCCAAACTGAGGAGACCCATCAGATTTACAGCATCCAGATGAGCAGTGACAGTGCTGAGTGAGTTCAGCAGCCAGACTACAGGAAGCAGGAAGTGTAAAGGCAGATCAGCTCCTGTAACTTTCTATGAAGGTTAACACCTACCATTCAAGATGTTTGGAAACTACAACTCCCAGCTAATAAAGCATGCTGGGAGTTGTAGTTCCCAAACATCTTGAATGCCCCCCTCCCCCTCAGTTCAGTTTGTACCTGTGGGCTCTTCTCCCTGTGGACTCTTCTCCTGTGGACGACTCTTCTTCTATCTGTGGGCTCTTCCCCATCCATCCTGGCAGGTACGGTATCGGCATTCCGCAGCCGCGCACCCATTCCTGTACCGGCGCGCGGCTGACGTCACTGCTTGGCGCCGGGCAGTGACTCAGGCCAGCGCGCCAGTGGCAGAAAAAGATTGCGCGGCTGCCGGAATGCCCAGGTAAGTGGTTGACTCGAGTATAAACCGAGTCCGAGTTTTCAGAAAAACTCGGTTTATACTCGAGTATACACGGTATACCCATTATATTATTACAGTCCCTGTTTGAAAGGATTAGGATACTTTATAGTGAATACAGAGGGGGAAAGTGGTTTAGCATATTTTATATTTTATGGCTGCACCTTCCAAGATGGTGGCTGCACGTTACCGGAAGTCGCAGGTGACTTCACTTCCGCTTTTCGTGGCAGATGTTCCTTGCCTTCCCAGCCAAGTGCGTCCTTTTGGATTGGCGGTTTTTAGCTGGGAGGCGTTGGGGGCTTATTGCCTACCTTTACAAAGTGTGTGTAGCCTGTGAATCTTCCACTTCCGGTTGGTCTGCTTATGCTAGCTGATGGTCTGATTTTTTCACTGCTCCAGATTCTCCTGTTGTAGTGCTGGTAGCTGCTTTTCACTATGTAAGTTTATTTCCAAAGCTGTTGGGGTTGGTTTAGTCAGCTCATGGTATTTTATTATTTCCAGCATGGAGTCTGGGAGCGCCATTAAAGGTCACTCTAAAGGATCTAGGTTAGCAGGGGTGAGTATGTAAAGAGAGCAGAGGTTTAGGTTGTTTGGTGCGGACAGCTGTTTTTCTGTCCACAGCCTTTCTATGTCTGATAAACAAAGCAAACCTTCTGAAGGAGAAAGTAAGGATAAAGAGGAGGCTGGAACTTCAGCTAACCCCATTCAAGGACAGTCTCTGGATTCTGGTGCAACTAAGTCTGCTGTTAATGAGTCTATGCAGTAATCAAGAAAGAAGGAAAGATTGTATTCTTACAGAGGTTCGACTGTTTATTCGGAAGCTGAGCTATCAGAATATTCAGAAAATCCCTCGGCTTTTAATTCGGATGATGAAGAGGAGATCGAAGTAGAAACTAATTTTGACCCAGATATCATTGAACTGTTGGTTAAAGCGGTTAGAAACACCTTGGCTACAGCAGAACTAAAAAAAATCAGAAGCGGCTAAATTGTTTCCGTCTATCAAGAAAAAGTACCTGTACATGCCTTCCCACTTCATTCCTCGATCCAAGATATTATTACTTCAGAATGTAAGAAAACTGACAAAAGATTTGTGTCTAATAAACTCGTAAAATATCCGATGGAGGAGTCGGTTGCCCAGTATTGGGACTCGGCTCCAAAGGTGGATGCAGCAGTAGCTACCTGTCGATGATGCAGACTTGTTCAGGGACCCTATAGAGAAAAGGGTTGAGATCTCGCTAAGGAAAGCTTTTGTTACAGCGGGGGCATCATGTAGACCGGCCGTGACCGTGACTTCTGTATCCAGATCTATGAAGGTATGGATAAAAAACATTGACGAGGTAGTCAACTCTAATGTTAAAAGACCTAAACTGTTGGAGATGTTTTAAGACCTAAATTGGAAGTTGATTTTTTCTCGGAAGCGTCTGTGGATTTGGTCTGTCTAGCAGCCAGAGCAATGGCCTTTCAGTGGCTGCCAGCAGGGCTTTGTGGTTAAAACCTTGGCAAGCGGACACTGCTTCAAAGAATAACCTGTGCCTGCTTCCTTTTGAAAGTGATCTACTTTTTGGGGAGAAATTGAACTCCATTATTAATAAATAATAACCTTTTTAGGGACCGAGACCAGATTTTGCGCATTGAGCAAATAGGTCCTCAATTTTATAGGCCAGGGAAGGCAGCATCAAGACAAGCAAATTGGAGATCAGGTAAGAGGTTCAAACAAGAGACCTTCAGGTTTTGCAAGTCAGTCCTTCAGCCATAGGGGGACGCTGGTCCAGGAGACAAGAGTCGAGGGAAGACTGTCTCTTTTTGCCACCGTCTGGGCCGAAAATATTCAAGACAAATAGGTGAATCAAGTAGTAACTCTTGGATACAAAATAGTTTGCCTCAAATCCCCAAGATTTTTTCAGACCCAGAGAAGGAGTCTGGTCTGCAGAAGAATGGAACGGGATTCAAGATTGTTGTACAACTTTTTCAGATAGGAGTGATCGAAAGAGTCCCTGTGAAGGAACAAGGGAAAGGTTTCTACCAGTTCTATACTTAAGGAACTTAAACAAGTTTGTCACTTACAAAATGTTCAAGATGGAGTCTCTGAGCTCAATAATAAGTTATAAGAAAGGGGTCCTGGCTAGCAAGCGTGGACTCGGACGCCTACTTTCATGTTCCAATCAAGGCAAGGAAGTTCCTGAGATTTTTGGTGGGAAATCTACATGTACAGTTTGTATGCCTGCCTTTCAGTCTCTCTGTCTCCCAGAGTATTTACCAAGGTGGTAGTGGCCTTGGTAGCAAAAAAACCGGAAGGAAGTTATTGCCATTTTTTATTACCTGAATATCTTGATAGAGGCGGAGACCAAGGAAAAGGCAAAAAAGGACGTTGTAACTGCATTACAAAATCCTAAAAGAGTACGGTTGGATGATCAACAAAGAGAAAAGCCACTTAACTCCATTGCAGGACCTGGTGTTTCTGGGGGACACTTCATGACCAAAGAGAATCTAGTAAGTTACCCGGAAGAGAAACAACTAAAATGGAGTGTAGAAGTTCAGGCCATTGTAAAAAATCCAACGTCAACAGTCAAAGCAATTCTAAAAGTAATAGGATTAATGGCCATCATCCATCCAGCTTGTCCAGTGGTCGAGGTGGCATATGCGATTTCTGCAACACTTTTTAATGGTCAAGGCCAGGGTCCCTCAAACTCAAACCAGCTTGGTTAAAAGACAATCTTACCTGGTGGCTCAACAAAAAAAACTTCAACAAGGGATTCGAACTGAATTGCCAGACGCCTCAAGTAATAACTACCGATGTATCAAAACAAGGTTGCCTAAGGATGCTGGGACAAAAGAGAAGTACCATCCAATGTCCTAGAGCTTCAAACATCAGATTCAGACCAAGTCTATCATAATAAAAAGCGACATGTCTACAGTTCTTTACATTAAAAAGCAGGACGGAACAAGAAGTTGGAGACTACTGCAAGAAGCAAAGCCAATTTTCGAGTGGACACAAAAACATTTGAAAAGCATTTCAGCCCTTTTCATTCCAGGCAAACAGAAAGTTCAAGCGGATTTTCTAAGTAGTCAAAAAGTTTCAAACAGGTGAGTGGAGCCTTCATCCAACAGTGTTTCAGGACATAGTGAAAAGATGGGGACAACCCAAAATCGATCTGATGGCTTCAGAGAACACCAAATGCAAGAGGTTTTTCGCTCGATTTCCCTTGAAAGGTGCAGAAGCAGTAGACTCCCTACAACAAGATTGGAGCATGGGGCTGCTTTGTTTTTCCCACATTTCCAATGGTATGGCGAGTATTGGTCAAAATAAAAATGGAAAGAGCCGATATAATAGCTGTAGCCGAGGAGGCCATGCTTTCTGCTGCTATTATTTCTAGCAGTGGAACCTCCTCTGATGATTCGTCCAATAAAGAGGTATGCGCAACATGTCCAACTAGCGGCCTGGAGGTTAAAGGCAAAGATTAATGAAGTTCATTCTCCCTAGATTGAAGTAGAAATTGGATGACTCGAAGTCTGTCACATCTGATAAATACTATAAGGTTTGGGAGGTGTTCGTTAAGCATGTGGAAACACAAAGATTTGACTGCCTCAATCCAACTGCAACTCAAGTAGTGAATTTTCTATTTTCAGGTTATAAAATGAATTTGAAAACACATTAACACAAATGATTTCTGTTTCCCAGTCACTTGGCAGCAGCCACCAAAACCCTCCCATATAATATTTTGTTTTACAGCTTTGAACTAGAACACTGGATGGAGGAGGGGCTATTTAAAAGAGCTTAAGGGGGGTTCTTCCTGTTTCAATTAACTGCAATAGGAGGGGATTAGTTTGGTGGCTGCTGCCATGAAAGTGACTGGGAAACAGAAATCCCGGTAAGTTGGATTTGATTTTTTGTTATAAAGTGCTCATTTCACAGCTGCAAAATTGGTAATAAATACTAATCAGTCATAAAGTGCTAGATAATCACAGTATGCGTCATGGGGGTTACTCTACTTACGACCTTTCTATTAAATTCACAGTGCAATGAGAGGGAGTCTGGGCTAAAATAGAGTCCAGATCTATGTGGCAGGACGCGTTTTGCTCTGCTCAAGTCACATTGGAGCTTTCTCAGCTACAAACAAGTCTTATCTGGTGTCCGTTTAAAAAGCATCTAACAGCCTAAGATGCGGAAGTCATACCGTGATGTAGCACTAGGCAAAAGTTAGGATGTAACGGCCTAAGATGCGGAAGTCCAACAAAGTTAACTCTGTTAGTCCCTGCCAGACAGTCAGTGTATACTAGTAATAATATTACTATTTGATATACACAAACATATTATGGCAAATAAACCAATAGATTACACATGACATTGTAATCAGAAGATCGAAATATTTACAAAGCACAAGAGTACTTATTATACAGTATATGTATACTTTATCAAGTCCTATGGATATTTTTTTCTGAGGTATGTATCCATACGTATAGGTAAGTATCAGTCTACATGAAACAATCCTCCTTGTAGTCTCATGGAATTGAGTAAATATCTGTTACTATGAATTGCCCTTCCTTATAATATCGTTCGGGGCATATCCGAGTGTCAATCTAGTCCCAATTACACAGTTGATGCTCAAAAAGATTATCCAATGGTAAAAGTAAAATGCAGCAACACAAAAACAGAGTAAGTGCTGCTTACATATATTCATTTATAGATTAAAATGAGGCAAAGTATTTTTTTCAGTGTACAATTCCTTTAAAAGCCTTTTTATTGATTTCCCTTTTTACCTGAGCATTATGCCAGACACGAGTGGACCTAATTTTTCTATACTTGTTACCTAAAGGTATAAATTTAGAAATGTAATAGTTTAAACCCGCTTTAAAAGCGGTCCACTGCTCAATATCTTTACCTAGGAACAAATCCCCCAGTCTATGAGCAGTGATTCCTTTAACAACATAAAATTAGCTTTCCTAAAGGTAAAAGTTGAACCCAGTGCACTTGTTTTTTGCAACCTATATTAAATGACACAATATCATGACCACTATTACCTTCATCTCCAAAATGAGCTCAGGTTTATTAGATATCACGTGTTCCAAGAATGCATCCTGTTTGGTAGGAACTTTTACCATCTGTGAGAGAAAATGCTCATATAGAAAATTTAAGAACTTGATAACTTTTGAGTTGCAGGCAGATCCCTTACTTAAATCTGTCAGGGTGGTTGAAATCCTGCATAACCAGAACATACCCCATACCAGCAGACTTTGCCAACTGCATATGGTGATTCATTTCCACCTCCTTACTGGCATTAGCGGCTTATAACATACACCAACAATTAATTTACCCCATATTGCTTTCTGTACATAGCTCCACCCATATTGTTTCTGCCTTATTTATATCCCCTACGCCAATCTATTTTTATCTGAATGGGAAAAAGAGATGATATACATATGCCAATTTGCAGAAAATATAGTTTTTTGGAAAAGATATATAGATGATATACTGATAATATGGAAAGGCCCACAGGACAAATTAGAGGAGTGCTTAGTCTGGATAAACAATAATGAAATTAACATGCATTTCACGCACTCTATAAGCAAAGACAAAATTCGATTTTTGAATCTAGAATTGTTCATAGAAGACAACCTGATTAAATCTCGTATTTACTACAAAACAGTAGACTCCAACTCATACATTATTAGAAATAGTTGCCACAAAGATAGCTGGTTATCCAATATACCCTCAAACCAAATAAAAAGGGTAAGGAAGAATTGCACAAAAATGGAGGACTATGACGCTCAATCAAGTGAGATTGTCAATAAATTTAGAGAAAAGGGCTATCTTGAGACGAACTTACTGAAATTACAACAAGATATCCGAGAAATTGATAGACAAGACCTTTTAAGACCTTCTGAGTATACAACAAAACAAGTAACCATGCAATTACCATTTACTACCCAATCCAATAGAAATACAAGACAATTCAAGAAAATGCTAAATAAACATTGGAATATCCTTAAAAATTGACATTCTAAACAAAATAATACCAGATAACCCACATATCATCTATAAAAAATCCAAAACATTGAGAGACCACCTAGCCACCTTAAGAGAAAAACACTAATACATAAAACCTGGCTAAGTGATCATCCAAATGGCTTCTTCGGCTGTGGACAATGTATAGGGTGTAAACATACTAAAAATAGAAAAAAGATGTTTAAAAGAACTAGCACTAATGAAGAATTCGAAATAAGAAACTTTATCACATGCAATAGCACCAATATGGTCTATGTTATAGAGTGTACATGCGGAAAACAATATGTAGGACGCACAGGCAGAAAACTAAAAACAAGGATCCGTGAACATACTAATGGCATCCTCAAAAAAAGTAAAGACCACCCACACCCAAAACACTTCTCCTTATGCTGCCCACAGAACAACACTATCTCTTTTTTTGGTATAGACAGATTAACACCACCGGAAAGGAAAGGAGATATACAGGCAGCATTATCGAGAAAGGAAACAGAATGGATCTTTAAATTAGACACCCTAGCATCCAAAGGTCTCAACAAAGAAATAGATTTATGGAGCTTTCTCTGATAAGTCCAATTACACTCTAAAAGAAATGTAATGACTTTATTCATTTATTTATTAATACCACTGTTTATATACCATATATTTACTAAAATATTTTAAAATAGGTTTATATATATATTTTTTATTAAAATTACTTTTTAATATTTTTATAAAAAAAATTTAAATTTCAGAAATTTTTTAGCATAATTAACCTTCCATTTTTTAGATCTATCTTTTAAATCACCTCTGCCATCATACTGCCTTTTTAATTCTGCTTTTTTAATTCTATTTTTTATCTGTTTTTGTCCCTATTATCCATTATTATTTTTTTATATATTTTTTACAATATATTTCCCCATCATTTTTAGCCATTTATATCATGCTACTTTTTATCATGCTATTCTTAGCGTACTATTGTAATGAGAGTCCAGACATCCAAGCTTATAACAAGCAGAGATTTCCCTTCCTCTCACCCAGTAATTTTGTACAACCTGTTCTTTGTTTCAACTCTACTGCCATAACCAACATATATTTTACACAAGAAGACACCTCCAAGGTTGAATATATAAAAATAACTATTTAAAACTGACTTTTAAGGGCAAAATAAACTTTATAAAGAAGAAAACAATCCTAGATGCCTGCTGGAACACAAACAGACAGCAAATAGAACACAAATGTCACTTCCTGTTACAGAAACAGGTAGTCGTTTGAATCATGGCTTTATAAGGCAGAGAAACATTACATTTTTTTTATCCCTGATGAAGCTGTAAGGATTAAAACAGCGAAATGCGTAGGTACAACCTCACAAGCCATTACTAAGTGGATTATACCTCATCACAAGACCACCACGAGTTAAAGGGGCCACACCATAGCAGAGAGTTGCAACTTTAACATCGGCTAATGGACTGTTTCTGCAAGGTTTTTTTTACTGCTTTTTATTGTTTTTAATTGCTATAATTAAGTTTGTTGGCAAACTTATTCCTGTGTGCAGAGGTTTTTGGGAGCTACACAGACCAAGCAAGCATCAGAACAGCACAGAGTAAACCCCGCAGTGCCCCTAGTGGTGAATAGGCACAAGTGAGTGTTTTAAGAATTTTAATATATGGAAGTGTCATTTTAAACTGTTTTTTTACAGAGATCGTGATCTTAACTTATTATTTTTTTACTTTTTGTTTTAACCCTTTCACCACCCATACACCTAAGTGCAAGCAAGATACTTTAAAGATCTTTTAAGTTTTGCTTCAATTTATGTTTTGCGTACATACATACTCCTTTTTTATTAACGCTCCGAATAAGGAGTATCCTTCAATATTTACTGTCCAGTCATGTGAATTATTTAGCCATGTTTCTGCTATACTGATCACATCATACCTTTCCTTTAAAGTGATTACATCTAGTTCCCCAGTTTTTCCAGACTTCTTGCCCTTGTAAACATACATTTTCAGGGAGATTCAATAAAGTTCTTATTGTTTAAAATGGTGCTAATTTTGCCCCAACCAATCAGATCTTATTTAACATTTGAAAGCTAACATCTGATTGGTTGGGGCAAAATTTTAAACGATAAGAAGTTTTATTGAATCTCCCTGTTGGTTTTTTAAATTTACTTCCATACTTGGACGTACATGCCTCCTTATCCTCTATGCACCCCCTTCTCCTCCCTCCATTATCTTATTAGCCCCCTGATCCATAACCCCTCTATCTACCCCTGTGTAGAGCCTGTAACCAATTAAAGAGCCTGTAGTCAACTAAAAAGTCAGCCCAGTTCTCTAAAAACCCAAACCCAATCTCCTTACACCACCCACTTGGCCATGCATTAATATTCCTAAGGTCCAGTTGCCTCCCTAGCGTAGGACGTGGCTGCGGAAGTATTTCTGAAAAAACTAAACTTAAGGTCCTTACTTTTAACTTGGCCCCTAACACTCTGAAATAATTTTTAAGGAACTCACTTCCACTTCTTACTTTGTCATTGGCACTAACGTGAACCATATACTGCGCGGGAGCAGTATATGGTTGGACTTAGAAATCTTAACCAATCCTCCAGTACAAATAGAACTTCCTACTAAATATCAATTTTCTACATGTATTAAATGAAATAATACCTCACTTGAATTAGTGTACCCAAAGATATGGCAAGCAAATGGCTTCAATGGGAGCCAATGCATTACATCAAGTGCATACTTGCCTTTTAATCTCTTAAAGGGCAAATTTATACATCACTCTAATCCAGACATAAAAAATTAGTGTATTCTGCCTTATTCCCACCTTCCTCTGTGGCTTTGTGTTTGCACCCTGTCTTATTTACTGCAGAGCTCCCAACACTCCCTCCCCTCTCTGGTCATTCCTCCGTTCAAGTAGTCAAGCTGTGAATCAAGCCTGTAAACCCAGCTGCTCATGTGCATTAATCCTCCTACACCCTAACCTTTGGTCCCTCTAACCTTTGTCTAACCTGAGTCCTGCCTTATCACTGCAGCCCGATCTCCCTTCAACAGGCAATATATTGGTGAAAGCTTCTTTCTCCTTCCCTTCTGTTTTTAACCTAGTATTTGACAAGAATTTTAGTGAGCAGGAAGGAGTCATTGGGAGACTTGCTGTAAAACGTGTGTAAGCCAACACACTACACCGGCATGCTGTTAGGGGGTTTGACTGCTCAAGCAGGAGTGGTGGATTGAAATCTTGGACTTTTTTTTAACTTGGATATCTCGGGACAGAGAAGGAAACTGAAGAAAATAAAGGTAATCTGGGGGGGGGGGAATTATAGAACATAAAAAGAAAAAAAAATACATTTTCCCACCATAGATGCCCTTTAAAGGGCATATCCAACATAAAAAAACCTTAATACTGTGGTCAAGCAACCCCCCCAATCCCATTTTCGCATTCTTAAGAATTGTCAGATGACTCTGTCTGACCCGGTCCCTCCCTACTCCTCCTCTGCTGCTATTGGACACACTGTCTGCTAAGGCACAAAGTGATGTTACTTCCAATTGCCTGACAGCCGCAACCAGGAAGTAGATCAGCTGTCGGTGCAGAGCCGCACTGATCCTGCTTTTGCTGGAAGCAGGAGTAGGAGACGGCTCCCAGGCTGCGAGGGACCGGATCAGGTAAGTCCTTTCGAGGGAATCTTTGACATTTCTTACTAATGCAAAAATGATTGCATTCAGATGCAATTCTTTGTAGAGCTTTATGTATTTTACAGATTTTCTGAAGAAAAATACAAATGAAGGAGTCAAAGTTAGTAATCTTCCTAAGTGTACATAAGTAGAAAAATCCCACTAAATCTCAATCTCCCACATGTCCTGAATCAAATGGTATGCCACATGTGTAGGTGGGCCCAAAAAAACAACCACAAATTATCCCCGAACAAGACCAAGGCACAAGATCAATTCCAGAAAAAAAAATTCAAACCACTTTAAAAAACTGTATTTTAAATGGCTTTCAAACATCCCTCACTCAGAAATACCCTCCACAAACTATATATTTTTTAGAAACTACACCCCTTTAGCTGTACTATGTAATTCTTTTATACAATCATGCAAAATTCTGCAAAATGTTCTGATGGTTTCTTTTTTTTTAGAAATCATAGACCAAACCCCCAGTAGAAATAAAAATCAAAAAGCCCTCTAAATATTGTTCTCCCACATGTCCTCAATAGAGATGTTCAAAACTGGCGAGTTTTGTTCCGTTTTTGGAATTCTGAAAGAAATCAGAAAATCCAGAAACTAACCCATGGAAGTCAATGGGGGAAAAATGTAAGAGTTTTGAGTTAAATTAGTTTATATAAAGCATGGTAACTTACAGTAGATGGCTCAAGCACCTGAGAAAGGGTGAGTGGAACATGTTCATTTCACCAAAAAGTAAATATAATTACATTTCCTACAATACAAATTTTTTAGCTTAGCTTCCGCATTTGTATTAGATATACAAGACTACTTTAGATTTGGTAGCCCTTGAAAGTAACTCCGAATTTTTGAGATTTATCGAAAATACAGTTCTGACTGTATTTGGTCCTTTGGAACTGGGAGAACCGTTTCAGAACAGATTCTGAATTTGACACGGATCCCATCCCTAGTCCTCAATAAAACATCATTTTGTATCAATGAGTGCTGAGACACTGCGTGCATATATATTTAAAAGGAGCCAATGTATAATTTTTGGGTCGCACTCTAAGGGTACCCTTCAAGCTCTAACAACCTATTTTCCTATTATATTTTTTATTGTTATTCTTCACAAAATAAAACCCCAATCCATCCCTACAAATTTTATTATTGGTTTAGTTGAACGTTGGGAACCAATTTTTTTACCCTTTTTAGTGCTATTCAGTTTAAACAAAGTGGTTTTTAGAGACGTACATGTTTTTCTACACTTTCCGATCCTAAAAATGCAATTCTGTCTTTTGAAATGGTACCTGTTGAGTATAAGTCACGGTAAATCAAGCCTCAATTGCCTGTTTTTACTTTGATAATTCCCAAGGGACTTTTTCACCCTTTCTTGGATTATTGCTATTTTAATAGCATGTGAAGTACGAATGGTGCAAAGCCGTTTGTCTGAACCTAACCTTAAGAAGGCTCGTATTTAATTTTATGCTTTTTCCTCCTTTAAAGGACAACTCCACCCTCATAATAACATCTTTTAGAAAGAATGGCCTCTTTAAAATATGTTGATATATTATAATTTGTCCTATGAATTCATTACTGTATGCCTGCTATTCTTCTGGATGCCTCATGGAAATTGAGCAATTTAGAAACTGTACTGAGCCTGGGCATGCTCAGAAGAGGCAGACGGGATTAACATTCAGTCATTGGCTGTGATGTCAACTGTCAAATCCATAACTGACAGTTACTAACTGGAAGAACCAGGAAGCAGAAACCGGGGAAACAGGACATTGTGCAGGATATTAGGTTAGACTAATATATTCCAGATTTTAAACTATTACAGTTTAGGGTTTTGGGGGGTGATTTACCTTTTTTGAATTTTTTTGTTTTAGGGCTGGACTTGCCCTTTAAACCCCCTCACCTTAAGCTATATAGCGGATTGGAATCCCTTGTTCCCAAGCCTATCCCATAGAAGCGATAAACCTGTGTCGTGCATTGATGAAATCTAAAATGGCAACTGGGAGTCAATGGAGGGTGAGTATATCAAGAGAATGCAAACCCTGGATTTAAATATCTCCCTACATAAATTCATCCAAACAAATGAATAAAGAAAATAGAACAATGTGATTGTGTTATACAACAAATAAAAGATGGATAATGTCTGTTTATCCTATATTTAATCTACAGTTGCGCTTAATGTATATTTAGAACCTGTTTTTCTAAAGCTCTTTCAATATAATAGTGTTTTCTATCATTAACATTGAGGTAACTTTGTGCAAGAAAAGAGGTTGACCCCCACTCACCTTTGTATCAATGAATGTCTTAAGAAAATTGTATTTATTGTGATGTTTCAGTGTGTGTCACACCAGACAATACTGTCTTTCTTCCCTTTTATTCTTCCGCTTATTTGGACTGGATCTCTTCCCACAGTTTTTTCTAGTACAGACGTGTGGGACATATAGAAGAAGTGTGCTATTACTTAGCTAAGGAAGCTGCAGAAGCATTATCTGCAAATTTCATGAATTATTTCACATACTATAATGTGAAAAATCCTCAAATGTGGAAAATTCGAGGTTTCAGGGTCATGTGATCAAACAGTTTAATGGTCATAAACGGAAACACACTAATACCCCCAAATGACAAAGGTACACCAACTGAATGACCTACCCTTCCATTCCCGTGACAGCCATACTTAAAGGGCAACTATAATCAAAAAATATCTGTTGTATTCAGTTAGATCAACTGGACATAAAGTTTAATTCTTGAAGATGTTTCGCTAGTCATCCGACTGGCTTTCTCAATTCAGAATGACTTGTACAAGAATCTGTTGGCAATTCTGTACCCTGGAAAGTCCCAATTAGCATATCACACCCAGGGTAAGGTTTCAAAACAGCATTGTACATGGCAGACATTTGGTGTCGACCCCCCCCCACACCTCTATTCAGGCTTGGGTTCTTTAATCTTCAAGAATTAGCCTCCTTGACACCTTTCCTGAACCAGTCCTGTTTCTTTGAAAGGATTTTGACATTAATCAAAGGTATGTCCTTTTTCCTTAAGATGCAGGTACATGGCTGAGTCCTAACCTGAGAAATTGGCTCTTCTGTGCATACGTTGGTGCAGTTGCTGTTTGATCTCCCCCACATACAAATCAGAGCACTTTTCACTGCACTGCATATATGATGTTGTTTTTCTTGTGTTTTGGTATTGGGTCTTTCGAATTTCTCGGAGAGACCCCTGCTAATTATGGGATGACCATGTTCTTACTCCTGTCTTGCTTTTCCCCTTCACTGTTGGTATTCGTGTTCTTTTCTTTCCTTCTACTTGTTTTGACAAAGGCCCAGTCTGGATATCCACAAGTTTTAAGGGCTCCTCTGAGATGTATCATTTCTTTAGCCTTCGCCTCTATGCTAGTGGGGATGTTCTCTGCTCAGCTTGCTAAAGCGTGGTGGGTTGGTTTTCTGGAAACCTCTACTTCCAGTTTACCATTCTCCTTAACATTTGCCAAGCAGTCCAAGAAAGCCAGTGTGTTGTTTTGTACCTCTTCCATTTGATGTTCTGGTCTACAGCATTGATGTGTTCTTTGAAGGTTTGTACTTCCTGCTGGCAGATTTTAACCCAGGTGTCATCCACGTATCTGAACCAGTGGCTGGATGCTATGCCCTTAAATGTAGCGCCTGTGTTTCCACTTCCTCCATGTAACAATGGGTCAAACTGGAGATCCCATAGCACATCCATGTTTTTGCTTAAAAAAATTTTTTGCTTAAAATTTTTTATTTTTTTTTGCTTCCAATTTTTTTGCTTTTAAAATCTTCTGCACCGAGTACTATATATTCAATCTTGTTGGTGAAATCCTGGGAGTTCTGGATGTGATGCTTAGAACTTTCAACCAATGGCCCTAAGACATTGGCTAGGTGTTTTGCCACCTTGTATGCAGGGGAGGACTGGGACCTTTTGGCCTAGGGGGCAAATACAACCTAGTGGCCCTTTCACAATAGATTGCAACATTTGTAACCACAACCACTTTGCCAATGTCACACACTGTTCAAGTAACACCCATTTTAAGGACCACTATTCCCATTGGCTAATTAACTGGAGGGCTTAATAAAACTGGCTAATGAAATGGAGGGCTGACTTACACTGGCTAATGATCTGAAGGGCTGACAATACTGATCTATGAACTGGAGGGCTGACGACACTGGCTAATGAAGTGGATGGCTGACTTACATTGGCTAATGATCTGAAGGACTGATAACACTGGCTAATGAACTGGAGGGCTGACAATACTTGCTAATGAAGTGGAGGACTGATGACACTGGCTAATGAACTGGAGTGCTGACTGGTAAACAATCTGAAGGAGGATGAGTTTCCGGTTTCTTTCCCATGTTAAAGGCGTGCGCTGTGCCTTTCAAGCACGTTACTTACTAATTGATTCTGTGGCAGCCCAAATTATTCATTGGAGACCAGCCTGAGGGGCATTTGTAACTGTCTACTGGGCCAGTCCTCCCCTGCTTGTATGTTACAGAGTTGATGCAGCTGACTATAGGTCTTAGTGATGCCCCTTCCTTGTGTATCTTTGGGAGTCCATATATACATGGATGTGCCTCACCAGAGTTGAGACGATGATACATTGCTCAATCAATGGCTTTATCCTTTTGAAGTTGTTGTAGTAAGTCTATGACCTTTTTCTTGTAATCGCTGGTGGAATCCCTTGTTAAAGCCTCATATGTGTTGTTATCTGCTAGGAGTGTGGTCACCTTAGCATGGTACTCTGAGGTGTTGAGTACCACTGTGCATCTTCCCTTGTCTGCCGGCAGAATGGTGATACTGGAATCTTTCTTGAGGGATGTTACGGCTCTTCTTTCCTGTGTGGTCAGGTTAGAAAAAGGCGGTTTAGCACTGGCTAAGGCTGCAGATACCTTAAGGTGAAGTTGGTTGGTGAAACAACTTCACCTTAAGCTGTGTTTGTTTGGTGAAATCCATCACTCTTCCATCACTCTTTCCCAGGTGGCTGCAGGTAGCTGTGAGGCCAGGTTCTGTTCTAGTTTACTGATGTTGTGCATTAATCACGTACAATTTCACATGAATGATCATTGCACTATTTTGCACAGATCTAGTGAGTAATGAGTAACATTGCATGGAATTCGCACATAATATTGCACAGAATTTGCACGGATCTCACACACAACACTGCAGATCTCACACACTACACTGCAGACATTGCACATACCTTGCACAGAATTTGAAATTGTGTGATGTCACGTGCAAATTAAATGCAATGATATGTGTGGGATCTGTGCAAATTCTGTGCGGGGTACGTGCAAATTCTGTGCGAATGGACCTCAGAATTCACACAGATCTCGCAAGCAACATCCGGCATAATTTGCACAGATCTTGCACATAACATTACACAGAATTTGCACATAACATAGCACATAATTTGCACGACAGAATTTGCTGGGGAACTTGTACGAAATTCACATGAAACATTGCATGAAATTTGCATGTACCTCGCACAGAACTTGAACAATCCCTCGCATGTAATTTGCATGGAACTTGCACATAACATTGCATGGAATTTGCATGGACCTCGCACGTAACATTGCACGGACCTCGCACGTAACATTGCACAGAATTTGCGCGGACCTCGCACGTACCATTGCATGAAAATTACAAACCACACTGAAAAAAATTTCCATGGACCTTGCAAGGAATTTGCACGTAACAGTGCACAGACTTTGTACAGACCTCGCACATAACATTGCATGGATCCCACATGTAATATTGCACAGATATCACACGCACCTTGCACGGAATTCACACAATTTGCACACAATTCGCCCGTAATCTCGCACGTAACACCGCACAGATATTGAACTACCTTGCCCCGAATTTTTACAGACCTCACACGTATCGTTGCATATAATTTTCAAGACCCGTTCAAATTCCGTTAAGGTCAGTGTAAATTACTACATGCAAATTTAATGCAATATTACATACAAATTCTGTGTGAGGTTCATGCAAATTCTGTGCGAGGTATGTGTGATATCTGTTTGATGTTGTATGCAAGATGTGTGCAATATTACATGCAAGATCTGCAAAGATCTGCAAAGGTGCAAGGTCCATGCAAGGTCTGCAAATTTTGTCCAATGCTGTGTGCAAATTCGATGCCATACTGCATGCAAGGCCCGTGTAGATTCTGCATGAGGTCCGTACAAATTAAGTGCAATGATACGTTAGGTCCGTGCAAATGTAGTATGATGTTTCTTGCAAATTCAGAGATACATGTGAAATCCTTGCAATTTCTGTGCAAGGTATGTGCAATATCTCTGCGGTGTTGCGTGTGAGATCCGTGTGAATTCTGTGCAATGTTATGTGCAAATTCCATGTGAGGTCTGTGCAAAATACTTGCAATAATACATGTGGGATCTGTGCAGTGTTGTGTAAAAATTATGTGCGATAATACATGAGATCCGTGCAGATTCCATGACGTCCATGATGTTATGTTTAAGCAAATTACATACAATAATACATGTGGGATACGTTATTCCATACGATGTTACGTTATGTTTATGCAAATTACATACAATAATACATGTGGGATCCGTGCAAATTTAATGCATTAATACGTGCGAGGTCCGTGAATATTCAGTGCGAGGTCCGTGCAAATTCCATGTGATGTTACATGTGAGATCTGTGCAAATTCCATGAGGTCCATGCAAATTATGTGCAATGATTTGTGTGAGGTCCGTGTAAATGTAGTATGATGTTTTGGGCAATTTCTGTGCAATGATACGTGTGAGATCCGTGCAAGGCAAGTGCAATATCTGTGCGATATTGCGTGTGAGATCCATTCCGTGCAATATTATGTGCAATTTTGTGCAAGGTAAGTGTAATATCTGTGCAATGCTACGTGCAAGATCAGCACAAATTCCATGTGAGATTAGTGCAAATTATGTGCTATTTTATGTGCAAGGTACGTGCAAATTATGTGCAGGGTACATGTATTATTTGTGCAATGTAATGTGTAAATTCTGTGCGATGTCCATGCAAATTACATTCAAGTGTGACATCCATGCAAATCCTGTGCAAGGTACATGCAAGATCTATGCGATGTTACGTGGAAGAGCCGTGCAAATTCTGTGGAATGTTATGTGCAAATTTCATACAAGATACGTGTAATATCTGCAATATCAATGCAAATTCCATGTGAGATCAGTGCAAATTACATGCAATGTTACATGCTAGATCTGTGCAAGATTCGTGCAAATTATGTGCAACATCATACTACATTTGCACGGACCTCACACATAACATTGCATGGATATCGCACATAACATCGCACAGATATCGCATATACCTTGCACGGAATTTGCAATAACATGTGCTGCTACATGGGAGGTCAATGCAAGACTCATGCAAATTCCGTGCTAGGTCCATGCAAATTACTACTTTCAAATTCCATGCAATATTACGTGCGAGGTCTGTGAAAATATTGTGCAATGCTGGCCCACGCAAATTACGCGGGGTGTTACGTGCAAGATCCGTGCAAATTCTGTGCAATATTGCTTGCGAGGTCCATTCAAATTATGTGCAATTATATATGTGAGATCTGTGCAAATGTTGTGCGATATTACATGAGATATTTGCAAATTCTGTGCAATGTTATGTGCAAATTCTGTGCAATGTTATGTGTCCTTGCAAGGTGCAAGGTCTGTGCAAATTACGTACAATATGTGCGAGATTCATGCAAATTACATGCAATAATACATGTGAGGTCCGTGAAAATGTAGTGCAGTGTTTTGTGCAAATTATGTGAGATATTACATGAGAGATTCATGCAAATTCCATGTGACATTCTTGCAAATGCTGTGCTATGTGTGAGGTTCATATAAATTACATGCAATGATACATGTGAGGTCCATGCAAATGTAGTGTGGGGTTTCGCTCAAATTTTGTGCAATTATACTTTCTGTGCGAGGTCTGTGTAAATTCCATGCAATGCTACATGCAAATTTTGTGTGAAGTCTGTGAAAATTCTGTGCAAGGTATGTGCGACATTTGTGCAATGTAACGTGCGATGTTTGTGCAATGTAACGTGCAAATTGCGTACTAGGTCCATGCACATTACATGAAATGATACGTGTGAGGTCTGCAAATGTAGTACAGTGTTTCTTGCAAATTATGTGCGACATTACATGAAAAACCAGTGCAATTTCCACGTGACATCTGTGCAATTTCCGTACAATGTTATGTGCGAGGTTCATACAAACTACATGTTATGGTATGTGTGTGAGTTTGTGCAAATATCTGTGCAATGTTACGTGCGATACCCATGCAATGTTATATGCAAGATCCGTGCAATGTTCAGTACAAATTCAGTGCGAGGTCCATGCAAATTTCATGCAATGCTCTGTGCAAATTATGTACAATGCTACATCTGAGGCCTGTGCAAATTCCATGCAATGTTACATGCAAATTCAGTGCAATGCCCATGCAAATTACATGCAATGATACGTGAGACCTGTGAAAATTCTGTGTGATGTTCCTTGCGAGATCCATGAAAATACAGTGCAATGTTACATGCAAATTTCGTGCAAGGTCCTTGTCAATTCTTTACAAGATACGTGCAAAATCTGTGCAATATAACATGCGAGATCCATGCAACATTACATGCAAATTCTGTGCGATATCCATGCAATTATATGAGCACAATCTGTGCAATATTACATGCAAGGTCTATGCAAATTCCATGAAATATTCTGTGCAAACTCTGTCCAAATTTTGTGTAATGCTGTGTTCAAATTCCTTGCAATGCTACATGTGAGGCCCGTGCAAAGATCTGTGTAAATAACGTGCAAGGTCCATACAAATTGTGTGCGTTATTTTTTGCGGGATCCATGCAGATTCCATGCGAAGTCTGGGCAAATTACATGCAATAAAATTTGTTAGGTCTGTGCAAATGTAGTACGATGTTTGTACGTATCATTGCATGTAATTTGCAAAGATCTCACATGGAATTTGCAAGTAACATTGCACAGAATTTGCAACAACTTGTGTTGCTACATAATGGGTCCTTGCAAGACCCGTGCAAATTACATGTAAATTCTGTGCAAGGTCTGTGCAAATTCTGTGTGGGGATAGTGTGATATCTGCAATGTTACGTTAGATATCCGAGCAATATAACATTCAAGGTATGTGCAAATTCCGTGCAAGGTCCGTGAAAATTTTGTGCATTGTTGTGTGCAAATTCCGATGCTACATGCGAGGCCCGTGCAAATCATGTGTGATATTGCGTGTGAGATCCATGAAAATTCCATGTGAGGTCTGTATAAATTACGTGCAATTATACATGTTAGGTCCATGGAAATATAGTACGGTGTTTCATGCATTGATACGTGCAATATCCGTGTAAATTCTGTGCAATGTTACGGGCAAAGTCCGTGCAAGGTCAGTGCAAATTATGGGTTAAGATTTGTGCGAATTCCTTGTGACACTACGTGTGAGGCCCGTGCAAATTATTTGCCTTGTTGCTTGCAAAATCTGTGCAATGATACACGTGAGATCCGTGCAAATGTGCAACGTTTTGTGTAAATTATGTACGCTATTACATGAAATCCGTGCAAATTCAGTGTGATGTCTGCAAGTTATGTGCCAGGTTTATGCAAAGTACATGCAATATCTGTGCGAGGTATGTGCAAATTTTATGCAAGGTTTCATCGAATTTCCTGCAAGTTTCCATGCAAATTTTGTTTCATGCAAATTACATGCAATTACGGCAATTACAATGCAATCTTACATAATTTTCATGCGAGGTGTGTGCAAATTACATGCGATGATATGTTTTAGGTCCGTGCAAATGTAGCGTGATGTTTTTAATGCATTGTGTGCAATATTAAGATGAGAGATCCATGCAAATTTCGTGTGGTGTCTGTGCAATGTTTCCTGCAAATTCCATGCAATGATACGTGTGGGATCTGTGCAAATTCTATGCAAGGTACGTGCAAGATCTATGCGATATTGTGTGTGAGATCCATGCAAATTCAGTGCAATGTTGCATGCGAGATCCGTGCAAATTCCATTCAATTTTATGTGCAAATTCTGTTGCAGGACAGGTGCAATATCAGTGCAATTTTCTCTGTCACCCCAGTGGCAGCAATTCACCAGACTGGGATATCCCTGGCTCACAGGAAACGCACGGTATAAAAGTCCCTCCCATCCTCCTCTCCATGTCTTTTGCGTTTCCTGTGGCTAGGAAAGCATGGTGCTGAAGATTCAGGGCTTACCTGCCATTGTGGCTTGCCAGTAGGAGTTCTCTCTCTCTCTCTCCTAGCTGATGCCTTCCCTTCAGTTGCAACAGGATTGCCTGGGAAGGGCCTTGTGACCAGGCTGAATAGAGTGGATTTAGAGTCCATCCAGTGTTTCCCTACAGGTGGCTGCCATTTTTTGGATCCAGAGGACGCTCCAGGTGCGGCATTCTCAGCCGAGGGTGCGCGCGTACGTGCGAGTGCGCGTCCGTTCGCGCATGCGCGCCGTTCGCGCATGCGCACGTCCTTCTGCAGCATTTCCGGGTCTCGCGAGTGACGTCATAGTCGCGTCTCGCGAGAGGATTCTTAAGGCAGATGGGAGCTTCTTTTCTTCCGGTTTTTGATAACCGGAAGTCTGTTTCACACGTGGACGTTGGTGTGGAGTTTTCTCTGTTCCTGGGCTATATCAAAACGATCTGGTGCATGATTTTGGATCATCTGTGTGTCCTAAGGTTCTATTTGCTGCGGGTAGCCTCTGCTAATCGTGATACCTGTCTACTCCTTTTTATACATGCTTGGCCTGTTTGTGTATTTTGCAGGGATCATTTTTTGTTAATCTATTTTGTGTAGATATTTCCTCACTATGGAGCAAAGATCAGTGAGTGAGGGTCACCAACCTCAAGGAACTAGGTAAGCCCCAGGTAGGTGTAGCTAAAAGAGATGATTTACTGTTTTTCAAAGGGTTGAAAAGCCTCTATATTTCTATTTGTCTCTTTCAGTGCCTCTGTCTCTGATAAGTCTTCCAAATCTAGAAAAAGCTCTGGTTCTAAGAGGAAGAAATCGGATAAGGAAGATGAATTAGTCCAATTGCCTGAAAGAATTTCTATGGACAAATATGACTTATTAAAACGGCTGTTTCAGAAATCAGTCAAAGAGCAAGGCAGCAAAAAGAAAAAAGCTAAGACAGGCATTTATCGGATGTGTCAGATTCAGACCTTTCAGAAGATAAGGGTTCTCTTAGTTCAGAAGATCAGAATCCTTTCAGATGAAGAAGATAATGAAGCAGAATCACTTTTGACCCTAGTATAGTGGTGCCTTAAATAAGGCTATCAGGGAGACTTTTCTCTCACCATAGAGGAACCAGTGGTTGCTTCAGCGGATAATATTTTCCTCCTATACAGAAAAATTCAGTCTTCTTTCCCGTTCATAAATCTTAGACAGGTTTTTTCTGCGGAATGGAAAAAAGTTGAAAAAGGGTAGACGTTTGAAACAGATTTTGAAAAATACCCTTTCATGAGGAGGATGCAGAGGCCTGGAACTCACCCCCTAAAGTGGATGCAGCGGGTGGTTAGGTTAGCAAGGAGAACCACATTACCTTGTAGAAGATGCTGCCACATTTAAGGATCCAATGGATAGACAAAATAGATGCTAATCTGAAGAAAGCTTATTGGCAGCAGGAGCAGCTTGCAAACCTTCTATGGCTCTGACTTCTACTTCAAGAGCTTTAAAGGTTTGGTTAGCAGACCTTCACTGCTAATTCTAATGTAAAAAGGTCCAAACTGACAGGTTATGGTACAAGAAGTATGTTTGCAACAGATTTCATTTCTGAAGCGTCGGTAGATTTAGTAAGGCTGTCAGCGAGATCAATGCTTGTCAGTGGCAGCCAGAAGACCCTCTGGTTAAAGAATTGGACAGCGGATGTAAATTCTAAGTCTAATCTATGTCAACTTCCGTTCGATGGCAAAATGCTTTTTGTGAAAGACTGGATGATCTTATCAAAAGATGTCAGTGTGGTAAGAGTATATTCCTTCCTCAGGAAAGAAGATTTAAAAATCTGCGATCCGATAACCTTTTCGCAGAGAGGAAAAGAGAGATTTTTTGTCCATCAAGACCAAAGCAGAGGGAGTAGAGACTCCTTTCGTCAGTCAAATTGGAGAGGTAGACAAGGAATGCAGCCTGTCAGAAAAGCATCAGGTTCATTCCAGAATACTTCCAACAATGACGGGAAGCAGGTTCCACCTCAACTTATAGGAGGCAGATATTACAACTTTTTTTCGCAGAGGTGGGCCCGAGGTGTCCTGGACTCCTGGGTAATAAAATCTATCCAGGAAGGTTACAGGTTAGAGTTTCAAAACATGCCGCCTCGTTTACATCATTTTGTGCCACCAAAAGAGCCTCGAAATGCACAGGAAAAAGAAGTAATTTTTCACTACATAGACCAATTATTGGCTATAGGGGCAATTCAAGAGGTTCCAAAGAACAACGAAGAAAGAGGATTTATTTCCCTTTATTTATGGTGCCAAAAGTTTCGGGGGGGATGGAGACCAGTGTTTAACCTTCGGGTCTGAACAAATTTTTAAGGCTAAGAAGATTCAAGATGGAGTCTTTGCAATCCATCGTCCAAGCAATAAGCAAGGATATCTGGATGGTAAAAATCGATCTAAAAGATGCGTATTTTCAATCCCCATTTTCGAAAAACATTGGAAATTTTTAAGATTTATGGCCAATGGAAGCATCTACAGTTCAAATGTCTTCCATCGGTCTAAACCAATCCCCGAGAGTCTTTACAAAGGTACTGGTGTCGTTAATAACCGCAGATAAGGAAACAAGGGATCCAAGTATTTCATATCTCGACGATATTTTACTAATAGCAGAACCAAGGAGGTTGCCATCTTCATACTTCCAGGTTGACAAATATTTCTGTAGACTTCGGATGGGTATAAACAGGAAGAAGAGTCGCCTTATTCTTCCCAAGAATGATATTTCTAGGAGCTCTTTTTTCTACAGCAAACAATCTGATTTTATTACCAAGTATAAAAGCGAGTGTCGATAGTCAAAAGGTTCCGCATTTATAAAATCAAAAGGATAAAGGTAAAACAGTGTCTAGTAATAATAGGAATTATGGCGTCCTGTATTCCAATGTAGTAATGGGCGAGATGGCACATGAGACCCTACAGGAATCATCTATTGTCGTCGGTCAAGATCCACAGTTCAATCTGGAAAAAGTGATCTTTATTTCAGACAGGTAAGACGATCGCTGGTTTGTGTACCATAGAAGAAAATCTCCAATCAGGAAGATTAATAGAGGGGCCTGTGGTAATTACAATTACAACCGATGCGTCAGAGGATGGTTGGGGACTCATGGTAGAGACTATTGCAAGGAACTTGGGACTTTCAGAAGATTTAACGTCAAACATATTAGATTAAGAGCAATAGAAAAGCAATAGAATGCTTCGCTCATAAATAAAGGAATCATGTAAAGGTTTTACTCCGACAACACTACAGCGTGGCTTATGTAAAAGACAAGGAGGAACCAGAAAGCAAATCGTTGATGAAAGAAGTGGCCCCCATTCTCAATGGGCAGAAGATCATCTAAAAAGTATCACACGGTTTATCTGCCCGGCTCAAAATCTTTGGAGGACTATTTGAGCAGAACAACTGTACAGCCAGGAGAATGGTGTCTTCACGAGGATTATTTCAAAGGATTTGTCAAAAATGGGGGGAGCTTTGATAGATTCATGGTCTACTCTAAGCAATTCAAAATGTCGAAAAATTTTATTCAAGGTTTCCAAATCCTCAGGCCGTGGGTACAATGCTTTAGCCCAGGATTGGTCCAAAGGTCTTTGTATTATTTCCTCCGTACCCATGATCTGGAAGGTTCTTCAAAAAATCAAGGCAGGAAAAAGCGTAGTTTTGGGCGTCATTCCATTTTGTCCGAGAGGCCTGGTTTCCACTCCTCAATTCTTTGGCAATGGAAGAACCATGGAGGATTCCGACCTTCCGGGTTGGATATCTCAGGGACCAGTATATTATCAGGAGTCCACACTTGAGTTTGATGGTTTGGAGATTGAAAGGAGAAAACTGTTCAGCTTTAGGTTTCCAGGACTCTCTAGTTCAATTATTGAAATCGAGAAAAAATTCAACTTCTAATCAATATTATAGAGTGTGGAATAAATTTGTTCAATTTGTCCAAAGATTCCAATACGATCCTTTGGAAAGCAGATGCTGCTTTGATTGTAAATTTCTTTTTTCAGGCTACAATATGGGTCTAGGCAATAGTACCCTAAAGGCAAGTTTCTGCATTGTCGCCATCCTGGAACAACTCTTGGGCCATGGATAGGATGGTCATGAGCTCGTTCTTAATGCCCTTATGAGAATAAGACCTCCATCTAAACCAGTCTGTCCGGTTTGGAGTCTACCGATAGTTCTTCAAGCACTCACAATGTCACCTTTTGAACCACTAGAAAAAACTTCAGATTGGAATCTGACTTTAAAGACAATTCTATTGGTTGCCATCACTTCTGCTTGCAGAGTTTCCGAATTGGCGGCGTTGTCCGCAGACAGGCCCGACACGACAATTTTTCATGATAGGGTCAGAATGAAACCTTCATTTGGGTTTCTTCCTAAAGTAGTGTCACCTTTCCACTTTGACATGGAAATTAATCTTCCGGTTTTCTGTCCGGATCCAAAATCAGAAAAAGAACAAAAGCTCCATACTTTAGACTTGGTGAGACTTTTATCCCATTACTTAAAAAGGACAAAGTCATGGAGAAAATCAAAGAAACTCTTTATTATACCTAAAGGTTTTAGGAAGGGAGAAGCTCCTTCAAAGAGTACGTTGGCGGGTTGGTTAACCCAGGCCATTGCAAGGGCTTATCAGGCTCGAGGCGAGGCAGTTCCGGTTGGTTTAAAAGCTCACTCAACCAGGGCAATTGCTACTTCCTGGGCCCTTGAATCTAATGTTCCTATAGGAAACATTTGTGAGGCGGCAAAGTGGTCATCCTGGAGAACCTTTATTCGTCATTACCGCCTGGATGTTTCTTCGACCGACAAAACCAAATTCGGACGAAGAGTGTTGGAGGCTATTATTCAATAAAAAAAAAAAAAGAGAGAAGTATGTTCTATGTTCCCTCCCTAGATTTTAGCTTGGATAATTCCCAGTCTGGTGAATTGCTGCCACTGGGGTGACAGAGAAAACATGAAATTGTTTACTACATACCGTAATTTCTGTTTCTTGTCACCTTCCATGGCAGCATTCACCAGGTGAATACCCACCCTTATTGTTATTTATGTTTATTTATCTTGTATGATTATGTTTCCTTTGACAGCTTTATAATTAAGACATGGAGAGGAGGATGGGAGGGACTTTTATACCGTGCGTTTCCTGTGAGCCAGGGATATCCCAGTCTGGTGAATGCTGCCATGGAAGGTGACAAGAAACAGAAATTACGGTATGTAGTAAACAATTTCATGTTTTAATGCAAATTCCAAGAGAGATCTCTGCAAATTCTGTGCAACATCGTACTAAATTTGCACGGACCTGACATGTATCATTTCACATAATTTGCAGACCTTGTGTGGAATTTGCACGTAACATTGTGCCGAATTTTCAATAACGTATGATGCTATGTGCATGATCCATGTCAGACCTGTGCAAGGACTTTCCATGTGGAAATTCCATGCAATGTTACATGAAAATTCTGTGCTAGGTCAGTGCAAGGTATGTGCGATATCTGTACAATATCTATCTGAGTAATGATACGTGCAAGATCAGTGCAAATTTTGTGTAATGCTACATGCCAATTCTGTGCAATGTTACGATGTTATGTGAGAGGTCAGTGCAAAATGTGGGCAATGATACACACGAGATCTGTGCAAATGTCATGTGATGTTACATGTAAATTATATGCAATATTACAATGAGTGCAAATTTTATGTGACATCCGTGCAAGTTCTGTGCAATGTTACGTGCAAGGTTCATGTAAACTACATGCAGTAATGCATGTGAGATCTTAGAAAATTCTGTGCAATGGCATGTGCAAACTACATGCAATATAAAGTGAGAGTTCCTTGCAAATTCTGTGCAAGGGACATACAATATTTGTGTGATGTTATGTGCAAGGCCCTTGTAAATTCCATGCAATGTTAAGTGCAAATTCTGTACAAGGTAAGTGCTATATCTGTGATGTAACGTGCAATATCCATACAATGTTACGTACAGTACATTATTACTCGTAAGGTCTGTGTCCATGCAATGTTCCATAAAAAATACCGTGAAAGGTCAGTGCAAATTTCATATAATGCTGTGTGTAAATTACGCATGATGCTACATGTGAGGCCAGTGCAAATCACTTGCAATGTCACGTGAAAAGTCTGTGCAATATTACTTGCGAGATCCATGCAAATTCTGTGCAATGCTACATGCAAATTCCGTGTGAGGTCGATTCAAATTACATGTAATGCTGTGTGTAAATTTGCTGCGATGTTACATGCGAGATCCATAAAAATTACGTGCGAGTCTGTGTTAGGTCCGTGAAAGTTCTGTTCGAGGTCCATGCAAATTCTGTGTAAGGTCTGTGCAAATATCATGTGAGATCCGTGCAAATTATATGCAATGTGATGTGCTAGGTCTGTGCAAGACCAGTGCAAATTCCATGCAACACCATACTACATTTGAAGTGAGCTCACATTTCATTGCATTTAATTTGCACAGACCTTGTATGGAATCTGCACAGATCTCGCAAGCATCATCGCACATAATTTTCATGGATCTGGCAAGCAACATCGCACGTAATTTACACTACACAGAATTTGCATTTGCAGGAAATTCGCAGGAAACATTGCATGAAATTTGCACTGACTTTGATAAGTACAGTGTACGATATTGCATATACCTTGCACAGAATTTTCAAAGACCTCACGTCTGAATCAACTGTTAGGAAGGGTTAAAAAAAGTGAATAGGTTGCAGTTAATGGATGTATGTCTTTATTCAACCTCAATTACTGTCAGGGCCGCCTCGCTAATGATGCAGGGTGCAGCACACTGCAGAGCGGCACCCTGTAGGGAAGCGGCACTGTCACACACTGTATTTTTTTTTTTTTTAAATGGAGGCCGGCATCCACCGGCTGCCCAACTCCCTTCCTAATCTGTTGGGGGGGGATGAGCGCCGGACCTGTTACATTACCAGCACAGCACCAGCAACAGCAAATTCAGCAACAACTGTCCAAAGAGAAGACCGAAGCCGATCTGACTTCTCTGCCTCCATCCCGAACCGGACCGATCCATCCTCAACGTCGTGACTCGTTGCGTGCGCTGCGTCACCGTGACGTAGTAACGTCAGCGCTGAAAGAGCGCAAGTTGTTCAGCCCGCGCAGACCAGGACAGGCTGCTGGAGCTGCGCCGCCCCGCCTGCGCTGGCCTTGTTGTGTCAGTGAGTAGTGACACAGTGTCTTCTGTTCTTCTTCACTGTCTGTGGTGTCCGTCACGTCCGACTCCCGTGTCCGAGTGAATCTCATCTGACTGATTCGGATTCAGTCATTCAGTGACAGACAGTGAGTGAGATAATATATTTAAAATTTTATAAAAATAAATCATAATGAATTGAATTGAAATCCTCCTGGCTCCTTCCTATCCTAATAATAACACGGCAACAGCCAACAAACAACTTTTATAGGGATGCTGGGCCTGGGGAGGCTGGGGGGGGGAGGTCGTTCTGTTCTCTCTCTGAGGGGCCGGCCCAGTGACTTGCTGCCTGCAGGCAGCACCAATAATATAATGTGCCCAGGCAGCAGCCTAGCATAAATAATTATAGCCAGATGAGAGATATAGATAGATAGATAGATAGATAGATGAGAGATAGAGAGAGTGAAGAGGATAAAGTAGATCGATGATAGATTAGATAAAGATAGTTATGCTAGATGATCTAATGATGTGTTAGATAGATCGATGATAGTAGATGCTAGATAAAGTTAGATGATAGATGATAGATGTAGATAGATGTATTGATAGATAGAAGTGTGTTATAGACTCATGTTATGATGTGTGTGTAAAGAGAGATGATGTAGATGATAGATTGTGATGTTTGAAATAATATAATTAAACCAATCCTCATATGATTGATCCTCTGCTCCTCCTTCCTAATACTCACGGCACAGCCAACACACTTTAATAGGGTGTGCTGGGCCTGGGAGGCTGGGGGGGGGGGGGGGGGGGGGGGGGAGGTCGTTCTGTTCTCCCTCTGAGGGGCCGCCCAGTGACTTCTGCTGCCTCAGGCAGCAACCAATATATAATGTGCCCAGCGCAGGCCTACATAAATAATTATAGCCAGATGATGAGATAGAGAGATAGATAGATAATAGATATGATTAGAAAGATAGATAAATATGATAGAGAGATAGATAGATAGATGATAGATAAAGAGAGATGATAGATAGATGATAGATTAGATAGATGAATATATGAAAGATAGATAGATATATGATAGATAGATACATGCTAGATAAAGAGATAGATGATAGATTAGATAGATGGATATATGATAGATATATGATGTAGTGATAGATGAGATAAAGATAGATAGATATATGATAGTGTGATACAGTCAGATGTAGAGATAGATTATAGATTATGATGGTCTAGTTAATAGTCTATGATAGATAGATAGATATATAGATGATAGATAGATATATGATAGATAGATAGATATAGATAGACAATATACCCTTTATAGTACTGTCCATATATTAATTATCCATTGATACCCATGTTCCCCTACCGTGAACCTCTAATACTAACATGTTTTATTATTTATTATTTTTGTTTGCTTTGGCAGTCCAAAGTAAATTGATCCTGCCACTAAAGCCTCTATTTGATTTTATTTTATTTGTAGACAGATAGTAGATTATAGCTAAGATAGATGATAATGATAGAGAAAGATAGATAGATGATTGGTAGTCATGATGATAGATGTAAGAGATAGATAGATATAGATAGATAGATAGATATAGATTAGATAAAGATAGATAGATAGATAGATAGATGCTAGATAAAGAGATAGATGATAGATAGATGATAGATTAGATAGATGATATATGATAGATAGATAGATGATAGATTAGATAAAGATAGATAGATATATGATAGATAGATAGATGATAGATAAAGAGAGATGATAGATAGATGATAGATTAGATAGATGAATATATGAAATAGTAGATAATAGATGTATATAGATAGATAGTAGTATTAAGATAATAGATAGAAAGATGCTAGATAAAGAGATAGATGATAGATTAGATAGATGTATAGGATAGATAGATATATGATAGATAGATGATAGATTAGATAAAGATAGATAGATATATGATAGATAGATAGATAGATGATAGATAAAGAGATAGATGATAATTAGATAGATGGATATATGATAGATAGATAGATATATGATAGATAGAGATAGATAGATAGACAATATACCCTTTATAGTACTGTCCATATATTAATTATCCATTGATACCCATGTTCCCCTACTGTGAACCTCTAATACTTACATGTTTTAATTTTATTATTTTTTTGTTTGCTTGGGCAATGTCAAAATGTAAATTGATCCTGCCAATAAGCCTATTTGATTTTATTTTATTTGATAGACAGATAATAGATTTATAAGATAGATATAGATGGAAGAGATTGATAAGATAGATAGATATGGTAGTCGATAGATGATAGATATATAGATAAGAGATAGATAGATGATCGCTAGAATCGCTAGCATGCTTCTTTTTACGCTGACATAACAGCTCGTCCTGCGACTCGACTGCTTATCCTCCGGATAGATTCAGACTAGCTGCGCTTACTGACTCGCTGGCATCCGCTCCCTCGCTCCCTAGCTCGCTAGATGCTGCCTGTCGCTAGTCGCCTTCTGCCTCGCGATACGGCTCATACTACCCGCTCGCTAGTCGATCGCTCGCTAGCTCTCTATCGCCCATTCACCCTTTTCCTTCCTCTGTCCTCTATATCCTTCATCCCTGCTCCCCATGTTCCCCCTCCCGTCCAGCAACCTCTCACTCCTCACCTGTTTTTCTTTATTTTTTGTGTCTTTGGCCCTGTCCCCATGTCACTTGCTCCTGCCCCCCAGCTCTTTTTTGATTTGATTGAATAGACAATAGATAGATTATAGATAGTAATAGATGATTATTGGCTCCGAGAGTAGCTCGCTAGATAATCGGTACTCGATAGCTGATTCAGCGTAGATAAAAGATGATAGATGACATATCGCTAGATGCCGATCGCTCGCTCGCTACGCTCGATCCAGCTATCTCATCTGATCGATCGTCTCGCTGTTCGCTTGCGTGATAGATTAGATGTCGATTATAGCTCGCATTCTCGCATCGATAGCATAGCTACGTCGTAGCTGCTCGCTTCGACTAGCTGGTATATATCGATCGATCCTATGACGAGCTCGACTCTCCTCTCGCCTCGCTCGCTCGCTCTATGCTCGCTCTCGCTCTCATAGCTAGCTCAGATGCTCGCTTCGCTCGCTTCATCTCGCTGTCGCCTCGCTCCTCGCTCCCTCTGCTCGCTGCTGAGCTCCTCCGCCCGCTGCTCGCTCGCCTTTAGTTCTGTCCGGTCCTTCGGCACTTCGGTACGGTTCTTATCGGCCCTGCTGTCCTGCCAACGTGTCGACCCCTGCCGTGGGTGGCCCACTTCGCGGCATTCCCCCTCTTTTGCCAAAACCTTTTATTCCACAGGAAGTATGGTTGATCTGGGGTGGGGAATGGGAATACTATTCTAGAGGGTGGGTCCTTCAATGTATTGTAAATAAATGGAGGAATGATATGTAAATACAATGATAATAACACAAGTTAAATCAACGTGTATAAAGCCCCTCCCACTTCTGGACAACCCACATCCCACTTCCGGACAAAGCACCAACCACTTTCAATTATAAAACCACACCCCTTCCGGTGGCGAGGGGGGCGGTATTTGGAATTTTGTGTCAGGCGGCAAAAAGTCTAGAGACGGCCCTGATTACTGTTACTGTGTCAAGTATTATGTATGTATCATTGCATATAATTTGCACAGGTCTTGCACGGAATTTGCACATAACATTGCATGAGATTTGCACTGCCACAGACCTCTCACATAATATTGCGTGGATCTTGCACGTAATATTGCAGATATCACATGTAACATTGCAAATAATTACACGGACCTCACATGTCATTGCATGTAATTTGTATGAAACCCACGCGTATCATTGTATGGAATTTGCACATAATATTGCACGTAACATTCCACAGATCTCTCATGTTACATTGAAAAAATGTACCGTGTACAGAATTTGCACTGATCTTGCATGGACCTAGCATGTAACATTGCACATAATTTGCACCAATATCACATAGAATCTTCACAGATCTCACACATAGCAGAACACAGATATAGCATGTACCTTGCACTGAATTTGCACAGACCTCACACAAAACATGCACATAACATTGCACGGAATTCACATATCTCGCACATAATTTGAACAGGCCTCACATGTAACATCGCATGGAGTTTGCACAGACACCGCAAAGAATTTGTGCGGATCTTGCACAAAATTTGCATGGGTCTCACACTTCTCATTTTATGGAAATTGCACGAAACCCCACATTACATTTGCATGGACCTCACATGTAATTTGAATAAAGCTTGCACATAACATCGCAACACAGAATTTACGTAGATCTCATGTAATATGGCACATTATTTGCACAAAACACCGCACTACATTTTCACAGACCTCACATGTATTATTGCATGTAGTTTGCATGAACCTTGCACGTTTCATTGCACATAATTTGCACAAACCTTGCAAAGATCTTGCACGCAACATCTCACATAATTTGTACGGACCTCGCACAGATCTTGCACATAACATCACATAGAATTTGCATGGGAACTTGTAGGAAATTTGCATGAAACATTACATGAAATTTGCACTTACCTTGCACAGACCTTTGCACTGAATTCGCTTGGATCTTGAACGCAATATCACACAGATATTGCACGTAAATTGCACAAAATTTTCACAAACACCCCACATATCATTGTATGTAATTTGCATTGACCTCGCATGGAATTTGCATGGATCTCTCATGTTACATTGCACAAATGTACCTTGTACAGAATTTGCACTAATCTTGCATGGACCTAGCATGTAACATTGCACATTATTTGCGCAAAACACCGCACTACATTTTCACAGACCTCACATGATTGTATATAATTTGCATGAACCTTGCACGTATCATTACACATAATTTGCACAGACATTGCAAAGATCTCGCACAGCAACATCGCACATAATTTACACGTACCTTGCACAGATCTTGCACATAACATTACACAGAATTTGCACGTAACATTGCATCTTATTTGTACGACACAGAATTTGCACGGGAACTTGCAGGAAATTTGCATGAAACCTTGCATGAAATTTGCACTTACCTTGCACAAAATTTCGAGAACCTCGCACAGACACTTGCACTGAATTTGCATGGATCTTGAATGCAATATCACACAGATATTGCACGTAAATTGCACAAAATTTTCACAAACACCCCACATATCATTGTATGTAATTTGCATTGACCTCGCATGGAATTTGCACGTAACATCACATAGAATTTGCAGTAATGTGCAGTGCTATATGCGAGGCTCGTGCAAATTGCGTACGAGGTCTGCAAATATGCAAATTACTATGTGCAAATTCCATGCAATGTTATTTGCAAATTCTGTGTGAGGTCCGTGCAAATTCTGTGCGAGGTACGAGCAATATCTGTGCAATGTTACATGCGATTTTTGTGCAATGATACATGCAAGATCAGTGCAATATTGCATGCAAGATCTGTGCAAATTCCATGCAAGGTCAATGCAAATTTCATGTAATACTGTGTGCAAACTCCATGTGATGGTATATGCAAGGCCCATGCAAATTACATACGATGTTACATGCAAGATCTGTGCAAATTCTGTGCAAGGTCCGTGTAAATTGTTTGTGATGTTGCTTATGAGATCCGTGCAGATTCCATGCGAAGTCTGTGCAAATTATGTGCAATGATACATGTTAGGTCCATGCAAATGTAGTAAAATGTTTAGTGCAAATTGTATGCAGATACGCGCAATATCTGTGTGGTGTTGCGTGCGAGATCCGTGTGGATTCCGCTTGTGCAAATCTCATGCAATTATGTGATGCTACATGCAAGGCCCATGCAAATTACGCACGTTACATGTGAGATCATTGCAAATTCTGTGCGAGGTCCGTACATATTGTGTGTGGTGTTGCTTGCGAGATTCGTGCAAATCCCATACAAGGTCTGTTTAAATTACATGCAATGATACATGTGGGATCCGTGCAAATTATGTGCAATATTACATGACACATCCACGCAAATTCCATATGACTTGCATGTGATGTTACTGCAATGTTACGTGCAAGGTTTTACATGCAATATCTGTGCGAGGGTCTGTGCTAGGTCTGTGAAAGTTCTGTGCAAGGTACGTGCAAATTCCATGCAAGTTCCCATGCAAATTGTGTTGTGCAAATAACATGCAATGTTATGTGCAAATTCTGTGCAATGTTACGTGCGAGATCAGTGCATATTCTGTGTGAGGTCCATGCAAAACATGTACAAGTAACATGCACAGATTTTGCACTGGCCTCACACAAAATTTGCACAAAACATTGCACAGATCTCACACATCATTGCATAGAATTAGCACAAAACATTATACTAAATCTGCACAGACCTCACATGTATTATTGCAAGGACTTTGCACATAATATTGCACTGTATTTACACACAGCATTACATGAAATTTGCACGGACCACGCACAGAATTTGCACATAGCATTGCACAGAATTTGCACAGATCTCGCAAGTTACATTGCACCAATGTCACACATACCTTGCACAGATTTTGCACTATTCTCACATGTAATATTGCAGACTTTTCACATTATATTGCACGTAAATTTTGTGTAATGCTGTGTGTAAATTATGCACAATGGTACACGAAGCACACATCATTGCACAGAATTTGCACGAAACAGTGTGCTACATATGCACAGACCTTGCATGTATCATTGCACATAATTTGCAAGGACCTTGCACATAATTTGCAAGGACCTTGCACAGAATTTGCACGTAACATCAAAAGTAATTTAAACGGGCCTCGCATGTAAGATCGCACGGAATTTGAAAGGATCTTGCACATAACACCGCACATAATTTGCATGGGCCTCGCATGTAACATCACGGAATTTGCACAAAGCATTACACAAAATTTGCATGGACCTTGCACTGAATTTGCAGACCTCACACATAATATTGCACAGATCTTGCATGTATTCTTGCATGGATTTCGCACGTAACATCGCACACACCTTGCACAGAATTTGTGTGGAATTTGCATGTAACATTGCACAGAATTTGAACATAGTAATTTGCACTAACCTCACACGGAATTTGCTTGGGTCTTGCACAGACCTCGCACGTAGCAATACACATTATTGCAAATTCAGTGAAAATTTAAAAGTAAGTTTTGTGCAATATTATGTATGAGGTCTGTGCAAATTCCGTGCAAGGTCCATGTAAATTACGTGCAATGTTACATGCTAGGTCCATGCAAATACTGTGCAACATCATACTACATTTGCACTGGCCTCACACGTATCATTGCACGGAATTTGCAGAGACCTTGCATGTAATTTGCAAGCAACATCGCACATAATTTGCACGGACCTCACACAGAATTTGCACAGATCTCACACGTAACATTACAGGATTTGCCCAAAAAATTATACTACATTTGCGAGGACCTCACAAGTATGGATTTGCACATAACATTGCACGTAATTTGCACGACACAGAATTTGCATGGGAACATGGGTAATTCTTATAAAACCTTGCATGAAATTTGCATGCACATCGCACAAAACTTGCAGGACCTTGCAAAGACCTTTGCACAGGATTTGCACGTAACACCGCACATAATTTAAACGAAGCTTGCATGGAATTTGCACAGACATCGCATGAAATATTGCACAAAATTTACACACAGCATTGCACGGAATTTGTATGGATCTTGCATGCAACATTGCACATAGTTTGCACGGAATTTGCACACAATTTGAATGGATCTTGCACGTAAAATTGCACAGAATTTGCACGTAACATCGCATGTATGTAATTTACAAAAGTTTGCATGAAATTCGCATGAAACCTTGCATGAAGTTTGCACAGGCCTCACACAGAACTAGCATGGACCTCGCACAGACCCTCGTACTGAATTTGCACAGACCCCACATGTATCATTGCACATAATTTGCACTGACCTCATACGCAATTTGCACGGATCTTGCGAGAAACATTGTACTTAATTTGCATGAATTTCGCTCGTGACATCACATGACAAAGAATTTGCATGGGAACTTGCAAGAAATTCGCAGATTTTGCACATAACATTGCATGTAATTTGCACGAACCATGCACAGAATTTGCAACACGTCTTGCTACGTGCGAGGTCCATGCAAAATACTACTTCCAAATTCCGTGAAATGTTACATTCAAATTCTGTGCATGGTAAATTAAATATCTGCGATATGTGCAAAAAAAGAATATGTCCAAGATCTGTGCAATATTACGTGTGAGGTCTGCAAATTCCATGTAAATTCAGTGCAAGGTCCATGCAAATATCATGCCGTGCTGTGTGCAAATTCCGTGATGTTACATACGAGGCCCGTGCAAATTCTGTCCGATGATACATGTGAGATCTGTGCAAATTCTGTGCAAGGTACTTGCAATATCTGTGCAATGCTATGTACAAGATCTGCAAATTCCATGTGAGGTCCGTGCAAATTATGTACAATGTTACATGCTAGGTCCGTGCAAGATCGGTGCCAATTCTGTGCAAGGTGCATAAGAAATTAGTGAAATGTAACATGCGAGATATGTGCAGTTATGTGCAAATTTCATGCAAATTTCGTGCAAGTTCACTGCACATTACAAAAAATGATACATGTGAAATCTGCAAATGTAGCACGGTGTTTCGTGCGATGTTACATGAGAGATCCATATTGAGGTCTGTGTCTGTGCAAATTTTGTGTAATGTTGCGTGCAAATTACATACAATGCTACATGTGAGGTCTGTGCAAATTCTGTAATGTAACATGCAAATTCCTTCTGAGGCCCATGCAAATAACATGGAATGATACGAGAGGTCTGTGAAAACTCTGTGCAAGGTATGGGCAATATCTGTGCGATGTTGTGTGCAAAGTTTGTGAAAATACAGTGCAAAGTTACATGCAAATTCCATGCAAGGTCCTTGTAAATTCTGTACACGGTACGAGTAATATCTGTGTGATAAAATGTGTGAGATCCAAGCAATATTACATGTAAATTTTGTGTGAGGTCTGTGCAAATTCCATGCGATATTACGTGCGAGGCCCGTTTAAATTTTTCTTTAAAACATGACGTTTTTATTGAATTTTGTAAATATATAAAAGAAATTATACAATGCTGTCTTTTCATTGTTACATTAGTATCAGTGTCTTATTTTTACATTGTTTTCTAAATATATACATTCAAATGGTTTATGCATCTTTATTACAGCACTGTATATTGTAATAATAATTTATAAGGTTTCAACATAAAAAATAAACAAAGGTTTTGGTTTTCTTCGTGTGCACCATTTACCCAAAAGCAGATTTCTAAGTTTCTTGTGTTTTGCAATGATCTTTAGTCTATGTACCACATTTCCCATTTATAGTAAAATTTATGAAAATTTCCCTGGGATATTGCAAACATTTTTTCGTATAGCATGTTTTGGTTGAGCTGATTGATTATTTCTTTTATTGAGGGTATTTTAGTGGTTTTCCAGTATTTTTGCTATTGTGAGTACAGGGTATATAATAGTGCTCATGTTTTGTGGATATGTGTCTATGTTTATTTTTAGTAGAGCCAGTTCTGGAAGTGCTGGTATGTTTAGGTTATGGATTGTTTTAAGGAGATAAAATACTTTGGACCAGAATTTTTTTATTTTAGTACATGTCCACCATAAATGGAGCATGTTTGCCTCTTTTCCGCATTCTGTCCAACACATTAGTTGTTGAACCATTGGTGTAGTTGTTTTGGTGTAGAATCTCATTTGCATTTTGTTGACTTCCCAGTGTGTTATACATTTGGATAGTTTGAAGGTTGAAGTGAAGGCTGTAAGGTTTTTATATATTCTCTATAATCACTTAAGCCTAATAGCAGCCATTTTGTTCTTTGACGCCATTTTGTGTCCATATTATTCAGACATTGTTTTTCTGTAAATGTACAAAGAGGTTCTCATGTTGAAGATAATATTTTATCTCAAGGTCTTTTGCCTCCTACATTGTGTGTCAACCTGACTCTATCTTCACATTCCAAGGTTTTAGTACATCATCTGTAGACACTGTGTCTGACCACGCCCCCTTTTTCTCTTTGTGAAAATCCAATGTAATAACTAAATAAAGTGAGTTAGACTTTTACTACATTCAATGTGTGGTTCAATTCTTTCTCCCGCAGCTGTGAAGGGTCTTTTAATGAGTCTTAAACAGGCATCAGGGTCTGGCGTGACTAGTGCAGGATATTTATTCAAACAACTGGTGTCAGTAAGTGGGGATACAACCAACAGGACCGTAAGTATTGAACTTATTAATTTTAAGTTCTGTCATGCTTGTTCTGTAACTTGTATCAGCACATTGGTATAGATTTTAAAACGTGGGTCTGGAAGGGCGGACGCATGCCCCACGTCTTACAGACGGGGTCTGTGAGTAGAATGCCTGCAGGCTGGGACCTGTGATCGAGTTCTCTTAACGAAGTTGCTCCGTGGGTGGAGTGTTAAATTCTGAAAGAGTTATTCCCTGAGTGGAATATAAAAACTTGGTGCTGGGTGTTCTAAAGAGTTAAGAAAGAGTAAGGTATACTCCCGCAGGTGGCGATCTGCATTTTTAGTTTTCTCTTTGGAAGAGTTAACTGGGTGCCGTACAAGAGATATATTTCCCCTTGATTGAGAGGATCCCTAATTGCGGGGGGTTGGACTCGCAACTTGTGGTTGGACTACAAGATAATACTCCCGCAGGCGGCGACCTGCACATAGAGAGTTAATGTTTTCTCCTTAACTAGGAGTTTTTCACAAGGGAGTTAGGGATGGGGACATAAAGAGTTAAGCTTAACCAGTTATAGAACGGACAGTGTGGTCCGGTTCATTTGAAGTTCGAACTTCTAAGATGTGTTTCTTTGCTAGCTAGCATTATACGGAACATTAAGAGACCCTACTATTTGTCTTGTATGTCTTGTGTGTTTTATGTGTAACAGTTTTGTCTGTCAAATTTGTTAATTTGCTGAGCTTGCTTACTTTGCGCTTATTGTTAACCTTCTTGCTTACAGGATGGAAAGTTTCACAGTAAGGTGTCTGACCCAAACATGATAGGTCATTTAAAGTATATTAAAGTGTTTTAATTCTAAGTTTACAGGTCTCCAATGTGTGGAAAAATACTGATAACAAGACTGGTACAGGAGTTCCGAAGAATTTTCCTGGGAAACGCCAGAGGATTAGGTGCACGGTTTGATAATATATTGAGTTGGATAAAAGATGTATATTCTCATTAAGAGCTCTCTTAGTGACTGAATTTTATAATAAATCTAATTATATTAATAAGTGAGGTTAAATTTGGTTAATGCTGGTTTCACTTAGAATGTTTGGACTCTATGTTTTTCATATTATAAATGTATTTACCTTCCTGGATTTTTCAAGTAAGGTAAAATTCTCTGTCTAATCATTATTTGCAGTGTCTACAGTGACACCCCACTTCCCCCCCTCCCTCTCTTCTTTTTGCTCGTGGGAAACGAAGTAAATTTCATGTGTAACTAGTTTTAGTGGGAGCTATATAATTGCAGATAGAGGTAGAAATGTCTACGGAAGTTTTTTTTATATATTATAGAGGTTTTTGAGAAAGTGAAGATTTAGAAAGTGGTAGAGTTTCTGGTGGTTGTCAAAGAGGAGTTATCAAAATGATCAGCTTAATAATATTAGAGATGTTATTTGTAATAAATTAGATCATTAGTGAGACTAGTGCCCGTTATATCTATATAGCTAAGTAGGATGTGAAAATACAGTCACAGATAGATATCCCCTATGATGGCAGTTGTGGTGGATTTTCTCGATGTGGTACAGCTCATGGACAAAATGTGTAATCCTATTTGTGTTCTTCAGATATACATGGTAAGCTGTTTAATTTTTTTTTAATGATACAGGGACTATGTGCTTCTCTATCAAAGTTTCCTTATATTAATGGTCACTCAGCTGATTGCAAGCCTTTTGTAGAGATTTATTGGGGTACCTAAAGAGACTAAGAATACAAAATATTTGTCACTAATAGGGATGATGGCCTATTGCTATTGTCTTATTTTTCCTTTAAATTATTACCAGATTACCCCATTAACTTGATAATACAGGATTTATTAAGTAAATTGTGTATCTCAATTTTCTTTAGTGGTATAACTTGTTGGAAGTAAAAGTTGATGTATGGATTATTTTTAATACCACTAACCCCCTTTTCACAAGATATAATTAATAGTATTCTGCTAATGGTTTGTACCTTTTTAAAGCAATGAGTTATTACAAAGACTATCTTTCTATTTTATACCCCTGTTATAGCCCGCTCATAATACAGATAATTCCTATAGTTTTGGATATTTAAAGGGCATGTCCACCCCCAAAACTATAATCCCCCCCACTAATGGCCCCACCATGTAGTGTAGTAAAATCCTTACCTCACATCCCAGCTCCATAAGGTTCTTCTGTAGTCCCCCCAGAAAGTCCCAAAAACTGCCCACCAGGAGGATAGCAGAGTCCATATAGGACTCTGCCTCCTACCTGGCCTCCGGGAGAAGTTTGACATGCGTACTGCAGCCCTTCTCCCTCTCCCTCCCGTTTTGCTATCCCTCCCCCTACCATAAAACCCCTTGGCCACATAATAAAATATGTTCCCCCAGTCCCAACCGCATAAAAATTATTTTTAGAAAGTCCCCAGAACTGTACTTACCTTCCCTCGCTCCACCGGCATTCTGAGAAGCCGGCGGCCGTGTCCGTGATTGGCTGCCTCTCAGCCAATCACGGACGCGGCTGCCGGTCCCGCCCCCTGCTTACAGTGTCTCGCAAGCAGAAGGCCGGGCTGGGTGTCGGAGGAGAGAGGGAAGGTAAGTAAACATCTGGGCACTTTCTGAAATTATTTTTATAGCGGTTGGGGCTGGGGTGCTGTATGCTATTGTATGCTAAAAGTTTTTATTAAGGGTGGACATGCCCTTTAAGCCCTTATTAGCATTTCTGCCAATACCCAATGTAATACAGTTGTTGATTTTAAGACATTATTTTCTTTTGCGTGTCAGCTGGTGCTACGGCTCAGTCTTTTTGTATTCATTTTTTGAAAAGTCCCAATTTATGTGTCACTGTTTGACATAAAGACTTGGTGGACTTGCCAATGACAGACTCTATGGCTCTCTGTGAAGTGTTAAAATAATAATGGGTTCAGCCACATGGTTCTAGGATTATTGAAATTATTGAAATATGTTAATTGTCAAATATGTTAATGTGGTTATTGTGCATCCAGAGCATGTAAAAGGTCTCTCTCTCTCCTCAATTGTGTTGCATCAAAAGCTTCTATAAAATACAATATTGCAAAGACTCAGTTTAATATCTTGGTTGTATAAGAACTAAGGGTGAATATCTGGTCGGCCCCGCCAGAGATAAAGACATCTTGCGCTTCAAACACCCTGTAATAAAGCTGAATTGGTCAGCTTCATGAACTTTTAGCAACAATGAATCCCAGCCAGCTCCCACTGTGACCAAATGCTCCAAAATGCACCAAAATGCACCATTAAAGACTGTACAAACATCATTCTAAGGACACCAAAAATGACAAAGAATGTTTAAATAATTGTAATAACATTCACCTCTGCCCCTGCTCTGAGCCTTCCGAATTATGATAAATCTTTTCATTTATATTATAGAGAATATTGGGAGCCCCGCCACGGTTTAGTGGATGGGGCGTCTGACCGTGGCGGGAGCTCCAGGTAGCGCAGTTCCCTCTAGGTCCGCCCCTTCCTTCTCTGATCGGCGCGCGAGTTAAGTCTCGCGAGACGCGGCGCCGGCTTGACGTCATCGCGCCGCGTCTGTTATTTAAGATCAGCGCACGCGGTCACCGGCGCCATTACAGAGCAGCCGGTGACCTAGGAACAGCTCATCGGAGCGTGTAATACAGCACAAAGCGAGTGAGAATAAGCACACAGCGATCGTAAAAGCAGGGGGATATGGAGGAAGACTTGATGCAGCAGGTGAGGGAGAGGATCAGCAGGGAGGGGGCGGGGTGGCTTCAGGCCCTATTGCCAAGGGGGGAACAGCATCCCATTTCCCAAGGGGAGGGGATCCCCCCTTCAGGGCGCCCGGCTGGGAGTCCTGGGGTTAGGCCAGTGCGCACCTCCCGCCCACCAGACCGGCTGAGTCCTAGTCCTCCAGATCCTGCCAGAAAGAGAAAAGGGGGCAAGGCCCCAGCCAAAGGGGCAGGAAAAAAGGCAGGAGCCCAGAGGAAGGGGCTTGTTGGGGCCATTAGTGCTATTTTCAGGTCTAGGCCTCAGGAGGAAGAGGCCTCATCATCATCCAACCCAGATGGAGGGTCAGGGGAGGGAACCTCACAAGAACAGGACCCCACCCCAGCACAGGTTGGCAACCAATTGTCGCAGCAGGCACAGGCAGGCCCAGGGGAGCAAGAGGTAGTTAGAGAATTGGGCCAGTGGTCAGGCCAGGTAGGTCCCTACTGCAGTAGAGGAAGCGAGGCAGCCACCAGGTCGAGCTCACAGGGAGAGGCGAGAAAACGTCCAGCGGAGGCAGCGGGGTCGGTAGCCACTAGGCCCAGGGATGCTCAGAGCGAGGCGGAGTATGGGAGAAACGGGCTGGGGTGCTATATCTGCGTTAGAGGCAGCATCGCCTAGTCGAGGAAGTTTAGGGGCCAGGAGGGATGATAGGGAACACCCTGTGGGGAGAGCTAGCAGGAGAGGCAGCGGAGACAGGGGAAGGAATAGGAGGGCTCGCAGATACTCATCCTTAGAGTCAGAATCTAGCCACTCCGCTCGCCACTCACGGAAAAGGCGTAGGGAGAGAAGGGGCCACAGGAGTTCTAGAAGCCAGTCCAAGTCACACGACAAAAGGCACAAAGGACGGCATGGGTCCAAGAGACACAGGTGTTCATCGTCCTCCACAATTAGCACATCGGCCAGCACCAGATCCCGTTCCGACTCAAGGCGGCACAGCAGGGCATCTATAAGAGGGAGCAGGCTGTCATTGACCGAGCACCCGACCGCTGACCAGGGGCGAGATGCAACGGCTTCGGGACAACAGGCCAGTGGTGAGTTGTCATGTGCGAGTGCTTGGGGGGCGACAGCGGGGGCCGGGGAAAGAGGTGAATTGGTGCAGGCTATTAAAGCACTTATGGGAAAAATCGAGGCTATGCCTCATGGCTCTGCATGGAGTTTTTCTCCAGGTGGAGCAGGGGGGCTCCAGCCTGTGTCAGCGGTTAGCAGGGCGGAAGCCCTGAAGGACACATATTTCTGTGTGGTGAGCCCACTCGGGGTACATGTCTCGGAAGAGGTAAAAGAAAAGATTTGGAGGAATGAATATATGGAAATTTGGTCTCTCATCAATACGGACATGGTGACGGTAGACAAGAATATGTCCGAACAGAGGCAGGTAAGGAGAAAAACCAAAGGTGGCTAAAACCTTTGGTAATTGGGTGCAGGCTTTCTGTGTTCTGGCAGGGGTCATTGGCAAGAAATTTCCACAAAAATGTTCCGACCTATTTATCTTGACACTATCTTCGGGGCATATAAAGTTTATGGGGGAGCAGCTTGGTGGCATTACGACGAGGAGTTTCGTCGTAGGTTGGCAGTGCACCCGGAAGTAGGTTGGAACACTAAGGCCACCGACTCATGGATTAGGATCATGATGTCACAGAAGGCCTCAGGGATGATACCTAGCTTTGGAAGTAACCCCGTGGCGTCAGGTTACGGTACCCCGTCAGTAGCCAAGAAAGCAGGTCCATGCTGGCTTTTCAATGAGGGCCAATGTAAGTTTGGGGCAGCCTACCGTTTTCGCCACGAATGTTCCTTTTGTGGGGGGGCAGGGCATTCTGCAGCCAAATGTTTCAAAAAAGGGAAGGCAACAGCCAAGAAGCCTAGTACTAGGAGGCCAGAGGACCCCAGTGAACGTGGGCGAGATGGGGCCTTGGTTAGATAAGTACCCAAGAAGGGAGGCCGCTGAGTTAATAAAAAATGGTTTTGTACATGGTTTCTTTATCCCCTTTCACTTTTCCCCTTCCCCAGTTTTTTCAAAAAATCTGAAGTCCGTTAGGGAGGCACCTCAAGTGGCGAGGCAAAAACTCCAGGCTGAGATCCAATTGGGTCGGATGGCGGGCCCTTTCTTTGACCCGCCGTTCCCCAATATTCGGGTTTCCCCTTTGGGCCTTGTACCAAAGAAGTTACCAGGTAAGTTCAGATTAATACATCATCTGTCTTACCCGAAAGGGGGATCAGTTAATGATGGCATAAGCCCTGAAGCAGCTTCGGTATCCTATGTATCGTTCGACAGAGCAGCATCGCTAGTACAAAAAGCAGGAGTAGGAGCATTGATGGCGAAGTCGGACATCGAGGCCGCTTTTCGCCTGTTACCCGTGCATAGGGACTGTTTTCATCTTTTGGGTTGCAGCCTGGATGGGCTTTACTATTATGACATGTGTCTTCCCATGGGGTGTGCGATCTCCTGTGCTTTTTTCGAAACGTTCAGTACATTCCTTGAGTGGGTAGTTCAATTTGAGACGGGCTCCAGATGTGTCCTTCACTACCTGGATGATTTTCTTTTTGTGGGTCCCAAGGAGTCTGAACAATGCTCCTTTTTATTACAATCATTCAGGTATCTGATGGGTAGGTTTGGAGTCCCTCTGTCGGCTGAAAAAACGGTAGGCCCTGTGACCACTCTTTCATTTCTGGGTATTGAGATAGATTCTATCAAAATGGAATGCAGACTCCCATCTGACAAGCTGTCAGACCTACTGAAGGGTATTAGGTTTTGCCTAACGGCCAACAAGATTACCCTCAGGCAATTACAATCCCTATTAGGTTCCCTGAACTTTGCCTGTAGAATATTACCTATGGGAAGGGTTTTTTGCAGGCGGTTATCTTTGGCCACATGTGGGGCAAAAGCTCCTCACCATCACATTAGGTTGACTAGGCAGCTTAAAGAAGACCTGAAAGTGTGGGAGTCGTTTTTAGGGTCCTACAATGGGAAGTCGCTGATCCAGAGGGCAGAGCAGTCTAGCGAGGAGCTGCAGTTACACACTGATGCAGCTGGCTCGCTGGGCTTTGGAGCCATCTTTGGAAGGTCTTGGAGCGCTGGGCAGTGGCCCAGCAGCTGGTTGGCTTCGGGTAATTGTAGGAACATTACTTTGCTGGAATTTTTCCCAATCATAGTGGCAGTGGAATTGTGGGGTGATAGGATGTCTAACAAAGCCATTTGTTTTTGGACAGATAATGAAAGCGTGGTCCATGTAATTAACAAACAATCTTCATCTTCCCCTCCTGTTCTCGCTCTTATGCGACACCTGGTTCTCCGCTGCTTGCAGCTTAACATCTGGTTTAGAGCCAAGCATGTTCCTGGTATTGAAAACAAGATTGCTGACTCTCTTTCTCGTTTTCAGTGGGAAGACTTCCGCAGGTTGGCTCCGGAGGCGGAGTTGGAGGGGACACATTGCCCAATTTCCTTGTGGGAGATAGCGGACAACAGCTGATGGCCATGGTACAGGCATCAGTGGCACCCTCAACGTGGCAGAATCATGGTAAGGCGTGGAAGGAGAGGGTAGCTATGGCTGGGGAAAGAGATGTCCAAGAGGTACCCTGCATTAGGAAGCGAGTTCTTTTAGACTATCTAGTGAACCTCAGAAATTCCCGTTGCTTGGGTTTAGTGGCACAGAGGAGGTTGCAGGGTATTTCCTTTTTCTTTCGGCTATTGGGTTGGCAGGACATAACAAAGGATTTCCTGATACAGTCAATCCTTAGGGGTTGGAAAAAGGAGTATATACCAAAAGAGGCCAGGCGCCCTATTTCATTTCGGGTCCTGAATAGGCTCATTGAGGTCCTTTCTTCTGTCTGCAAATCCTCGTATGAGGCATCTCTTTGCAAGGCTGGTTTTTCCTTAGCATTTTTCGGAGCCATGCGGGTGGGTGAGCTGGTTCCCCCTGGGGTTAAGGGGACGGGAGGTTTACGAGTGGAGGACGTATGCGTAATGAATGGTAGGATTAGGGTCCACATCAACAGATCAAAAACGGACGTTTTTGGTGCTGGAGCTTGGTTTTCGATCCTTCCGTTAAAAGGGAGTTTCTGCCCGGTTTCAGAGATAAAAGATGTTGCAGCAATTAGGGCTCCTTCCCCGTTCTTTCTGTCCCATCTCGGGGGGGGGGCTCCCCTCACCCGCTATCAGTTTGAATCTATTCTGAAGGTATCCTTGTGTCGAATTGGGCTTAATCCGAAGGAGTTTGGGACACATTCCTTTAGAATAGGGGCTGCTACTGAGGCATATACTTTAGTTTTTCTGAACAGGAGGTTAAGCGTTTAGGAAGATGGAGATCAAGTTGTGTGGCACGTTATATTCGACCGGAATTAGCTATTAACTGATGTTTTGGTTTTAGGAAACAAGCAAGTGGTCGTATGGCTGATCGGGCATTCATATCTATTCAGGGCAGCAAGGAGAGCGGAGATTCGACCAGGAGGAAGGAACTTTGGCTTTACTGCGGCAGTGCTGGAATGGAAGGGCATCAGGGGGATGTCATGGTGGCAAGTTTTGCCGGAAGCAGTGGAGATTAGCAGGCGAGATCGAGGGCCTTTGATTCTAGTTATCCACGCCGCGGGGAACGATCTCTGTTGGTCTCGACAATCGGATCTCATGACACTCATGAAGGCGGATATCTCCAGAATCCGAGGATTCTTCAATGAGGTAGTCCTGGTTTGGTCAGAGATCGTTCCCCGGGTGGTGTGGCAGGGGGCCAGGGACCCGGCAGCCATAGAGAGGGCAAGGAGGGTAGTGAACACACGGATCTCCAGATTCGTACGCTCCTTGGGTGGAGTTGTCATAAGACACAGACAATTGGAGGGTGACAATAGGTCACTGATGAGGCCAGATGGGATACACCTGAATGAGATCGGCCTGGATATATTTCTATCAGGCTTACAAGACGGCATTGACCAAGCCTTATTTTTGTTGAGTGGCGGTAGGAGCTCAGTGTAGGGGTACACGAGCTCCTAGTGGTGGGTACACCCTTGCTGGAAATTGATGGAGCCGTTACATGCCCTCTGGCAAGACAGAGGTTGGCATTCAAGCTGTGTTCTACGGCTGGAGATGGTTAACAACAAGTATGGTTATTGGCACGCAAGGGTGTACAGTTTGGAAATATGCAAAGGGAATATTTAAATTTAAGTTATTTAAATTTAAGTTATTTAAATTAATATTTTAATAAAAAAGCCGTGGCCGATTGTTTAACCCAAAAAAGTGGTGTCTGTGTCTTATTTAAAGAAAAAGGTTTTAATCTGGTATGCAGGGCTGACCGGGTCCTTTTCTCTTTATCCCTCCACGGTCTGGGAGCCCCGCCACGGGTTAGTGGATGGGGCGTCTGACCGTGGCGGGAGCTCCACGTAGCACAGTTCCCTCTAGGTCCGCCCCTTCCTTCTCTGATCGGCGCCGGCGTGACGTCATCGCGCCGCGTCTGTTATTTAAGATCAGCGCACGCGGTCACCGGCGCCATTACAGAGCAGCCGGTGACCTAGGAACAGCTCATCCCTCCCGCCCTCCCTTGTTTTTATGTATATATGTTGTGTTATTTATATTTGATATTTGTTGGAGTCACGGCTGGTGGGTACACCCTTGCTGGAAATTGATGGAGCCGTTACATGCCCTCTGGCAAGACAGAGGTTGGCATTCAAGCTGTGTTCTACGGCTGGAGATGGTTAACAACAAGTATGGTTATTGGCACGCAAGGGTGTACAGTTTGGAATAGCAAAGGGATATTTAAATTTAAGTTATTTAAATTAGTTATTTAATTAAATTTTATATAAAAAAGCCGTGGCCGATTGTTTAACCCAAAAAAGCGGTGTTCTTTTTTTCTTGGTTTTGTCTTGTCTTATTTAAAGAAAAAGGTTCATGGTTTTAAAAGTTAGATATATTCCGGTCTTACCCATGGTATATTCCTTTTATTTACTGTATTAAGATTACAGGTTAAAGTAATACCCAAGCAATTAATATTTAAATATAGGTGTAAATCTCTCCTCAGTCCGATTTGATTCTCTACCAATTAGAGCTGGTATGGTTGTAAGTGTTTGTGTATAGTGTATATAGATCTTCAATTCCCAGAATCTGTTTAAAATTTAGTCCGTTACCGTGTTTTGTTTATTTAGCTTAATCTTTTCTTTAACCCGTACCTGTGTTTTGTTTAAGGTTTAAGCTGTTAGTTCACTGATTCCAGGTATGATTTTAATGTAGTTGGTTTTTGGTAGAATTTGGCAGTAGATAGTTTATAAATAAGAATGGTGAGTTGACTTTACATTAATTTAATTTGTGGATTATTATCTTCCTTATGTTTTAGTTGTTTAAATTAAATGATTGTGAGTTCTTTTCATGTTGTTTAGAGAAATTTTATTTTATAGATGTGTTAAGTTGCTACTCTTTCCTCCATTTCTTTTCTGCATTCCCACTTTTCCCTTAGAATGTTATTTCAGTATAAGTTTTGTTTTCTCCCGATTCATTTTTAAAAAAAGATTTTTTCAAGCATTGTTTTTAGACCCTTTGGGTCTTTATTAAAGAGGGGATAGTTATAGTAATAATATGGCTCATAAAAGTCTTAGCCCCAATGTTTATTGCCCAAATCTACTACAGGATGTATATACTTACAGTACTGGTGATTGTGGACAGATTTAGTAAAAAGAAGATGCTAAAACAGTTGCTAAAATTTTGTGTAAGGAAATTATTCCTAGATGGGGTTGTCCCATTAGGATACATTCAGATAAAGGGACAGCTTTTATTTCTAAAGTGTAACAACAGATTGTAAAATTGATATTGATTGAATGGAAGTTTCCCATCCCTTATTATCCCCAGAGTTCAGGTGTTGTTGAGCGAATGAACCGGACAATAAAAGAGAAATTTAGGAAGGCTACTGCAGGTTCATTCAGTAAATGGGATATTTATTTACCAGCTGTATTAGCAGAAATTCGTATGGCCCCCAATTCTACATCCAAGTTGTCCCCTTTCGAAATTTTAATGGGTAGACCATTTCCTACGCCTTGGGCAGTTAAAGGGCAATTATAGTGAGAAAATTGTTTTTTTTTAATTTCTTCTAATGTATCCTATAAGTCATCCCAAACACCAGGGTACCTTTAGTTTCTTTAAATTCTTCATAGTCCCCGAGATATAAGCCTTTGAATATGCTGTGATTTGTAGGAGCTGCTACACCTCATCTGTCACTCAAAGGCACACACCCACACAATCCAAAGCTCCCATGCAGTCACACACTCTCTCATCCACACTATATGTACCATGTGCAACATATAGTCAAATGCTGTAGTGCTAAACACAATCAATAAACCATTAACCCAGTAATATGAGCATAACACACTATAAAACAGCCCCTCCCCCCCAAAAAAATATCTTATATACATACAAAACCAGTGACTCAAATGGAACACTAATACAGTATATATAATACAGTAATACAGACTATATACCAAACAAGACACACAGTGCAATGTATGAAATATATAGACTAAAGCAACTGAAATATAACAGGACAACAAGCAGTGTCACTGTGTTTGTGAAGGTCTCTCACTACAAGCTGCTGTTACACTGACTCTCTTCAGTGATTATGATCTCAGCTAAGCAGGGGAGAGATATGAACTTTAGGTAAAAAATAAATAACATTTAGCAAAGTTAGAGAACAGGGAGAGTTCAGTAACTTACTTGTAAAGAATCTCAGCACCACTTGTCCTCTCTCCCCCTCTGCCCCTCCCTTCAGCATATTGCTACTTTATCCCACACTTTGATTGCTTGCAGTCTAGCTCTGGAAGGGAGGGGTCAACAGGATGTCAGCACTTCATTTAAAGTCCTTTCAACTGACAATGCTCGGACTCTGTATACAGCCCGTCACTGCTTGAGGGGGAGTAGACAGAGAGGGGAGGGGGACTACACAGCTTGGTACAAACTTCTGCCAGTGTGAAGAAATGAAGCCACACAGAAACATGAAAGTAAGGCAGCTTATACTAAGTGATCTATACATTGTATACAGACAAAGTTTTTTTTTCACTATAGTTGCCCTTTAAGACAGGGACATTAATTACAGGTGACCTGGAATTTATCCAGGAAGCTTACGTGGCAAAACTGATTGAAAAATTGAATAGCATTTATGGTGATGTTTCTTTGTCTTTTCCTTTACCTTTTAGTTCTCCGACGCACCCATTCAAACCAGGTCATGTGGTCTTGGTAAAGGCGTTACATCAACATAAATCTTTAGAGCCTCCCTATGGTTTCCCGGTGACTGTTAAAGCCGTGACTCGCACAGATATCTTGGTTGAAGGCAATCCATCGTGGATACAAGCTTCCAGAGTAAAGCGCGCACCGAATCTGTTGATTGGGGAACGAGATGACCACTGAGATGACCACCCAGACGACTTCAGAGATGACAACGCACCCACCCTCGAGGAGGAAGATTAAGATGTGCCCAGACTCCAAACCGGTGGGAAATTGTAAACGCCAGATGAAATACATTTTCCTGACCTGTTCATTTTTCGTCTTATTCTGTGGTTTTTCCCATTTTGAGGTTATTAGAATGAACAGAGCTTCCCGCTTTATTGCTCCCCGTGTTCCATTGCCCCCAGGTAACATTTGGGAGTATATTTCAAAGAAGCTCCTAAATACAACTGACTTTTGTTTAGGAAATGTAAAAATTCGGGACATTATAAGTACTTGTTTAATCGCTATTCCAGCTTCAGTTCCAACATGTCTCCAATACTATCTGACTGATCAGCACAATAAGATATTGGATCCCAAGTATCCGAGAAGGTGGTGTAACCCGCTTAAATTTTCTAGAATACCTCAACAGGCCTCCCGTGAACGAACTGTTGATATGGTTATGATTCGGAATCAAAATGTTACCGCTGCTGAAGTTTGTTTCATTTTTATTTGCCCTGCTGATGCAAAATGTGTTTTTCTGAGCAATAACATGAAGTGTAATCTCACCTACCAAAAGATATCAAATTATGTACACATTGTTTTTTTTTCCCGAAGGATGAGTTATGGCCTGTGGGAATGTTAGCTACACTTATTTACCTGCTAACATTTCTGGAGGTCCTTGTGCTATAAGTAGATTAAGTATGGTGATAGTATTAAGCACACACTTGCAATCTTCTTCTTTCCTCTCTGCAGGTAAACGTAATCGCAGGGATCTTATAGCTATGCCAAAGGATAGTAAGTCTAATGTATATCCCCTATCTGAAACTGAAGTTGTTGTTTTAGGTGCTAGTATCGTAGGCATTCCAGGTCTAACAATATATACTGGTAGACAATTGCTTTATCTTGCATGTGTAGTAGCTAAAGAAATAAATATAACAAGCTCTATCCTTACCAATATGTTAACTGACTATAATACTCTTGAACATGCTGTTCTCCAGAATCGTGCTGTTATTGACTATCTATTTCTGTTGCATAATCAAGGATGTGAAAGTGTTGAAGGTATGTACTGCTTTAATCTTTCTGATCATACCCACACTATAAAATATCAGATCAGTAATTTGCAACAACTTAGCAATCACATCAAAGTAGATGATGGTAAAAAAATTTTTATGGAATATGCTTTTCTTCCCTCCTGGGGTCAGCTGCGCAATATTTTTGGTACAATTATAATTATTATATGTGTTTTTCTCTGTTGCTGCTGTCTTCAATGTGCCCCAGGATGTTTTTCTATATTCTCTTCATTTTGTAAGCTTCCTACTAATCGTAAAACTGTTTCTCATGCTGCTATGTATAATGATGTACCGTATATGCCGGCGTATAAGACGACTGGGCATATTAGACGACCCCCCAACTTTTCCAGTTAAAATATAGAGTTTGGGATATACTCACCGTATAAGACAACCCCTCTTTCTACGCATCCCAACACCTCCTTCTCTGACATTGGTAAACACAGACATCATGCCTCCTCCATCCATATGGCCCACCCCTGTATCCAGCCGCTCGCATGAGTAGCAGCCAAACGCAGCCTCCTGGTTCCTGGTTACATAATCCGGCAATCCAGTACGGCAATTTAGTACATCATCTGTAGACACTGTGTCTGGCCACGCCCCCTTTTTCTCTTTGTGAAAATCCAATGTAATAACTAAATAAAGTGAGTTAGACTTTTACTACATTCAATGTGTGGTTCAGTTCTTTCTCCCGCAGCTGTGGAGGGTCTTTTAATGAGTCTTAGGCATCATGGTCCGGCGTGACTAGTGCAGGATATTTATTCTAACAGGCATTATCCAATTGTTTTTGTAAGATTGTTATTTGTAAATCTAGTTCCCATTTTTCAGTGTATTTTAGATTTATGGTTTCATTTTTGTCATTTAGGGTGTTGTAGATGTTGGAGATTGCTTTTTTTTAATTTGTATTGGTGATAAGGTTTTCAACTATTTCTAATTTTGTGGGAGTTTGTATCTTTTTGTATTTTGTTAAAAAGCTTTTTATTTGGTAATATTGAATTAGATTGTTATGTGGGATTTTGAATCTTTCCATTAAGGTCTGGAATGGTATTATACCTTCTTGATTTAGTATGTCTGAGAGGTAGGTTAGTCCCGTAGTTTCCCATTTGGTTATGTTTAAGTTAAGGATGATTCTTTTCAAACTATCAATTGATATATAGGGGAAGTAGGCAGTTTTGAAATCTGGGATTAGGGTTAGTTCTTTCAGTATTTCATTTGTTGTTTGTATGGTTAAGTATGGTGTTTTGGGCAGTTATTTATTAAGCGTATGTCTAGGTTGGATTTGAGTGTTTGTTTTTGATTCATGTGTTTTTCCATGTCTGTCCATCTTTTGTTGTTATCTTCTGTTATCCAGAATCTGGCTTGTTCAATCAATCTGGCTCTATAGTAGTCCTTCATGTATGGGCTGCCAACTCCTCCCGTTCTTCTGAGTTTAAACATAGTATAGTGGTTTATTCTGGTTTATTTTCCGTTCCATAAAAATTTAATTTTGTAGTGTTTTGAAAAAGGGTTCAGGTATAGGGATGGGCAGTGTTCTACACTTATATAATAATTTAGGTATTAGCATCATTTTTAGTATAGATATTTTCGTGAGCCATGTTAAGTATTTGGATGTCCAAAGCTTAAGGTCTTGGTCTATTTCTTCAAGAGTGTTTTTGAAATTGCATATGAAAGTGTTGTGTACAGGGGTAGTGAGTTGGATTCCTAAGTAGGTTATGGTTTGATCAGCCCATTTGTATTTGTATTTGGCTGTTAGAAAATTTTTTAGGGTTTGTGAGGTGTTTAAGCCTAGGATGTATGATTTGGAATTATTAACCTTGTAGTATATCTTGTTAAATTTTGTTAGTGTGTTTTGTAAGTGTATCATGGATGTTATTGGGTTTGTGATTGTAAGTATAAGGTCATCCGCGTATAAGCTTAATTTATATTCTTTGTTTCCGATTGTTACGCCTTTTATGTTGTGATTTGTTCGAATTATTTCTGCAAGTGGTTCTATTGCCAGATTAAAAATGAATGGGGAGAGGGGGAAGCCTTGTCGTGTTCCATTAGTGATATTGAACTGTGATGATTTCATATTTGATATAAAGACTAAGGCTGATGGATTGTAATATAATGTTTTAATAGCTGAATTTATCCACCGGGTTATATTGAATTTATTAATACGATATCAAGATAGTTCCAATTCAGTCGATCAAAGGCTTTTTCATTGTCGATTGTTAATATGATTGTAGTGATATTTTTTATTTCTGCCCAATTTATTATGTTAATGGTTTTCCTAGTGTTATCTCCTGGTTGGCGATTGGGTATGAAGCCCACTTGGTCTGGGTGTATGATTGTAGGGATATATGGTTGGAGCCTGCTAGCTAAGATTTTAGCGAATATTTTAATATCGTTGTTTAAGAGTGATATAGGGCGGTAGTTTATTATTAGGGAATCATCTTTTGATGCTTTGGGTATAGGTATTATTGTTGCTATTATCTTTTCTTCAGGGAATTATTCTTTCTCAACAGTATTATATATTTTTTGTAGTTGTGGTATTAATATATCTTTGTATGTTTTATAATATTCATTAGGGTATCCATCTATTCCCGGTGATTTGTTGTTTGGTAACGTGTATATTTCTATTTTTTGTATTGGCTGATTTAGTTTGTCTATTTGTGATTGTGAGATTGTTGGTAGTGATATTGTAGCTAGAAGGTTAACTATTTCAGTTTTATATCTGTTGTATTCAATTAGATCAACTGGACTTGAAATGTAGTTCTTGAAGACGTTTCGCTAGTCATCCGACTGGCTTTCTCAATTCAGAATGACTTGTACAAGAATCTGTGGCAATTATGTACCCGGGAAAATCCCAATTAGCATATCCAGCCAGGTGTTAAGGGTGTTGATTAGATAGTGGCTAAGAGGTGTTATAGGAACGCCCAGAGTAGGTGTTAAAACAGCATTGTACATGGCAGACAGTTGGTGTCGAACCCCCCCACCTCTATTTAGGCTGTTTCTTTATTTTCACATAAATGGCCTCCTTAACACCTCTCTTGAACCAGTCACGTTCCTTCGCCAGTATGTTAACATTACAATCTTCAAAGGTATGTCCTTTATCCTTAAGATGCAGATACACGGCTGAGTCCTGACCCGAGGAATGGGCTCTTCTGTGCTGGGCCATACGTTGATGCGTTGCTGTTTGGTCTCCCCCACATACAAATCAGAGCATTCTTCCACTGCCACTGCACTGCATATATGATGTCCGCTTTTCTTGTGTTTTGGTATTGGGTCTTTCGGATGTACCAATTGCTGCCTCAGTGTGTTGTTCGGTTTAAAGCACAGGGATACGATGTTTTTTGAAAATTCTTCTTAATTTCTCGGAGACCCCTGCTACATATGGGATGACCATGTTCTTCCTCCTGTCTTGCTTTCCCCTTCACTGTTGGTATTCGTGTTCTTTTCTTTCCTTCACTTCTTTTGACAAAGGCCCAGTCTGGATATCCACAAGTTTTAAGGGGCTCCTCTGAGATGTTTCATTTCTTTAGCCTTCGCCTCTGTGCTAGTGGGATGTTCTCGGCCTGTGTTGCAGGGTTCTGATGACCCCCGCTTGTGATCTAAAGGGTGGTGGGAGTCAAACATCAAATACTGATCTGTGTGTGTTGGTTTTCTGTAAACCTTTACTTCCAGTTTACCATTTTCCTTAACTTCTACCAAGCAGTCCAAGAAACCCAGTTTTGTTGTTTGTACCTCTTCCCTTGTGAATTTAATGTTTTGGTCCACCGCATTAGTGTTTCTGTGAAAGCTTGTACTTCCTTCTGGTGGATTTTAACCCAGGTGTCATCAACATATCTGAACCAGTGGCTGGGTGCTATGCCCTTAAAGGTATTAAGCGCCTGTGTTTCAACCTCCTCCATGTAAAGGTTGGCCACAATAGGTGAAACTGGAGATCCCTAGCACATCCATGTTTTTGCTTATAGAACTTATCCCTGTATTTGAATAGGTGGTTTCAGGCACAAGTCCACAGGAACACACCTGTTCTGGGTTGAGATCAGTTCTGCTGGTAGAGTGCTGTCTTGGCCCAGCCGTTTTCTCACCATGTCAACAGCCTCCTTGGTGGGTATACAAGTGAAGAGAGATGTCACATCATAGGATATTTCATATTTCAGTTTTAGTAGGGATGTGGATATTTTTCTCTTGTTTAAGATTGTATAGACTTTGATAGTATTTGGCGAAACTGTCAGCAATTTCTTGTGGGTTGTATATCTTTTTGTTTTTTTAATTTGGAGATATGAAATCTTGGATCTTGCTAGTTTTGTTTTGAATTTGTTTGCTAATGTTTTCATGGCTTTAGGTCCTTGTGCATAGTTAGCCTTAAGATGTTTGAGGTGCTTCTCATATTTGTATTGTTCTAAGTTGTATAGTTGGTTCTGTATATCTTGTAATGTTTTTTTGTTTTGTGTAGTTGGGTTACTTTTTTGTATTTGTTCGTGAATTTGTAGCTGTGCTGTTCTATTAGTTGAACATAGTAACATAGTAATTAAGGTTGAATAAAGACATACGTCCATCAAGTCCAAACTATTCACCCTCTTAATATTTTTTTTTTTTTTTTTTAACCCTACCTAACAGTGGATCCAGAGGAAGGCAAAAAACCCCAGCTAAAAAGGGGGAAAAAATTCCTTCCTGACTCCAAACGGCAATCAGAATGTATCCCTGGATCAACCAGATCTATATGCATTAATACCAGTAATTCTCAATATTTTTTAGTTTTAGAAACTAGGCCTTTTTTAAAGCTATTCAATGAACCTGCCATTACCACATCTGCCGGAAGACAGTTCCACAATTTCACCGTTCTCACTGTAAAGAAACCTTTCCTAACCTGAAGATGAAACTTCTTTTCTTCCAACCTTAGAGGATGTCCACATGTCCTCTGATATGACCTATTAGTGAACAATGCACCAGAGAGTTCATTGTATGGCCCATTAATATATTTGTATAAGGTAATCATGTCCCCACGCAAACGTTGCTTCTCCAATGTAAACAGCCCTAACTTGTCTAATCTGCCTGCATATTCGAGCCCCTCCATTCCCCTTATTAATTTGTTGCCCTTCTCTGAACTGCCTCAATTTCCAAGATTCCAAGATTCCAAAACTGCACCGCATATTCCAAATGAGGCCTTACCAGAGGGAGAATAATATTTTTCTCTCTTGAATCTATTCCCCCTTTTATACAAGACAATATCTTGCTCTAGCTCTAGCCGTTGCTACCTGGCATTGTTTGCTACGGCTAAGTCTGTTATCTACCAGAACCCCCAAATCTTTTTCCATTACAGATGCACTTAACACAGAGTTATTTATGGTGTAGGTGGCACAGGGATTATTAAATCCCAAATGCATCACCTTACATTTATCAACATTGAATCTCATCTGCCATTCTGCTGCCCATTTTGATAATCTATTTAGGTCTGCTTGCAGCACTTGCACATCATTGGAAGTTTCCAAAGCTCTGCATAGTTTAGTGTCATCAGCAAATACTGAGACCTTGCTCTCAATGCCCTCTTCTAAGTCATTTAAGTGACATCTTTACATGAAGTCTTTTTTGTAATCTTATCTTTTTTAGTTTGGAGGCAATTTTTATTGCCTCTCCTCTAATATATGCTTTGTGGGCACTCCATATACTGAAAGTATTTGCTAGATCATTGTCATTCAGTGTAAAATATTCTGTTAATGCATTTTTAATTGTTTTGTGGGTTTCTTGAGCAGAGATTAGGTATGTGTTTAGTCTCCACATTGTGTATGTTGGGTTATTTGTTTCTGCTATATGAAAGATTACTGGTGCGTGGTCTGAAAAAGATCTGTTTTTGATTTCGGCTTTAATGAAATGCTGTAGTAGCCATTTGTCTGTGAAGCATGTATCTAGTCTTGAGTGCATGTCAAAGGTTTTAGAATAATATGTATAATCCTTTTCAGGACTCTCCAAGCATCATAGAGATCTTCTATTTTTAAGGTTTGTTTTAAGTTTTGGTTGTTTTGTTTATTATTTTTTCCTGTTGTATCTATTTGGGGTTTAAGTGTAGTGTTGTAGTCTCTGCAGATTAATATATTTTGATATGGGGGAGGCCTGTTTAAATTAAGTGTGATGTTATGTGCGAGATCCGTGCAAATTTCATATGAGGTCAATGCAAGTTATGTGCAATGATACGTGGGAGACCCGTACCAATGTAGTATGATGTTTTGCGCTAATTCTGTTCAATGATACATGGGAGGCCCGTGCAAAGATCCATGCAAATTCCTTGCAATGTTACGCGCAAATGTGAGGTCCGTGCAAATTCTGTGAAAGGTATGTGTAATATATGTGCAATGCTATGTCTGAGATCCGTTCAAATTCCATGTGAAATCCGTGGAAATTATGTGCAATGTTACATGCTAGGCCCATGCAAGACCAGTGCAAATTCTGTGCAAAATACACGTGACATTTGTACAATATAATGTGTGAGCTGCATGCAATGTTACATGCAAATTCCATGCGGGGTCCATGCAAATTAAATGAGATGATACTTTGAGGACCGTGCAAATGTAGTGCCGCCTTTCGTGCAAATTATGTGTGATGTTACATGAGAGATCAGTGCAAATTCAGTGTGATGTCTGTAAAGTTTGTGCTGTGTTTCGTGCAAATTCCGTGTACTGATACGTGTGCAAGGTATGTGCAAGATCTATGCGATGTGTGCGAGATCCGTGCAAATTCAGTGCGACGTTGCATGCGAGATCTGTGCAAATTCTGTCCAATATTATGTGCAAATTACATGCAAGGTCTGTGCAATATCTGTGCATGGAATTTGCACATAACTTTGCATGAAATTTTCAATAACGTGCAATGCTACGTGCGAGGTCCATGCAAGACCTGTGCAAATTGATGATGATACAAAATGATACATGCAGGTCTGTGCAAATTACGTGCAAGGGTCTGTGCAAGGATCTGTGAGGTACGTGCAAATTTCATGCAAGGTTTCATGCAAATTTCCTGCAAGTTCCCATGCAAATTTCCTGCAAGTTCCCATGCAAATTTTGTCATCCAAATTACATACATGCAATGTCACATGCAAATTCTTTGCAATTTTATGTGCAAGATCCGCCCAAATTACATGCATGTTTCATGCAAATTATGTGCAATGTTGCTTGCGAAATCTATGCAAATTCCATGCGAGGTCTGTGCAAATTCCTTGAGAGCTCCATGCCATTTATGTACAATGTGCAAACTCTGTGCAATTTTATGTGCGAGATCTGTTCAAATTTTGTGCAAGTTCCGTGCAAATTTCATGCAAGGTTTTATAGGAATTTCCATGCAAATTCTGTGTCGTGCAAATTACGTGCAATGTTACATGCAAATCCTGTGCAATGTTACGTGTGAGATCTGTGCAAATTCTCTGCGAGATCCATGCAAATTCTCTGCGAGATCCATGCAAATTATGTGCGATATTGCTTGTGAGATACTTGCAAATTATGTGCAACATCATACTACTTTTGCACAAACCTCACACGTATCATTGCACGTAATTTGCAGGTATCTCGCAAGCAACATTGCACATAATTAGCATGGATTTGCCTGAAAAATTATACTACATGTGCACGGACCTCACACGGATCATTGCACATAATTTGCACTGACCTTGTATGGAATTTGTGCGGATCTCACACGTAACATCGCACTTAATTGGAACAGGCCTCACGCATAACATCATACAGAATTTGAACGTACCTCGCACAGAATTTGCACATGCCTTGCACAGAATTTGCATGCATCTATATCATTGCTTTTTTTGCAAGTGACACCGCACAGAATCTGTGCGGTCATCACACGGAATTCACACAGAATCTGCAAGGATCTCTCATGTAAAATTGCACATGATTTGCACGTAACATTGCACATATTTTGCATTTATTATTGCACTTCTGTGCAAGGTCTGTGCAAATTCTGTGCAATGCTTTGTAAATTCATTCAATGTTTCATGCGAGGTCCATGCAAATTATGTGCAATGTTACATCTGAGATCTGTGCAAACTTTGTGCAAGGGTCTGTGCAAGGCCCTGAAAGTTCTGTACAAGGTACGTACAAAATTCCTTGCAAGGTCAGTGTAAATTTCATAAAATGCTGTTTAAATTCAGTGCAATGTTATGTACAAATTACATGCAATGTTACACAAATTCTGTGCACTGTTACATGCAAAATGCATGCAAATTCCATGCGAGGTCCGTGCAAGTTCTGTGTGAGGTATGTGTGATGTCCACGCAAATTCTGTGCGATGTTACAAATTTCATGCAAGGTTTCATGCGAATGTACTGCACATTTTGCATGGACCTCGCACAGAATTTGCACGGATCTCGCACATAACATTGCATGTAATTTGCATGACACAGAATTTGCATGGTAACTTGCAGCAAATTCTTAAGAAACCCTGCATAAAATTTGCACGTACCTTGCACAGAACTTGCAGGACCTTGCAGAGACCTTCGGAATTTGCATGTAACATTGCACATAATTTGCACGGAGCTCACATGGAATTTGCACAGATCCTGCACGTAATATTGCACAAAATTTACACACAGCATTGCACGGAATTTGCACAGACCTTGCATGGAATTTGCATGGATTTCGCAGGCAACATTGCACATAATTTGCATGGAGCTTGCACATAATTTGAACGGATCTTGCACGTAAAATTGCATGTATGTAATTTTCATAACACAAAATTTGTATGAGAAAGTGCATGAAATTTGCACGTTCCTCACACCGAACTTGCACTGACCTTGCACACACCCTTGCACGGAATTTGCACAGACCCCCACATCTACCATTACACGGAATTTGCACAGACCTCATATGGAATTTGCACAGATCTTGCAAGAAACATCACACTAAATTTGCTTGAATTTCACATGTAACATCACACGACACAATTTGCATTTAAATAAATTAAAACAAGAAACTTAAATTAAACCTTGCATAAAATTCGCACAGATCTTGCACGTAAGATTGCGTGTAATTTGCACGGACCATGCACAGAATTTTTACATGCAACGCGAGGTCTGTGCAATATCTGTGCGATGTTGCTTGTGAGGTCTGCAAATTCTGTGCAAATTCAGTGCAAGGTCCATACAAATATCTTGCAATACGGTGTGCAAATTCTGTCATGTCACATGCGAGGCCCGTGCAAATTCTGTGCGATGTTATGTGCGAGATCCGTTTAAATTCTGTGCAAGGTCCTGCAAATTTTGTCTGATCTTACATGTGAGGCCCGTTTAAATTACGTGTGATGTTGCATGCAAATTCTCTGCAAAGTCTTTGCAAATTACGTGCAATGACACATCAAGGTCTGTGCAAATGTAGCATTCTGTTTTGTGCAAATTCTGTGCAATGGTATGTGAGATCCGTGCAAATTTTGTGCAAAGTAAGTGCAATATCTGTGCAAAGTTGCGTGCGACATTCGTGTGAATTCTGTGCGACATTTTGTGCAAGGTCCTTTTAAATTCTGTGCAATGTACTTGCAATATTTGTGCAAATTTCATGTGACATTTTAGCAAATTTCATGCAGTTACATGCTAGGTCCGTGCAAGATTGGTGCCAATGCTGTGCAAAGTACGTAAGACATACGTACTTTGCACGTAAGACATGTAATGTGCGAGATCCGTGCACATTACATGAAATTATACATGTGAGGTCTGCAAATGTTGTGCGGTGGTTTAAGCAAATTATGTGCGACGTTACATGAGAGATCCATATCGAGGTCTGTGTCTGTGTATTGTTCTGTGCAAGGCTCGTGCGAATTTTGATTAATGCTGCGTGCAAATTACGTACAATGATACATGTGAGGCCTGTGCAAATTCCGTGTAATTTAACATGCAAATTCCGTGTGAGGCCCATTTAAGTGCAAAATTACGTGCGAGATCTGTGCAAATTCCATATGAGGTCCATGCAAATTATGTGCAATGTTACATGCTAGGTCCGTGCAAATTATGTGCAAAATACACACAACATTTGTACAATATGTGCGAGCTCCGTGCAATGTTACATGCGATTTCCGTGCGGGGTCCATGCAAATTACATGAGATGATACGTTTGAGGTCCATGTAAATGTAGTGCGGTGTTTCATGGAAATTATGTGCGATGTTACATGAGAGTTTCGTGCAAATTCAGTGGGATGTCTGCAAATTATGTGCGATGTTTAGTGCAAATTCCGTGCCATGAAACGTGAGATCGGCGCAAATTCCGTTGAATGTTATGTGCAAATTCTTTGCTAGGTCTGTGTAAATTCTGTTGCAAGATACGTGCAATATCTGAGCAATTTTCATGCAAATTCCATGTGAGATCCATGCAAATTGCATGCAATGTTACGTGCTGGGTCTGTGCAAATTTTGTGCAACATCGTACTAAATTTGCACGGACCGTACACGTATCACAGCACGTAGACCTCGCACAGAATTTGCACATAACTGCACCAAATTTTTAATAATGTGCTATGCTACGTGCATGGTCCATGCAAAGCTTGTGCAAATTCTTTCTGATGTTACGTGCAAATTGTGCTGGGTCCATGCAAATTATAAGTGAGGAACATGCGATAACTGTACGATATCTGTGTAATGTTATGTGCAAGATCTACGCAAATTTTGTGTGATGTTATGTGCCAATTCTGTGTGGTGTTACAATGTGTGTGAAATCTGTGCAAATTCCGTGCGAGGTCTATGCAAAATATGTGCAACAATACATGTGAGAACCGTGCAAATGTGGTGCGATATTATGTGTTAATTATGTGCATTATTACAATGAGAGATCCATGCAAAGTCTGTGTGACATCTGTGCAAATTCCGTGCGATTTTACGTGCAAGGTTAATGTAAACTACATTTCAATAATGCGTGCGAGATCCGTGCAAATTACGTGCAATGTAAAATGCGAGTACTGCGCAAATCCTGTGCAAGGTACGTGCAATATCTATGATGTTATGTGCGAGGTCTTTGCAAATTACTAAGTGCAAATTCCATGCAACGTTACGTGCAATGATCTGTGCAAATTACGTGCAATAATACATGTGAAGTCAGTGCAAATGTAGTATGATGTTGCACCGAATTTGTATGGATCTTGCACAGACCTAGCACGTAACTTTTCTCGGATCTGTATTAACATTTGTATTGTATTAACATTCCACAGCTATTGCACATTTCTTGCATGGAATTTGCACAAAATATTGCACAGAATTCGCACGGATCTTGCACATAACATTGCATTGAATTTAAAAGAATCTTACGCTCAACATCGCATAGATCTTGCATGTACCTTGCACAGGATTTCCATGCATGTCACATGTATCATTGCATATAATTTGCATGGACCTCACACAGAATTTGCACATTAAATCACACAAATGTTGCACGTACCTTGCACATAACATTGCACGTAGTTTGCACTGATCTCACATGGAGTTTGCATGGATCTTGCACGTAGCATTGCATATATTACATGTACCTTGCACAGAATTTGCACATATTTGCATGAAATTTGAACGGACCTCACATGTAACATTGCACTGAATTTAAAAGGATCTTGCACTAAACATTGCATAGATTCCACATGTACCATTGCACAGGATTTGCATAGATGTCATGTGTATTATTGCATGTAATTTGCACAGACCTTGCACAGAATTTGTACATTACATTGCACAAATGTTGCACATAACTTTGCAGGTACCGTGCACGTAACATTGCACATAGTTTGCACTGATCTCACATGGAATTTGCACAGATCTTGCACATACCATCGCACGCATATTATGCACATAATTTGCACAGGCCTTGCACAAAATTTGCACATAACATTGCATGGAATTCACACGGATGTCGCATGCAACATCACACAGATATTGCACTTGACTTGCATGGAATTTGCACAGATCTCACACATATTATTGCACAGAATTTGTCTGAAAAATCATACATTTGCACGGACCTCACACGTATTATTGCACACAATCTGCACGGACCTTGTATGGAATTTGCACGGATTTCGCACGCAACATCACACTTAATATACATGTGACATTGCACAAAAGTTGCACGGATCTCAAATGTATTGCTGCATGTAATTTGCATGAGCATCGCACAGAATTTGCATGGACATCACACGGAATCTGCACGGATCTCTTATGTAATATCGCACATGATTTGCACGTAACATCGCACAAATCTCACATGTATCATTGCACTTCCTTGTGAGGGTTGTGCAACTTACATGCAATGATACGTGTAAAGTCTGTGCGATATTGCGTGCGAGATCCATGCAGAGATCTGTGCAAAGTTACATGCGAGATCAGTGCGAATTATGTGCAATGTTACGTGCAAATTCCGTGCAATTTTATGTGCAAATTCCTTGCAATGTCAGTGTAAATTACATAAAATGCTGTGTGTAAATTCCGTGCAATGTTATGTAAAAATTTACATGCAATGTCACACAAATTCTGTGCACTGTTACATGCGAAGTCTGTGCAAATTCCGTGTGAGGGTCTGTGCGAGATCCATGCAAATTCCATGTGAGGTCTGTGCAAATTCCATGCAATGCTGTGTGTAAATTTTATGCAATGTTACATGTGAGGTCCATGCAAATTATGTACAATGTTACGTGCGAGATCCGTGCAAATTCCGTGCGAGGGTCTTTGCAAGGTACATGCAAATATCATGCAAGGTTTCATGAGAATTTCCTGCAAGTTCCCGTGCAAATTCTGTGTTGTGTGATGTTACGTGCAAATTCTGTGCAAATTCTGTGCGATGTTGCTTGCGAGATCCTTGCAAATTATGTGGAACGTGCAACGATACTTGTGAGGTCAGTGCAAATGTAGTATGATGTTGCACAGAATTTGCATGGACCTAGCACGTAATATTGCACTTAATTTGCATGGATAACTTACTCTCTGCATCTTTTTTTTTAACCAATTTTCTATCCATGTACAAATGTGCCTCCCCAGCCCAACAAACCTTAGCTTATACATTAGTCGCCTATGGGGGACAGTGTCTAAATTTCTACTTACTTCCTTATAAAAGCCAAGCAAGTTAGTTTGACAAGATCTATTCCTCCTAAATCCATGCTGGTTACTACTTAAAATGTCATTCCTTGAAACATATTCTAGAATATGTTCTCTTATTAAAGTTTCCAGTATCTTCCCCACCACTGAAGTTAAACTTACAGGCCTATAATTACCCGGCTGTAAATGACTACCCCTTTTGAATATTGGAATAACCGCAACCTTTTTCCAATCTGGAGGCACACATCCAGACATGAGGGAATCTGCAAAAATAAGAAACAATGGCCTAGATAAAACTGAACTTAGGGCCATATTTATAAAGTATTTATAAATTTAGTTAATGTACGATCACGATCGAACATTTAGGTCTGAACGTTCGGTAATTAACGAACATTCGGTTGTAGAATTCGGTACCGTTAAATTACGATCAGAGATTACTGATCAGAAATTAACGATCGATAAACCGACCGGGAATTAACAATCAGTTTAACGATTGTTTCACCGAATGTATCGTCAATTGCCTGCCTGACTTCAGGAAGTGTTTTAACAAGTTTTGCTGACAGTGACATGTTCCCCAGACCATTTCCCAGGTGCCACAGACATTTACAGTAAGTTACCACTGTTAGTTTAGCTGTAAATCACTCAGACTTTTCAAACTATCACTCCCCCATAGACTTGAATGGATCCGAATTCGAACTTTCGAACTTTCTCTGAAGTTCGAAAGTTTGAAAACGGACTGAATTTTATATAGTTCGGCCATCTCTAGTAATCACCTGCACTGAAGTTCAAATGGATACCTTTAGTTACATTGTTTGTACAAACACATGGAAGCTGATGCGCCATACCAAGGCAGTATCCAGGCATCAGTCCTAACCTAGTGAAAAAAATATACTCAATTGAAGACACAGCACCCAGGATTTCATGCAGGTAAAAACTTTTTATTATTGCAGATCAGGTTACCTGTGCACATAGGGAAATGTAGTCCAGGTAGCAGGTGCCGTCTCCACCCAAGGGTTTCCCACACCCAAACGGACAAATCCAGAGAGAAAAAAACAGGGAAGACTCACACTGCAGAACCAGTTTAAACTTTTATTTCACTTCAACCATCTCACGTGCACAACGTTTCGGGGGACAGGCCCCTTCCTCAGGTGCATAATCAAACACTCCCAGTTTGTGGCAATAAATACTGTTGGTGATTGGACTCTATCCTTTAGGTGGGAGATTATCCATTACTCCAAAGTGCTTGTGCAATAAATAATGAATATCAATAAATACATTCCAATCAACGTGTGTACCAATATAAAGTGGCAAAAAAGTACATTCAATACAATATAGCAATAGACATATATATTAAAAACATGTGCAGCTAAATAGTCATATAAATAATTCACAATGTACTTGGTTATAAAAGTGATTAAAACATGATACATATCTGTGACTCAGTGTCTCAATGTCCATATCAAAAGGTGACTCGTACAAAAAATTAGTAACATGACAAATGTTGTTTGTAGAAGAACCATAAATGGTTTATCAAGCCATCACCTAAATAAAATAAAGGAATTTATTGAACAGTTACTACATGGATTACCTACTGGAAAAAATTACCACTTACAAATAACACAAGAGGTTCATTGTTTCATTTAGTCCACTTGGAGCTAAAGTGTTAAGCATGTCTGTCCAAAATGCTTCTCTTTGGAGTAATTTTTTAACAAAGTTACCTCCTCTGGTGGATTGTCTAACGACTTCCACAACCTGCCACTTTAGTTGCGTCACATTATGTCTATTTTCAAAGAAGTGTTTGGATATTAAGGTCTCATATCTTTTCTTAATTCCTTTATAATTTGATATATCTCTTCTATGTTCCCCGATCCGTATCTTAATTTCTCTCTTTGTCTATCCAATGTAGCCTTTGCCACATGGACATTTTAAGTAATATATTACCCCTTAGAATTACAGGTAGAGAAATCTCTAAGTTTAATCGGGGTACCTTTGCAAGGATGATAGACTGTATCTCCTTTGATCAAGGAGGTACATATTTGACAATTCCCACAGGGATGGGTTCCACTTTTAGGGTCCCCTAATCTATATGTGGGAGTAATACTACCTGGTAACAAATCCATGTGTATTAGTTCGTTTGGACCTAACAAAAGGAAGTTTCCTGTGAGTGTAACGAACATGTGAGTGGCCCTTTCTCTTAAGGACCTTGATCTCAAGGACATAAAAAAAGGACACTTAATCATTTGATGGTTGTATGGTGTGTGTGAAAGTTTGAAAATAGGATTGTTTGACAGTTTGAAAATAAGGATTGTTTGTACTGTTAAAACCTGTGTGCAGGATTGAGAGTGCAGTAAGCAGACTAATCTTTCTTCTTCTTCCAGTTAAAGGGTGTGGCTGGACTTCTATATTCTAGTATTGTACCTGTTGTAATCACAAACAGGCTGCGAAAGGGTTAATAAGTGTTTGGTTTTTTTTTTCCCCTCTCTTTCTGGCTCTTGCACTAATTGGTGTGGGGGTTGGGGCCTATTAGTTAAATAGGATTCACAGTGTTGGGCCTGTGGTTTGGACCTAACAAAAGGAGTTTCCTGTGAGTGGCCCTTTCTCTTAAGGACCTTGATCTCAAGGACATAAAAAAGAAGGACATTGAAAAAAGAAGGCAATTAAACAAGGTTTGTGCTCACTGTGTTGGTGTGGTGTATTAGAAGGGACAGTTTTGTCAGTACCATGCAATGTGCATCGTGCCACATGTATAGGAACCTGGAGCAGACGTTCCGGGGAACCTATGTCTGTTGTCAGGTGTGAGTGGGTTGCCCGTTTGGAAGCTGAGGTGGAGAGTCTAAGGGGGCAGCTTGCAGCATTGCGGGGATTGGCAGAACTGGGGGGTCAGCAGGCACTGGCTGGGGCCAGTATAGAGGTGGGTGGAAGAGGACAAGAAAGGATGAGGAAGGAGGTAGTTTTGTTAGGGTTACTAGGGGAAGTGGGGGACGGAAGAGTAGGGGGGCTTCTTCCCGATTGTGCCATCCCAACAGATTTGCCGCCTTAGGTAATGATGGAGGAGGACACCTCGAATTAGCATGTATGGAGGGGGCTAGTCCCTTGAGCACCCAGGGGACTGCCATCTCTGATACAAGGGAGGAGGAACGAAGGGTCAGGAATGCAAGGCAGGTGGTAGTGGTAGGGGACTCCATTATAAGGAAGGTAAGATAGGGTAATCTCCGCCAAGACCCTACATGCCGAACTTTGTGTTGCCTGCCTGGTGCTAGGGTTCGGCATGTGGTGATCGTTGTAGACAGATTATTGGGTGGGGCCGGGTGTGACCCGGCGGTCTTGTTCACATTGGTGCCAATGAAAGTTAGAGTTGAGGTGAGGTCCTAAACATGATTTCCGAGAACTAGGGGCCAAGATAAAAGCAAGGACCTCCAGGTAGTGTTTTCGAAATACTACCGCAGCCACGTGCTAAGCCAGGGAGACAGCGGGAGCTTAGGAGCATTAATGCGTGGCTAAGAGAGTGTGTGTAAGGAAGAAGGGTTTGGGTTTATTGAGAACTGGCAACTTTGCTGTCGGCTACAGGCTCTTTAGTAGGGATGGGTTGCACCTCATGATGGTGGTGCAGCTGTTTAGGGGAGAAGATGGCTAGAGGGTTGGAGGAGATTTTAAACATGGTTTGGGGGGGGAGGGTATTAGCAGTCTCACTGGGATAGATTGTCCAGAGGAAAGCAGGGTGTAGATAGGCCAGTGGTGGTGGAAAGGGGGGTGGGGCTAGCATAGGGGATGGGAGGAATGTGTATCAAAGTGTACGAATAAATTACAGAATCATAACTAAAATGTATGTTTGCAAATGCAAGAAGCCTGGCTGACAAAATGGGTGAATTGGAAATGATGGCATTGAATGAAAAGTATGATGTAATAGGTATAGCAGAAACGGTTTGAACAGTTCTCACGACTGGGCTGTAAATATAGAAGGATATGCCTTGTTTAGGCAGGACAGAAAAAAAGGAAGGGGGAGGAGTATGTGTATATGTTAAAAAAGAATTGAAGCCAAATTAAAAGAAGAGATAGCTGGTGATATGGATTATAAAGTGGAGGCAATATGGGTGGAATTAGGCAACAGGAAAGGGGGTAATGTCATTTGTTGGTGTCTGCTATAGCCGCCAAATCTAGCAGAGAGGAGTGGTCAACTTCATATGCAGTTGGCAAGGGCTGCAAGTTTGGGGAGTGTGCTCATTATGGGGGACTTCAATTACCCTGACATTGATTGGTGTGGTGGAACTGCCATACAGAAAAGGCGATGAGTTCCTGAATTTGCTGCAGGATAATTTTCTCTTACAGGTGGTTGAGGTTCCTACTAGAAAAGGAGCTCTGTTGGATCTGGTAATACTAACTTGTGGAGCGCATTATAGATATAAAGGTACTGGAGGCTTAGGGAATAGTGACCATGAAATAGTGGCATTTGGACTTTGTTATCGAAAGGAAAAGTGCACTGGGTTAACAAAGACATTTAATTTCAGGAAAGCAAATTTTCCCAGGTTAAAAGCAGCTCTTCAGAATGTCAACTGGGATAATGTATTATCAGGTAAGGTACTGAACAGAAGTGGACTGTGTTCAAGGGGATTTTAAGCCAGTTCACGTCTAAATTTATACCCTTGGGAAATAAATGTAAAAAAAATAAATCCGTGCCCATGTGGCTGAATTCTGATGTAAAGAGGCAAATGGTAAGGAAGAAAAGGCATTTAAAACCTTTAAGCAGAGGGAACGGAAGGCCTTTAGGAGTATAAAAACTGTAACAAGGAGTGTAGAAAGCAATCAAACTAGCTAAATTAATAATGAAGTTAGGATAGCTGAAGAAAGCATCACTAAGCCTAAACATTTTTTTAAGTATATTAATAGTAAGAAATGAAGGCTGAGAATGTGGCACCATTAATTATGGGATAAGTTATTTACGGAGGATGGCGATAAAGCAAATGTCTTGAATAATTTTTTTTCCTCTGTATACACTATAGAAGATCCAAGTACAGATATCATAGAGTATAGTAGCAATAAAGGTATACAAGATTCAAGTTCACTTTGGTTAACCGAGGATTGGTACAGAAAGAACTAAATAGGTTATATTAGTAAATCTCCTGGACCGGATAAAAAATACATCTAGGGTACTTAGGGAGCTAAGTTCAGTTTTACTAGGCCATTGTTTCTTATTTTTGCTGATCCTCATGTCCGTGGTGTGCCTCTGGATTGGAAAAAGGCTGATGTTATTCCAATATTCAAAAGGGTAGTCGTTCACAGCCGGGTATTACAGGCCTGTAAGTTTAACTTCATGGTGGGGAAGATCCTGGAAAGTTTAATAAGGGATCATGTTCTAGAGTATGTTTCAAGACGATGACATTATAAGTAGTAACCAGCATGGATTTAGGAGGAATAGATCTTGTCAAACTAACTTGCTTGGCTTTTATGAGGAAGTAAGTAGAAATTTAGACTCGGTATAGCAGTAGATGTAGTTTACTTGGATTTTGCAAAGGCTTTTGATACATCCCCCATAGGCGACTAATGATAAGCTAAGGTCTGTTGGTCTGGGGAGTCCTTTGTACATGGATAGAAAATTGGTTAAAGAATAGGATGCAGAGAGTAGTTGTTAATGGGGCTTCATCATTATGGACTAAAGTGCTAAGTGGGGTGCCACAGGGTTCTGTGTTGGGGCCGCTTCTATTAAAATCTATTTATTAATGATTGGAGTGGGTATTGTCAGCAGGTTTCTGTGTTTGCTGACGCCACAAAACTTTGTCGACCATTAAAAACTTCAGAGGATGTGCAATGTTGCAAGGGGATCTAGATAGATTATCACATTGGGCTGCTAAGTGGCAGATGAAATTCAATGTTGATAAATGTAAGGTGATGCATTTTGGACTTAAAAATACTTGTGCTACTTATACTATAAATGGCTCTGTGTTAGTGAATCCCTGTTGGAAAGGGATCTTGGAGTTTTGGTGGATAACAAACTTAAAGGTAGCAGCAGTGCCAGGCGGCAACAGCCAGAGCCAGCATGGTATTGTCTTGTATAAACGAGGTATGGATTCAAGGGAGGAAAATGTAATTCTCCCTCTTTACAACAGCATTGGTAAGGCCTCATTTGGAATATGCAGTGCAATTTTGGAATCCTGTGTACAAAAAGGACATCTTTGAAATGGAAAGGGTTCAGAGAAGGGCAACTAAATTAATAAGGGGATTGGGGGAGCTTGAATATGAAGAGAGACTGAAAAGTTACAATTATGTAGCTGGAGAAAAGGCGCTTGCGTGGGGATATGATTACTGTGTATAAATACATTAACGGGCCATACAATAAACTATCTGGGGCATTGTTCACCAAGAGAACATGTCAAAGGACTCGAGGACATCCCTTAAGACTTGAAGAAAAAAGGTTTAGGCTTCAAGCTCGGAAAGGGTTTTTCTCACTGTGAGAACGGTAAGGCTATGGAACTGTCTTCCAGTGGAACGTGTAATGGCAGGTTCATTGGTCAGTTTCAAAAAAAAGCTGGATGAGTTTCTGCAAACAAGGAATGTTGCAAGTTACTGGTATTGATACATAAAGTAGAGTTGATCCAGGGAAATTTCCGATTGCCACTTGGAGTCAGGAAGGAATTTTTTCCCCTTTCATAAATTTGGTGGGGGTTTTTTGCCTTCCTCTGGATCAACAGTTAGGCAGGAAATGAGGATATTGCTAGATGGGTTGGACTGGATGGACGTATGTCTTTATTCAACCTCAAATACTATACTATACAAATACTATACTATACTATACTATACTATCCCCCAAATTTTTTGATCTTCTATAGGAAAATAAGGGTGGATTTTTAAATAACTGGCCATACTGGGGGTCCAGTGTCATAATTTTCCAATTGGATTTAATAATCCCTTTAATTTTCTCAGAGAGAGTGCAGAATGTAGAAACAAATGGTAATCCCTTGTTTTGTATATCTGTATTATTGCGGCTATGCATAGATGCACTTCTAGATATATTCAAAACCCGTTCTTTATCCTTAGTCAAATCCTCTTTTTTATAACCTCTCTCTAAGAATTTAGCCATCATCTCATTAAGTCGTGTAATACACAGATTCTCGTTACTAACTATTCTGCGGACTCTCATAAACTGACTAAATGGAAGTACTTTCAGTGTACCTTGAGGATGGAAACTGGTAGCTAATAAGAGGCTATTTTTGTCTGAATTTTTAATATATAAATCTGTCACCAATGTGTCATTTTCTTTGATTACCATTACATCCAAATAAGGGATTTGTATCCTATCATAAGTTAGCGTAAGCCTGAGTGTGGGATGTTTGGTATTAAGATCTTTCACCATTTGTAGTAATAGGGAGGGTTCACCATTCCATAAAAAGAATATATCGTCTATATATCTGACATAGCCTCTCATAAACTTCTTTATGGTATCATTATTTATTATATGTTTATTCTCAAATGCTGCCACATATATATTTGCATATGTGGGGGCAAAATTTGCCCCCATACTGGTCCCTTGGAGTTGGACGTAGTAGTCATTTTCAAACCTAAAGAAGTTTTTCTTAAGGCATATGTCAAGTAGATCACTGATGAAAAAGATCTTCTTAAATTCATACCCATAATCAATCATACTTTGTTCCATCACCTCTATACCATGATCATGATGTATGGCTGTGTATAATGATTCCTGTGCCATAGGTTCGCCACCACTGCTCTATGCAGTCAATCAAGGCTATGATAACTAACCTCACAGCCAAGGATTGACTGCTGTTTCACCTGCTGAACATGCTCAAGCTTATAATAAGCTCATTGAGCAGAGGGAGGAGCTAGATTCCTTTGTCAGAAAGGAATAGAACTGCAGCGCCGTGCCTACCATGACGCAACTTGAAAAAGTTGCTAATGGCGGCATTGTAGTGTCTGTGCTTTTTTTTAAAAAAAAGGCGCCATTTTCGAGCTGCTGCGAGGTTGCGAGCGGAACTCAGCAGCGCCGGAAGTTCGGGTATGCGCAGTGCCGGTAGTGTGTGAAGCGGGACTCAGCAGCGCCGGTAGAGAGAGAGGTGTGTGTGTGTAGGTACAGTATCACTGAGAGCAGTGAGTGGCTCTGTGGCTGCACCATGAATGAAATCACTGTGTAAGTGCATTTTGGGAAGTCTTTTGGGGGGGGGGGGGTCTAGAGTGTGGGCTGGGGCCTGGGCCCTATTTGTGTCCTAGGCTTTATTTGGCCCTGTATGTGTCTGGGGCCCTATTTGGCTGTATATGTGTCATGGGCCCTATTTGTGTCCTGGCCTCTTTATATATCGTGGGGGCCATATTTGGGCCTTTTGGAGTCCTGGGCCCTATTCTGTACCACTGACAGGTAACCCAACTACCTCACTCTCTCCCAGATTGTACCAATGAATGTAGGACAGGTAACTTAACAACCTCACTATCTCCCAGACTGAGTGAGTGAGTGTGTGTGAGAGAGAGTGTGTGAGAGTGTGTTTGTGAGTGTGTGAGAGAGTGTGTGTGAGAGAGTGTGGGAGTGAGTGTGTTTGAGAGAGAGTGTATGTGTGTGTAAGAGTGTGTGAGTGAGAGAGTGTGTGTGTGTGTGTGTGTCTTCTACACAGCTGAGCCAGAAGTTGGGTTCACAGACACCGGACTGACCGGCAGGCACCGGGTAAACCGCAGACACATCAGCCAACATGTCCGGGTATGTCCCCGGACAACTCCTGGCGGATCGGAGCCAGGAGAACGAGTTTGTGCGCGCTTATGAAGGAGTGCTGGAGAGATACAAAGGTACCAGGGGCACATGGGAAATCATTCTGGGGAAATGGAAGGATAACGGGGGATCAAATTAACGGAAGGTTTATCTGCTTTAGGAATGTGCCAAGTCACTGTAACCTGCCAGAAAGTCCTGTAGTCCAATGCTGGGCTCTGTCTGGGGTGTCATGGGCAAAGTCATGGGTATAGACATGGGTCATGGGCATCACACACCCTCTGTTATTACGCGTGGGGCAGGGCAGACCTGTAAGGACACTTTCAGCTTTGTAACCTGTGTCCCTGAACCTTTGAGTTGGGGAAAGTGGCTGGTAAAGTATCACACCCATGTTTATAGAGAGCCAAGTGTTCCTACCAGACCTCCAGCACTGCAGCTGTGCCTGTAAGGTTATAGAAGGTTACTAGGACCCTAGTGCTACTGGCTGCTATGGAGACAGGTGCCTGGAACTGCCAATGATAGAAGACTAGAAATGGGGTTGTTAAGGACTGACAGGGAAAGAGATTGTTGTAATGAGTGTGGAGGGGGGAAAAGGCCATTTATATAAATGGGGATATTTGTTATTGCAATATTTTAGGAACTCTATGTTGTTAATGTATTAAGAGATGTAAACAAACACACCTGTGCTATTAATCCGCAGCAGCCAATCAGAAGTTTTTTAACTTAAGGCTGGTACACACCGTACAGCTTTCCTCCTGACTGACCGATCGGACAAACCGGCAGTTGGATATGTTGTAAAATCACCACCAACTGCCGTAATTGACGAAAAATCTGCCCCTGTGTAACCAGCCTTAAGTACAGCACCGCTCCTACCATGAAGCAGCGTGAAAAAACTTCTCCGTGCGCGTGCCGCTGATAAAACTAGAAAGGCGGCAACTTGTCATATATATATTTTTTTAATTTTCCCTTACCGATCTCACGCGTTGTGGGCAGGCGCAGAGCCACTGCACTTGGACGCTTCAGCTTTAGATCCAGAAAGAAGACGCTTTATTGGCTGGACTACCCGTCAATCAGGGCATGTCTCAGGATATCTGCAGCATGATTGGTCCTGCAGCCGCGCCGGTACGCCCCTCTGTGCGTAAGTTACGTGACATACGCACAGAGGGGCAGTACCGGAGCGGCTGCAGGACAAATCAGGAGGCATCCTGAGGCTTGCCCTGATTGGCGCTTAGTCCAGCCAATGAATCGCCTTCTTTCTGGATATCATCTTAAGCTAAAGTGTCTAAGACTAAAAGCGCAGGGGCAGCGCTTGCCAGCGATCATGCCGGTCGGTTACGGTAAGGGAATTTTAAAAAAAAATTAAGTTGCCAGCTAAATTGTTTTAGAAGTGCTGAAACATAGTAGTAGCTAGATAGATAGATGGAGTGATAGATAGATAGACAGACAGACAGCCAGAGATAGATAGATAGATAGATAGATAGCAGAGATAGAGAGATAGATAGCAGAGATAGATAGTTAGACAGACAGATATGCTTGTGAAGGTTCTCATTCATCCAGGTCATGGTATATCTGTTGTATTTAATTAGATCAACTGGACTTAAAGTTTAGTTCTTGAAGACGTTTCGCTAGTCATCCGACTGGCTTTCTCAATTCAGAATGACTTGTACAAGAATCTGTGGCAATTATGTACCCTAGAAAATCCCAATTAGCATATCACAGCCAGGTGTTAAGGGCGTGATTAGATAGTGGCGAAGAGGTGCTATAGGAACGCCCAGAGTAAGGTGTCAAAACAGCATTGTACATGGCAGACAGATGGTGTCGAACCCCCCCACCTCTATTTAGGCTTGGTTTCTTAATTTTCACATAAATGGCCTCCTTAACACCTCTCTTGAACCAGTCACGTTCCTTTGCCAATATGTTTACATTACAATCTTCAAAGGTATGTCCTTTATCCTTAAGATGCAGGTACACGGCTGAGTCCTGACCCGAGGAATTGGCTCTTCTGTGCTGGGCCATACGTTGATGCAGTTGTTAGTTTCTTAATTCTTAATTTAATTTAAGTATTAAGTATTCTTAATTTTCACATTTATGTGAAAATTAAGAAACCAAGCCTAAATAGAGGTGGGGGGGGGTTCGAAACCATCTGTCTGCCATGTACAATGTTGTTTTGACACCTTACTCTGGGCGTTCCTATAACACCTCTTAGCCACTATCTAATCACGCCCTTAACACCTGGCTGTGATATGCTAATTGGGATTTTCCAGGGTACATAATTGCCACAGATTCTTGTACAAGTCATTCTGAATTGAGAAAGCCAGTCGGATGACTAGCGAAACATCTTCAAGAACTAAACTTCAAGTCCAGTTGATCTAATTGAATACAACAGATATAGACAGACAGATAGATAGCAGAGATAGATAGATAGCAGAGATAGATAGATAGCAGAGATAGATAGATAGCAGATATACAGAGATAGATAGCATAGCAGAGATAGATATATAGCATAGATGCAGATAATAGATAGATATATAGCAGATATAAGAGATAGATAGCAGAGATAGATAGATAGCAGAGCATAGATGGATAGCAGAGATAGATAGATAGCAGAGATAGATATAGCATATACAGAGATAGATGGAGATAGCAGAGATAGATGGATAGCAGACGATAGATGGATAGCAGAGATAGATAGATAGATAGATAGATAGTAGATAGATAGATAGATAGATAGATAGCAGAGATAGATAGATAGATAGATAGATAGAGAGATAGATAGCAGAGAGATAGATATCAGAGATAGATAATAGATAGATTAGATACAAGAGATAATATAGCAGAGATAGATCATAGCAGGATAGATATATAGAGATAGATAATAGCGAGAGATAAAAATCAAGATAGATGATATATAGATACAGAGATAGATAGATAGATAGATAGATGATAGCAGAGAATAATATCATAGATAGATAGATGATAGATAGATATAGATAGATAGTAGATAATAGATGATAGAGAATAATATCAAGAGATAGATAGATAGTAGCAAAGAGATAAAATCAGAGATAGATAGTATATAGATAGCAGGATACGATAAATATCAGAGATAGATAGATAGAAGAGATAGATAGAGAGCAAGTAGATAGATAGAAGAGATAAGAGAAAGATAGATAGAAGATGAAAGAGATAGATGATAGATAGATATAGTAGATAGATAGATATATAGATATATAAATATCAGAGATAGATAGATAGGCAGATAGAAGAGATAGATAGATAGATAGATAGATAGATAGCAGAGATAGATAGATAGATAGCAAGCAGAGATAGATGATAGCAGAGATAGATAGATAGCAGAGATAGATAAATATCAGAGATACATAGATAGCATAGATAGATAGATAATAGAGATAGATAGATAATAGCGATAGATAGATAATAGCGATAGATAGATAGCAGAGATAGATAGATAGACAGATAGAAGAGATAGATAGATAGCATAATAGATAATAGATAGTAAAATAGAGATAAGATAAATCAGAGATAGTATAGCAGAGATAGATAAATATCAGAGATAGATAGATAGGTAGGTAGGTAGGTAGATAGAAAGATCATAGATAGATTAGATATATAGTAGTAGCTAGATAGATAGATGGAGTGATAGATAGATAGATGGAGAGATAGATAGACATACAGAGATAGATAACAGATAGAGAGATAGATAGATAGATAGATAGATAGATAGATAGATAGATAGATAGATAGATAGATAGATAGATAGATAGATAGCATAGTAGATAGAGAGCAGATATAGATAGAGAGATAATAGATGATAGCAGAGATCTAGATATATTAGATATAAGCAGAGATACTAAAGTATCAGATAGATAGATATATAGATTGTAGCAGAATAGATAGAAGATAATAGAGATAGATAGATAACAGAGATAGATAGACAGATAGCAGAGATAGATAATATAGATAGATAGATAAATATCAGAGATAGATAGATAGACAGATAGAAGAGATAGATAGATAGCAGAGATAGATAGATAGATAACAGAGATAGATAGATAGATTAGATAGACAGAAAAGATAGATAGATAGATAGCAGATATAGATAGATAGCAGAGGTAGATAGATAGATAGCAGAGATAGATAAATATCAGAGATAGATAGATAGATAGATGCAGAAGATGATAATCAAGATAGATAGATAGACAGATATAAAGATAGATATCAGAGATAGATAGATGATAGATAGCAGAGATAGATGGATACAGAGATAGATAGATATCAGAGATATAGATATCAGAGATATATAGATTATAGATAGCAGAGTGATAGATAATAGTGATAGATAGATACAGAGATAGATAATAGCAGAGATAGATAGATAGATAGATAATAGATATACATTATAGAGAGATAGATAGATTAGCAGAGATAGATAGATAGAAGATAGATAGATAATATAGATATAGATAGCAAGACAGATGGATAGCAGCGATAGATAGATAGATTAGATAATAGCAGAGTAACTAAATATCAGAGATAGATAGATTAGATAATAAGATTATAGCGAAGATAGATAGATAGATAGCAGAGATAGACAGATAGATAGATAGCAGAGATAGATGGATAGCAGAGATAGATTAGATAGCTAGATAGCAGAGATAAATAGATAGATAGATAGCAGAGATAGGTAGCAGAGATAGATAGATAGCAGAGATAGATGGATAGCAGAGATAGATGGATAGCAGAGATAGCTAGAGGATAGATAGATAGTATAGCAGATTGAGATAGATAGATAGCGAGAGATAGATCGATAGATATAGATGATAGATAGATGAGATAGATCGTAGATATCAGATGATAGATAGATAGATAGAGATAGATAGCAGAGATAGATAGATAGCAGAGATAGATAGATAGCAGAGAATAGATAATATAGAGAGATAGATAGCAGAGAGATAAAAATCAGAGATAGATAGATATATAGATAGCAGAGATAGATAGATAGATAGATAGATAGCAGAGAGATAAATATCAGAGATATATAGATAGATAGATAGCTAGATAGATAGATATATAGATAGATAGATAGATAGAGAGATAAATATCAGAGATAGATAGATAGATAGCAAAGAGATAAAAATCAGAGATAGATAGATATATAGATAGCAAGATAGATAAATATCAGAGAGATAGATGATAGAAGAGATAGATAGAGAGCAAAGATAGATAGATAGAAGAGATAGATAGAGAGCAGAAGATAGATAGACAGGATAGAAGAGAGATAGATAGATAGATAGATAGATAGATAGATAGATAGATAATATAGATATATAAATATCAGAGATAGATAGATAGGCAGATAGAAGAGATAGATAGATAGATAGATAGATAGATAGCAGAGATAGATAGATAGATAGCAAGCAGAGATAGATGGATAGCAGAGATAGATAGATAGCAGAGATAGATAAATATCAGAGATACATAGATAGCAGAGATAGTAGATATAGAGATAGATAGTAATACGATAGATAGATAATAGCGATGATGAAGCAGAGATAGATAGATAGGAAGATAGAATAGATAGATAGATAGCATAGATGATATAGATAATAAGATAGATAATAGCAGAGATAGATAATATCAGAGATAGATAGCAGAGATAGATAAATATCTAGATAGAGATAATAGGTAGTGTAGTTAGGTAGATAGAAAGATCATAGATATATGAATAGATAATTAGTAGCTAATAGATAGATGGAGTGATATGATAGAAATAGATGGAGAGATAGATAGACATACAGAGATAGATAACAGATAGAGAGATAGATAGATAGATAGATAGATAGATAGATAGATAGATAGATAGATAGATAGATAGATAGATAGATAGATAGCAGAGATAGATAGAGAGCAGAGATAGATAGAGAGCAGAGATAGATGGATAGCAGAGATAGATAGATATTAGATAGATAGCAGAGATAACTAAATATCAGAGATAGATAGATATATAGATTGATAGCAGAGATAGATAGATAGATAATAGAGATAGATAGCAGAGATAGATAGACAGATAGCAGAGATAGATAATATAGATAGATAGATAAATACAGAGATAGATAGATAGACAGATAGAAGAGATAGATAGATAGCAGAGATAGATAGATGATATAACAGAGATAGATAGATAGATTAGATAGACAGAAAAGTATAAGATAGATAGCAGATATAGATAGATAGCAGAGGTAGATAGATAGATAGCAGAGATAGAATAAATATCAGAGATAGATAGATAGATAGATAGCAGAGATAGATAAATAGCAGAGATAGATAGATAGACAGATATAAGAGATAGATAGCAGAGATAGATAGATAGATAGATAGCAGAGATAGATGGATAGCAGAGATAGATAGATATCAGAGATATATAGATATCAGAGATATATAGATATATAGATAGCAGAGGTAGATAGATAATAGTGATAGATAGATAGCAGAGATAGATAAATAGCAGAGATAGATAGATAGATAGATAAATAGATAGACATATAGAAGAGATAGATAGATTAGCAGAGATAGATAGATAGAAAGATAGATAGATAATATATGAGATAGATAGCAGAAAGAATGGATAGCAGCGTAGATAGATAGATTAGATAGATAGCAGAGATAACAAATAGCAAGATAGATAGATATATGATTGATAGCAGAGATAGATAGATAGATAATAGAAGATAGATAGCGAGATAGTATAGCAGATAGCAGAGATAGATATATATATAGATAGATAGATAAATATCAGAGATAGATAGATATACAGATAGAAGAGATAGATAGATAGCAGAGATAGATAGATAGATAGATAAACAGAGATAGATATATAGATTAGTATAGACAGATAGAAGATAGATAATTAGCATAGAGATAGAATGA